>VMRM01000014.1:11450000-12050000 GCA_010277075.1 Poeciliopsis retropinna | reverse complement strand
GATACTACAAGTGGAAAGAATTATATGAATATATGTTTTTCATTTGACAGTCGTCACCTCTATTGCATCTTATGTCTAAGTCATACAGCTGCAAGAGATGTGCCTTCATCACCCAAAAGAAACATCCAGGTCTTGCTAAAATATCCCAAATCCTTGTGGGTAAATGTGTCTTGGCCAGATGAGACTAAACTAAAACATCTGGGCCACAGTTCCAAAAGAAATGTTCAGCTTGAAAACAAACTAAGGTTTGTAGAAACCTTAGATTACAAACTAATTGTTCTTCTAATTTAGGAATCAATTGCATCACTGAATTCATCAGCTTTTTTTTAAAAGGGAAAATATATGTAGATTAATATTTTTTTGTCTATTCACAACTGTTTGTACTTTTTCTTTCTGGCTTAGATTGATATTGTTATTTTAATGGATTTCTTGCTCAGAGTGCAATATTTTCTACTTTGCACTCAATTAAGATGTTGAATTGAATATGAACAGGCCTAGCCTAAAAGTATATTTAAAAGTAGTGACTTCTGGACTAACGTCACTCCAGTACACTTTTACCTCCGTATCTTTACTACCCACCGTTTTGGTCTGAGTTGAATTATTGCAAGGTAAGCAGGTGAGGAACTCACGAACAATGCGGTTCCTCTCGTTGAGCTGGGAGGTGCTGTGAAGGCCACCGTATGGATGGAGGTGTGCAAAGCGCCCTAGCCCCAGTCGAGTGTGTGTGCTCATTAGTGGGAGAGCGATGCTGTTTGAGCGGGCCTCTGGGCCTGGGGGTCTCCCTTTAATGTCAGGATCCACAGCATCGGGGGTCTGAGGAGTGCTGTCCATCCGGGTGGCTGTCAGTGCATTCTGGTAATGGTTCTTGGTGATCTGTGCCATGTAGAGAACAACTACTATCATTATGTTTGCATGCGTGACTGCCTTTACATACTCTCGAGCCGAGCCATTGACTGAAATCGGGACCATATTTCCAGAACAAGAAGATTGGGTTAAAAGAGAGGGCATATCCGCCACATGAAGCCAATATAGTCCTGCTTGAAATGGAGCTCAATTATCCTTGATGATTAGGGGTAAGAGGCTGTGGGGAGGAAAGACTGAGGGACAGGATGTCTGCGTTAAGTCAAAATCCATGATTAGGACGTATCAAAGGCAAATTCTGCAGCAGGGAAGCAGTGCACATTATTCAAAATTTAGAGGAGCTTAAAAATGTGGTTTCTTGCTCATGATCCTAAGTTATTACCCTTAATGTACAGGAAATTAGAGATTTAATTGAGGATATAATGAAGGGGAAATTGAGGTTTATTTTAGTGAATAGTAATAGTGTTTATTTTCTTGTGTTGCTGTATTTTGCTTCAAGCCCTCGAACCTTGATGATCTGCAGGTCTGTGAGTTGTCGCACTGAGTAGTCTGGTAAATAGGCCCCTCCGCCCGGTGTGAGCTGCCCCACGCTGCCCCCGCTCAGTAACGAGTCCGACTGGTTCAGGCCGCTGCTTCGAGAGCTGTACCTGTGGGCTGCAAAGAAATGCAGAAGATATACAAATAAACCGTGTCTTGTTTTCATGCTCTGACCTGAGTTTATGCACGAGCAACTCCGAGCCATCCATTGACTATCCTCGGCAGCGAACATCCTAGACAGATTGCCAGTCCATCGCAGGGCAATGAAATGAGAATTCTAAAATAATTTAGAAATATGTATTCATATTTCAATGCAAATACTGCCTAGACCCTTCTCTTGGTATGTGTCAGAATCTTTGAGAGCACTGAAACTGCCAGTCTCTGTCTATCAAAAATATTCACACACTCAACATATTCATCCTTCCAAAGCACATTTCCATACTTTAGGGAAAAACGGTCCCACAAAATGATACTGCTACCAACATTTTGTAGATTTCTATTTCAGACTGCATTGTTGAGGCGACCGGCCCAATTATGATTGGTCTCCTCCTCCGTCTCTCTTGGCAGACAGATTTAGGAACTCGTGAAGAGTGATTGAGGTTGATTTGTTTTTAAGCTTTGAAATCCTGCCAAAATTTAAAAGCAGGAACATTGCCTGTCCAGTTTTGCAAAATGGACAAGCAAAACTGTCCATTTTGCTTGTGGTGTCTGCCACGCTACCAGAATGTTACACTTCCTAGTCATTGGAAACATTTTGTCAAGTTCATTTCTAGGAAGTGGGTCAGTCAAGCAAACACAAGAAAAACTGAAGATGCGTCTCTGGATATTATCCACCAGCATGTGCTTAAGTGAGAAGTTTTTAACGCATAATCTCCTAAGATAGGACTTTTTAATATTTAGTAGGAGCTTACAAATAGTATTAGGCACTACTTGAGGATCAGACATTTAAAATGAGCTCAAAACCTCCACAAGAGATCAGAGGGAGAGAGTCTGTACGGCAGGATTTCTGCTTGCTTCGCAGTCTTAGCTGGATTTCATATAATCTTCTGTAGGTCATGTCCTTCCACTGGGAAATTCTCTAAAAACACTTCCCTTAATTACTTTCTTCCCACGGCTTCTGCTGCAGCTTCTGCAGCCTGACAGACTCTGGGTGGCATTAAGACAGGAAAAACATCCTTTGCTATTGCTGCAGTCTTTTGCCAAAGTCTGCTTTCTGATGCTTTTATTATCACTGTGGCAGCAGGTTCACTGGAACATGTTACTTACCAGTTGGCAGTGGTGGGATAAGTGCTGGCATGCCGTAGTAGGAAAAGGCTCCGTTTTCAAACCGAAGAGCTTCCTTTCCAATCTCCACCTCCACCCGTCCCTGCATCAACAATACATCCATATAGATTAGACCAACGCAGTTCGTTTTCATGCGGCGATGGTTTATATTAGTCATCTAGCTGTGATGACTAATAGCAGGGAAGTGAACGTCACCTGCAGAATGAGCATGAAGTAGTCAACTGGTTTGTTTCTCTGATAAAGATAGTGTTGAGGAGCGTGTTTGTTCTTGGGGTCAAACTTCAGCTCCTGCACGACACTCGGGTGTTTGATGAGGCGCAGCAGGATCTTGTCCGACAGGTGACACAACCTGAATGGCTCCACTTCTGCAAAGCAAATTCAGACAACCACACACGTGTAAGAACCACACGAAAATAAAAGACAAAAATACTTGGTTTTAAGCATCTCTTTTTTTCTCGCTGCGGTAAATATTACCTGTAGCTAAGAAACGGTGTGTGGCAAGCAGCAGCTGGGGAGAGATCTTCACTTTCAGCTCATTTTCTCCGAGCTTGAAGATAGAGAAATCCTGTTGCTTTCTCTCATGGTGGGACACTCGTCTCTTGGTCCGATTATCAGCTACAAATCATAAATTAGTAGCGTGTTTTAAAAAGAACACAGCCTATGTTGCAGATTTATCAAGAGGCAAGAGTACTTCCACAAAGCGCTGCAAGAAAAACTGCACAACATTTACATATGTTGCTTCTAAAAGCAGGAGTTTTTTTGATGCTTCAGCTGTAGAAGCATTTCTGATGGTAGCAGCAGTGCATCCTGAATTAGATATGAATTGAAGTATGTTTGGCATTTAAAGGCCTCACTGTCAAAAGCTTTCCCAGCCAATTAAAAATGAGCGGATTATGGGGCTTATCACTGAGCCGGGGTCATTTATTTGCACTAATTAATTATGTATCAGAAAGGAGCAGGAAAACTCAGGCGGGAGAGAATGGAATCAATAATTTGATTAGCAAATTTAGGGGTTGTGGAGAAGTGGAGGGTCTTGTCATAAAAATATCATGAGCTTGAATTTAATGAACCTCTGAGGGTGACCCATTGTTTCATGTATGCCTATAAAAGCAGTCTGCATTCCTACGTGATTTATTGTATAAATCTGTAGTCACAAAAGTGATTGTAACATCTGAACTCAGTGGTCTTCAGGAATGTCAAGATACGTTTGTAAATATAGTCTATCTTGAACAGCCACTTTTACGAAACAGAAAGATATACTCACTGACCACTTTATTTTGTACACCAGTCAATGGCTTGTTTAAGGAGCCAATCACATGGCTAAGTTGCTGAATTTGGACAACTAATGTAGATGTGGTGATGACAATTGCTAAAGCTTGAGCTTTGGCATGGGGAAGAAAAGGTGTCCAAGAGATGAATATGCATTAAATATGGCACAGTTGTATATGCCAGACTGCAACTATCTGATGGCATCACCAGAACTTTATGTAGACACCACAACCTGCCTGAATACTGTTGCTGACCTTGTCCATTTTTTTGTGACCACGTCTTCTGATAGTTACTTTTAGCAAGATGATACACCTCGCCATACAGCTCTCATTTTGAATTGGCTTTGTGAGCCAGACAATGAGTCCCCTTTCCTCCGATGGCTTCCACAGTTACCAGATTTCAATCTAATAGTCTATTCAGGACATTGTGGAGTCGGAGATCGGCATCACAGGTGTGCCGATAACAAATCTGCATCAGCTGCATCATGCTGTCTTGCCAACATAGACCAGAAACTTAAAAGGGATTTTGCCACCTTGTTGAATCTAATGTCCAACATGTTCCCGCCTGTTACTAGTGAAGTGTATCTAATAAACATGCAAGTGGGGATATTTTTCATATGAGAAGCGGGGAAAATAAAACAGCACTAACAACATTGTGGTAACTGTGAATCTGAAAGTGTTTTTCTACATACTGTACAGGTCTGTTTCATCCACAATCTCAGACTTGATGATTTCTTCGATCACATCCTCCAGCGTTACAATGCCCATCACTTCGTAGAAAGGGTCCCCCTCGCCTTCGCTGTTCACCCGCTGCACTACGGCCAGGTGAGACTTCCCTGCATTTGTCAAAAAAAACAAACAAAAAAACAGATTCACTTCAGAAAGTGAAGCTGCTCATGGAATGAGGCTGTGGAGGCAACGTCACTGTATTAAAAATAGCTCTCAGTCAACAGCCTCCAACTGGTCAAAATGAAAATCAACACAGACTGTCAAGACAACAAGAGCATGTAAGAAGAGATCTACTTTAGAGGTCAAGTTTTAAATAAATTCAGCACCAGGCCGGGGCTTACATGTTCAGGCGATCGGTCCGGAGAAATTTTGGCAGTTTGTAAGACCTCAACCCCCTTATGTAAAACGCTGAGATTACACAATCCGACTGATGATGCCCGCATCTGTCAAATTAACTGCCTTTGCTGCTGTCACCTCTGTGAACACAATGCATGGGTGCTGTGTGCACTCATGAGCAAACCTCCTACTCCAAACCCCCACTCACAACAAGCCTGCGAGACACAGTGACCCAACTAGCCTGCAGCATCCCTGCATCTGCAAACA
Organism: Poeciliopsis retropinna; assembly: GCA_010277075.1. Lineage (NCBI taxonomy): Eukaryota > Metazoa > Chordata > Actinopteri > Cyprinodontiformes > Poeciliidae > Poeciliopsis > Poeciliopsis retropinna. The sequence goes on along the minus strand of VMRM01000014.1, from coordinate 12,044,718 downwards.
GAATGTGACAAGAACTCAATGTTGCCACAACCTTTGAACATCATAAGGAGAAAAAATCAGGACAAATGTCAAAGAGCCAACATTCTTTCTTGTACTTTTTTTTAAATATACTGCTGCTTCAATGCAGATATTCAAACTTTTATGAGTTTTTCTTAAAAAAAAAAAAAAAAAAAAGAAAAAGGCAGCTTGGTAACTACTAATGTTACCTAACCAAATTTACAACATTATTTGGACAGATTTCATGAAATAGTCTCCAACCATACTTAGAAGCTCAAACTGCAGGAGGCAGGCTGATTTAGGGAATCGCTGCCAGAGGATAAAATGAATGCTTTAATCCAGTCCAACAAGAGGAAGAAAAAAAAAAAAAATCAGGTTGACTGACAGGCAGCCATCATCGCACATCAGACTGTGACGGAGTGAGATTAGCTGAGACAGCAAGGCTGCTCTCAGAGCTCAGGTCAGCGTGTCTGAAGAGCGCAGGTGATGCAGAGGAGGGTTTGTTCTCAGCAGCTGATGTTCCCAGGAACTGCATTACATCATTCACGTGTTACATAATACTCTTGCAGAGCGACACACACTCGGCATGCTCACGCACACACACAGACACACATGCCTGGGGTGAAACTGGGTCCTCCGTGAATGTTCTTTTCACAAATGCTTCTGCTCCTGCAGTTTCCCAGACTCCTGCAGACTATTTTTGAAAATCGTCTGTTCTTTTAGGTTGTGCATTTTATTTTATAAATATTCTGCAAGATAACATCTATGAAGAAAAGGAGATGCTTGAAAAGGTTTGCAGGTGTGCAAATAAAACAACTTACAGAAAACTAATTTGTTTAAACTAAGTTTTGTATATCTCTACATTGTTTTTGGTCTAACAGAGTTTCAGTTGTTTTATATATTAAAATCACTCATGCTTGAAAAATGTCCTTATAAAATCAACAGCAATACCACAGAAAAAGTTCAACCGAAAGTAAATAAAATCTAATGATGATTTATGCACTGATGGCTTAGTAATGGAAATATAAAATATGAAAAAAAAACACTATGTGTAAAATGGTCATCTTTCAGATATTGTTTGCTTAGAAATGCATTTGTACATCTCAAATAAAATGTAAAATGCTTTTTCAATAAACTTTTAATCCAATATCCCTTTCAGGAATTAGTTTTTACAGTTGTTCCCACTTTTCTTAATTTGCTGTTTACTTTAGTTGGTTAATGTATATTTTTTGTGGGAATCCTTCTTGCTAATATATTTTGGAATCCAGTGTCTTACACTTTTATGTATGACTTAAATTATACATTTATGTTTTGCTTCTTTTTGCCCCCTTTAAACATTTTTTTTACTATTTTAAACTTTTAAATGCTTATTCCAAAAAAACATTATAATTTTGAAGAATTGCTGAAAACTGAGTTCTCTGATGCAATATTTTGGACTTACTTAAAGAGCTCTCTTTTAATCTACTGTTGTTAACTCTGAATTTAATAGGGATTGATTCTATATTGTATGAAACTCGATCTGAAGATGACTTCTTGATTGAGACGGATTTACTGATTAACCTGAATTCGAACTGAAATATTTTCCATATAAATCATATGGTGTTTCACCCCTAATGCATAAGCCTTTTCTGTGTTAGCAGCGTCAAGCTTACACGTTTTAGTGAAATCAATCCCCATAACTGGACTGTTGGGGTCACTAAGAGAGATATGAATTGAACTTGTTTGTAAAGTGCCTTAATATGTCATCTGTTGAATGTTGGTTCTTGAACTGAGTTCAGCTTAAGTTTACATTTTGTAGATATGTTTAAAATTGCAAAACATCTGACATAGAAGTCAAAATCATTTAAAGTTCATTTAACTGTTACAGACACGATACATAAACAATTATTCAGGACTGGTACAACTAACTCAACTCTAACTCTATAGAGAATTATATAATTTACACATGATTGGCCTGATGATGCAGCCTAACCATCAAGACTTGTTTACATTTGAAATAGCTCCAGTGTTTAATGCAAACACCATAACCATGACAAGGCAAGTTTATTTGCATTGATAAATTTAAACAAAAATCTATCTTAAACAAAACAGCTATCTTACTGGCAAAGTTTCAAGCTTTCATTAGGTGCCACTGTTTATGAATGTAGCCAAACTCCTTTTGTAACAATTTAATGAACTACAGATTTAAACATGATGTTGAGACTGAAACTGAGGAAACAACAAAAAAAGGTTAACGCTTCTACAGACGTCTATTCATGCTGTTCTCACTTATGCTTTTTTAAATTGCTGATGACATTTTCATTCTCTGCTCAAAGCAACACCCCGACCCCTGCTCAGCGAGGCATCCTTACGGCTTCCAGCCAAGCTTCCTGAACAGCAGGAAGTGTTAATCCTTGAGAGAACAGAGCGAAGCTGGAGAGAAGAAGAGCAAAAGGTTGCAGCTGAATTTTTTATGAAGGATTTTAAAAGCACAGTGGGTTCAAATTTAAGGATATTATAGACATAAAAGGTGAATCTGGACTTTCCTTGCCTTCCATAATTCTGACATTCACACAACTTGAATCATCACAGGTCGTACGTCAACCAATGGGTCATCATGTAAATGTTGAGCTGACCTCTTGCTCTTCTAGCTGTCAAAACTGGATGGTGTCATCAATCAAAATGCTGAACTCTGCTAAACTAAAACAGTCTTAAAGTGTAGGGGAAATGGTTTCATATCGTTTGAACTTTTCTTCAAATTACAGCCACAAATTTTATTGCATATTATTTGGGTTTTATGTGACAGACAGACCAGCACAAAATGGTGCGTCACTACGCAGGAAGTAACATGCATGGTTTTCGAGCTTCCAGATATCAAGCTGACATGTGAAATGAACATGTACTTAGCTCCCATCAATCAACACTTTGTAGAATCACTACAGTTTGCTCCAATTATAGCTTCAAATTCAGCTGTACTGATAGCAGTACAGTACTGTATCTTTCACATAAAATCCCAATTAAATATATTGGAGTTAGTGTCTGCAGAGTTCAAAGGGCATCAATAATTTTGCAAGGCTCTTCATATAACAGTCGTGCCTGCAGCTTCCCATCATCTAAATTTGATTTGATGCTGAAAGTGGAGCAGCTTGAACTGTTTTCTCTCAAGCGCCGATTCTAAATGCTCTATTTTATTTTCAAGACTGACTGGAGTCCTAAGACATGTTTGCTTCAAAGTGAACAGATGGTATCACTGTCAGAGGCAGCATGTCACTATCAGTCAGTGTCTATATGTTTTTTTGGTCAATGGATTTGAGTCACAGAAATACATTGAAATTATAAGACAGTGAAGTCAACATTTTAGTAAACTTACTTCGGACTGTTGAAAATGTGTTTCTGTTTGCTTTTGTTGCAGGCAAATGTTTCATATCAGCACATTTTACTACCATACAAAGGAAATTTGAGTCAAGACAAAGTCCAGTGTGAAAGTCTTAGTTTCATTTTTATACAAAAGAAAGCTGTGGAAATCTAAATTGGATCTTTGAGAAAATGCAATCAGTTGTGCCACCCTTGAGGCATCAACCTGCCATCAAGCATTTAGGTTGTCTATTGTCGGTCAGTGAGTCTATTATATGACTGGGAAGGAATTTTGCTTCACTTGTCTTTGTAGAATTGTTTTAACTCAGCCACACTGGAGGTTTTTTGAGCACGAATGACCTGCATATGCAGGTACATCTCAATCAGATTTATGTCCAAACTTTATCTAAGGTACTCCAAGAAATAGACAAAAGAGAACTTGGGCTTCAGATAACATACTGATGGTTGGAGATTCTCCTTCCATATGTTCTTATAGGATTTATTTTCCATATGGTAAGACATCTGGGTTCTGATCAGACAAACAGCCCCAAACCATCACACAACTACCACCATGTTTGACTTTAGCAATGATGATTTGATGATGACTCTGCGCTGGTTTCGGCCACCGCAAGTATTTTGTGGAAACTGTTTTTGTCTAGTTTCTTTCTTATTGTTGAATCATTCCTTTTGATTGTTCATTAAAACAGCTTGTCATTTAATTATGTTTACTAAGGCTATTTCTGTCTGATTTTAACATTTGTTTGATGATTATAAAAATTGAAGTGCAAGCAGAAACAAATCAGGGGTGGGGGATACTTTTTACATAGCATTGTAGATGAGTGGAGCTTTTATTATTGTGAAAAGAGGATAATAAAAATGAGAAAAGCAGCAAGATGTGCTTCAGAGGGTTGTTTTGAGAAAATGACTTATGTCACTCATCAAATTCTTAAGACAACTCCATTATAGTTCTTAGTATTTTCTAACCTCTGGCTGAACCATATCCACATTCTCACATTTCACATATGGCTTTCAGTGTTGTGGGGATCAAAGTGTTTCTCTGGCAGATCCACTTTAAACCAGTGAACTGATGTATACATTTACTTCTGTGGGGAAAATGTAATTTTTAGCTGCATGTCACTTCAAAGCACATTCAACTCCTAGGTGACAGAATGTCTCCCTGAGATTGTTCAAACCATGTGGCGCCTCATGCACTTAACACTGACTTCTCACTCATAAGTCACGCAAGTTTTGGACACAAGACACAGGGGGAGGTTTGCAGAATATTTCCACAGACAAGACCTCTACCCGGGTTTAAAGTTGGGTTACCTCTCTTGAATTCCTCCAGCATCACGTCCAGCTTGGTGTCACTGAAGACGCAGTGCATGGGATGCTTGTAGAACTGCGTGATTGTTTTCAGGGGAGTGCAATCGTCCGGATCCACGAAGGCCAAGTCTTTCACGAAAAGGATGTCCACGATGTTGGACCTGTCGTTCTCATAGACCGGAATTCGGGTGAAGCCGCTCTGCATCACGTCGGACATGGTACAAAAGTCCAGGACCGCGTCTGATGATAGCATGTAGCAGTCTGTCAGAGGGGTCAAGACATCCTCCACGGTTTTGGACCTCAGCTCCAGGGCTCCCTGGATGATGTTCAACTCCTCCTTGACCAGATCATGATATGGATCCGTGACGCGCAGCATGGCCACCAGCTTTTCCCTGGTGTAAAAACTGCTGATTTCCTGGTGCAGCATGATGTCCAGGATCTTGGACACCGGGTATGCAATGGGGAAGAAAATTAGCATCAGCAAACGGGTGGCACACAGAGTCTTGGAGGCGATGGCGAGGCTGTGCCTGGACGCAACGGAGTGGGGTAATATTTCTCCGATAAAGAAGATCCCCAAAGTGCAGGAGGTAGTCGAGAGTGCGGTCATTCCCAAAATCTGGCACATCCATACCACAAAACACGTATTTGTGAGGACGTTGCCCAGCACCACAGTGCAGAGGATGTAGTTCCCATGTTTACGCACGGATTCTATTTTCCGTGCGTATTTCTGCTCCTTTTCTGTGCCGCTGTTCTGCAGGACCCGCAGCTCCACGGGGTCAAGAGCCAACATGCTGATGTTCAGCCCGCTGCACAGGGCAGACAGCGCTAATAAAAGCAGAGAGACCCCCGCTTTGAGCCAAACATCTGGCTCTGGCGGTCTCTCCACCACAGCCAGCCAGAAGTCTTTGGTCCTGAAGTGTTTCCATTTCACTCCGTCAAACGCACACATGGAGTAGTATTTGATCACCTCATCTTTGCGCAAGTCTTTGGCCAGCAACTCAAGCAGAACAGAGTTGTGACTTGAGGCGGACTTGAAGGAGCCCAGCAGTTCTATGTCGGAGCTCCGGGAGCTCTCCTCCTCACACGGGTCTCCCTTGGAGCGGAGTCCCCTCTCCGCGTCCTTGCTGCCGCCGCTCGGCTCCTCTATGAAGGCGATCCACGGAGCTGCAGGTGCGGCGTCAGGTCTCCCGCTGATGTTCGCGCGATTAGGATGCTCGGAGTAGTAAACCCTCAGCATAAAGCGAGCCCCCTCGGTCGCCCTCAAAATCCCGTCCTGCACGGACAGATCCCCGCTCTGAGTGTCTTCGGGGCGGACGCCGAGCAGCGCCGCCGCCGGCGCTGGCAGAGAAGAGAGGGTCACGGTGAGAAAGATGAGGGAGAGCCGGCGCGGATGCAGGATGCAGCAGAGAGCATCCGCAGCATCCACAGCCATGGTGCTGAATGAACTGAAGGACTTGGGAGAAGTAGGTCACGTGGTGTGCGGATGGGATGGATGGAGCAGCTGGTATGTTGCAGAGGGAGACAGAGGGTGGGAGGAGGAGGAGGAGGGGGTGGGGGGGGTCGGAGGGAGAGGAGGGAGGGGAAGCTGAAATAAGAAAAAATTATCAATTCTGACGTATCCTCGACTTGCTTTCTGACGCTTTTCCAAAAATAGAAAGGGAGAAGCCCTGACATAAATAATGAACGTGATTCAGCACTTAGCCTGAAACTGGGCTGCCGAACAAAAAAAAAAAAAAAAAAAAAAAAACAATAATAGTAATTGGCGCATAATTTTAAGCAAGAATGCAAAGACAAAAAATAAATAAAAAATAAAAAATAAAAAATAAAAAATGCTGCAGCAACAAAGCATGTGTATTTAAAAATGCTATCTTACACTGTAAACCACCCATGCTGTAACCACTAGATGGCAGTATTTCTCCTTGTTTAGATTTGACCCGCTGTCCAAAACACTGGGTAAAATTTGCTCAGTAGAGTTCAAGTTCAACCTCGAGACATGTTTGATTTAAATCTAAGGTCTTTATGGGCTTGACATAAATCACTGTTTTAAATGCGGAACGTTTGCTCATAACGAATGAGGTCGAAGAGGGAAGAAACATTCATTTTGTCTCCTGTAAGTTGATTAGATTGTCAGAATTTTTTTATAATTACTGTTTTATTAGATGGCGAGCAGAAGAAGCGCAAATGACAGGATCATAATTATTGATATGCAAGTTTAAGAATTACCAAACATACCGGTTTAAACGTATAAAAAAATAACAGTTGTTATTCTTAGGAATTATTAAGTTAGATGATGGCTTTATGTCGGACATATTTCAGTGCGTATAGCCATATAAATGTAACATATCCAAAAAGCAGCAAAAATAAAATAAAATAAAATAACTAATAATAATAATAATAATAATAATAATAATAATAAAACATCTTAGCTTTTTTTTTTAAAGCCAACCCATTCTCCTCTACATCAAAATTGATCTGTTCTCTTCCTACTTACTTCAGCTCAAACCTCACACGCATATGCTATTTTCAAATATGCCAATGAACACAGTCATGAAAAATCACACAATTAGATCACATAAATCAACTGGAGACGAAAACGACTTAAATATTCTCATGTCTGCGCTCTAAGAAAATCAAAACCATGTTTAAAATTAAATGCTTTTTGGACTGGTTCTTGTTAGGAAGACTCTCTATCTTTGTCGGAATGCAGGAAAACAAAAACTTGTGTTTTTTTGTTTTTTTCTCGGAACTTGCGTCGTTTAATATGAATTTTATGGAGGTAGCATTGGTGAGATTTGTTACTGTAACACATATGTCAATTTTATTATTATAAAAAATGTCCGTGTTAGGAGTGTCTATCTATTTATTATTTATTTATTTATTTCCGTTCATATTTCAGCTATAGTGATGAACAGAAGTGCAATAAACGAAAGGTGTCCTTTAAAGCTCCACATCCTCCTCATCGGCTTCTTATCGTGATCGAGATATTCGGGTGCATTTATTTATTGAGTCTGGATTTCGAAGAGAGGAAGAAATTAGTGTCGCTTTAGATTAGTTGTTAGATCACGAAACATAAGGCAGGGTATGCTGACACCAGAACGACCGGCTGTAATGTTTGTGACAACTTGTTCATCGCAAAAACAAACAAAAAAATGGATGGATGGATCGGTCTGCACAGGAAATAGAGCTCAGAAAAAAAAAGAAAAGAAAAGGAAGAAAAGAAAACGGGAGGGAAAAAACCTGTAAAAACGCCGGACCATGAGGGCTATTCGTGAAAATAGCAGTAAAAAATCTGCACATTTTCCGTGTAAACGTCCTGCGTGTCCTTCATAATTACCAGAGGAGAGACATCCATCACCGAGTTCATGCAAAAATGCCATACAGCAAATTTATATAAAAAGGCATTAGCTTTATATATAATAATAAATGCGCGCGTGTAAAACAACAGAAATTAAATGAAAGCAAAATCTCAGGGAAGAAATTAGGTCGACTTTCTTTCTCCTTTTTTTTTTATTCCTTCTTCTTTTTGCGCTTGCACAATAATTTTGCATCAGCTTGTTACATTAAATTGGGAGAGCTATGATAGAAATGTTCCATAACATTCTCGATCGGGATCGCTTTATTAATCTTTATTCCACAGTATGAATGAATTCAGTCAATTAGAACAGAAGATCCCCAGCAAACCTCTTTGATTTGTCATTCTCCAAGGCTCCCAAAGCAGATTCCCATCTAAGAAAGGGGAATCCATCTCGAAGGATAAGCTTGTGGAGAACATAAATGCCCCATCACGCCCTACAGCAAAACCTTTCTTTTACCAGCAGCCACTTGAAGGCAGATTTAAAACCTTGTAAAAGGGTCGAACAGATAAAAGCTTTCTGTTTGTAATGCGTTTTGAAAGCTGACAGTTGAAACTGAGTTGATAAATAAGCAGTTCCCTATGTGTGACAAGAAGGCGTTAGACCCACTGGTCTTTGGTTTCCTGCAGATTCGTTATTGTGAGTCGCAGCTCGTAAAAAAAGGCCCGTTAGATGAAAATAACATTTATTTTTTCTGGGTCGCAATTACGTTGTTATTTCATACGACAGAAATAGATTACTATGCGCCTGGATGAAATGCTTTGCGTCTTGAATACTTTTTGCAAAAAAAAACTAATTCTACTTTTTACAAAATAAATAAATATCTACAGGACTTTATGAAACAGGTAAAATACCTTTGTTTAAAGAGTTGAAGTGTGAACTTGGGGCTTCAAAAAAAAAAAAAAAAAAAAAAAAAGGCCTGATGTGCTAAATTTTGCTCATCCTTCATCTCATCTTTGACAGTCACGATCTCAAGCTGTCCGTGTTGGTATCTGACGCGCGGTTGAGAAACATTCTGGTGTGTTTTTCCTCCTCACCTCATGCAAAATCTAAGCTACGTCAGGACTCAAACTCTCATGGTTTTGTTGAGTTTTTTTTAAGTTCCTTTTGGGTGTTTTTGTGGCTAGCCAATTGCTCATGTTTCCATCTCCAAATATGATCCCAAAACTATGCGGTCAGTTTTAGCTCAGTGCTTTTTTTCAAAACTACTTGGAACTCTTCAATCAACATGAAGCATGTCACTGACAAGATAGTTCTGATCTGCGTTTCTTCTTTTGTAAAAAAAAAAAAAGGAGATTCTTGTGGGTATTAAAAGTTGTTTTTAAAGTCTCATTCGAAATGTGCAAAGACCACACCAGTTCTTAGAATATATATAAAACAGTTCTTGGAATAGAACGGTTTTATAAATGAGATGTGAGGGGATCATTTGCAGATTTCAACGCGAGTCATTCCGAATTTGGGTTCATTTGCGCAACAAGTCATTTCGCACATGTTCTAAAATGGATCTATCCTGAAAGGTTATACGGATCTATATTCCCAGATTACTTTATTTTGGAGGCAGAAATTATTTTTTTACTTACATTAACAGCAATGAAGTCGTGCGTTGATTTGTGATTAAGCCTGATTGATATGACAATGTCAGATTTAGGTTTATTAATGTGCGTGCAGGTCAGAACGTCCACAGTCATGGCCCCAGTTTAGCCCAGACATAATAAATGAATGTACCTCGTTAGACAAAATAGTTAATAATTTAAATAAAACTTTGTTTAATTTTGAAAACTACATTCAAATTTAGGGCGGTTTTGGAAAAAATCAAAGTTAGGAAGTACCAACGTGTAGCCCTGATGTACAGTCAATATGTAGAAAATAATACGTCTTTATTCCCACTCGTGCCTCACATGAGGTTAGGAAACTAAAAGCTTCTTTTTTAGTCTTACACTTCAGAGAACCAAGAGGGGCGGCGCTGCTGCTTCTCCTCCTCCCAGTTTTCAGCTCCCACAACCGGGAAGGCTGGCTCGGGGCGTGCGCTCTCGCTGGCAGCTCCCAAAAAATACGCAGAGGGGCGGGGGGCAAAAGGGGTGAGAACATCAGACAGGAAGACTGATTCAGATCGATGAGACCGAAGTAAAGAACCGCCATAGCACTTTGTGGCTTAAAACTGTTATTTTTCGTTCAGGTTTTGAGCCCCATTACGCACACTGATCCCCTCTCTCTGGCACCGAGAAGATGCCCAAGTGTTCACCCTGTGCGTCCCCCTGGTCCTCCCTGTGGCTGACATCTTTTGTTATTTTGGTGGTGCAGTCGGTAATCTCTTCCTCGTACTCTTCCTCCTCCACGTATCAGAGAAACGCAGCTGGCGGGAAGCGACCAGGCTTCTTGGGGAGGACGCTGGTTCTCCTGGACGTCAACACCCGCAGTCCGATCAGAATCCTCAACGACAACTTCTTGTCGCTGCAGTTGGACCCCGCGATCATCAAAGACGGCTGGCTGGACTTTCTGAGGTAGAGCATTCTCCATCAATACTAACCTATGTGACTGACTGCTTCTGAAATGTAGAAAATACCCTTCTGAAATACTTGGTGTTTTTTTTTTTTTGTATTTTTGCATGTTTATTACGAAGGGAGCCACGTTGTCTCAACTGTCATGGAGCGACCAAGCAACGTTTTCTGTCTTTTTTTTTATTTTTAAAAAAGTGGATTCAAACCTATAATACATAATGGAGAGCCGCCGAGCGGACGACGAGCTTATAGGCCTACTTACAATTAAAACTTGTGTTCTCATTTCTACACAGCACCAACGGTAATATTGTGTTACTAAGTATATGTGGAAAAATGCTATGTACTACAATAGCGCCTCAATTATTTATCTCTATCTATCTATCTATCTATCTATCTATCTATCTATCTATCTATCTATCTATCTATCTATCTATCTATCTATCTATCATATATATATTAAATCTATATTATATATATATATATATATATATATATATATATATATATATATATATATATATATATATATATATATATATGCATATAGCCTATAGATACAGATATCTATATCTATATCTATATATATAGATATAGATATAGATATAGATATATTCTTATAAAGACTTTTATTCTATAATGAGGAAGTCATTTTTGTGTAATTTGCTCCCTTATTTTTCATTGTGAGAAAAATTAGTTTCTTATTATTTTGAGATTATGGCTCCAAATATTCGCAGCATAATTTGTATATTGGTCTATCATTTCACACAACAACGCTCATAGCTGCTGTCCCTATTGTGGAAACTAGATCTTCAGCTTGATTTAGGCTGAGTAAGACCTTTTAGGCAGAAGTGCTATATAAGATTCGGAAGTGCATATCTTGAAACTCCGTGACCTACAAATAAAATAAGCTTTCTTATTAGCCTACTTTTGCGGCACCCGCCGTTTCCCCTTCGAAACTGTTCTTGAATTTTATTAACAATTAAAGCTTCATTGGGTTAGTCTCTGCTTTAAAACAAAACCAGGATAAAGGAGAATAACACATGTTAGATTTGGCCTCTGCGTGTTCCTGTCCTTCCTGCCTCAGGTTTATAATCCTTTACCTGCGCCGCCTCGTAACTTGATTTCCATATGGAAGAAGGTATCATCGTCTACTTATTAGTCTACAAGAAAGAGTTCAAAAGTTTTGTGGCACACAATACAAAAGACCTACGGTGACGTAAAGTTAGCATCAAAGTCGTAAAGCTTGTTTTTTTTTTTCCCCCACGCCGGTTTAATTTTTTTGCCATTGATTTGTTGGACATGAAAATGATTTAAAAAAATTAAATAAATAAAACATACCATGCTGGTATTTTTTTTGCTTCTCTTCTCTATTTTGCCGTAATTGAAAACCGTAGTATTAATACTGTCTACCGAAACTTGTGACAAACTTCTTCTCTAGTAAGTTTTTATTTTATTTTATGTTATTTTTTAAAATTTAACCCTTTTGTTTTCCTCTCGTGTCTCCGTAGCTCCAGGCGGCTCGTGACCCTGGCGCGCGGCCTGTCTCCTGCCTTCCTGCGCTTCGGCGGAAAACGAACTGACTTCCTGCAGTTCAACAACCAGAAGAACCTTGCCAAGTTCAGGGGCCCTGGTCCAGACTACTACCTGATTAATTACGAGGACGGTAATTAGACGCGGCGTTTTCTCTTTCCGCGTTAGTCTGACGTTATGTTTGTGTCAGGAAGAAAAAAGAAAGACATGGCGTCGCCGTCTCTTGTGTCTTTGTCTCACACTTTGTTCTAGGCAAAAATACATTTCAGAACAAGCAGCATAATATTTACTTTACCCCCACTGATAGCTGACCTGGCATTTATAGTAAATATAGTTTCATATATCTTGGTACCCGTGTAGCTGAGACACGACACTTAAAACAAATATAAAAGAGAGAACCCCCCCCCCCAAAAAAACTACACCGTGATGGATGGATTTATTCCCATTCACGCTCACTCCTTGATTAAATTAATGCTGGTGCACCAGTCCTCGAACGAGCTCCTCTGAGCCAAGTATAATTCTAATTTTATGTAAGAAAATAAAATACCTACAATGTGCGGGCAGCGTATTAAAAGTTTTAAAACTGCGCATATTAGTTTTGAAAATGACATTGGATAATTTGGAGCTGGGACTTATCGCTCTGGGTTATGAAACACAACAAAGGGACTTCTACAAATATCGTAAATATTCTATTACTGCTGCATTACGTGACAAAAATGATAAATACATTTTTAAAAAATGTGCCATGGTTTTTTAAGATGTTTGTGTTTTGCCTCTCATTTTGAAGTTGGAAATAAGTGCTAAAATCCATTATGGCTGCCCTTTAAAAACATAATTACAAAAGCAGCAATAATACAATTAAAGCTCTGCTAGAGATGTGCTTCCTTAGAGTTTGATTGTTTTAAATTGCATTAAAAGTGACCTGTGGTGTTTTTGACTTATTAGTTTATTTGGTCACTGGGTACGTAAATTTGCAAATTGCTCTGGTTTACTAAATACAGTTGGAATTTTTTTTTTATATAACAGCTCAAGATTTGATTATCAACTTCCCACATAGGGGTGCAGCTTTATTAGCAATGTTTGTATTCTTGAAGGAGCAAAAGTTTGGATCACAAGTTTCTGTGGGTCAGAAGCAGAAATATTTGGGAATCGCTATTCACAGCATTTGTCACTCCTTGAACAGTTTCACCAAATGATACATGTTTACAAAGGAATTAAGCTAACTAAGTAAATCTTTACACAATGCTAACATTAAATTTTTTAACAAAAACTAACTCAACAGAAAAAGAGCATATATGTCTTAATTATGTTTTTTTTGTGTGTGCGGCAGATATAGTTCGCAGTGACATATCACTGGACAAACAGAAAGGCTGCAAACTCGCCCACAATCCTGACATTATGCTGGAGCTGCAGAGAGAGAAGGCTGCCACCACGCAGCTCGTCCTACTGAAGGAGCAGCTGTCCAACATCTACAGCAACATTACAATAACAGGTAGGAGATCAAACACACAAACTCCCCTGTGTTTTGGACACCTACTCTTATGGCAACGTCTCCTGGATTCTGTGGGTCATGCTTTAGCACTCACATGATGTCTTAGGTATGCAAGAGTAAACCTTCAGCTTTTAGAATGACAAATGCAATTTCTGAAACAGGAATGTGGGGACGGTTGAGGTGCTGTTGCAGAGGCTTGTATACAATGCATTGACATATTCACTTGTAACACTTAACGCAGACTGCTGAAGAAATTGTGGGAGCCCTGATTTTGGGTGGGCTGCGTACCATTTAATGTGATTTAGACACATTCCAACAGGGAACTATAGAAAATGATTTATAGCTATAAGTAGTTATTTGTAGTCTTTAGACATTTAGGCAGTTTTTGTGTAGGCTATGCGGACCTTATAATTTCAAAATAAAATTTCACCGATTGATAAATATGATAAATAATACGGAGCTGAATAAAAATCAGACTGGTATGCTAAAGTTGTCTTCTCTGTTGCACTCCTGCTTCTTATCCTCACTACCATCTTGAAAAGTTATGAGTGGGAGATTTCTTTTTTTTTTTTTTGTTTAGGCAGGATTTTTATTTCAAAACAGAAACCCACCCTGAGATTGAGTCCCAAAAGCCAAAGAGCCGTAGAAAAATATTTTTGAACTTTGGAAATGACTGGCAACTGTGTGTTAAAGAATATATTAATTTAGTTCTGTATTAGAGCCAAAATCCTTTCTGCAAAACCCCACTTTGCCACAGATCCAGCGCCATATGAAATATTTGGCCATGTGTTTTAAAAAGGAATTGATGAATTACAGAAAACAAACCTTCTAACTCAACCTCAAGTGAACCAAGTTGTCAGACACATTTTTGGTCAGTACAAGCACAGAACCGGTGGCCTCGCATCAGTTCGCCTGTGCTGTATTTGTCATGCACTCTGATGGTTCTGCTGTTCTGGGGCAAAATGACCTTCTGTGTGTTGCTCCAAGAATGATAATGGGAGATATTTGAAACATAGATCAGATGTGTGTTTTTAAATAGTCTCAAGTGCACCAATCAAAACATGGCCAGGTAGTATTCATCAAAGTAGGCAAATACAGTAAGAATTCAGATCTGCTTTAAAGAGAAGTCCTCTCACAAGTTTAGCTCAGGAGTCAAACTGTGGTGCATTTATTCTTTAGTGCTACTAATCTGTTGATGCAAAATTTGATATTCTGGTCTTTAATTCTGTCACAACCTACCTTGAGACATATTGTTCCCAGCAAATTCAGATGTTTTATACTTTTTGCTAATTAAATATTTTTATCAAGAGACATTGCACTAGCAGTGGTAATGTACATGTAATCTTCTTTGAAGTCATGGCAGTTAGTATGGTTAGTTTCTTTAGTGCAGGTTATTGATTTTTGCCCTTCTTCTTGCTAAATAATATTTGCATCGAGCTGCAAAAGCTTTCAAAAGAGCTCACTTATCAGTTTTTAAAATTGCAGACTCTCGAGTGAACAGCTAATATATTCCTTGTACCATTTCTGACATTCTGTTATGGAAACCCTTACCACATATTGCATAACTGAACCACTAAAATAGCCTTTGCCATTTTTTACCTGAACATTTTAAAGAGCCAACCCAGAGTGCCTGAAAACTCACACATGGTCTTGAAGCTGAAGTTACAGACAAATGGAGCTATTAAAATTAACTAAAAAAAAATTAAAAATAATGTTACAAAGGTCAAGTAGATCTGGCTGACAACAACTTTGTTTTGAACATAGAAGTATTGACAAAAATAAAAAAAATGCATTCATGTTTTTTTTACACTTTGGACAGTTTGGACAGTTTCTTAACTTTGGATAGTCATGAAAAATCCCTAGCATTCTTAGTCTCTAAATGCTTGACCTAAAATAATATACTCTGATGCACTTTTTTTAAAGAAATGACACAAATTAAGATTTTAGGCATAAATTGGAATAACCTTGCACAATGTGGTATTCCTTGATCTTGTGTTGGATGGGAAACTGCAATCAAAAGACCAACAGATTTTTTTTTTAAGCTACAAACTGGTGATCATCACAAAGATGAGTTCCACATCTCTGTGATTGAAAGACCTCCTAGCCATAACCATAATCTTTAGCTCCTTGCATTCGAGTCGAGACTGTGGCTGCTCCAATCCAAGGTGCTGAAATGACTTCCAGTAAGAAGAAACATATTGGTAAAACTAAAAGAGATACTTCAAACCTAAATCAGCCAGGTGTATGAATAATTATGGACTTTACTGTATACTGCAGGAAACCTTTGTTGTGACTTTAGTTTTGATGCATAATTATTTTCTATGAAATTTTTATTTTAAATATGTAAACAACAAATGTTAGCTGCAAAAATGTCCTAAAAAAATAATAATGAAACATAAAATAAGAACTAATTAGGTTCAAAAAGGAACAGAAAGAAGCCTATAGAGTTACTTGTCTTTGTTGTTCTCACATTCTCTGAATATCAAAAACTTAACTAACATGTCTGTATTTCCCATATGCTTATGTTTTCTTTACCGAACTGCTGGGTTGAAACCAAGTCGTCTCAGTGATACTAAAGAACAAAAACATAAATAATTTGTGGATTATTAAAATATGCATACCTCTTTGAAGCTCGTTATGGGTTCAGTCATTAGTTTAAAGCCTAAATCTAAAAGCAAGTAATAAAACTGTCTTTACTCGTTTTGGACGAGGAGAGTTGGGGGGTTAACGGATGAAATATAATTTGGAAATATTGTTACAGTATAAATTATGACCGAAATGAATCCTAGCTAAATGTTATTTTCTCCATGTGCTTTGACGTTTTTTTGCCATATATTACTGATGTATTAAGACCCGATGGAGGATTTTGTATTCCTAATGCTAAACACTTGTATTGATGGTTTAAATTAGGAGGTATGGGGTGATGATGAGAGATAGAAATGTGCATCATGCTGCTTTTGAGTCGCTGCCATGGTTCTGGTAAGGCTGCTTGGTGTAACCGGGGAAAATAAGGCAAAGCCAAAATTATTCTATTTAGAAGATTTAATTTGTGTTTTTGAAATTTCCTTGCCTTTTAAATTCAGCATTGCTGGGAAATGCTAGTCAGAGGACTGGAGAACAAGTTGAATGATGTCTGTAAAGGTGCAGCTGCTGTTTTCCTTTCATGGTGCGAAATGTCTCTGGTGGACTGTAACATATATTGTGTTAAAGGAATTCGGCGGCAATGACACTGAAAAAGTATTAAAAGTGTGCACATGCTTAAGTAATCACCTCACCATTATTCCGAGTTGAATTGAAAGCATGTTATGTAAACTGGAATCTGTGTGAAGGCTTGTCATCTCTTTGGTTCGGGAAGAAGCAGGGGTCTGGAGGCACTAGGGATGTTTTTAAAAATGGTCTGGTATCAATTAGTCAAGATTTTAAGTGCATATGTGTGTGTGTGTATGTGTATGCATGAAGGCAGGTGGTGCTTAAAGGACCTTTAACAGTCTTGCTCCATCCTTTTTCACTCACCACTGTCTGCCCTCTGACCTCAGCTTGTTAGAGTCATCAGTAATGGGGCCACTATGAGTCAATGTGCACACACACATTCACCAGGGGAATTGAGTTCAAAATTACCTTAACCTCAGACAAGGTCACGGTCAGCATCTTTTTAAGTCTTTCTGCTTAAACATGTCTCTCCTTTGAATTAGTTCCTTCATTTTTTATTTTTTTATTGTTTATTTTTTCAATTGATTCTGCATTACTTACCTTCCATCTGTTATTTTTGTCCACACAAACAAACATATACTTCTTTATTTCCTATTACTGCTGTTTAGATTTAGAGAATAACTCAGTGTTAAATGTTTAGCTCAAAGAATTAGGTCTAACATTAAGTTTGAGTTCTTAAGATCATTGTGGTTGATATAGGTTCAGAGTTTAAATAGAAGTTGTATGCAGTTTATTTTAAAATGACCAAGTATATCACTGTACAAGTTATAGAATAAACTTACAGTCTTTGAGATTTGTGCACAAAATTGAGTCTGGAAAGAACTGCCTATCTGCTGATATATTATGTAAACATTCACCATACACAGGGACATCACTAATAAAGAGAAAAATAACAGTGAAGATGTTTTTTAAGTTTGTCACTGTAACTCTATCCTCGATGAAGTTATTAAGAAAGAGGAACAAAAACATTTCAAAGGACGAGATGCGAAACTGAATATGAAAACATGCAGAAAGCACATAGGAAAATATTCAACTTTCATATTTAAATTCACATGTTTTGAAAATATAGTAGCTCTTTAAATTTCTCTCTGCCATTGTGTTTCTCTCTGCCGTACAGAAATTTAAAATAATTGATAAATAACTGCGACATAAGGCTTAGTGTGACTGACAAAGTATAAAACTGTTTCTTGGGTTTACAATGAAATTAAAGAAATTGCTTTAACTAAATTGGTTATGTACTTTGGATCGAGGTAAAACAATATTTTAAAAAAGGACAATCTTTTTTGTGCAGATTCATTGGAAAACTGGTGGACCCTTGGGGCTAAATTAGCTTACTCTGGACTGCTGTTGTGCTTGTTCTACAAATGACAGAGCACATATAAGGTAATTAAACAAAGTCGACATAGGAAAACCTATCCAGCATATTCATCACAAACTTCTGATGTTTTTAGTCTTAAATCAAACTAGAAACCCAATTCAATCTGGAAGCAACTCTGTCAGACTGATGAGGGTAAAACAAAACCTTTTGGCTTCAATGAACAATGAAAAGCTCTGAAGGAAAATAAATCCCCTGAATTTCATCAAGATCTCTGGCTCATCTGTGTTGCTCTAAAACAAGCGTTCTGGGGTTGTATTTTAGCCAGAACGCTGAAAAATGTTTCCCTGGTAGCCAGAAGATTAAATTCAGTTTATTACTCCTAAAACTTTCTTAACTGCAAAATGAGCATGAACAGATCTTCAAATTAACAATAAGAATAGTCTGCAGACCAAAACGTGATTAAAATAAAGTGGATAAATCTCTAAAGAACATTTCATCCCAGACAGCCTGAGCATGTCACATATTAAGAAGTGAATAAAGAGAACATTCACCTGCCAGAACGGTGAATGTTCATATTAAAGATTAACTTCCTGTCTTTATCACAGATTTTCAAATCCTACAGGATGAATGGGAGAGAGATATAAAAGTTAAGATGAGAAATGCTTAATTTACACATGGGAACACACTCACACATTTTGCTCGATATTAATTACATGACTATATTGCAAAAATTATAAAAACTGAAATCTTGTTTGGTTTTCCACCTCAAATTTGTTTTGCTTATGAAGTTAGATGTTAAGACACCTATTTAATTAATTAATTTATTCATTTACTTGCTTGGATTGCACTTTTAATTTAAAATTTTGGTCTTATATGTGTTAATATTTGTAAAGCAAACAGTCAAAAGAGGTTTTCTTTAAATATAACAAAACCCAAAAGCCCTCCCTCCCTGACTTCTTATTCCATAGTTTAAAATGGATGTAGTGCAGATGTGTCAAACTCATTTTCGTTTTGGGCCAAATCAAGGTCATGAAGGATCTTAAAGGGCCGGTTGCGCCAGAATGTGTCGATAAAACCTGTTCACAAACTGTAAATATGTCAATGAATTCTTAAAATTAAATAATATTATTGAACATCTTTTCAGTCCCTCCAGGGACTAATAATAAATGCGATTTTTTTATTTACTCGCTGTATAAATTATGGAGTATAATCAGACATCAACTAAAGCTGAGGCAGCTGTTTAGCACAACTTAGAAAGTTTTTCACAATTTCTGTGAAAAATCTGCAATAAACTCCCAATAATGTATTAGCACAAAAAAATGCAGGGATTTTCTGTGAATTTCCACAATAATTCTCAATAAACTGGACTGATTGATTGATATAAATTGGCAGGAAACAGATAAAAACTGCATTGATTGGATTGATAAGATAATATTTAATCATACTTATTGTTTAGTCTAAACTCTAGAGGGCCACAGAAAAAGCTACGGTGGGCCGGGTTTGGCCCCCGGGCCTTGAGTTTGACATATGTGATGTAGTGCATATGACAGCAAGGAAGTTTTCAATTCCCAGATCACAGCTGAATGTTATTAGTGGCTAACTATTACAGAAAACTTGTCACTTTTAATTAATAGTATTTTACAAAGGTAACCATGTCACCAGGTTGCTTTTTGGTCATTTTGTAAATAGGTCTCTCAAAATGAAAGTACAATTCGGCACTAAATATGTTGCCTGAAGCCTGACGTGCTTTCGCCTCTCTTCCCTCTCTATTCTTTAGGCTGATCTCATATGAGCAGTATCATGTGACAGGGAAGTTTACATCTTGCAAATCCAGCTAAGACTAAATTAGACACCAATACCTGAGCCCTCTCTGCTTGAAATGACACAGAGGTGCAGCACTTATATCCTTTGTATCTTTGGAGTCTATGCACATCTAACATTGGGATACCATTTCTTTCCAGAGGAAGTGGTTCAATGGTCTTTTGGACATTTCGAAAGTAATTCTCTGATATCCTCCTCAATCATTCCATGATGTTGTTTTTACCAGTTCTGTCTTTCCCCTATATAGAGACTACCTATATTTTTCATCCTGATGCTGGGGAAAGTAGCCTGAACAGTTGTCCCTGTTGTCGATAGTCTTGGCTTGAACTACCAAACAGCTGTGCTCAGAGAGATCAACTTTTGCTGGCTATATCTGAAACAATCCCTGAAGCTGAGTCTAAGGACTTTGTGCCTGAGGAAATAGAGGTGTGGAGCACCAGCCAGCAAGTTGGCCAAGGTGGGAATTTTTATGACCCAGAAGCACACAAGAAACAAACAGGGATTGATCTGAACCTGTCTTTTCTTCATGCCCTCTGGTCCCCATTTTGCCTGGGAGCTAGCAAACAGGAGTGACTTGGAGATAGTTTCCACACATGCATGTTTTTGGCTATGTTTTGCAAGTATAAATATTTCCAAATAGCAGAATTGTTGTCGTTCTTATTTTCTAAGAAAATGTGTAGTGCCCTTCTTTCAGTCAGCTGACCGGCAGTGCTACTCGAAGCTCAATACAGGCAGATGAAAACTGCTGTCTTTCTTTGGCATTTAATTTAAGAAACTGCCGTTTCTTAAATTAAATGCCTTAAATTAAACGTCTGTGGTTTTCAAACCACAGACGTTTTACAAAGTTATAATTCCTATAACTTCTTTAAAACCTTGATATACTTGCCTGATACATGACATCTGTTCATAGACATTCAAATATTGTTTGTTGGGTAGATAATGATCTTACTTATGCTACTCTACAACAATGAGATTAATACATTTTAAGCAAAAATATATCAGAAAAAGCAATTCCTTCTATAATATAGCAACAAAGAGCATTGAAGTGAAGTTCTTTCCCTGACAAAAAGTAGCAGGCACCAGAAAGAATATACAGGAAAGAAGAAGGTGGAAAATCTGTAAAGACAAACATTAGAAGCATCCACATAGGAGCGAATTCACTAAACATCTGTGAAGGGCTTGAAAATGTTTTCATCAAACTGGCACGGCCGTCCACAGATTGCTTCTAGTTACAGCTTTCTGTTTGTACTCACTTCAAAACGAAACATATTTTCTTTCAGCTAAGAGAAACACACTCTGTCTTTCCTATTAGTTCTGCTATGCGATTCCTTTCTCCCTTTTCTAGTATCCTGTTAGAATCTCTTTTTAAGGTCTGAAATGGTTCTTTGGTGTCTTTTTCTATTTAAAATGACTTTATGACTTTGCAAACACAAGGTGTGAATTTGGACAGATTGAGTGTTTTGGCTTGCAGCTGCCGTAGCGCCTATTGTATCTCCTGGTTATTGCTTAACACAGATATATACGACTTTTTCCCAAGTTTTACCCCATAATGGCACACAAAGTCTCTTTCTGTGTGTCAGCAGGCAAATGAGAATCTTCTATAATTTTTTGTTATCTATAAGAATATCGTTGGTTTTGAGCTCCTAATGTGGAATATTGACAGACCGTGGCGGCATGAGGAACATTAAATATTGTGCATAGGTCTTCACTGCAATCCCCTTTGTTTAGTATTTGAAGAAGATTTCTGCTGTGCTGTTTAGCTAGCAACTGAGGCGTGTCACAAATGCAGTATTGTTATACAGAAACATTAATCTTTGGAGCATTATCAAATAAATAGAATGATCAAAATCAGATGTTCCAGACAGCGAGCTGGTAACCAGCAAAGGGGTAACATCATTTTGCAGAGCAGCTGTAATGTTCCAACAATGATTCCCCTAAAGCTGTGGTTCCCAAGTTTTCAAGCTTCTGACCTACAAAATAAAATGCAAAACACTTAGTCTTGATTGAGCATGCAGGCACTTTTCCTGAGTTGCTTAAAAAGTAGTCCTAATAGGAACACAATTGGCATCAACAGTCAGTATATAGACCAATATTTTGTTTTTACTTTTTTCAAGATTTGATTATTATTTTATTTGTTATCTTTTACAATTATTTATCAAATGCATGTCCTTTTCATTGTCATTTTGTTTTAGTATTTAGGTTCATTTCTGAAGAGAATCTCAAGATGCAAGACATACACATTTGTGACCCTTAGTGGGTCCTCTAACCCAACTTTGGGAACTACTACTCTAAAGTAAAAACTGTTTGACGCAAGTATATATGACTACAAAAACTTGAGTTTGCAAATTTGCTAACATAAGCTTGCCTTTCTCTGTTTTGATATGAATTTGATAAGTTGAGGTTTTGCTAACTTAATCAGTAAACTTTACTCCTTCATTATAACACAGGAACTATAATTTAGAATGGAAATAAAATCACCATAGGTCTGTGTAAAGCCGCAACTGTAGTACATTTTAAATTAATTTCAATATTGCAAACTTCTGTGTTATCTCAGAGGAAAAACAAGAAGTAAGGAGAAGTTGGGATGAAACTTTTGCTTTCCATTTCTAATTTTTGTAATTGTCTCTATGTCTTTACAACATTAAACTGAATTATAATCACTTAAAAGAAAGTTTGTAATTTTAACAGGCATTTAACAACAAAAGCCTGACAGACGTGTCCCAAAGAAGGATTTTACCACACACATTCAGCAGCAGCATATTCTACTTGAAAATCTGTCAGTGATTCACAGGGGTTGTGGCTCACTTTATTTGTGCCTCAGAGCATAAACAACTTAATACCCCAAACTAATTATTTTTGAATCAATTATTTACTTCCCTTCTCACTGCAACTGTAAATGGACATCACTTAATTCAACTCTACTACTGCTGCAGGCAACAGTAAATACGAGCTGTAAATGAGTTTAAACTGATGAAACTGAATTGCAAGCATAGAAAAAAAGTAAATCTGACTGCTCTCACTACACAAATGTCCATTCTAATGTTCCTGGTGAATGATAAAGTACATACAGTCAACCTTGGATATTTTTTGGAAGTACATTTCTTCCCTAGTGATTGATGTTTGCCCTGTTAAGTGCTGAGCAAATGCAAAACAGAAAACCTTACCATGATTCCTGGAAAAGGTTTGTGCTATGGAAGTGCGCCTTATGTGTGACAACACCCTATATGCGTTGTATATTTTTGACTTGGTTTATTAAAAACATCTATTGAATCTCTATGTGCAGCTTAATTGCAGAGTTGTGTTAAAAGTCACATTAGTTTAGGTGTATCTGTAATAGCAACCATGCTTTAAATAACTTGGCTGATTAGATTACTTACATTCATGTACACAGCGACAAAGTTTGGCTCCAGAATTAAGCCCTGCAGTGCAATACTAGAGTTTCACACATGGAGGCCTTTTTCAGTGTAACACCGAGTAGTATCTTCAGACAAAGGGGCTCTTTCAGAACATGACTACATATAAAATTACTTGACCTTCTGTTTTATGTTTGTTTGGCTAAATTTCTAACATGCTATTTCTTCCTCCTTTCCGTACCTGTCAGGATACAATTATCAGCTGTGATGTAATCTCAGCGTGACAAACTCTTGATTGCTGCATCGCCTGTTTTTCTTTTTTCCTCACTCTTTCCACATGGCCTTCACAGATCCAGAAGTGTCTGTTTTTCTTTGCATCAAAGAATACCTAGTGTTTAAATCATGGATGGACATATCATGTAATTCCATGTGTTTGCAATATGCCCGAGACAAGTGCCAGCAACCTGCAAACGAATGTCATTTTAATAGCCTGACGCATGGGAAATGTTTGAAAGCAGCCCTTCCTCTTCTAAGATTGTTTGGCATGACATTGAACCTCCACATTTTCCCTGGGAACTCCAGAAAGCATACGTTTTGTGTCAGATTTCAAATCATGACACTATGTTCCTGACTGTTTTGAGGCAGCTTGCGACAGATCTGGAGCTGGAATGCCGGTGCCTCTTAAAAAAAATGTGTGTACATATATACACACAGTGTATGTGTATGTAAGCTCTGTACAAGTCCAGATGAAGTTGTTATTCTGAGGGGAAAACATGCCTCATTCATTACCAGTTAAACACATTTTTATTTCATTTAATTTGACTCACAGGTTCAAATCATCCGTTATTTGTGACTATCAAACATGTTGGCGTGGGCGCGTTTGTGTGTGTGTGTGTATCAGGTCTCGTTTTGTGTATTTATGGTGTGAAAAGTTTGTTCTACAAGGAGAGCTAGCATGAGGCTAGGAAGCTGTAACCACTGTTTGGAGAAGTGATTTGACCTGGTGTTTAAGAATGTTACACTAATGTTTCTTCTCTCAACAACTTGCACTGGAATTTAACACACTCATTAGTATCGCACAAATGTTTGGAGCATTTTTGCATGTGCACGTTAGTGTACATGTGTGTCCTCTGGGAAAGCGTCTCCATTTCACAGTGAGAGAAAAGGGGGTATTTGAGAACTGATCAGGCATAGCAAATCAAAATTGAAGCAGATTTGCAATTTTCTGTTGACCTTCTAGAAAAGGGGGTCAGAAACCTTTTAATCCAAAAAGCCATTTTTGCCATCAGTTGAGCTAAGGAAGGCTTAGATGAGCTGTGGATGTTACATGATGTTTAGAAAAAGAGACAATTTATAATTTTTGATAAATATTTACGAAAGAAATATGTTGTCATTATTGAAAACCTAACATTTATTATTTAAGATTTTCAAATAAAAGCATCAAACTTTTGCAAGGAGAGGACAAAATAAATACATTTTCAGAGTGTGTTGAAATATTTTGCAGTGACAAACTAATGACAGGTAAATAGGTTGAAAGATATATGCTGCTGATGCAGTTTGAGTCATTATGTTGTGGAAAATCAATATTATTGAGAAAACTGTTAATACCTCCATTTATTATTACTACTATATTTAAAAGCATTAGCTGGCCTATTGTCCCAGAGGAAAATCTCAGACCTTTTGCTCTAGGACACAATTTTTTTCTTATATGAGGCATTTTTCTTTTCATGATGTATCACAGTGACTTAAAATTTTGTTAAATTATTTAATTAATTCAAATAAAAAAGTTTACAGATTTTTCTATATTTTCAACTTTTCATTTCATATATTTTGATGGTTATGAGTCGCAGCTAATGAAAATCTAAAATTCAGTTTCTCCAAAAATGTGTATATTACAAAAGGCCACAACATTTCTTTCTTGCTGAAATGCAGCTCTACATACTGTACAGTATATGTTTGAAATGTTTGGTAGAGGAGGAATGTGACTATTGTAGTCCTTATTCTGAAAATGACTCTGCATACTGACTCGAGTTACAATCCATGTCTTGTTGATACTAATAAACTTTGTCCTTGTGGACCTTTTTGTACCACTTGTTTTCCTTCATTCAGCATTTTGTTGAATGCTGGAAAATCAGTTCCCTAAGCAATGATCATATATGCCTTACTGTCCTTGTTGAGGGTGGAAAGCTTTTTCTTTTTCTGACATAGTTTAACACATTTATGTATAAAAATCAACTCAGATATTAGGAGCTAAGTAATTTCTTTCCATGTATAAAAGTTATTTATGTAAAAAATGCCAGCCATTGCAAAAATTCTAAAAGTGGTTACAATAAACTGTGTGGTATTTTGACCCACCGAAGTTCAGATGTAAACCCTTCAACATTTTCTGAGGTTTACTTCTGTAAACCCCCGAAAATGTTGCTTGCATAACAGTTTGGCATGTCTCTATCCTCACCACTTATGAATCCTCTTTAATTCCATGTAATGTTTTGTTTTTTTTTTCTTCCTGGAGCATATGGTTGGTTGGATTGTGTTGGACCTTGTCAGAGGCCATCTATCACTCAATGGTGTCCTGCTGAGCTGCAGATTCACAGCGCAGCTCTCAACCCTTCAGATGAGAAAACAAGAGCTTGGCTGAACTAAGTGAGATTCAAACAGTTCTGAAGAAATAGAGGAGTGGAAAGAGTGAGGAATGTGCAACAGTGGGGAAAAAGAGCAAAGAAAGAACAAATATTTCCCTGATAAAATGGAAACAAAGAAAGTTTAACTTTTTTTTTTTTTTTCCTTTGTTTATGCTGGTCAGAGCTAGCAGTCTTTACCCGTTATGCCAACCAACACCTGTTGTGTAAAACTGTCTAGAAGGTTTAAAAAAAAAAAAACCTGTAAATGGTCATGGTTCAGTAAATTCACAAGTGTTAGGGTTCCCAAAAAGCACAGAGCAGAGGTAACATTGTCAGGGCTCTCTTAAGAAAACATTTTAAACAAAAAGGGTTGTTACTATAAACCTTTCACGACATTATTTCTTGCTTATCTCCTATAACTAAATAAAAAAAAACACAGAACTTTATACTTTTCCTCCAAAAGTCAATCTTTCTTTAAAATAATGTACAAATTCCATATACACTTACACTGTATCAAATCTAAAGTTAGGAATTATGTTTGAAATGATTGAAAATGCTGATATTCTTTCAGCAAAAAAAGTAACACCATCAAGAAAAAGCTTGTTAACTGTGAAAACATGTCTCACCTAGTTAAATTGTTCAGCAAGAAAGTCTTGGCTGATCTAAAGACGCTGCTGCTGGCTTTCTGTGATCTCTGACCTTCACATGAAAAGAGAACATGAATGTGCCTCAGAGGTAATTGACAAGAAGCTGCTTCCTAATTATGGTGCACAGAACATTCTGCCTGTTGTCCTCTCTAAACATATTTTGAGTTTTTGTAATGAAAAAGGTCATATTCAATAAAGATGTTTTGTTTTTTCAAGACACTGTGTTAACTTGCTGAGTTAAAAGAAATGTGTTTTAATGCAGCAACTCTGTCATTCACAAAGGTGCTGTAGTTGAAAGTGCAATTAATATTTTCTAAAATTATATTTTCTGAAATGTTTGGAATTATTAATATTGATTTATATCTCTTCATAGTTCCTCATTGTGAAGTGGTTATAACCAACATACTGAAACAAAGGAAGTTCCTAACTTTTAATTCACGTAGAAATGTCTGAATATTAACATTTAGGTGAAACACCAGTAGTAAAGCATGACAAACAAACAAAACATACTGTAAAATTATTTTTTATCAAATAACTGAAAATCGTTAATGCCATACTGCTCTATAATATAACAATGTAAACACAAATTACAGTCCACAGTTTCTGTTTTATCACTTTCATCATAAAACCAAACCTTCTTTTATCGATTTACATGCCTGGACTGCATGTGATTCTGATAAACCTCTTAATCTTCAGCTTAGTTGCAGATGACTGATGACTTGGGGCCAAAACTGGCTGGTATTTGGAAAAATTCATAACTCTGTCAATCATGAGAAAAACCTCAGTTCTATGTGAAGAATAGTACAATACAGTATTTTACATTTGAACGACTAGAAGCCTTGCAGCCGACTTGCAGTTGGCCAGTAAAGTTCCTCCTTGATATCAAACCCTGTATTTTCTTTCATACGTCATAAAAATTTTATTTTCATCATAATCATAAAAATCAAAATATATTTACATGTAGCCTAAACTAAACATTCTGCCACCTTTACTTAACAACTACTACTACCGTGCGTTTAGTGTAGCAGTTTCAACTCTGACTGTACGAGCCATTTCAGGTTAAAGCCTAGAGTTAAACCCAGCTCACAGATTTATTTCAGCTAAAGAGTTTATACACAAAAAACACTAAAATAAGAATGGTAATTTTTAGGCAGAAGGGGACTTTTGGAGATACAAGAATAGATTATTAACCCATTATTAATGTGCATATTGATTTCATATACATAGGGTTTTTATAGAGAAATCTCAGCTGTCATAGAGCCATTTTGCTGACATGCACACCATATCGTGTGTTCTTTTCCATAAAGGTATCTTAGGAAAAATACCACATGTATTTGGTTCTCCTTTTAAAACAGGGAGGGGATTTAGTAGATCCCCACATATTGGCTATCATCACCATAGTGTTTCACAAGGATGTAGATTTGGTGTTATTGCAACAAAATGCCTGTGACTAGTGTGTTTTTTGTTTTTTTTACCTGGATTAAATCGTCTGGCATGCGATTTCCTTTAGTTAATTTAATTACAAAAAGATGTTATATTTGAATGAACTCCCCTTCGTTTAAATCCCTGATGCATGACATGAATATGCAGCACCATGCACAGTTTCAGGAAAGGTTTAGTCACTTTGCTTTGTTTTTGGTGTCAAAAAAATAAGACAGATTGGTGTTTTATAGAAATCACTGCCTCACAGGTGTCCAGATTACCTTCCAAAGCAATAATTCATTGCATTGTGGGTTTTTGTTTGTTCTTTTTGTGTTGCTAAATGTAACAAAATGTGATTGGATTGTACTTTGACCCTTCAAGTGATAACCCACAACTTCGCATAGTCTGAGTTTATCTCTATAAAGTTTGGAAACTTGACAGGCACAGTAGAAAGTCACTTTATTTTTGATAGCAATCCACTTTTACTGAAATCAACAAGAATGAAGGTTTGAATAGAATTACATTTTACTCACCTCCTACAAGTTTGTAGATCAGTAGACAAGTAGTCTGCATTTGAGTGGGCCATTGCAAGACCTTGAATATTTTCTTTTTTATTAGCAATTTTGTTGCAGATTTTCCACTTTATATTGTGGCATGATACAGTTACGACTTGGCTGATACAGTTACGACTTGGCTGTTGTGCAGATGCTTCACCTTCTTTTATCACTGCAAAATAACTAACAAAAGAATAAACTAAGAGACTCAGCTCAAATTAAAGCACTAATATGAAGAGGAAGTAACACTAGAATGACCCAACTGGAAACATTAGAGAGAGCCATAAGACACAACCTGAGGATTGTGACAATCTGTGGTTTTCACCAAAAACTTAATTGTCTGTGGACAAGCATTTCTACTTCATTCACATCTGTCCAAAGGACATTTTTCCTGAGGTGATGCAGTTCATTCAAATGTAACTTTACAAACTTAAGTCATTCTGCTATATTGTTTTTAGGTAGAAGAGGTTTTCTCCTGTCAACCCTTTCAAACAAGTCATGCTTTTACAATCTTTTCCTGCCAGAACTACCATGAACCCTAGCATTTAGCATGCTGAGTGAGGACTGTAGAAGTTTTTGGTTTTTTGATTTTGCATTTGTTCTGTTCATTGTACAGTGCTTGGGGTGATATCAACTCCTGGTCAGATTGGTCTTATATCATAAGAAGCAATAATTGATTCCTCTTTCTCCAAATACAGTTTTTAATCTCCTTGTTGATACTATAAGCACTTAACTGTTAGTTTTCTTCCCACAGTTACAACATCCAAGTCAAAGAGTGTTGTGGATCGTTTGACCTGGCAGTGATAAGGAATGATGTGTTCACTGAATGAAGAAAAAACAACAGATTTTTACATTTTTCACTAAGTTTTGCAACTTAGGCTACAATCAATCCGATTCCAGCCATGAGCCAGTTTTTCAGTTTCAACATTTTGAATGCAGTGTTGTCAAGCATTATTTTATGTTATACATTTGTAGTGTCATCAATTGCTGAAAACATTTTATCAGATTAATCACACTTTAGTGCTGTGATCAATCACAATTAATCACTATGCTAATATTTGTTAGCTTGAAAAGTAAGCATGCAAGTTTTCAAAAAATGGTTTGGAAAATGTTCTATAATCTCAAACCAAACGTCTCAGATTTCCAGATTTTCATATTCAGGAAGGTTTAAAACATGTCCTTTTGTTTCCTACATAAATTAGAAACATTAACCATAAAGTGGTTGTGTTTCAGTGGACGGACAATTTACCATTACAGTAAGTAGGGTACATACTTCCATTGTTTGTTCTAAGATTCTTTTTGGCACTAGTTGCCTTTATGTGACAGTAATCTGAAAGGAATACATGCAGCAAAGAAATTGAGGATGGGATCTGACGGCTGTATTCAGGTCTACAGCCCGCTCTAATCGCTGTGTTTTTTAAGGCAAAATTTACCCCTGAGCACATTAGTATGACTCTCTGAGCTCATCTTTTTACTAAGATTTTTCTTTTTCTTTAAAAGAAGAACACTTATTATTTTCCGGTAGGGCTGGACAAATGTGAAAATGCACATTGACCTTTAACTTTCCTACTATATCCTAGGTTGTTGCTTCCAAGACATGTCATTTATTAACAGACACAGAACCAAGTCTCTCTGGACCCAGCTGGGTTCATCAAAGTCCAGTTGGACAGGTGATGCAGCACAGGCACACATACTTATCATCTGTACTTTGGGGTATTCTTATAACCTACTTTTCTGACACATTTGAAGGAAACAAAATATAATCTTTTTCAGATGTTTCTTCAGATGTCCCTTCAACAAGATTTTTTTGTGTGGAGTTAAAACATTTTTGGTTTGAATAAAGTACACCTTTATTGATATGGTCACAGTTTTTATTACTGTTGTAAAAATCTATTAAATTTTGAAATTGAACGTATGATAGCCTAGACCTCGTGTGCAACACTGAGAAACAAAAAATAAAAATATTACATTTTAAAAATACAGATCTCATAAAGACTATCAATTAATTTGCTACACATTGACTGAAAGCATTTTTATTTTGTTAATTTCTTTATCTCTTTTTTTAAACACCATGGTTAGCGTGTCTGTGCAGAAGCGGTTTGTATTGAAGGAATTTTTATGAGTCTCTTAAGTGTAAAATGAACTTTGTTTCGGTCAGAAGAGAGCAGCATGAAAGAGGAAATCGGAATTACATTTTCTGAAGTATTTTCCTCAGACCTGCTTTCCCTTAGAGAGCTTAGAAGACTGCTCTAAGTGGCCCAGGCAAAAAGAGGCAGAGTGAAATCTCTCTGTGAACCTTTACTGCGAATGGCAGGGGCCGACACCTCTAACCAGGAGCAGATGTTTGGCTGGCTTTGGCTCAACCCAGTCCTTCTCCTGGCAGAGAGAAAAACATAGGTTTTCTGCCAGCATGCCCTGATATCAGCACTAATAGCCTGGTTCTGCAAGCTTGGTTGGTCCAGTCCACTTCCTTCAAGCATGTATCTGCAGAAGAGATACAGGAATGCAGCCGAGTGAAAACACACAAATATTATTGTCTCAGCACCCGAGGTATTGACGTAGCTGGACCTTATCTCGATTGCTATATAATGATCTCTCTTGCTTATCATTCATTCATTTTTCTCATTCATTCATTGAATGAGAAAAATAAAATAAAATAATAGCTCATTTTGAATCTGTTGCAGGAAATCTATTTTTTGATTATCTCGCTGCTCTTTTGAATTATTTTCATTATGTACCACATAAATTGTAATTGTAGTAATCGTTCTATATGCTTGAAAGCCACTTTAATTTGTGTAAACAAGTTTATTCAGACTTCTCAGGATTATAACTTTCATGAGAGTCTAAGTATGCTGAACCTTTGTTCAGTATTCTTAAGTTGTGTCCTTTCACAGTCCCCTGAATTAGAAAGAGAAAACTAGTATCAAACTTCTGTTATCAGACCTTTATGAACGGCTTATGTTTGCTAAAATATTTACAATTTCAGCACAATAGGATAAGAAGTGACAGGACTGTCCTCTCAGCACTATCTCAAACAGCCTCAGAGATGTTCTGTCCCCTCTAACAGTGAGAAAATGATTGACATGTGTGCAGCCACAGTAAGTTTAATTAGCTGCCCTTAAATTTGGAGCACACTCTAGACTCTGATCATTACTGCACTGTAATGCAAACTTCAGTGCTACAATTTCCTCTTTGTGCCTGCGGCGGGAAAGGGGGTTGGTAGAGGACTGCAACCCAACAAAACTGATTTGTTTAGAAAGTTGCCAGGGATTTTGTAGGGTATCTTGTTTGTATATAAAATAGTTCCTAAAAGGACCTGCCTGGTCACAAAAAAAGCTCATTGTGAGTAAAATGTTACTCTGTAAGCTGTGGTGCTACATTTTCTGTCACATAGAACAAAAAACAAAAAAGAACTTAGAAAATTGCACATTGCCAACTTAAAAATCTGAACATCTCCATATGGACTTGTAAGAAACCAAACAAATTGTGTGTAACTATACTAAAGTTCTTGTTATATTACAGGAGGCTGGCAGCAGTATCAACAGGCCGATGTGGATATGTGCTAACATCTAACAGCCATACATCCTTCTGATATAAACACATTTAACTTTCTAGCATCTAAACTGAGGGAGTGGGGTTACCTGACCAACCTTTAGCCGTCTGCTGCTCTGAAGATTTTTTTAAAACGTTTCTATTCTTGCTAAAATATGACGAGTATTGCTATATTGAACATAATAGAACCATCACTAACCTCACAGAGTCTCAAATAATTCCTTGTTTTACTTCTGTGGTTAGCATATTTAGATCATTTTGTCATTTTTCAATACAAAAACATATTATAGTAAAGACATGCAAAGTTAGCAGCGTTCTTACTCCCAAGTACTGCTGGCAGCATATGTACTGTGGGAAGCCCCAACTACAATCTGAAATCTGAAAAACATGTGTGGTATTTCAGATTTCTTTGCACCAAATACAAACAATCTTTCTAAATTTTTCTGAATTTCTATTCTGCATTGTTCAGATCCAGACAGTTGTGGTTAAACGAAATTTTAAAATCAGACCAATATTACACTGTTTAAAAACATAATTATCTGAACCTATTTGTCCTAACATTATTAACTTTAAAACTACTTCCTAATCATGTTAATATTATGAAATAATATTTCTTATAAATACTTTTTCACTTGGGATTATTTGACATTTGCTACATGGCATTGTGTCTCAAATGGTTACATAATGCTTGATACTTGTGTGCAAAACCCAAGATAATACAACTCATCATTTTAATAAGAAATGTTTATCATGAGTTGCTTACATTTAGACTTGAATGTTTTCCATCAGACTGTGGATTTTCCAAGTCACTGTTCCCCTGTTCAGGTTCATGGGGGGGGAGGGCTGGAGCCTATCCAAGCTTGTCGCCTAATTTACCCGTCATATGTCTTTACACTATGAGAGGAAGCTGGAGAACCTGATGATTGTGCACATGCATGGGATCAAAACACAAACTCTAAACTTGAAGGCATGTGAGGCAATGGCTCTACTCCATGTGGAGCCCTCAAGCTATGCTGTCTAAATTGTGAACATCAAATCAATAAAACAGCATAATTGCAAATGTATTTATGCTGATATATGAGTTCACAAAAACAACTTGACAGATTGGTGTACGTTGAGGTTTTCTACATAATAGAAGTGGCATTTACTTGTGAAAATAACATGAGGCGATCCAAATTGATTTCAAACATTGTTGATTTGTTTTTTGTTAGTCTTGTTTTTCAAACCATGAAAATAAATGTCAAATCCAGCAAATTCACAAGAATAATGAAACAACTCAAAATTGTACTTGTTAGAAACTCTCTACCGATAAGATGGAAAGATCAAACTCAGAAAAAGGGACCTTGGAGAATTATTCACACCCCTTGATCATTTCCCACATTTGGTGACATTGAAATCAATCTTATTTTGAGGGAATTTAAAGTGATCAACTAACACAAAGCCGTGCAAAAATCAGAAGCGGTAAAAGTTTACACCCTCGTGAAAATTTTCATAAGACTTTATATGCTATCACCTGGGAGAACAGATGAAATTTCTTTCATGAAGCTTTAGATGACCAAAAGACAAGATCAGAATGCCGCAGCTGTGGCCACACAAGAGTGAATAGAAAGCCTTTGGGAGGTATTTGATAAGATGAATGGTTGGAAAAAGTCCCATTCTCTTTCTCCATAAACATCTGGCCGAAGTATTCATCACAGTTTGTCATAACGCGCTGCTGCACAAACTCAGATGGGACTAACCATCGTTTTGAAGGTGAGTTGTGATATTTTTCTTTCTTTTTGCAAGAATCCTGAATTCTGCAGCAATGAAATGAAGAAGGGAAACGATGGGTTCAACCCCAAATGTGCTTTAGTTTTACAGGCTTTTTAAAAAACAATTATTTTTTTACAAGGACCCGTTACATACAAGTGACTAAAATGTCCTGTTAACACAATAAGTGACTTATCAAAATATACATTTTGATGGGATCTGAAGATGACATTGTTACTAATATTGTAAAAATGTCAGGTATGAGACTGATGTCAGTCTTTAACGCTATGGCTTAAACGCTTTCCTGGCTTAAACTTTCTTGCAAATGTGTAATTCTTTTGTAATGGTTTTTGTTGTAAAAATGATTCAGAAAATATTTATTAAATTAGAAAACTATCCCATCAGTCAATGAATTATTTTTAATTGGATCATTATGAGTCATTATTTTAACTTTGCAAAATTGCCAAAGTTTGAGATGCCTTGGTTAGTACACAACTGCACAGATTCATATTCATATGGAACATTTTACGATATTTCTCTGAATAATAATTTCACATTATGAAGGTACAGCTAATTTTAAAAGTCTTGCAATGTGATTCTGTCAGTGTTTAATCTGGCTCTGTACTGTATGCTCATCTGAAGACAGACCCTCATTTTGACTGAAGCATAAGTAATGTGTGTGGATATAGTTTGAGAATGGAGGATGATTGCCGTGATTACGGTGATTATTCCACCAGTAAAAAGGAGTCTGGGATCCTGTGTGTTTGCGTTGGTGCCCTGCTTGGGATCTGGTCTTCATAAGCCTCATTCATCATAGAGCCTGGGATCAAAGATAGCTCTCTTAAACTGCAAATGTAACAGATGTCTTTTTTACTGAAGTAAATGCTTTGTTTGCTTAAGACTTGATTTGTAAGGTTTTTTGTTTTTTTTTAAACAGGGTGAATTTCAAGGTGTTATTGAAAGAGTCGGTTGTTAAAACTTTTAGACATCAATAATTCATGCTGTGTTTGCAGCTTAAGCAGGTGTTTTGTGTAAGGAGAGTGTTTTAAGTGCAAAACTCTTTGATGGTTCAGGGTTTCGGCAGCCTGGGGTTAGTATCCATCTCTATCTCTAAAGAAGAGTCTTGTTACTTTACAATTACAAGGCATTCAGCTCACAACTACAGTTTTTGCAGAGGTGTGTGATGAGATGGATAACCAGATAAGATCTGAAGCTTTTCAGCTGACAGTTCTGAAGATGACAGTGTTACTAATCTCTAATTGTAAAAATGTCAGGTATGAGGCTGACATTGGTCTTTAACACTCAGCTTTTCTGACACTGATTGGACTTAAAGTTCTTAAATAGACTTTGAAAACCACAACTATAAGAGGATTTTCAAAACATGTTTGTTGAATTGCAGACTATGTCATTTTGCACAGGCTGAATGATGAACACCTTTCTTGTTAAAAATATTTTATTTAACAGCTGAAATTATTCTGTGTAATTTATATTCTGCATTTAGGAAAAACACATTTTTGTATTTTCTATTTTAGTTTTTTTTTTCTGCCTTTACATTTTGGCAGATTTGACCTAAATTAACTTTACTTAAGTTATAAAATTGAGTGTTTCTAACAAGCTGGTTTAAATCCCATTTTGAAAAAGTCTAATCCGGACCCATCTGGACGGAGCAATTATGGCCCGATATCTAAATTGGCTTTTCTAGCTAAAGTTGGAGAGAAGTTAGCGGCAAGGCCCTTAATTGCTTTCCTGGAAATAAAATAATATTCTTGAGAAGTTTTAGTTTGGATGCCATAAGATACTCTGTATTAACATTGTCTAATGATAGGGTTGGGGTTAGGGTTATTATTTCTCTGACTATTGGGTGGTTTTCTTCTTATATGAGTAACAGGACCTTTGCGATCGTAGAACCACATTCTGACAGGATGTTGGGTATAAAAGAGAGCATTTGTTGGGACCAGAAGAACCAACTCTGAAGATATTGGCACTTTGAAATGCCTTGCTGCTGAAATGTACTATACAAATAAAATTTGATTTGATTTAATATCTCTATAATTTCAAGTGAATTATACATTGTTGTTTTGCACAATGTAAATTCATACCTACACATTGCAGGTATTGTGTGTAGAAAAAAAACATTCTTCACATACCATCATCTGATGAAGCCTGACACAGCTAAACAATACAAACAAGAATTACTTAAACAACACAACACAAATAAGATTATGAGTGGTTCTATGAACACGAAAAGTTACTTTTTATGACTAACAGTCATTAAAAGTGCCTTAAAATCCCTCAACCCCATTAATTAAAAGCAGCTTAACTACTTCAAAAAGGTTTGAGGTCCCTTTTAGATGTAACAACCGGTTGTTTAGACATGATTCATAGCTAGTCACCAATTTGTGGCAGCATACTAAAAGAAATCTTAGCCCACTCCAACTGAGCAAAGTACTCCAGTTCATTAATGTTGATTCATTAAAATTCATTTTGACCATCACATATTGCAGGTTTCCAGGGGAAGCAAAAAAGCCCTGGGGCATCACTGATCCACCATTTTGCTGAGGCCAAGGGGTTCTTTAAAACAAAAGCTCCAGTTTGTCTCCGACAGTTATGCCACTGATCCATAGGATTCAGTAATTCCAATCTGGATTCACAACACTAGAAAAAATAGTCTTTGGTTTATTTATATTATTATTAGCAAGTGGAGCTGACTTTTCTGTTGCTTTTTGTTGAGTAGAGTGGACTGTCTAGTAGTTAAGGCATGGGGACCTTCAGCATTTAGTACGATGTGCCTCATAGTGGAAGCTAAAGTCTCACTTGCTGCTGCCACCAATTGATGCTTCACATCAGTGAAGCATCCACATCAGTGGAGGGTTTGGACCACCAGCCTACTCAGGAATCTGTTGGCAGCCATTAGTAAATTCCTCTGTTTGCTAAATTCAAATAGCTGTTGTTCCTATAACTTTAAACTTGTGAATTGTACTTCTAAAATCATCTCTACAAATGGATTTTGCTACATCTTTGTGACCTTTTCTTTGTGCAAGGCAATGATCTTTTCTCAGAACTTTGTGGACGATTTTGCACAATTACTTTACTGCTTACACCTCACAATTACTTCACCTGATGAAGTAAGTCAGAACCTGATTATAAAAAAACTTGAGATTTTGAGATTGAATTGATGCGACTGCATCCATGTTGCCAATGAAATTTGTTTTGCCAAAGGTTTTCAGGGTACAAGTATGAGGTAACATCATTCCTAAATTACTTTCTAGGCAACATTGTGCTTTTATATCTCCTTTTTCTTGACAGATCATTTTATTATTCCTTGTAAAGATTTAGATTTCTGTGTCTCCAGGTAGGAGTGGCTGAATGATGAATGAAAAGAAGCAACAGGAATTTCCAAATGCATAAAACATTGGTAATTAAATGTTAATTTATTGCAAACAGAATTATTCTGTTATAGTTACTAAACAATGTGTTAGCTTATAATAAAGCAATCATTCATAAAAATTCTTATTCCCAACTTGCAGCTGCTAAAGTCCTCATGCTTTTGGTTATGTTTGGTTGCGGTTTATAGGTAGCGCCAAAATGCAAGAAAAAAAACTATAAGACATGATGATGTTTCTCTCCCGGGAAAAGAATACCTTTGCACACCTTGTTTCTTTACAAGCCAAACATACTGAGGTCATTAGTATCTAAAAAGCGTACTTTTCCCATTAGGGAGTGATAGACAGCGACCACTGCCAAACAGATGTGAAAACCTCTCACACCCCATACACATTTCCTCACACCATCTCCCCCCAACAAATGGTTTGAGTTACATAGCCCAAAACTAGTGAAAGACAGTTGATGTTATTTTGTCCACTTCTCTGTCTTTGATTTGTTGTCTGCGGGCTGTTGCCTAGGCTAGAGCACACACATACACACTTGCACATATTCACAGCAGCACAGAGTGGTTGTACTTTACATCGAGAACAGTGTATGTTAACATACCACTCATCTTACTCACTGGCCCTGTCGACTTGCTCTGCGTCTCCTTACACAGGGTTCACAGGAGGGGGCCACACGCAAGTCTGGTCACAGCAAATTCACAGATTGAGGTAATCCCTCACTCACATTCTGCTTGAAACACACACACAACTCACGCGCATGCATCGGTCCCCCTCTACTAACAGAATTGAAAACAGGTGCCCACCACATATCTTACATTCTTCCACGATACAAAAGTGGTTTGACCTGAATGGTTTTGCTGGATTTGAAGCAACTCTGTATGGAAGAAGAGTCCATGTGGAGATGTGTGTGCGTGTAAACATATAGGCACTAGGTTGTGTGTAACACGCTGGTAAAAGAAGGCCAGGCTTGCACTTTATTGAAACCACATTTCTCTCTGAGCACAACCCAAACATACAGTGTCAAGTTAACGTCTGGATGATACACCGAAGCTAAGCTAGCAAAGCATTCGATACTCCTAGCTTTTTTGAGTCGTGCTCATAAAACCATGTTGGTCTGATTTTTTTTTTTTTTTTTCCCCAGTATATGGATGAAAGATCAAATTGCACTGACAGCTCTTTAATAACCTTTTGTGATGATCTACTGAAAGAAGTGCAAATTGGAAACGTGAGTCTCGAGATGACCTTGCCTCAGTCACAGTGTCTTTTCTCTGCAGCGGCGAAAGAATCTGGTTAGCAGTGGAATAGTTTCAATGAGAAACAGAAGGCAGAGAGTTGCTGGATGATCCGAAGAAGCTAGTAGAGAAAGGGATTGAAGCCATAATGGAGGCACTGATGATATATGTGCTGCACTTGTCTTTTTTTCTGGGCATTTTTTCAGTTTACTTCTAAATCTTTTATGGTTGGTCCTGCCTATTGTCAACACGTTGTGTGTGTTAAAGAAAAACTTTGGAAATGTTCTCATTCGTCCAGTAAAAGCCTTAAATACTGTCATCAGCAATTGTACCCCTGCCTTGTAGGAACAATTTGATTAATGTACACTCTTCCAGTGGACTCTCCCTACTGATGTTTCCATGCAAATTTTGCGTGTATACTTTGCTGCACACTTTAAGGTTCTGCAATGTGAGTTGTCACAGCTGACAAAAAAATTACAAACATCTCTATATGTAATTTCATGCCCTTTTTTTTTTGTTTGTTTTTGCTCACTCAGGTTTTTCTTTTAATTTACAAAGTGTGTATTTTTGAGATCATGATAAATTGCATTGACACCTCCAGTATGATGTATTATTTAAGAATTTTGGAAATCAGAATACTCAGTGTGGGTTTTTTTAGATATGGAAAGGCACGCTGTATCCGCAAACAGAAAAAAAAAAGCTCAAAATTAATTTTCCTAAACAGCTTTCCTTCTTGACTGCAGGCATCTCTTGAGAATTCGGTTTTGATTGGGGTTTTAAAACAGGCCAGAGCTTGGCCAAGATTTTTCTTGTGTGTCCATCTGAGTGTGCATTTGCTTGGGTACTCCAGTTAGACTTTGTTGCAACTAAACATTCAAATCAAGATTTTCCATGGCTTTTGGTTGTGTCTGGCCTGAAATCTTTACTTTTTTGTACTGAATTAAACAAGGGAACGAAATAAAAACCCTGCTTTGTCTTTTTCTCCTAAGGCACAAGTCATGACAAACATGGGAGTGAATTAGCAATGCTAAAATCAGATTTTGAAAACGATAACAAGAATAGCTTTTATAAATCCTGTAAATTTAAATTTGATCTTTGAGCCTGGTTTCTTCCAGCTGTACAGCTCACTGTCCTCTAACTCTTGAAGCAGCCAGTCTTCTGTATTTTCTGACAACGCTTTGCACATGCAAGTCACTATATTTCTACACATGCAATGATTATTACAATGCTGTTTGCTCTGACACTAATTTGTGTAGTATATATACAGATCGAATTTTACCATCATGCATGATTAACGCATTCTATTTTACTATATATAAAAAAGGTCTTTCTCTGAATCAAGATTTGGGATTAGCACACTAATGTTTGCACACATTTTAATCATAGACAACAGGGGCTAAACTTGCTTGATTAGAAAAAGGATGATTTGAATCAGTTCCCTGCTTATGCGCAGGATGCTGATTCTCTCTGTGCCTTAAAGTCATAGCTAAAACCCTTCTTGTTCACAGGATTTACTTTTAGATTAACCAGCTTTAAACTGCATTTGTAGACTGCTGTTATAATTATTGTTTTATGTTGTCACGTAATTATTTGTTCTTATTCATTTCCACATTGTTTGATCTGCATCAAGTTTATGGACTGTGTCTTGACTTTGTGTTACAACTAGGAATGTCCCAATTATTTTTTTTCCCCCTCAGGTTTAACTCATTTGGTTTTGAAAAGATGACGGAATAGCCTAATTTTCATATTTGGTCATGTGTGCTCCAGGCGATAGACAATATCAACACTGTCAAGACAAAAGTGATTAAAAATACATGAAACATTTTTAACCACAAATAACATTTCTGAAATAAGTTAAGAATTTCAGTTTAACAATGGAAGCACTGCCTGAAACTGCACTAAGTAAATCAGTTTCATGTAATATCAAAGTTAAAGACAGTTATCAGAATCACATGCAGGGATTTATTTTTGTGCAACCGTTTTGGTTACAAAAAAATAAAACATTAGGAGACATAAAAAAAAATATATATATATATATATATTTATTGTAATCCAGAGCAGGATCATTGGTGGTTTTGTGTGGTTCCATTGCAATTTGAAAACAGAGTAGAATGGGTCTCCTTTCTGCTCTACTGCAGGCCGCTGCATGTTGATCCTGCTGTTAGTCAGACTGACTGCCTGGAAGTCAGGCGGTGGGAGGGGCTCATGGCAGTTTTCATTAATGGCTTTAATGGCAGTACTATCTGTGCTTTCTCGTTTTGCCACCAAAGTCTCCAATAAACCAGAGAAAGTTGCTAAATTTGTCATGAGTCACTTTTTTGGAAAACAAACAAGTCATTGGATGAGTCTGAAAAGTCACTAAATACAGCGACATCACAGTCCTCTTGCTTCGATTCTTGTAAAGGAACGTAAGCGCTACATGACAAAAGTACTTGTTATTCAATCACAGTGCATTATATCGGGTTTGTTGTCACACTTGGAAATTGAATTACATCAATTTCCAAGTGTGCATGGGGATGGAAACATAAAAATTGAGCTCTGAAAAGTTTGTTACCAGATTTTAGCTTACTCTGTAATTGAAAAAATAAAAAACAAATATTTGAAAATGAAATGGCTATTTGATTTTGAATTTTGTTAAAACAATTTTACAGAATCTTTTACCTTGAGATTTTTTTTACATTCCAAGGTATTTGTATTTTCTTCAGTTTAACATTGAGATTTCTGTTTTATGATATTTTAGTGAAATTACTCCATTATTGGTCACAAATCTGAAAAAAATAATTTCTCTTCCATGAAAACAAAGAGCCTAGGAAGCTTATATACTACAGGAAAAATAACTGACTTCTCCTAATCTTTCAACAGAACCCCACTTCTGACCACCTGAACTTTCTGCCTGTTTAGGTTGCATTAGCAGAGAATGAACACCTGTCTAATCAGCCAAATGTAACTGATGATGATGGAGGTTGAGCAACAGATACAAGTGTGGTTTTGTTTGAAATGTAAAATGGGTATCTGTTTCTCTTGGGTGGTATGTGAACCAACAAACAGTGCTTGTGTGAGTGCATGCAGGCCCAACATACGTGGATGTATGTGTGTTGAAGTGTTTGAAGGAATATTCAAAGCTCTAGAAATGAGGCATAACGCTGACTGATGCAGCGGCCTCTCTGCTTCACAGAACTGGTTTTTCTATCAGATAGACAGCTTGACAATAACCAGACCCCACTCTTTCCGCTGCACACAAACATGCAAAGGCACAGCAACAGATGCGCACACAAACACACTCATGTACACACGGCTCTCTTGGTTTCCTCTGCTTGTTTTTGGCGGTACTGTTTGTAAGATGAAAGAGAAACATTTAGCTGAGATAGTACAGTACAGTCTGACCTCTCAGACAGGCCTTCATTGTGGCACAATTAGAAAATTTTGTGACTAAATTTAGATGATATTTCAAAGTAAGAGTTGTTTTGAAGTAAAACCAGAAGTAAAATAAAAAAAAAAGACATGAGATTCAAAGAGAACATAGCATGTGTATCTTTTGGAAATAAGGATATTTAACCTACGAATTTAGGGCGAGTTTATGTGTAGGTTTAACAAATTAAGTATTATTTGCAGCCATTAAAAAAATTACTCCCATGGAGTAGCAATTTATTCTGTTTCAACTTCAATTTGCAATTTGTCTTCTATCATCATAAACTCATGCATTGCTCCTCATATTTAGAATTTATAAAATTAAAACATTGTGTTCTTGTTTTAAGCAGCTGTTGCTGTTGAACAAAACAACCTCAATTTAGTAACATTTAGTGATTGAATGTTTCAAAAATGTGCATCTCACTTTGGCTGACATCTTTTATTCTTTGCCCCTATTATGTCTGTGAATACTGAATTGACTATCAATGTCTTCCCTTGTACTTTAAATGTTATTCATTCCAGTAACATTTTTGTGCACCATTACAAAGACTTGTTAAGTGGTAAATCCTGAATTTATAGTGGTTACAAGTGCAAAATCTCTTCCTTATTTTACAAATAACATAAAACATTAAAGGCTGTAACTTTTTTGATCTAGTAAGTTAAAAAATAAGTATTTTTGCTATAAACATGAACTTTTATCATCTTTTCAGTGTCTTTAAAGAGTCGTTATGTATGTTAATGATGTTGGCAAGAAGGATCTCTGGTAGTCATCAGTCTTGCAATGAATCTGAATAGTCCTGACTGAAGTCACTGTAGCTGTGT
Organism: Poeciliopsis retropinna; assembly: GCA_010277075.1. NCBI lineage: Eukaryota > Metazoa > Chordata > Actinopteri > Cyprinodontiformes > Poeciliidae > Poeciliopsis > Poeciliopsis retropinna. The sequence continues at coordinate 12,002,094 of VMRM01000014.1, read as the reverse complement.
GACCGTCTCACTCTCAAGATGTTCATACACGACTGTTATGCCATAATAACAGGTACGTTTTTGGGCAGCAGAGACAATAGTTCACAGCAAATCGTTGGGAAGCACTGCTAATCTACGTCATCTGGTTTTGCTGCTTCTCTTTAAATCTCTATCAGGCCGTATGGTTAGAAAGCTGTGCAGAGAGACGTTTCAGTTGAAGTTATGATGCTTTATGATCAGTGGAAGAGATGGTTTGAGGATTCTCCTTCTTTGTCTGCTCTTTGGTCCTGACCTGTATTCACGAAGCCTCCTTTTTACTCCTCTGGGATTTGGAGTTGTAGCTGTGGTATGAGTTGAACTTTGGAGATACTAATCAGCTTCATCCAGCTGTAAAACAATACCTTGTTGCCATGGTTATGCATCATAACAGCTGTTGGAAAAATCTTCCAGCTGTGAAGCATCCAAAACCAGAGGGAACAACTGTCCAAATATGCAATGCCTCGGCCAAAAAAATAATGAACAAAATTCTCCAGAAAGAACAATTCAGAACTAACATAATTGTGGTAGAATTGACTCCAACATGCTGCCACCATGGGCAGTGCATTTCTAAAACTCCAAATATGGACGTCAGATCAAGATTTTTATTTTTTCATACATGTCTGATAAAACACTGAATCTTCTGATGATTTCTAAATTACGTTATATCTCATAAATCAAACCCAGTGACTTCGAAAGTATTGTAATTAATTATGAACAACAATATCTCACCCTATACATTTTAATAAGTACTGAAAAAGAAAAACAAATCATGTTTGTTGTCAAAAAAATGTCATGTATTAAGTAAAGAAATAATTAAGTAGCAATGTATATATCCATATATCCATTGTGTATAATTGCTAATCTGTGCAGGATCAGGAAACTTGTGCCTATCTCCAGCAGTTTAGAAGACAGGTCAGGTTACACTCTGTACACCCGTTATCACAACGTAACAAGTCATACTAACTACCATACAACAACATACTCATCTCAAAGGGCAATTTAGAGAAACCAATTAACCTGACATGGATATTTTTTGGTCATTGAAAGTCAGTGTACCTGGAGACAAACCACACATGACTGTAGAAACAGACCACAGGTGAATTTGAACCCAGGACCTTCTTACTATAAGACAGCAGGGTGAACAAATCTTTGACCATGCACTCCCACTTTCCATCACAGTTGCTCAATTTGTAAGAATACGTTACTTTTATACCACAAATGAAACTCACCAAGATTAACTAAGAAAATGTTCCACTTAGTCATATCATCAGTTACGTGTATTGTCTCTTTGTTTACAGCTGGAAAAACTTCATTCAAGAGGAAAAAAAAAAACACCTCTGCATAACAGCCAAAACATTTAGGAGCATGTCCAACACAGGACAAACATTTGGAAGCAAATTTAAATTTCTGTTTCAGAATACTTTTAGTCAAAACTAATATGACTTGGACTTGGGGACTTATCTGCTACATGATCACACTTTGCTTTCTTTCATAGAGTATGCACCATTCTCCATTTTTAGTGTTTTTAGATACATGTTGATGTTACTGTACCACTTCTGAATAAATGCAAGGAAAAGGAAGGTAAAGTTTAGTTTCAGGCAGATTTCATTTAAATATTTTACGTCGGATCACTTTGAGAACAAACTAAACATGTCATGCTTCCAAAAAATACCATTTGAAATCTCAAGAAAAAAAAAAAGAAGAAATGTAGACAAAAACAAACAAGAGAAATATAAAAGTTACAAAAATAAACTTAAATTCAAAGTGATCTGCAAAGCATTGTAATTATTTCACCCACTATAATGCCAGTAACTTGTTTATGCATAATTTCTGTCTTTGAAGTTGGTTAAGCTGAAACCAGTCTAACCAACATGGCATATTGTAAGTGAAAGCATGTTTATTTGACTCTACATGTCTACATCTAGACACATTACTGTAGAACTGCCAACAGGAAAAAGGCATTTTTAGCTGAGTAATGCCTCCAGTGATGCATTGACGATGTGTTTGCAGGTCGGCTCACTTTGTCTTGCTACAAGGCTTGTTGCCTTGTGCTCAGATCTCAGGTGAGCAGAGGCCTGGAATTACTCATCCTGACAGGCACATCTGGCGCTACTTTCTCTGTCCTGTTGCCCTCTACTCCGCTCCTGCACACAGAAACCACTTTGGTTAAACCACAGAGGGAAGGAGTTATGGTAATAATGCCTATGATAATAACATTATTGTTGGTTATTAATGAGATGGGGAACAGACAGTTTACTCAGGAGAAATATGCTTGTGAACGGTGCTTTGAGCAACCAAACTATTGTTGTGGCATACATTTTTTTCGAGCTTTGTCCTCCTGACTGATAGCTGATTAATGCCAGGTGCAACAAGCATCAGGCAAGATGGCCTCTCTTTTTACAGAAGAGCACTGGGTTAAATTAGTGCTCTTCAGGAGATAAAATCATGAAATAAATTATGCAAAAATGGAGATTTAGAATCAAATCTGTTCAGAATTTGGTTGTGTTATGAAAAAGGTGGCTCTAAATGTGGGAATTTTAAAGAACCTTGCAGTTTTCAGCAGCTAGATATCTGTCTTGCTGAGTTTTTTTGTTGTTGTTTGTTTTCTTTTGTCTTTGTAAGCTGTTTGAAGAATCTATCATTTAGCAAGCTGAGGTGGTCCGAAACCTTGAGTTTAGTGCAGATTTTAACAGCAACCATCAAGACAGCATTCATCTGGTTCCTATTGAACCTAGGAAGTGTGGGTCACAGTTCAGGGCAATATTTAGGCTAACGGAATGATCCCAAACATATTAAATTTCAAAACAAAAGCTGAAGGTGTCCACGAGAAGCTTGCAATCACACCTCCAAATGTAAACAAATACTTTTGAGACTCTTGCATATGCCAACATCTGGGGTTAGGTCTCCAAATTCCTGCTCAGGGAGAAGAGTCCATTCTAATGGAGACAGGAGACATTAACATGAGTGAGCACTCAGCTGCGGCACATAACAGACTGGAGCTCAAAGTTTGTGGGGCACAACACCACAGGAGTCCATGATGGGAAAATCAGCCTATGTGGATTCTCACTGAATGTCGTAGTTGAAGAAACTTTATTGTTGTGTGCATATTAACTTAGACATACCAGCCCAGCATTCATTCCTTGGTAAACTCTTGGTTTTATAATACATTTCAAATTCAGCTCAAAGTTTGTTCACAAAGTTCACCCTATGCTTACAGGCACTTAACTGTAGAGAGATATTACCAGTTCAACAATAAGGAACATTATATATTACAATTAACTTCTGTTATAGAAAGTATTTACCACATTAAAGATTCTTTTTTTCTTTTGGCTACTTAAATATTTCAGACCATCAAACAATTTCAGTTTTAGACAAAGGTTACCAGAGTAAAGTATAGACCTGGTACCTTTGTTAAATTGCCAGTTTGTTGTAATAAACCACATTTCTTTGATGAGTTCAGTTTAATTCACTAACCCTTCAGTTCCAGATTAGTAGAACTAAGAAATCATTCATATAGAACCTACAATATATGATAACATAAAGTAGGCTAAAATATCTCAAAAAAACAACAAATCTTTTCCAAACTGAAGAAATGAAAGAATAGCTGGGAAATAACATGTTTGATATCTATCACTCTGGAAAAGGTCACAAAGCCATTTTGTAGGCACTGGGACTTCTGCAAACAGTGAGCACCTTTGTTCACAAACAGAGAAAACGTGGAACAATGGGGAACCTTCCCAAGAGTGGCCTGCTTACTAAAATGATTGATTACTTATTACTGATCCAGGACATCACAAAAGAATCCAGAGCAACATTCAAAGCACAGCAGGCCTCACTTGCTACATGACTATAAAAAAGAATATTATGTGTACTCATGAGACAAAAGTGGAAGAGCTGTGTCCTGTCCTAGCACACCATTTAAGAAAAACGTAACTAAAGTTTAATGGTGATAGTTTGATGATCTAGGACTATTTTGCTACTTTAGGATCTGGATGACTTGCCATAATTGATGGAACCCTGAATTCTGCTCTCAAGCATAAATTCCTAAAAGGAAATCACTGGTCTTTAAATCACACATTTGGGAACAAAAGCTCCATTGCACTTGGGTCAATGATCCCAAAAGAACAGTAAGTCCATGCCAGAATGGCTCAAACTAAAAACCAAACAAAGATTCTGGTACGGCTATTTTGTGTCCAAACTTAAATCAAATTGAATACTGTCATTACCTTAAACAGGTTGTACATGGTCAAAACCATTTTGCAAAGTAGAGGATGATAATCTTCCTCTGCACCGATGTGAAAAGTTGAAGGACTATTATTACACAATGAAGTTGTTATAGCCAATTTAGTTGGCTATAACAAAGGTGACACATTGCCACCTTTGGTGAAGTGCCAAAGGTCAAATTATGATTTTCTCTTAAATGATAATCTATTATTATTTAAGAAATAATCTTATCATTATTTTCTCTTAATAGATAAAACGATAATGTGGTAAACCACAAAACACCATGCACAGAGAAATCTTTTAAAAACTTGATACTTGCATCTGCATGATAAATACTTTCACAATTGCATAAAATCAGTCGTTGCATTTAAGTGCATCACTGTAAACATGTTTTGATTTCAGTCTTAAAGTGACAAATAGACAATTAAGCAATTCAACAACTTCTCCAGGGAGTGTTGTATTCAGTAGACTCACTTTTCTGCTGCTTTCGCCTCTTTAAATGGCTTGTCTGCAGCCTCGGGCAACTTTACACAGCGCTTGTTAACTCACTGAAGAGGCTGCTGAATGTATCGTATAGACTGCTGCAACAGCTTGCACATTGGGAAACATGAGATAATGCAGGCAGCTTATTGCGCCAGCAGAAAGACACTATTAAATAGTTTGGTGGATTTATACCTTTAGATTTGAAGAAGAGACAAAAGATTTTTAAAATGCACCTTTAAATATTAAGTATTAAGTATTTCTGTGTCAATTTGACCCAGAAATACCATAGCTGCAGCTCAGAAATGAACACAACAGAAAGGTTAAAACAAAGAAACTTGTTAGAATGACGGTCATCGAGTGATTCTAAAGAAATTTATTCAATGGAGGATTTTTGTCCAAAACATGCAAACTTCATGCAGGAAGAGAGAGAAATAGAAAGACCCCAGAAGGAGAGTTAAACCCAGGACCATTTTGCTGCAAGACAGTGATCCTCATTTTCCAGTGTTTTAAAGAAGTCAGAGTGCAAATAGACATTTATTTGTACATCACTTTTTAAGGTAACCAAGGTAGATTTAATGGTAGACATCAGACAATACAGCTTCCAGAATCTTTGCAATAGTTTCTGTACAAAGAGCACCACAGATGTTAATGTAGAGCTACAGTCAAGCATAAAGAATGACAGGAATCAAGAACCAGAAAATCCATGAGTTCCACATGGTTTCTATTATCGTCATATGATTCCAAATGAATCAAAAGAATCAAAGTTACAACTGCTTTGTGGGTTTCTCCCAGCCAGGTCTTTAGACAAACTGTACAACTTTGCCGACTGCGCTGGTCTGCACCTGATCCTGGGGCTCAACGCACTGCACAGAAACCCAGACAACTCCTGGAACACATCCTCCACACTGAGCCTGCTGAAGTACGGTGCTGGAAAGAAGTACAACATCTCCTGGGAGCTGGGCAACGGTCAGTACAGCAGCATACCACATGCTGCCTTGTCAGCAGTCATTTAACAGATTGTTCTCTGTAGTAAAATGTGCGTTTTTGGTTTTTCTTTACCTCATCTACTGAAGAGTTGCCAAGTTTGATATATGGTTTTCAGAATTCACTGCCTCTCTTGGTGGCAATTAAAAGCATAAAGCAAGTGAATACATATTTTCCTTTTATTAGGTGTGTCTACTTCCAGCATTTCTACATTTCAATTACAGCCATCTCTGTAAACCATTTTCCCAGGATAGATCAGTGGGTGCAGTAGCACTGTTGCCTTGCAGCAAGAAGACCCTGGGTTCAATTCCCGGCCCCGGGGTCTTTCTGCACGGAGTTTGCATGTTCTCTCTGTGCATGCGTGGGTTCTCTCCGGGTACTCCAGTTTCCTCCCACAGTCCAAAAACATGACTGTCAGGTTATTTGGTCTCTCTAAATTCTCCCTTGGAGTAAGTGTGTGTGCATGGTTGTTTTTCCTGTCTGCCTCTGTGTTGCCCTGCGACAGACTGTCCAGGGTGACCCCGCGTCTCGCCCGGAACGTTAGCTGGAAATAGGCACCAGCACTTCCCGACCCCATTAGGGACAAGGGTTTAAGAAGATGGATGGATGGATGGATGGATCAGTGGGTGCAAAAGTGTTCATTCCATTTGAACATTTTAAACTTTTTACTTATTACATTGCAATCACACACTTCAGTATATTATAATGAGATTCTATGAGATACTTCAAATTAAAGCAACCATGTATTGTGGACACAGCAAACATGAGATTAAACTAGATCAGATAATAACTGAATAGAATATTAGAAACTCTTGCGACAACTATATTGTTGGTAGGTACTGTAATGATACACAGTTGCAATGTGCCAGGTTTCCTCTTTCTTGTCTTTCTCATCTGTGCCTCCATCACTCTGTGACCTTTAAAAGAATAAACAATCTCATTTTTTCCCTAAATAATAAACAATCTCGTTTTGAGCATCTGCTGTGTTGAGACTTTGTCTAACGGGCCAAATATTACATCGGCATGGAAAATCAAGTTCATAACACTTGGAATATGACAGCCAAGATATGTTTCACACCATACAGTCCTATATGATATGAGTATTTCACAAGATTATCACAAGATACAAGATTTTTTTTTTTTTTTACCTACATTAAAAGTGTTTCCGGGTCACCAAAGGGGCCTATGTAACAATGCACATTGCCCCGAAATCTTCATCACTACCATGAAACATAGTGGTGGAAGCATCATGCTGTGGAGAGAAGTTTCTCTTGCAGAGATAATTAAACGGGTTGGAGTTGATGTGAAGATGGGTGGAGCTGAAGAGAAGACATTGCTGGAATAAAATCTTCAAAATGTTCCAGGCTGGCGAGATAGTCTTGTTTCCAGGAAGATAAGCCCAAACATAAAACCTCAATACTGATATTAGCTAGATCAAAACACATGCATTTGCTATGATGGCTCAGTCAAAGCCCAAGCCTAAATACAATCAGGATTCTGTGGTAGGACTTGAAAAATATTGCACTCTCCTATTAGTTTCAGTAAGCTTGAGCAATTTGACAAAGAACATGGTGAAAAAATGTCTGTAACGTGGAAAGCTAACAAAGCTAATAAGCTTGTTCAAAGGATTTTCTCAGAGGGCTGTATACATATGTTGCACTTTTCAAACTTTGATTTGCAAGATACTTTAAAACCTTGAATAATTTTTCTTTCATATTACAGCTCTTCACTACTTTCTGTTAGTCTATCAATAGATCTCCTGTTGTGGTTATAAAGTCAGGAAGTGTGGACAAAATTTAGAGTAAGGCAACATATTTGCAAAATACTGAGATTTTAGATTAGGAGGCTTAAAGAAGTCGACTGCAGAAGATGTTTATTTTTGTTTATCAGCTATCCGCACTCGTAGTGTGGGTGGATTTAAGACCTCTCGGTTGCTTCTGTCAGGATTGACTCGTTAGGATCTGGTATCTTTAGGAGATATCCCATCTGTCGCCAGGCTCCTTGGTTTGAATGGTTTGGGGATTTCTGAGCTTGGGCTGTGTTTGGAGCTCCTGTCAGGAAGAAAAATGAATGAGGGTCAGTTGCCTGTTAGCAGAGATAAAGATCTAAAACTTAAATTTGGTCTTCTAAATCTTACATGCCACTCTCTTTTGTCTTTGACAGTGTTCATTTCAACAAAGTGATAAAATTGACACAAGTTAAGCTTCATATCTTTATGTCTTTTTTATATCTGAACACTTTAATATTCAGAAAACACTGAACACATACTATGATAAAGGTTAAAAATGCACTTCTAATGCATCACTTAAACACAAAAAGATTAGTTTCATTACACTTATACATTTTTGACTTTGTAGCAGTTTATGGGTAAACATTCTGGTTCACTGAAGGATAACAGGAGAAATGTTTTACGGCTGTATGACTCATATTTCTTTATCAATTTCATAAGCAACGGATCTCTGGATAGGAACTTTTATTTGAGCCGTAGCCGGAAAGTATCATGCAAAACCCATTCATCTAAACGTTTAGAAAATTGTAGTGAGGACTTGAACCGTAGCGAAAGCAATAATTTCAAGCAAATCATCCACGCAGCACAGACACTGAGACAAATTTATAGGGGTTGAATGAAAGGCAAAGAATTATCTGAGCGATTAAACAGCAGTAGGTCTGCAAAAGCTTAGCGTTCCTCCTTTTTGGGCAAACCGTTTCCTTCAGTCTTTGTTTTAATGAATGTGCAAGGCCACCATGTGTGCTCGGCCTATTCCCCTGACACTGCATCCATCGGTCTACATTACGGCGAATTGCCCAATTACCTCTCCTCAACCCCACTTTTTTTTTTTACTGGCAGTTGAATACTCTAAGATAGCAAGATCTGACTACAACAACAATATTCCCTGCCCCCTCCCTGCTGCTTCTTGTACAACTGCTGGCTCATTCTGCTCCATCTCCTCTTTCCAGAGCCTAATGCCTACCGAAGTATGGTGGGTCGTGTGGTCAACAGCACCCAGTTGGCTCATGACCATGCCAAGTTGCGGACCCTCCTGCAGTCTGTACGTTACTACAACAGAGCTCACCTTTATGGCCCGAACGCTGGACGACCGCGGAAAAATGCAGTCCTCCTGCTGGATGGGTGAGTATAACTGGCCCAGATTCCTCTCCTTGTTAGGCTGTCCTGTTGGCGGAGAGGAAAGAGGAAACATCGTGGAAAGTATCTCACAGCAGTTTGAGACTTTATGGAGCTTCACTCATTTCGATACACTCCACCACCCCCTCATACGCACACAGTAGACCTTAGTGTTTATGAATTTCCACTCTTTGGGTTTCAGGGTCTTAGCTCCACTTATACCATGTCAACCTAAATAAAGTGTCATCTGACTGATAATGTGAAGGTACAATATCCCACCTGCTGGTTTCAGCCAGAAGCCGCACCAGCTTTGGCTTCACACCGACTGCTTATTTAACAGCACCCTCCCAACTGCAGCCTGCAACAGGAAAATGTAAATAGACTGCTTGGCCGTCTTGCTATTAGAGGAAGAAAACTTTGAGTTTTGTATTTTCTGTTTCCACTTGTTCAATAATATTTTCTTATCATCTAGAAAAGTAAACTGAGAAGAAAATGTACTTGAGTGAAGATTTTGAAGCAATGAATTCTACTTCCATAAGCTCTGCTCTAGCAGCTCAATGTTGCAATGATTATCTTTTTTGCTTTTTTTTCTCAGATCTTATAGGGTTAATCTGCTTTCACTCAACTTTGTAGCAAACAGAAAGCTGAAGCGTAAAATACACCAAGTGTTTACTTTCAGTTCAGTTCCGTTAATTCAAATAGCATTACTTCTCAACAAATTTCTGATATTTCTGAAGATGAAGTGAATTAAATGTTTGCAGTTTTGCTAAAAAAGGGGTGATACCCTCTTTTCAGTGATATGTGAATTCCAGTTTCCTTGGGGTCTAAATATGATACAACACTCATCCAAAATGATAAAGACAAGAGCTCATAATGATGCTAAAGTGATGGCAAAAACAGAAAAAAACATACCTTCAGCTGTTCAGATGTATTTTTGCACTAAAAAACATCTAGGAAAAAGCTCTTCTGTCTGCCTCCACACACATTACAGATCATTTTCCATAGATATATTGATAAGTGATGTTTTAAAGCCTGTTATGAAGAGGGCAATAAAAACAACACGCACGCTTGTGAAGGTTCACAGATACTTTTATGGCTCTATATTTCTCAGGAAGATACTATTTATAACTGTTCTTAGAGCACACATTTTGATAAAAAACAGAAAACATGTTACAAAAATAGTTATGTGAGTTTCCATCTTCCTTGTACTCAGGTTTCTCTCATTATGGAAAGCAGTTTAAAAGATGTGTGCTCCTGTATGCTTTACATGTAATGTTTGAGCAAATTATTGAGCAACAATCCAAACGTGCAGGTTAATTGTGATGAAGAACAGAGAGCTGGAGTATTTGTGGGTCACTGGTGTCATATTTAACAAGCGACATTTCTTGTCTGGTTGACATTGTTACGAGGCGGGCAGCTGTAGTGTTTTGACATCCCATGCACTCTCCTGCTTTTAGCAAATAAGATTCATTTGATTCTGAACGACTCAACAGTCCAAATATCACATCTGCAAGACTAAACAAGACACAGTGGTGAAAGTGGTGAAAGTTGTGGTTTTGTGACAAGGTGTTTGGAGACACATTTCAAGGTATGCCTGGTGTGTTTTCAAGCCCCAAATATGGAGCGATTTGGATCAGGTGAAAACGCGCACAGATGCAAAGCCTCAGATGGAGTAAGGCAGATAGCAGGAGGAGCTTTGTTTATGTTAGTTTGCAGGATAAGTATTTCAAAGAAGTAGAAATGGTTCACAATATATTTAAACATTTTAAAAAATCTTATTGCTGTTGTGAGTTCAACCTTATTAATCTACTTTAAGACGCACGCTGAAGGAAAACAGAGGTTGGCTTAACTTGAATCCTCATATGAGATTAATGTCCATGAAAAGTCCTTGTAGACCTCAAACTGGAACTGCAAGTTTAAAATGTTTTTCTAAATCTCTTTGCCAAATAAGTTGCTCATCTTGCAATAAAGCTATAACAAGCTTTTATTACTAACAGCAAATTATTTTCTGATTTCAACATGATCAAGAGCATAACTTGAATTATTGTTTTGAGTTCTCAGGAGAAAAGGAAACCAGTTTTGTTGAGGACTTTATGTTTTTTATGTTTTACATTTTTTTATGTTATGTCTTTATGTTTTTGTGTTTCACTTGAGCAATTATATTGCTTAGTATTGATGTCACTGTGACCAATTAGCTCAGTCTTTGTCTCATTTGACCGTAAAGACTTTTTGCGTAAAGCCAGTTGTTTTTTCCACTTGGAGAGCTGCAATTGAGGCTCTTTCTTAAACCTTTTGATTTCAAAACAGATGTTGAACTTTTGCTTCACTGTGCTGAAAAGTCAAGTTCTTGCAAAGAAACAATGCAATTAAACTGTGGGAAATCATTGCTGATTAAGAGAGCAGTCAAATACATGTCCAGGAGGATTCACAAACTCTGCAGCTCATAATTTTTTTTACTCTTTTTAGATTAGAGAAAATGCATAGTAATTTAACATTAGTACACCCAATGTGAATGTGTGTGTGTTTTATTTTAATCATTGAATATATTTATGTACATGTTGAAATCTTAGTTCTATTGTAGTTTCAAATGTAAACATCTGAAACTATTATATCAGAATAGTAGATAATAGTTTTGGATGAATTGTCTTTGATTTAAATAAAGAGTAGTTGCTCTATGTTAAATAACCAATTCAAGAATGTGTGTGCTTATTCGAGAACCTAATTTTTACATTAATTATTAAAAACAAAACATTGTTTGGCTTGTTAATTGAATATTTTTAACAAGCACTTGTTTTCTATGCAGGTTAAAATAAAGATTTTTGATTAATGTTAGCCCAATTTGTAGACTATATTACATGATGTATTATCATATCACGCATTATTTCATCCACAGGTCTTGCTGGTTACAGTTGGATGAAGCGTACAAATGTTTAATAATTTTTATATTGATACATGCTATACCTGTTACTATAAGAGACAAACTATTATGTAACTGTTTATTTTCTAAATTTCAGGTTCATGAAGAATGCCGGCTCAATTATAGATGCTGTTACGTGGCAACAGTAGGTATTTTACCCTTTTTATCTCTATTTTCTATTCAGTGAATGAAAACATGAACAAAAAGAAAGAAAGATTAGCTGGAGTCTTCTCAAGGAATGAACAACAAGTCAAATATTGCAACACTAAGTATTGTAAATAGCCACTATAAACAATTAAGAACAATTTTGAAAAGGAAACATCAAAATGTTGAAAACGAATTCCACCTGGCAGTATGATCCACGTACAAATCTTTTCAAGCATTTTCCACCAGATAACATTTGCCTCTACCTGAAGACATTTGTAATATTTCTCGGACAAGACACATTCGCCTTGTGCTCAGGCAAACCAAAAGTGACTGTGAGGAGTCATCAAAGTGAAGGTCAAGTCTAATTAGTAAAAGTTGTAAGAAATGGAAGGTGGAGGGGCTGTCAGTAAGACTTGGAAAATCACCACCCACACAGTTAAAATCAAACCATATGCTCTGGTTCATTCCCTTGGTCAATTAGCCCGTTTTACACTCAAGGCCCAGATTCCAGTCCAACCAGGTTACGTGACAGAAACTCTGACCTCTATAAAAGAAGCCAACCTAACAAAAATCGAGCACACTCATTAACATGTCTACAGCTCAGGTTTTATACCATTGCAGCTGTCTGAAGTTGTTTTTAATCGGATATAGCAGGAGAGAAACTCAGTAATCAATATGATCTGGATTAGAGAAAGAGTTGGATTTGTTCATCTTCACCCGGAAGTGTTTTTTATGCTCTGAGTGATGAAACATCTTAAGCAGGGCAATTTTATTTGCATGGCACATTTTCAGCAGCAAAGCAATTTAAAACACTTCATATGATTAGAAGGGAAATAAAGCAAACAAGCAAAAAATACAAAAAACAGTGGGAAAGTAACAGACAACAATATCAGGCTGAAAAGCAAATTACACTTCATGACGTTTCAGTTTCTTTTTGGAGGTAACTCTAAACAAAGGACTTTTAGCCGTGATTTAAAGGAACTCAGTGTTTCAGGAGTTTTACAGTTTTATGGAAGTTTGTTCCAGATTAAAGAAACATAAAAACTAAGTGTTGCTTCTGTGGAGATGCGGAATGAACCTGAACCAGAAGATTTGAGTTGTCCAGGAGATTGATACAATGACATCAGGTCTTTAATGTATTTTGATTCTAAGCCATTCAGTGATTTATAAACTAACATGAGTATTTTAAGTCTGTTTTCTGAAATATAGGGAATCAATGTAAGAATTTTTGAACTGGGTTGATGTGCTCTCCTGCTTGTGTTGTAGTGAGAACACAAGCAGAGAAAATGTTAGTTTGTAGGCGGTGTCGTACCTCAAGATTATAAAACAACACAAATGCTTTTGTCTTTGAAGGTTATTCTGTATGTATTTACATATTTGAGAATCTAGGAAGGAGAAAATTTTGTCATTTTCCTTTTAATTTTTTCTCTCTAGTTGCCCTGTATTTTCCTGTTTACTTGGTTTGACGTTATCAGAAAACATTTCTGTCACAATTCTTTTCTAGAGCAGGGCATTTAGGTAAAGGTAAAAATAAAGCAGATTTGCAACTTTGTCATAAGTTCAATGCTGAGTAAGTGAAGAAGTGGAGGTTTTCTGTTTTTAAATTGCAAAATGCTTTTCAGAGGACCTAGGAGGATTTTAGCATGCCAGGCTGAGAAAAAATACTGAATGAATAATCTTTCCTGCTGCACTTCATTAAAAAGAGACATGCTGGGTTGGAAAAAAGTGGGAATCACCGTGTGGAATAGAATGTTTGCTTATACTCTTTCAATAATCCTAGACCAGATTTTACGAGAACTATGGTACAATTAACTAACCTGGAGAAGAAAACATCTACTTATTTCTGTCTTTTTTAAATTATTTGCTCACATCAAATTAAAAATACGAACATATTTATGGAAGCAATAAAACGGTGCGGTCATTTATTGCCGTGCCTTGCAAAAGCAATTATTGTTTCAATCAACTTTTTTCACATTTTCATGTTACAACCACAAAATTTTATGTCTTTTTATGGCAAGTTAATGGATTCAATCAAATTGGAACATAAATGGTACTTTTCTTTCAACATTATTTGCAATTATAAAATCTCATATGTTCTCAAGTATTCAACCCTCCTCCATGCACGACTTTTGAGATATAATTCCTTTTATAGTGTTTCAGAAATGAAACACCTTGTACATAGTAGAGTTGTTTTTTATCTTCCCTGAGATGCCAGTCTGATTTTTATTCAGAGCCAAACACTGACGAATAAAAATAACTTTAAATTCAAATATACAGAAGTTTTAAATTATTTTAAAGTAATTTATCTCCACACATACTTCTATAAACTCCACTCAGATTCCCTGTCCTTGTGAACAAAAAAGATCCGCAACCGAAAAATTTGAAGCAATAATAGTTATCCATTAATGCTTTCTCCAATGTCTTTAAAATATGTTTAAAATCCTTCAGAATAAGTCTATCTCTGCCACGACTGTGACTTTAGGTGTTGTAAAGTTGAACCATGCCCTCATTCCATTTTCTGATGATATATTAAAGACAATCTAGGGAGTTTTCCACCGCTTGGGATTATGTTTCGTACCCTAACTCTACTTCAAACTCTCCACAACTTTATCCCTGTCTGTAGTGTTCTTTGGATTTCATGATTTGGTTTATCTAATGTTCTCAAACAGGACTTCACTCCCCTTTAAAATAGTTGTTATTATACTGAAATTAAATTGAGACTTGGTTTCACTTTATTTCATTTAGGAACATCTAATATTTTTTCAAAACTGTCTTGAATATCCTTTAGTTTTTGTTGGTCTATCACATGAAATACCACAATGTATTTGTGTTTGTATGTGTAACATGACAGCATATTAAAAAAAAAGGTTAAAGGGAATGGAAACTTTTGCCGTGAATGTTTTGTTCTTCGTTGCTTATTTGCTCACTGTCTGGTAAGCAGTTTTTGTCTATTCCAAACTGTTGACACGGGTTGGGAATTGAACCTGGAAGTTTAGATATTTGAAATAACACTTCTTCAGCAGTGGTATTTGTATTACCCTAAAAGCAGCAGTGTTGGGCTGTCCCCTCGGTCCACGCTGACAAACCTCAGCAGCTACATGATAGATTGCCATGAAGCTTTTTACAAACACGTGCACTCCCCAGAGGTTGAATCCTAGTGTTGGTTCCATTACTTTTCCTCCAACAGTGCCATGAGGTTGACATTTGTGGTTTTAGACTAACATATACTTCAATCAAACACTTAACTACACCCAGGCCCGCCAAGCACATATACAGTCATCTCTCTTACCTACAGGGGTTGCTTCATGGTGAGAGATTTCTAACAGCCGAAAGTGTGAGGCCTGGCAGCTAGCTGTGAAAATATGATAGAGTAAAGCAAAGGAGACAAATTTACCCTTTTGCAGGAGAGTCGGTGTTTAGATGCCCCTGAGCAAAGCACATAATGTTAGCTTAACTGTTCCAGCTGTGGTTATTAGCAGCAAAAACATCTGTATGAAGCAACCCTCTCACTGTTGAACCTTACCTTAATAAGAGGTGTACTAAAATGGACCATAGCCTTAAACATGTAGTACTTCTTTTGTTTATCATGTGAATCACAGCTCAAATTACATGTTTCTCAATGTGAATTGGATCTGTTTGTCTAGTAACGTGTTTTGAAATGCGATTGTTGTAAATTGGTGCTATAAAAATATATTGAATTAAATTGGGTTGAAATGAATCACACAAAAATAATCACTTTTACTATTTGCTGTGGTTTAAAGTAAAAAAAAAAAAGAATAAAATGACACAATAAGGCCTTGAGTTGCTTTACTTCTTGTAGACACGCTGCTTCTTATAGCGCTTTCACTTTTTACTGCAGATGCACTATTAAAGAGATGGTAAAGAGTTGTGGCTCTTTAGCTCACAGAGGGGCTGTAAATTTCCTGGTGGTGTTCCTTTGGGGGGGAATATATCCTTTTGTTGTTGGGTGATGATTCATTAAGCTGGTAATAAGCCTCAGCTGCACAGTGGTACACAAGAGAACACATCCTCCTCTCTGCGTATCTGCCTTCCTCGTCATGTCAGGTGGATATATCCTGATACAACATGCCTTGCAAGTAGATTGTTCAAGATTGGTTAAGTGACCTAATTGAGTGGCCGCTTCACCACAGCAGTAGTTAGAGTTTCTTTGCTTTGTTTGTTGGCTATTTATTGTTTAGGATTCCCATTAGCTGAGCTATAAAACCAGCTACTCTTCCTGAGTGCCATCATTAAAAACACACATCATACAATAAAAATCATGACAAATTTAGCATATATATCAATATAGTAATTCAAACAATTGCTTCCTTGTAAAGCTTATATTATCTGACATGGAGGGTGTTCTAACATCTTTACAACTGTACAACTTTGGTACCTGTTTTAACGGGTGCTGTTATAACATACTACTACTATTAGTCTTATACACTTCATTTCAGCTTTGAACACAAATCAGAGAAAAACATCGACAGAGAGAAACATTGACTTAATTATCTTTAAACCACTTTGCAACTAATTTGGTTGTGTGATTTGAGTCATTGTTTGTTTGTAAGACCCATTTGTACCCATGCTTTGACTTATTGGCTGATGCTTTGAGATGCTGATTCATTATTTCCACACCATCTTATTTTCCATTGCCACATATCTTGCAAGGTGTCCCAGTCCTACAAACCTCACACAACATGGTGCTGCCATCTCTGTACTTCACAGTTAGGATGATGTTCTCAGACTTTCAGGCATTCCCATTTTCCTGCAAATAAAATAATAATTATTGTGCCCAGTCACTTGACATATCTGCAAAACTCAGTGTCCTTTTGTTGTTGTGTTCATTTGCATACGTAATAGTTCTTCGAAGAAAGTAAAAATAAGAAACTGTAATAAAAACACTTCTAGCTGATCCAATAAAGGAAAAGTTCAGCCTGATTTATTTTAAGACAGTGACAAAATGTTTCTTTTTATACATTATAAGAGCATGTCTGGCTTCAACTATGTTTCCATTTTTGGCTCTATTTTTTCCATCCCTGTTTGATTGCATACTGTCTGTTCCTGTGCCATATTTGTGTTTTAGGACAGCACTGGATTGTCAGTGATCCACCTTTGATGGCACTTTGGAGAGAGTTGTGTAAAACAAGCTGACCAAGGAGATTTTTGTCTGTAAACATTCAGATACAGTGGTGTTCACTGTTACATTTTAGTGAATACCAACCAGTAGAGTAGCATCACACAAGGATCTTTCTAAATGCTGCAGAAACAAAGGATGTGTCTTTGGTTCTCCTTCCATTGCCAAACTCAATAAACCAGCAATGATTTTGTCATTTCTGGTTAATACACCAAATCAGATGTTTTATGTCCTTTTTTAATGCTATTTACTAACAACGATAATAAGTGTTAAGCTGAAACTTGTCATCTTGAAATTTTAAAAACTAGTCACTTTTTTTTTTTTTTTTTTTGCTTTGTTCACATGTATGATGTGTTTTTTGTTTTTTTTCCCTCTGTGATCTGGCCTGAAGAATTATTGTGAGCGCTCTGGAAAGATGAAAGGATAGCCAAATAACTGGTATGACTTAATCCCTGCATTGTTTACAGTTTGAGGCCAGGAGCTTGGGGCCTTTCCACTGCTATGAGGAACATTTCAATGAGTCTAAGCTCGGATTGCAACACCGCCTCACCCTGCATGAACTAAATGCAGCTCTGTTCAACTTACTTTCACTCACCTGTTTGTCATTTCCACAGATTTTCCATGACAGGTTTTGTAGACATTTGACAAGATTTTATTGTGTTGTTGTCTTTTTACTTTGGCTTTTAGGTTGAAATAGTTTCCCAGACCCTAATTAAATTATTTTGGGGGAAAGAATTAAAACATTATACTTGTAGCTTGTAGTACAGCTGAAATGAGCTGATCTTTTTGCTTGCGGTGTATTTCCATGAAATTATGAAAATCACATCCTGTTAACAGTAATGGTTTTCTAATTTATATTCAGTAAATACTTTTAACGTGTAAAAAATTGGAACAGACTTTGGCTTTGGTGAATTGGACAGATAAAAAAGACAATTAGAAATGTATTTATGATAAATTCCCATTGCTTTGCAAACTCACATATTCATATTCTGTCATATTTAACCAAATAATGTGACTCTAATCATTCAAATTTGATATAACAGATGAACAGAGTTCTGGATATTTATCAAGGAAAGAAAAAGCTTATGTATTGAAATAGAAAAAAAGCTGCTTAACCTTGCAGTGATGCAGGAGTCTCCACCTGACCTGTGGATCTTTGTAACTCCTCCAGAGTTACCACAGGGGTCTTGATTAATACTTCCCTGATCTGTCTTTTTAGGTAAAGAGACACTTCTTGACAGGAAGTTTAGTTTAGCTAAGCTTTTTTCCATTTGTGTTGGATGGTTTGAATTAAAATAAAAATAAGCAGAGTCAGTTTAATAATTCACTTCACTTGGAAAAACATCTACACTGGAATCTATTTAAAGTTATCAGAGTAAATTTGATTTAGTAAAAATCCACTGCACACCATACAGCTTTTTCTTTACTTCTACTTATCCACTCCTACGTGTTGGTCTATAGAATCCCAGCATAATGCATTGATATGAAGCTGTAATGTTACACAATGTAAAAAAAAGTTTAATGCATTTGCTAGGCATTGTATGTGGTGGTATATCTTTATGGTAACTGAAATATGAACTGCAGACTGCTCTCTTATTTTCTTTCCTTGAACTTTTGAAAGAGATTTTGGAATAGCTTTTGGTCTGCCCGCAGAGAAATCTTACACAGATCTTTGACTCTAACTATCAACAAAATCAACTCTCATCATGGTCTTTTAACATCATTTTTCATTTTCCTTTTTTCTTATGTCTTTATCTGTTTGCATACGAGATCACCGCAGATGTTTTTCTGCATTGTTCATTCAGCAAAAATCCAGCACTTCCAGTTTCTCTGCAGATGCAATCCAGCATTTTGACACGGAGCTGGACTGTCAGAGTGCTGCAGCAAAATTGACTGTGTCAGTTATGTCAGTCTCTGTTTATAGCAGTAAAGTTAACTGACATGTTACCATAACAACTTTAGGCCAATGAAAATGAGACTTCTTAGATTAGATTTTAAAGTGCTGCATCTGTGAAGTTGTATAGTTTGTGCAGTTAAAACGTCACTGGTCAACCTTGTGAAATTTGTTTTTGTGCCACACTACACCAAACATGAAGAGCCAGCTAGAGGAATAAGCAGATTATGTTGCAGCCCTCAGGCCCCCTGCTGTGCTGGGGGACCTGCAGTACGCTTAAAATTGTGGGTAGGTTGACTGATAAAAAGGGCAAGAACTGCCACAATTTAATACACAAAGCAAAAAGATATATGTTTTTATATATGTATATGTTAATTTAAATAACATCAGAAAATAAGTTTTTAATTCACCAATTATTATTGAAAAGATTAAAAATGTTACTCTATCTATTAAGATATTATTTTGTTATTTCAGCATTTATTGATGTTTCAATGGTTTCTGTCCATTCTTATTACAAAATAATTTATGCAGTCGTGATAAATTTGATTGTACACCACTCGCCTGACTTTAGCAATGGTGTTCATACTCAATAATGAACACTATACTTTTTAGGAGAAAGAGTGATAATTTAAAATACAATTAAATCATATAATATTTTCTTAAATCCATCAGTATGTCATTCAAATTAGAAATAAACATGGGGAAAACAATTACAGATGAAAGAATAATTAAATATGTCCAGGAATAAAATAGTTATTTTATAAACTGGAGTTTCTCCCGGCTAATTTCAGTGGATGGGGCAAAAATGACTAATGTCATGGTCGATTTTAAGTGCCAGTTAACCAGTCAGTTGTTATTGTTGTTAACATTGTATTCATCCTAAGGTATGTATTTATTTATTTATTGTCTCTTGGTGGAAAATTAATAACTAATTGCCTTTATCTTAATTGTATTTAAATTGTATTTAAATCCACTACGAGTAATAACATTCTATATTGCAAAAATTATTTAGTCTAAATGTGTATATACATAAACATGTATATACACAAATACATATTTATGTATATGTCTGTCCATCTGTTATTTATTGATTGTGACACCTATGTAAGACACTGTAAATGTATATATTGTATAAATGTGTTGACACAAAATATGTTCTTTGTGAAAATTAAGCTAACAGTCATTATTTGTTGCTTCTTATTAAATAATCAATCGATCAAGTTTATTTGTGTAGCACATTTCAGCAAGTGGTTCCCTGCATTAAATTCTGCACAGGGCCTGAGGCAACGTTGGGCCAGCTCTGCTAAATCACAATACCAAGTAATTTGTCCTTCTTGTTGTTAATTATATTCTAAACATTTTTGCAAAGATGACTTGAATTTTTCTGAGTAAATGTTTATGATCAAAAAGCTGAAAATTTGATCATTTTTCTTTACATAATATAAAATTATTTAACTAAATTTGGTATGATAATTGTGGAAATGAAGAGGATTGATACCAGAACCATTTTAAAACATGGTTCTGGGATCAGTTTAATAGTTTAATAGTTTCAGGGTATTAAAAATAATCCTGTAGTACACTCATTAATTTCTAAGTGTGTTTCTTTGATCATGTCTTTTCTGTTTCTTGTCCAGTTATTTCATGGATGGCAGAGTAAAAAAAGCAGAGGACTTCCTAAAGACTCGTCTTTTGGACACACTGACAGAACAGATTGCTAAAGTCACCAAGGTACTGATGCTTCCTTTAAACTCCTAAATAATTATTGTGGATTACATTTTCTCTGTATCTGTGGTGTAATATTCAATGACGGACTTCATTGTACGAAACCCAAAATTATACATCTATATTTTATTTTATTTATCTTTTTTTTTGCATTTTATACAAAATGTTATTTTTTTTGTATGTTTCAAATATTCATGAATATTTTCTATAGCCAACTTTTAATCCCTGTCAGTTAGATTTGCAGACCACATCGAGGGGAAGATATGAGAAGATAATTCAATTTATTTATAAAACACCTTTTCTATTCCTTTGGAAGAGTTATGGTCAACATGAGCCTCTGCGCCAAATGTGCTGATTTACAAAAGAGAAACAGCTCAGAGCCTGAGGGAAATGAAGCAACCATTCCCAGCACCAACATTCATAACAGAGACAGGTTTTCCAATATGGAGCTCAGCCTGAACCACATTTCAGCATCTCAGAGCTGGAAGGATAAATTATGTTCCTTGGCTTAATAGAATAGAATAGAATAGGATAGAATAGAATAGAATAGAATATAATAGAATAGAATAGAATAGAATAGAATAGAATAGAATAGAATAATCTTTACAATGATTGTACTGGGAAGCTCCTGGTATAAGACATTTGTCTTCCCTTTTTGCCAGTCTTCATCATATAAAGACAGATTGAGAATGCGTACACATAAGAGTCATTTTTGTGCTTCATTGCATGCAAACATTCTATATTGCAAAAATTATTTAGTCTAAATGTTTCACAGTTACATACACCCTGGTGAATGTTTATAAAGTTTTACAAATGTACATTTAAGTAAAAATAATTGCTTTTTTTTATTACACCGGTGATTCGTTTTTACAAGTCTCTCTTACTTAACTTTAACTTGTTCTTTTACTCTGAACATAGTTAACATTTTTTTCAGATAACTATCGTTGCTTTGCGATTTCACAGCAAGACCTCCATACAGAACATTTGTTGTGTTCACCTGCATTTTGTCGGCTCTTTACAGGTTGTTAACACACACGCTCCAGGGAAGAAGGTGTGGCTGAGTGGACTTGGACCAGCGTGGGCCGGTGGCATCAACAATCTCTCCGAGACGTATGGTGCAAGCTTTCTGTAAGTGGCATGATAGAAAAAAAATCAATATTTGTATTTTATTTTATCTTCATTTAGTGTATTTTATTTTCCATCTCACTTGTAATTTTCGCCCATTCCAGGTGGATGAACTCGCTGGGTGTGGCCGCTGTGCAGGGCATTGATGTGGTTTTGCGGCACTCGTTCTTTGACTATGGATACACACATCTTGTAGATCAAAACTTTAACCCCTTACCTGTAAGTTTGTTTCAGCTACACAAGGATTAAACATAATGCACACTGTTTGGCCTTTCATCACAACAACAGGAGCTGACCAAGCTGATCCCAGTAGGCTCTGAAATGTTTCTGGGCAAAGCCCAGTTCTTCGATAGCACCTCTGGCTCTTTCCCGTGGGAGCTATTAGCTGAGATGAAAGGCGTTTAGTGGCGATGAGTGGTCAGACGCGGGGGCAAAATGCCATGTAACCTAAGCCCTTTATCAGCTCAGGACAGTGTCAGCGCTTCCCTCTACCTTCATCGTAACTGTGTGCCTCTCTGTGTGGGACAGGCGGCCGCTGAGAGATCTGGAACATGAGACTTTGATATGCAGGGAGTTAGTCAAATAGCCTGCAACACTGTGTGGAGCTGAGGCAAGTTTTACTATGGTTCGGCCATGCAGGAAGAGAAATATACTAAATGTCTACGGCATCTTTGATTTTCGGGGACACCTCTTTAATATGAGCCATTTTTACATCTTAGGATAAAACTAATCTATATTTATTTGCAAGCTGTACAAAATATAATATTGTCTTTAAATCTTAGCTTAAACAATGATTAAAAACTCTGATGCATTGACAATCTTTGTCAACTGTTTTGCTTTAGTCCTTAAAATCTTTATTGGAAATACCAAAAATCCCTTTAAAATTGCAGATGGTATTTTGGTATCTGTTAAATCTGACTTATGTTTGATAGCTCAAGCAGGAGTCTGCTTACTTTCCTCTAACTAAGATGTATCAATCAATCAAGATGGCCTCATTTTGCTTTGCTTCTTGTTTCCATTATTTTTCTGGGAATGTTGAGCTCCCGCTAGGATCACAATGCTTTTAACATTGCTGGATGTCTGATGGCTGTGCAAGCCTACCTGCTGAGAGAATTCACTGCAGGGCCAACCTGTCTTCTGCGGGTAAAATTTATGACTTGGCCCCTTTCCCTATAGGATGACTCCACCATTGGTAGATTCTACTCAGAGCCCCCAGCCCATTAAAGGACCAAACACCTTCATCTTTTCTCCACACTTTCCTCCCCACTCTCTCTCTCTCTTCTTCTTTTCTTGTTCACATCCTTCTGTCTCAATCATACTCCCTTTTCCTGTTTTCTTTGTTGTTTTTCCTCCTCGTGACCTGGCTGTCTGTCTCCAGAGGTGGGTGGTTAGGTCTTTTTGATGAGTGATGATGATCTAAGATATATTCCTTAAGGAGCAGACATTTGCTGTATTGGAGAACATATTGCTCCTGTATGAGAAGAGGAAACAATATTTACTTTACAGTCAAAAGCAGGGAGGTGGAGGAATATAGTTGGCCTTTATAAAAGTACACCTATCTAATTTCAATTTAAAATGTCTGAAATGATTGTGAATGCAATTTTTTTATAATTATGTTGGTATCTGCAGAAAGGCTTTTCTTGTGTAGAGCTTTTGTTGCAGCTTTCGCTGTGCCCACATTGCTTTCTCTCAGCTTTTTTTTAAAATTGTGTTTTGACTGGATTGCTTCGTTCTGGCTGCTCCTGCGCTTAATGTTTGTCTTTCTGTCTGTCTACGACGGGAGAGTCTGGGGAAGACTGAGAGGCGGCAGGCAGCTTGAGAAGAAAACAGCCAAACAGGCAAAAATAAAGATTCAGCACCATGGAAAATATTTCTCACAACAATATCTTAATCATGTTAAATATATTACTGTTTTGTTTGACAACTAAGAGCAGCTGTGAACTAAAATTATTCAATCTGCGGCGGGGTTTTTGTTTTTTTTGTTTGTTTTGTTTTTTTTGTTCATAAATTTTGAAAATAAAATGAAAGCAGAAAGTCTCCATTACGCATGATGTAATTACGATAGATCATAGCTCTGACTGAGTATTCATCTATCAGTCCCTCTGGCCACTGTCAACAATATCCCGCTCTATACTGTGCTCTGCTTCTTCGATGCCTTGGCAGCAAATTAAGTTAAAGTCTGCGTGGAAAAAAGAAGCCCTTAAATGCTGCCATATGCAGGATTGCATGGGAACTTCCTGAGGAGCACATGTTGTTCTGAATCTCTTGAAGAGGTGTTGAGTCTGTGTAGTCTGTAGAGTGAGACGCAGAATGGTGCACTTCTTATTAACGGTACCGCGAAACAGCAATTTATGATGCACCAAAATAGTTTGTAAAAATGTGGTATTTAAGGCATATCTGTTGTTCGGGCTTTACTTTTCATGTTGACTCATGTTTTCACATATAGATGCTTTTCAAATGAAGTATTCATTGTCACTTTTCAAACCCAAAACTTTCTACACAGTCGCCAGAATTTCCTGGTAATCCACATGGGTTACCAGGAAGTTAAGGCGACATTTTGATTTCTCATGGCAGAGTTCAGCAGTAGCAGCTCATTTGTACATAAAATCACCGTATAAAGATCTGCCAATCAGAGTTCTTCAGATTTGGTAAAGCTTTGACGGGCCAGTACTAATTTATCTGATTTAAAGTTTTCTTTAAAAACTATAATAAAAGAGCTGAATTCAAACATTCTTTGAGGCTACTTGTTGTGATTGGTCTCTAATTATTTAAATAATAATATAATTAGAAAATATTTACATTGTTATATTTAGTTTTAAAATAAACTAAAATAATTACAGAGCTGATACTTTAAAGTTCAGCTCTGAGTTATGTACTTGTGATTAGCACAGTTAGCCTGGTCAGCTCATCTGGTATTAGAAAATCAGCATTTATCATATAGAGAACATTAATTATTACCTTAATCAAGCTTTTTTCATTGCTGTGCTTAGTCAAGCACTTTTCAATGATTGGAAAAGTATTACATTTATACATTTCTGACAACTGGAGGTGAGTCAAGCTGAAAATTGTTTGATTCTAGTCACCAACTGGTTTCTCTGTGCATCTTTATTAAAATAAAGAAACAGAACTTCCTGTGATCTGATGCAACATGCAAGAAACTCTGAAGACCAATAACATGTTCTAAAAGTAAAACAAAAAAGCAGATAAGCTTTACAGTGAAAATGAGATTTCAATCTAAAACTTGAACCAGTTTTTAGTTAGCTCAAAGCTGAAAAATAAAAGATTCTAGTAAGACAGCTTTATGTTTTTAAAAGTGCTGTATGGTTGTTTATGGATGCATACTTGTGTTTCTAAAATAATTTTTGCAAAATAAAGCTAATTGTGTGCTTCTCTTTGTGTCTTTCTGGCCTGGCTCCTACAGGACTACTGGTTTTCGCTGGTCTTCAAGCGTCTGGTTGGTCCGAGGGTTTTAGCTGTCCGGGTGGCGGGACTCCAGAGGAAGCCCCAACCAGGGCGAGTCATTAGGGACAAGCTACGTATCTATGCCCACTGTACGAGCTACTACAAGTATGTACCAGAATTCTTTTGCATCATGGCCTGACAGCTTCTTTTTTTTAATTTTGTTTTAATTCTAAGACTGTAACCTTTTGCAAAAATACAGCAATGCGTTGGGAATGTCCTTGAAGCTTTAGAACAAAGCAGACTTTTGCAGTTAAAACAACCCCCAATGTCACTGTGCAAATACCCGAGGCTTATTGTCGGGTGGGGAAGAACAAAATCTCCTTTTCGCCCATTTGGCGTCCCATAAATAAGCAGTTCGTGGACACCCGCTCTTTCACAGCTCAGAGCCTATAAAACTTAACGGGTATCACTTATCAGGTGTGTGGGTTCTGTCTCCCTGTCGTCAAAGAGCCGCTGAAAGGTGTGCTAAGCCTTCATCCCGTCTCGGATTGGCTGGAGGGGGATATTTGAGGGGGTTGGGGGGAGGGACAATAAGGCCGTCTGTGCTGGGAGGAGATGAAGAGTGGCCATGGCCTGTTCAAGGTTATCGTCTAACCCAGGCCAGAGGCTGTCAGCACCAGGCTAGACTTACTCTACGGCCTTATTCTAGACATAGTTCACTTAGAGTTTGGAACATCTCAGGTAGAAATAGGTTACTATTGCTCAGATAGAAGGATGATTACAAGTGCAGGCGATTTTGACAGTTTTCAATTAGTTTGGTAGTTTGGGAGTGGAATGATGTTATGTGCACAAGTTCAAGACTCGTTTACTTGTGGCCAAACATTTAGGACTGAAAACTCTCCCTTTCACATTCAAAACCACTTTAGCTTCCAATATTTCTGCCACTTTGTGGTTGTACACAGTCAGCGTGTGGAGAAACCCTTGTTGTCTTGGTGGTTTGGCTGTACTGTAAATGTGTCCAGCCAGTGAGTGGATTGAAAAGTTTCTTCAGCTTATATGTTTGACTTCTTCTGCCCTTTTACCTCCCTTTAGTGGTTTTTGTGGCATTTTTTTTTTTCTTTTCGTCTTTCTACTGACGCACAGACATCAAACAGAAAATGAGTTTATGTTTCTGGTTTGGTTCCTCATCGCTTGGGCCTAAGAGATCATTATCAATTTCTCCATCTAACCGTTGGGTCCATCACTCGCTGCCCTGCTCCATGTTTCTTAGAAACGAGACTTTAAGAGTTTACCCAGAGCCAGACACGCTGAGATCCCAGCTCTAGTGCCGTCTTTTTTTCTGCCTTCTGGTAAATATATTGAATGCTTGCTGTCTTGCAGGGTGATGAAATAAATGGTTCACTCTGTGCCCAAAAGAAAGATAAACATTAAGCCAAAAACAAGTCTGCTGTAAGGATATGAGATTTTTTTTTTTTTCTTTTAGGGAAGGGTTGTAACCACCAGACTATTTAGCCTTGACCCTGAACACCACGGCTGACATGTGGTATTCACTACAGCTGTGTTGTCTTTGTCATATCTGGGCCCTTATAAGATTTTATCATGTTTGTTTTATCTGTCTCGCTTAGTTATTTACCTTTAGCTAATATTCCTATCAAATTGTGTCCCTAGAGCAGGACTTAAACAGTGTTGTCTGTGTAACTCAAGAATTGTTGTCCTTTTTGTTAGGGCAGCCTCCATTTGACCCATAACCAGACAAAAGCATGTTTTAATATTAGATATTGTACAAACTGATTATACATCATTGTATTGAAATGTTAAAGATATCAAAATAAATGAAGTGAATGCAAATGTAGAGTGGAAACCAGATATTCACTTACACTGTGTCACAAGACGTAACTATTTTTTTTTTTCTTTTTTTTGCAGCATGACACAAAATTAGGTCAATTTGTCCTTTTTTCTTTCATATTTAGATGAAAAGAAAAAAATATTTTTGTTTGTTTAAGGCCTTTATTATGACAGAGATAATATTTTAGCGATTTTTTTCAAAACTTTCTTGAAAGTCAAAAGTTTACATATATTAACTCAACTATGTCTTTTAACTGTTTGGGAAATCCCTGATGATAACGTCATGGCTTTGTAGCTTCTCATAGGTTGATTCGCAGCTTTGGAGTGGAATGGAAGCAAAACACATATTTTTGGTCAACAACTCAAACTCACATTAGAATTTGTAAACAATAATAGCCACTATTATCATCAATGAAGTACGATGATGACAACATTGTGTCATCAGTCTTGAAATTCAATCTTGAGCACAAATTTTTCTGTCAAATGACAGATAATCCATAGTGTGCAGTCAACTTAGTTTCCAAGTTTTTACAAATAATGAAATGAGTGCTTTGGAGTGGCCATCACAAAGACCTGATCTCAGTCTCACAGAAAACTTGTAGGCAGAGCAGAAAAGTTCTGCATGACCAAGGTGGCCTACAAACTACCAGATCTGTCAGGAGAAATGTGCCAAATTCTCCACAAACACTAATGATTTGTGGAAATATACTAAAATGTATGAAAAGCAATAAAGCAATATAAATATATGTCAGTTAGCTCATAGACATATTTTACTAACTGACCAAAAACAAAAAAGGTTTAGTTTGACTTAATGTCAGACAGTGAGAAAACAAGCTAATGTGTCCTTTTATATGGCGTATGTAAATATCTGGTTTCCTCTTCATCTGTTAAACATACTTTGCCTTTCTTCCTGTATTTTCTGAAAGTTTTTATGATCCAGATGAGATAAATGAGTTGTGCTTTTAATCCATAATTTTGTGATAGAAGAATCAAAGACTTCCCTCTCTTTGTATTTATCATTACTAATAGGAAGCCTAATTCATAACGACATTGTAATATAGAAAATCCCCAGTAGCAGATGTGAAGAGGAGTATGTTTTATTTTTTGCCAAGAGGTATTTCAAAATAATGTTGTGCTTTATCTTTTGTGGGATCAGTCCTAACTACATGAGAGGCTCCATTACAATCTACATCATCAATCTACATCGGTCGAGGAAGAAAATCAAGCTAGCAGGGACGTTACGGAACAGGACCGTCCATCAGTACCTACTCCAACCCCACGGCGAGGGTGGACTCAGAGCCAGGTTGAAATTTGCCTCTTTCTTTGTTTCTATTTATTTAAAAACAACTGATTATTTACCCCTAATGATGTGATTTCAGATTACGATCATAAAAGGTAATTATTTTGTGCAGTGGTCTAAAGAGCATAGAGCTGAGGAGTCAGGAATATTGGAATTTTATAAGCAGTTTTTATAAGGTGCTAAACACAGACCCTTTACAAAGCTGCATTAAATTAATTTAGTTTTAAGACCATAGGTTGTGCTGAGCCAGCATGCTGGGTGAATAGCGTACCACAAAACATGTAAATACACATCTAGAGTCCCCGTTTTTTTCCTTCTGCTCTCTATCAGTTGTCTTCTGTTGGGGCTTTAATGGTATTACACGGAAATGTTCCCAGTTCATATCCATTCACAAGGTTAAATAAAGTTCAGTTCAGATTATTTATGCAGCACCAACTGACAACAAAAGTAATCTCAGGATACGTACGGAGAAGGTTCAATTCAAATACACCGAGGCAATCCTTTCCAATCCTGGCATAATCCAGTTCAGTTACTCCAGTGTGATTTTAATCTGTTTTCCTTCTCGATTTCCAACTTAAATACAATAATAGATTTTTCATTTAACTGCTGTCTGTTTAACCTCCCAGTGCTGATTTGGTCATTTTTTATCTATGATTTATTTTCAGTTCGTGTAATAACCCCACATAATCTAATTTCCTCAAAATGTTTCTTGAAATAAAATCATTGTAGTTTTAGTCTCATGCTCTCTACCCTAAGTTACCTGGTCTGTTGTTTTTTGACTTTGATTTAAGCCCAAAATCCTGGGATAACAGCCTAATGACTCACAACTGTGGATGTGTGAGATTGTCTTTGAAGCATACGATACCTGCATATGGCCTTAATGGAGGCTGACGCATAAACCTGGAGAACAGCGTAATGATGAAGGATGTTTTTAGTGTTTGAACAGGATCGTAAGGCAATTAAAAGGCGAGGCAGCTAATGATGTCCCATTATCTATCCTTAAAGTGCTGTCTTTTACCACAGGCACTGCATGAGAATTTAATGATCAATTCTACAGCACCAGATGTCTATAAATTTGCCTTTGTGGGACTTTTTAAAGTGTTTAGACTAATGCATGTCGAGGGGCAACTTTGAGCAGGTCAGTTTGTCTTGTAAATTCTCATTGGAGGGCATAATTTTATTTGAAATTTAATTTAATTTAGTTTGGTTGGTTCTTGTAAAACCTCCAGACCGCCAGTTTTTATTTCTATTGCATTATAAACTTTACAACGTCAATAACTGAACCACATTTAAGAAAAGCCTTGATTTTTTTTAAAACCACCTATGCTGTGAACTAAAGGAATACTGCTTCCAAAAAAAAAAAAAAAAAAAAAATCTGCAAATAAAGCTAATCCTAAATGATGTAGTTAATGTTTTATAGATAAACATACATTAAAAATAAACACAAAGCCTTACCTGATTGCTGTTGGATTGTTGGAATTCAGTAAATGATTTTATCTTCCTTTATATAATGTATATAATTCTCTATTTTACAAGTATGCATAACAAATATCATGAAAATGTTTTGGCAAATAAACATATTTCCATTTAAGTGAGACTGAATACACTTTTAAGTTTAAATCAGACAGAATAAACTTTTTTTTTTATCCTGACACTACAAAGAGTACTTATAATCTAAACTGCTTAAAATGTTTACCAAAAGCCATTTTTATAGGACAAGATAGAAAAATACCTTTAAACTCATTTTTAGTGGGCTTTTTTTTTTTTTTTTTTTTTTTTTTTTTTCTAAAATCAAATGTTTATTTTGGTGCTGATTTATAATCCACTATTAATTATTTTTTAAACTACTTATGCCAAGTAGTAAACTTTTAGGTTTTATCTGTGCTACTGTGCTACAAAATTGTAACAGCAGCGCCCCCAAGTGTTTAAACTTTGAAATCAATGTTTCAGCCAAACGTTGATGAAATTTGTCTTCCTCTTTTGCCTTTCACATACATTTTACATTTTGTGGTATTATGTGTCAGAAGGCAGCTTGGAAAGACTTACAAAACCATGACCCTCAGATGTCGAGACAGAAACTCTCACACTACATACCAAACAATGAAGATCACTCAGTGAACGGCTGCAGTGTCCTGCACAAGTAATTCTTATTTTTAAAGGCTGCACTCTTCAACAGAAAAAAAAGCAAATATTATTCTGTCAAATTGCAAAGGTTGAAAAACACAAGTCCATTTGATTTTTATTGATTTCCCTAAGAGTACCCATGTCACACTGTGAGGTGTGAGATTGTTTTTAGCGTTGATCGTGGCCTTAATGTCTGATGTGATATTGAAATTTTCTGGAAAGCTCAAATTTGGGTTTTGGTGAGTTGTAAAATGAAGTAGAATAAAATCCTGAAATATATAAGTGTGTAATAACTTTCAATTTCTAATTTTAAATATAGTGATAAATAAAATATTTGATTGTCTTTTAATATACTGAGATGCCCCAGTGAAACCTATTTAAAATTCTAGTATTGTAATATTTCAGTTCTGGATATCACTGTTTCCTGTGACTATGTTCATTTTTAAAGGGTGTAGGACAGTCTGCTTGTTGAAATAAATAAGGGTGGGTCTTAATATTTTCTTGTTCTTTTTACAGACATGTACAACTGAATGGGGAGAAGCTCCTCATGGGCAACAATGAGACATTCCCAGAGCTGAAACCGAAAATTCTACGGGCCGGACGGACAATAGCTATGCCTCCAATGACAATAGGGTTTTATGTCATCAAAAACATTAACGCATACGCCTGTCGGAGATAACAATGACTCTTCCTTCCGAAGCACCGAACACCATATGAGTTTTCTGGAGGCAAAGCTTAAAAACCAAATCACCAGAGGAGATGGCGTTGTCCTACTTGAGGACAGCTGAATGGAGCAGACATTTGGAAACACCCTTGCTGAAAAACAGCCGACTAAGAATGAGATTATTATTCTTGTGGGAATATTTAAACCGCTCTTCCCAGTTTCAAATAAACCTCACATTCTCTCCTCTGTTCCAACGAAGTCTTTCTCACTATGATGCATATGAAGGACTTCACTGCTGAACACATTGTCTTTTCGCCAATAGTTCCTCAAAAGGTGCACAACTTTATGTGGTAAGTTATTGTTTTTGGACTGTGACATTTTCATTTTGTGGGGCACAAAATGGCAAAATTATAAACATGGTTTGGGCTGATATTTTCTTGTCTTTAATTGTTCTTCTCTCCCAGACTTTCAGTTGCTGAAAGGAAAAAAAAACAAAAACACAAATACAATATTTCTCACACAGAAAACTGTGGCGTAGCTAACATTTGTGCATTTATAAGCTTTTTAAATTAATTTGATAAAGCTACTGATGTGTCTACTAAAAGCATTTTCCCTTTGTTTTGAAGAGGCTTACATTGAAAGTGTGGGGTTTCAACACTTTGATTATTTTGTCATCTTTTGTTTTTTTTTTTGCTTTAGGGATGCGAGATTTCATTTTATCTGGATAAGATACATTCGATATCAGTGAAGTTGTTCCAGTATTTCCAGGAAAATCTTAAGAACAATATAAAATACACTTGAAACTGGGTTTACTTAAAAACGTCTTAGATCCCAGTTTTTCAGGTACAGTTTATATTTAATTTTATATCCGATAATCCTTACTATTTTAATGCTGCTAGGTCACTTTTGTATGGAATATATCTTTGTACAGATATGCAGTCATATATTTTTAGAGTATGTATTGTACATAAAAAATATAAAGGAGATTTAAGCTTGATATGTTAGATTCAGTATGCAATTAATTTATGATTAAAAAGTCTATTTCTAATATTGAATGTCCAGTTCTTTTTTTTTGTTTTCATACTCAGTTTCTTTGTAAAATTGAAAATGTTGTCATGCAAAACCATTAATATACTTTAACTTTTTCATTATTTGTCACTTACAAACCTCAAATGCCAAAGTACAGTCGTATTTAATAAATTAGAATATCCTTTCTGATGAGGCTCGTTAAACATACTTTTCACTAGACCCACGTCTCTGTTAAAGAATTAGTATTCTTAACTGAGAAGATGCTAGTGGGTCTAATGATAAATTTATCTAAAAATTTTTCACCAACATATTTCAATGTTGAGTCTGTATTTATCAGACTAAAAGCATTTACTCATTTACTCCTCCCAGCTTAACAATAAGATCAAAACACAATAAAAGTTGATCAAGAACTGGTTCAGTCTTCAGAAACGTTAAATATAAATATTATTTGCCTCTGAATGTGTTTATACGATAATGTAGAGATGTTTATATTTCTTTTGGAGAGCATTATTTTAATATGGAAAGTGTGCCTGTATTATTATTATTTTTTTTGTTTAAAATAAAAGTTTACATTGCTATTAAAAACCCACAGAGCATGTTTTGTGTTCATCACACATTCAAGTCGATTCCACCTGTTGTAGATGTACATCAAACACTGGAAAAGATCAGACTATGCTGAACTTTCCCTGTAAACATGAGTCAAAGGAATGAAGAAAAAGAAAGTATTTTGATTTATAATCGCACAGGAGCACAAGAGAGCAGATAAACCCTCCCTGAGGGAGATAATAAATACAAACTGTCACTTTCTTGCAGCATCCTTTCATGAAGTTTTTAAGTTGCTGTTTTTGACACACTCACTCACTCACTCCTACAAAGTGCTACATGCTACGGCCCCAGATGTGGGAGCAGCCGGAGCGACCCTTTGTAGTGGTGTCTTGTCACTGTATGAAGCGGCTGCTGATGGGAACCACGGAGCCAGGACGGGCTCAAACGGCAGACTCAGACAAGCTAAACCTGAACCACACATGGCTTACAGTCGGCTGATGCACAGATAACCAGGATTCGCTTGATGCTTTTGCGTTTGATGGATCTTCGGTTTCTTCTCTGAAAGCCTGGCGGTACAAAAATGTCCACGCTGGTGATTCCTGTGCTGATGTTTGATGCCTGTGTGCTGTTAGCACAAAGAGGCCATGATCCAAAGCATGTACTTTTATTTACATTTCGTTTTAGATTTCATAAACTTGAAATTGGCTAAACTGCTTTTATGTAAGGAGCGGAAGTGTGTTTTTTTTTTTTTTTTTCTTTTTCCCCAGAAATAGCCTTTCTTTCACATGTGGTTCACTTTAAACAAGCTCACTCTTTTGACAAGCAAGAGTCAAAGCAGGCTTGTTAACACTTGGCCATATTCCTGCGTAGTGGTACTCATTATGCTGTTGGCCACATATAACTGCTGATTTGGATGAATATTCACATGGATTAATTTTAGATTGCAGAGACAGAAAATAGACTTTAAGTGAGGAACTGGACTGTCATTAGGTGTTTTATAGCAACTCTTCTTTTACAAAGAACTTAAATAATTATATGCAATTCACAAGATTTGGGCCTGAGTACAGCTATTGATGCCCCTCACGATTCACCGCTTCCACTCACTGAACCTAACTATGATCTGATTTAGGAAGACTGTGCCGTGCCTCGCCACTTGTGCGTGACAGCGTCTCCACAGTGGAGGTAGCTGTTGCTCAGGCCCAGCTAACACTGTTTATATGCAGGGATCCGTTTTGAGGCATGCAAGGCCCCCCCACCCTGTCAGCAAACATTGAGGATTTCATGATGTTTACTCTGTATATACAGGAGTCAGCCTAAATAAGATCGTCATGAACTCCAGGTCTCCAGAAAACTGATGGACTAGATTAGACTTTGGCTCGCAATGTCCTAAATCCCAGCATTTGGGACCATTTCGACCCAAGCAGGGTTAATAAAACATAAATATTTATGCTGCTTTGCTTCACTCAGAGGCCTAGCGCACAGTCTGTGCAGAATATTATGATAAAAGGCAGATTTGTTGAAGCCATCAGACGTTTCTCTGAGAAGCGGCCTGGTGTTTCAATAATTTCTGTTAGTAAGTCCTGCCAACAGTTTTCAAGCGTCTTAGTGGGTAAGGAGCTCCAGGCTGCTTTGTATCTTTCTTTTACTCTTTTTTCTTTTGTGATACATATAAGGCTACATAATGACTGCAAACTCTCCTATAACTTGGAGTTTGGCCATGCTAAGATTTAAAACTTGTGTTAAATAGGTGTCAGTGCACACCTTTCAACATTTGAAGTGGCTCTGATTAATCTCAAATGAAACTCAGTTGTTAAATGAAGAAGAGTTTTTAAAAGAACAAATTGTTGTAGTTATATATAGTTACATAGGATTAAACTGTCTTATACCTTTTAACACCAGCTGGTCAGCAAAATGCAGACAAGAGCTATAACCTGGCACAATGCATCTCTCCTTTTTAGGTTAATGTAGATTGTGCTTCGTCCCTGTTTAGTGTAAATTAACAAATACAAAACATCATCTGCAGATGCTTATCAGCTTGTTCTCATTCTCAAAAGATATCAGTCAAGAAAAGAAAAAGAATGCAGTTTGAATTAGACAGAAACACGAATTCAGAAAATAAATCAGGATGCCCTTCTGGCCTCAACCACTTTTTACACAGAGGTCTCACAAACAGCGGCTCTGAAGAGTGGGATTGTTTTTTTTTGACAAATGTAGCTCGGTATACCAAGTTGTTTGCGCTATGCTAACATTATTTTCCAGATCAGTTAGGCAGACAGATCTCTCTTTCATCATACAGACTTGAAAACTGGCTCAGAGCTCACACCCCATCTTTCTTCACAAAAACCAAAGGGCAAGATCCCCACTAATCTAAATCTAAATCTTGACGCTGCATACCACAAATACCACATTATTATCTCAAGCTCTCAGCCCGTCATGTGCTCCACTTCATTCATCAGCACATGACTTGTTCCTGCCTCAGTGATCATCAGGCTCCTGGAAGAATAGTTCACTGAAAAGAGGGGCTCAAGAGCTGGGTTATGGCAGGCCCTCATGACATATAATATTCAGTGCTTTATTTTTTTTATTTTTTTCCCCAAAATTTATGCTACAGTACAGCCTTATCCTAAATTGTTTTAAATTAACTTCTTTCCTCACAACTCTACACAAAAACACCCCAATATGACAATGTCAAAAAATAAATAAAAAAGCGTTTGAGATTTTGCACTCTCAACTATGGGACCTTATATAGACAGATATGTGCCTGTCCAAATCAAGTCCAATCAACTTAATTGATCGGAGGTGGACTCTGTGGAAACATCTCAAGAATATCAATTTAAGATGAATATTAAGCAAAGCCTGTGAATACTCATGTACATGTGATTGTTTTTTCTCATAAATTTTCAAAACACTCAAAATGTTTTCCCATATTGTCATACATTTGTGTGTGAAATTTGGAGGAGAGAGATTAACTTAATACACCACAGAGGTTGCAGCATAACAAAATGTGGAAAATTTATATAATTCCAGATGAAGTGTATGATACATTTTATACGGAAATTTCAGGTTACTGTTATCAAAATGTATGTTTCACCTTAATTACAAGACAAACAAACTCTCCTGATATAGAAAGGTTTGCAAAAAGCTATGATTCGTCACATTAAGGTAATTATTTTAATTGGGTATGGACAGCTACCATCTACCAGTTTGCAAAGTTGCAAAAATCTATGTTCAGTTATCTAGAAAAGCGGTTATCCTTCCATTTACAAATTATGTCACTTTTCCCACTGCACAGGTATATTTTTCCTACGTGGAATAGATCATGTACATGTTTATGGAAATTTTAAAAAGCTGTTAATTAATTCAATGCAAGAACACAAGGCATCATTACATCTGTAATTAATAATAATTTTCGCTTGACCTTTTATATAATATAAAAGGCCAAGAAGATGGCACAGCTTCAAGTTCTTCTTAGATATGTAAAGTGTATTTGTAGATATTTTCAGTCATGCTGTTATCACTGATTTTTCAAAGTAATCAGTCTAAAATTGCTTCTTTTTTTTCACTTAAATGCAACTAATTTCTGACACCATTGGGATTTCAATGCTTTGGAGGGAAAAGCATTGTGCTGAAGATGTCTGGAAAAGCTTTTCTTGTCAGACATTTAAAATCCAACTTCTGACTTGAAGCTTTTTGACCGTGAAAGTCTGGAATGCAAGTTTCTTCTGGTTATTATTCTTTTTCAGACATCCACACTTATCTTTCTTTGTAGGAGGAATATGAAGTCCAAACTGTTGGCATTTCTAGCACCATCAGTACACTGTTATCCTGGATGAAAAAAAAATGAAAAAAAGTAGACATCACTGTGCACTCATAAATCTGGATGGATCTACAGATACCTCGCAAAGACTTTCAGACATAGAAATATGGTTTTTAATTTGTGTGCATCAAAGTATTGGAAATTACTGAACAAGCTGTGCTCACTACTCATCAAAGAATAACCAAACTTTCAGTTCACTAACCCCTACAACCATTTTATTCAAAAAAGTCTCTTTTTTAACAAACATTTACTATTTACTATACTATTTCAGGAAAAGGCTGGTTGCATGCCTGTTTTGTATGAAGAAAGCAGAATGCCAAGAAAGAAACAGATGAAAGAAGAAATGCTCAGATCAAACTGGGCGACTTATCCGCAGCAGTCATCTTGGAATAAAACCGGCATGTTGGCTATTTATTTTTGCCAGCATAAACTGATAACTATCATGAATCCATCAGCATCAAAGTTAATACCGCAAATCATTTGACCTAGACCCTGCAGTGAAAACAGATGAACTATGAATTGGTATTTCAACCCTTTTCTTATTGATTGATCGCAGCATGTAAATAAAATCTGACTGGAACAGAACTAAAAAAAAAAAAAAAAAATCTATGTTATAAATCAGTTTAAAAAAGACTTAGAAAAGCAAAATCCCAACTTAAAGTCTATACTTAATGATATTCAAGCCAATCCAATTATTTGATGAGCTGCTGTTAATTAATTCAATGCAAGGAAGAAAAAAATCTAAAGGGTGCCTGATAACATTTAAAGTGCAAAAAAGAAACCATGTGTTTTACATTTAAATAGACCTACCACATTATAACATATACATTTTTTTTCAGATTCAGCATGAATACATTTATGAACAATTATTGCGAGTCTTAGAGTCTTCAAATTGACTTTAAAACGCAAACGTCTCCTCTGAGGAGCAGATGAACTGCCGAGCG
The DNA here is from genome assembly GCA_010277075.1 of Poeciliopsis retropinna. Lineage (NCBI taxonomy): Eukaryota > Metazoa > Chordata > Actinopteri > Cyprinodontiformes > Poeciliidae > Poeciliopsis > Poeciliopsis retropinna. The sequence goes on along the minus strand of VMRM01000014.1, from coordinate 11,964,648 downwards.
ATTATGCGATAAGTTGACTTGCCATACCCACATTTCCTGGCTGCGGTCACATGACTGCGTTGCGCTTCGGTCGAAAAGTGCGGAAGGAAACAACTAACACAAGCTTGTACCTGCAGAGGAAAAAAGCAGAAGGAAGCTGGACTTTTTCACCAGCAGAAAAAGGACGGAGATGTAGAGAGCATTCAGCTGAGACCCCGGAGTGAGTCAACGCGAGATCAACTAAAAGTTTCTGTTGGAGGAAAATGTCAAAGAGAGGTTAATGAATGGAGGAAGTTAGAGTATTAGGATCTGATGTAAAACTTCCTCTATAATATCGCTTTGCATGCTTTTTTTTGGCATGAAAAGAGATGAGTAAGAAAATGCACATGATGTGTGCTTGATGGAAAACTGTGAACTTTCATCTCAGTCAATAGCAGATCGAGGTAAAACATCAACAGTTGTGGTCTCGTTGCTTCCAGTGTTTGTTGACATGCCTGTCCAATGAGTCAGCACTGAAGATTGTTAAAAGTGTTTTTTCACTGGAGTTTTTCTGCCACTCGTAGTAACATTGGTAAGTTTGGCCTTTGCAGTGTTGAACTTTGACTGCATAATCCTAAAGTTCAAAGTGATTAAGTATGATGATGCTTGGAAAAGGACAGATTGAATTTAATGTTTGCGGGATTTACATGAAGGATGATGTGTGACTCTTATAGAAAATCGCTTTTTGCATGTTTTCATTGGTATTTTTTTATGATTTATCTTTAGTGATGAGCTCATCTTGAAGGTTTGAAGGCCTTATTATTACCATTACCCTCATGATTGGCTCCCTTCACAGATTCTACATCTTGGTCAAAAACATGCATTTTTAAGATGCATTCTTTTCTGATTATTTTTTAAGTAATAACATAAAAAATGCTTCATATTGTTAATGTTGTAGTTTTTATTATTATTATTTTATTTTGTTACAGGCCAAAAACTGGACTTTTAACAAAACAACACCAGAGATATATATATATATATATATATATATATATATATATATATATATATATATATATATATAGTTTGATTTGGTTTCTTCTGTTCATGTCCTTGCCTCTATCTTTTTTTCCCACAATGTAGAAATAAATAAAAAACAAAAAACGTAAAAAAATATTTTTAAAATTTCATTGACGTTTCCACCTGTGAAATGCAACAAACCAGACATCTGCTTTTCCTCCCAGTCAGCTTTAAGTTTTTCACAATTACACTTTCTGCTTTTCTTCCCCCACCCCATTTGTTTTACAGTGTAGCATCCTCTTTTGAATATTTGACGGGAAGACGTTTCTGGTCCAGATGAAGTGCTTGTTGATAGCCAGCGAGAGCGCCGAGGTCCTCTTCCACTGGAGTGACCGGGAATATCGCCAGAATATCGAGGAGAAGTATGGCGTCTCTCAGGAGGAAGGCGAAGGGGTACGGAGGAGGAAAATAAATCCTTCTTATTTAATCGCTTCTAGTGAAGGCTTAAAATTTTTATTTTCAATTCTTCGTTTCAGCTCCCTGCCTTTGAGGACATCTTGAGCACTTTGTTTGCTCCCATCATTATCTCCTGCAGCACCTTGGAGGACAGCTACACCTCTTTCACCACTGAGAACAAACACACCTACGTTCTACACCAGGTAATATCCGCCCATCCTCCATCCTTCGTGACGCAGTTACATAAAAAAATTATATCGGCTCTGACCTGTGAACTTTTATGTTCTAATTCTGAAATATTTGACAGTAGAAAGCACTTATGCCGCAGTGACCTGAATGAATGCCTCTCTTCTAGCGAGGCGTCATGTTTGTCATGTGAGTGGAGTTAAAGAGTCAAGCCAGGCTTTGTCCCCCTGTGGCACATGATTGGGTTGCACCGGCAAAACTTTTAGCGCTATTTTCAGAGAACTCACAAAGCAGAATAACGTCACAAAGCATCTCTCATTTTGCATTGTCTTTTGCACGTGGAATAAAAACCTAATCGTGCTGCGTTGTGCTCCTTCAGTTCGACGAGTGTCTCTACATTGCTGTGAATGGGGACGGCGAAGAAAAGGAGGACGACCTGAGGAGAAAATTGTACGTGCTGAAAAAGATGGTCGATGTCATGTTCGGCATGGTCACGCTCAGTGGGAACCTCCTGAGGAAAGAGTAAGAACGTCCAGCCTCTTTCATGTGTGCTCTGGACTGCGTTAGGGTGGCTGACGCCTCATCCATTTGGTTCCCCTTCAGACTGCGGCCTCAGGACACGGGGCAGAGAGCGAGACTCTGGAAGTATCTGCAGAGCCTGCTGGAGACCTACAGCCTCCTCCGGGAGAACGACCAGAGCTTCTTAGTGGAGGTGGAGCGCTTTTTGCTTCCTAAGTACCGGGGCCAGAAGGGGATAAATGAAACATAACTTCAGACTTGGAATGTGGATTGTGAATGCAGCTAAGCTAAGCTTTGATCAGACCTGTCTGAGCAGTGGGTCTGATTAGTAAATAAAGGTTTCTACTGGCTGGAGCAAATCCAGGATTCTTTAAATTCATTCATTTCTAAAAGAAAGTGTGTTTGCCCTTATCTCAAATTTTATTTATTTATTTATCTATTTATTTTCATATTTTCTTATTTTTCCTTTTACATTACTTCAAACAGCAAACTTATCTGAATCTCATCTAGATTGTCACTCGAAGCATCTTTAGTTTTCACATAGATCTTAAACTAGAAAATATGTTTTTCATTGTTTCATACTTATTTCTTTTCTTTACAGAATATTTCTGTAGATCGAGGCTCAGGATTATTACTCCACTTTTCTGAAAGATTTAAAAACTATTCTTTTGTTGCAATTGCTTTCTGTACATCTTCACTTCATAATTTTGGTGGATTAAATTAAATGGAAGCAAAAATAAAGTATACAAATTAGTAAAATGTCATTTGAAATGGCAATTAATTTTTCCTGCTAATTGAATTTAAACTGCCAACACCATCATACTACCTCCACCGTGTTTTTTTTATTATTATTATTTTTTTTTTATGTAATCTGGAATAGGATTATAAAAAAAGTTAAGGAAAGACAAATAATATAAGATCTAAAATTGGTGATGATATTAATCCGCATAAGCAATAAATAAAAACAAATAAACAGAATTATAAAATCCAGACAAATAAATAATAAACAGTTATTACAATAAGTTAAATTGGCCACTGTGTTACAGTGAAGGTTTAAACAACCTATAAAAGCCTATCTTTCTCACAAGTCATTAAATGCTTTTTTTTCTGTAACTTATGTATTAACTTTTCACTAAAAATAATCTCCAACATGTGATTATGTAAATAAATGCTGGTAATATTTTGGAGTCAAAGTTGTTACTTGTGGTCCTCCTCTTTTTAGTTTGTGAAGAAGAAAATTTCACCTAACAGTTTTTTGTTTTTTGTTGTTTTTTTCCCCCGTAAGAAACAAATTGAAGTCCAGTCGTTTTATTTCCTGTCTCTCAGGCAGTGGAGCGGTTGATTCACCCGCAGCTCTGTGAGCTGTGCATAGAGTTCCTGGAGCGCCGTCTCGTCCAGCAGCTCAACAGCAGTGTGGAGCGAGCAGGAGAGGAGGTTCTGCACGCCTTCGTCCTCGTTCACACCAAGCTGCTCGCTTTCTACTCCAGGTTCATGCTTTCATTGAAAGCGTCCCAGTTTTTTTTTTTTTTTTGCATATCCTGTGCAATTTACTGCTGCCAACTTGTATTTATTGTGTTTAATATTTGCAATTTGATTTATTTACATATTTGCCAACCCTCTGCTTCTCTCACTGCAGCCGCAATGCGAGCATCCTCTCCCCCTCAGACCTGCTGGCCCTCATCGTCATGGCACAAAATATGTATCCCAGCAATGTAGATCTGGACGACATGAGTCCGGAGGTATCGAACGGCCTACAACTTCTCAAACAGCTGCTTGTTTCTGCTGTTTTCTTTTTTTCTTCACCATTTTCTGTTTCTCTGTGAAGGATGCTGAGAGCACATCCGGTTCTGGTCCTGAAAGTTTTTATACACCAGAACCTTCCCCCTCCGGTAGAAGCTCCAGTAGCTCAGGTGAGTTACTGAGTAAAGTAATTTTATGTGTGCTAGATTTTTGGCTTCCATCTTGAGGACCTTGAGCACTGACTTTGTCTTTGGTTTACTAGAGAAAGTTGGCCGAGGAGAAACTCCTGTGTTTGAGTTTGTGGACCCAGAAATCCAGGTTAGGATATTTTTCTCAAGAAGACACAAAGATTGTAATTAAAAGTGACGCACTTTTAGCTGCATTAATGTCTTTAGGTGGCAGAGGACAGCTTGCACACTCTGGAAATTAACCCACCGGACCCTGCGAGCCCTCGAAGAGTTTTCCTCGAGGTATCACACAAAGATGGGCTGTATCCCATGATGCCTCACTCCATGTACTGCCTCTCACTGTGGCCAGGCATCACACTCGTGCTGCTCACCAAGGTTTGTGGTTCCATTAAAACAAAGCCTGTTTCTCTTTAGTTGCAGCAAAGATGCTTGTGGCACCTTGCAGATAGATGTTTAACAGATAATTGTATTGTATACAATTAACCCTGCAATGCCATTGAAGTACTCTTTAACTTTTAAAGTATTTTATTGGGATTTAGCAACACTAGGTTGTTCATATATATAAAATAGAGCATCTCACTTCAGTTTTTTTTTTTTTTTAACACAAAAAGTTTGGCATTTGTATTCGGACACCCTGAGTCAGTACTTCCTAGACTACATTTCAATGCCATTACAGCTGGAAGTTTTTGTTGGTATGTCTCTGGTATCTGTGCACACCTTGAGAGAAATGCAATGCATAAGCATCCTGATTCCTGACTAAATAACTTTAGTTGGCAAATGGTTGCACTGAATATTATTTGTGGGATGTTAGAGTAAATATCTTTATGTTTTTGGAATTTCAGCACTGGTAGTGTTTTTCTTAAGCTTAATTATATTTTATGAGAAAATGGGGAAAAAGTTCAAGAGGGAAGATTATTTCTGAAAGGCACTGTATATCTAAAGACATTCTGTATTTGCTCTTTTGTCACCCATGTCAGATTTCCTCCAATGCTCTTGCCATCTCGGTGTACAAGTACTTGGAGGACTTTGACAAGCTGGAGAAACGTTTACACGAAGGCCATGGAGGTCCCGCTTCAGCCAGAAGTCCTCTGAATATGCAGGACATCCGCTCCAAAATGGACAAGTTTATCAAATCTTTGGAGCCCCATGACTTACAGGTAGATGTTACCAGTTCCAGACCTTGTCATTTCATTGTACAACCTTCGAAAATATAATGAAAATTTAATTTGTTTAGTCGTCACAATCTGAACTCAAAAGAACCTCTCTAGATTCCTTAGTCTTATTTAAAAGAATCACATTTAAGTCTTCCGTTTTCATTCTTTGAACTCAAACAAGAACATTTTCTAATTCTGTCCCAGTATGCACAGTTACAAAATGTCTGGGCAGAGTTCAAGAGCCGAGCCTTTTCCAGAGCAGGTTCTGGATTCAACAAAGAGTAAGTCCTCTGCTGCCCTCTGGTGGCAAATGTCATTAAAGCAGAAAGTGCCTGAAGTTCCTTTTAACGTTTTCATAACTTTTTACTTGTTTTGTTTTTTTAGTCTCATCCCGTGGTGTAAGAACATGAAGACCCAGTTATGTGGAATATACAGACAGTGTTTCCTGACTGATTCTTTGTCTGCTGATGTTACTCATCGTCTCTCTGCTGGTCTGCAGGAACGAGCCCAGGCTATGGTTCGGTGAGTCTCAGCCCACTGAAATGTCTTTATTTTTTGTCTCAGCACTCTATGTGTCTTTAATAAACTTTATAATGTTGTCCTTTTGCACCGTCTTAAGGGCAGAAAGGTACTTCAGGCTTTCTTTTGGTCCATCTCATGTATTGACACTCTTCTTCCCCTAGAGAGAAACTGGTGGACTGGAAGGACTTCTTGTTGGTTAAAAGCAAAAGGAACATAACCATGGTGTCATATCCTTTTTTTTTTCAAATGTTACCTTTCCCCTATAGGTCCACTGACTGCTTTGTTGTCTTTTAATGGTTATGTGCACATCATATTGATAAACATTTTTAGGTAATGAGCACATGAGGATTAAGATTTTCAATTCTTTTCAAAACCATTTTATGTACTTGTTCTCTTAAATGTAAAAATGTTGCTATATCTGTCCCAGACCTGTATGAGGTGTTAAGGTTGGGACCTTGTTACAATCAATCTGTTTGGAGTCTAGGGTAAAGTTAGAGGAGGGACTCTGTGACATGATAGTGTACAAATAGTTTCCTGTTGGTTATCTACACAAAAATCCAGTAACTTAAAAGATCTCACTGTCATATTGGGAAAATGAGTTGATCTCATTCTTTTTGAAATCTGGAAAAGCTCATTTGTATTTCCGTATTTCTTTATTTTTATCCTAGAACTTGTATTTATTTTATCTATTAGTTGTGGTTTTCTAATCTGGCATCTTTACTTTCTTCCTTCCTTCCTAATTTCGTGTGTCCTTCCTTTCCATGTGTCATTTGTTCCTTTCTTGATTGTTACACCTTGCCTCCCTCCTTTATGTTCTTTATTATGCCTCACATTTTCTTACTTTCCTTCTCTTATGTCCTTTGTTTCTGCTTTCCCTGTTTCTTTATAGTGACCATTTTACAATTTTATATTTTTAAGTGATCACAAATATGAAAGGACCCTTGAAATTCTTTGATTTTTTATTTATTTATTAATTATTATTATTTTCAATATTATTTAAAAACCAAAAGAAAACTAAATTATTTTAGATTTCCCAGAGCCTCAGGGCTAATTTCTGGACTACTACCCTGGTAAGACCTGGCTAAACTCAGGCCCTGCCTTTTGATCTGCAGATCTTTTTAAAAAATGTGGATCTTGACTAAGCTGATCTCACTTATCTGGAGGATTTCCCAGGCCTCATCCATTTTATCTGCGTGGACCGAGCAACTGGCCAAATGATTGCTCCGTCACTCAACATCACAGAGCGCACTACGTCGGAGCTGGGGAAGGGACCTGTGGCTAATTATATTAAAAACAAGGTCAGACAACCTCTGCTTTATTTTACTAGATGAGTGTTTTAGATGTAAAAAGACACTACAATCATTTAGACCAATGGACTTAAAAAGTAAACAGTCCTTTTACAAAATAACTCTTTACACTGTCAACAGTTTCACAAAATGTTTTCATATTTTTATCTGAAATAAGAAGACTAATAACAGCGCTGCTGAACTAAATGCACACTGTGATGTTAATGTAGTGAAATCAGAAAGAAGTGTTTGCAGATTTTGTTTGCTGTCCTTTGACTGATGGAACATAGTTTTTTTCTCTTGCCTTTTGTGAAAGGCAGAATTATTTTGCCTGTGCAGTAACCGTAATTACTTTCTTTTTCACTTCTGTCTATCTTTTGACCTTGAACTGAAGGTATGGGCCTTGGTGAGGACAACCCGCCGCTATCTGCAGAAGGGTTACTCCACCGTCACGCTCCGTGATGGAGATTTCTATTTCTGCTACTTCCTCTGGTTTGAGAATGAAACAGTAAGTCCCCAATGCCCCCCACTGAACATTTGACTCAATTTAAGCTTTTTTCTGTGCAAAAAAAACAATTAATTCTATTAAATGTTTCCACATTTTTGCCAACTTATGTATGCATTAGCATTATGCTCTATATGTCTGATCCATCAGGGATACAAGTTACAGCCAGTGGACATACCAGTGCTGGCTGATGACTCTCCACCCATTGGGATGCTCGCCTATGACTACTACAAGTAAACAACCTTACCTTGAAATGTAAGGAAAACACAAGCGGCCTTTGCTCAGTATTAACAGAAGTCATATTTTTCACAGTAGGCTACTGAGGTACTACAGCAAGAACCACAAGGTGGAGAATGTGAAGTGCTATGAGCTGCTGACTGTCCACCTGGGCGTCATCCCCACAGAGATCATCCTGCAGCACTGCAGGCAACTCGCAAGCAAACTGTGGGAGCCTTCACGCAATCCACTGCTGTAGAAAGATCAATACACTCAAACTTCGAGAGAAAGGTTTCAATCCATTGTTCCATCAGGAATCAGGAAGAAAAGCAGAACCCACATATCTGCCTCACAGTTTCCTACTCTTTTTTTTTTTTTTTTTTAGTTTTTTGGTATTTTGTGTTTGAATTTATCCAAATAATTTATTAGAAGCACTTTTTCATTTAGCACAGGCAACTAATACCCGTGGTGAAACGGACGGCGGAGTCCGGCGAAAATCAGATCCCCAGTTTTTAGGTCTCCCTATGCGTTAACAAACTGGACCAAGTAAAAAAATATATATATATATATAGGGAAAGGGATAAGTAAAAATAAGCCAATAGACAGACTAAAATCAAACGACTGGAAGTATGTCAAAGATCAGGATCCGCACAAAGTAAAACATTTAGATAAATGGATAACAATTCATAACTTTGATGGCCGTCTAAATTAATGTTTTGATTGTTTATTTATGTTGCATGACTTTGTGTTTTTGTGTTTGTTATGATGTAAAGCACTTTGAAATGCCTTGCTGCTGAAATGTGCTATACAAATAAATTTTGATTGATTGAATCCCCTGTGACTTTAATCTACCCCATCAAGTTTGCATTCTTGAAAATTAGTTTTCTATTGATTAGTCATGCACATGTACATAAACTCTGTAAGTTTTTTCACGCTTTTAAAGTTTACAGCATTTGTATTAAACAAATGAACATACTGTACCTTCAGTGTGACTTATATAAATGAAAAATCCAACAAGTATTTGCTGAATGTCTTTCCTAATAAATAATTTAAACATTGTTTTACTTGCTTCTGCTCTATTATGAAAGTTGTCATGAACACATGAGGTTATAGTAACTGGCATTGATTGGCATTGTTTAGGGATTCTTCCTTAAGTCTTACACAAAAGTGCACAAGAAGCAGTTTTGAGGGATTTTTTTTTTCCTGTAGAGAAATACAACTAGCAGCATAGCTGTATTCTCTATTTTATTGAGTCTTTAGCAAATAAAATTAAAACTTAAAACCAGAACATGAATAAAACATTCAGGATATCACACAATATAGTCTTTTTCTAAATATCATCTGTATAATTAATACTGTTGTCAAATTAACAGGTAAAAATAAGTCCTTTGATATAGCAATGCTAAGTTAGTTGTTTAGAGACTGGGAGCATTTTACTGGGACATTAAAGACTGGGAGCATTTTAAAGGTCATTTTTGCAGTGTGGAGTGCGTTGTGCACAGCTTGCAATAGAGGAAACAAACTCCCAACCAGAAGAGGGAGTGCATGCAGACTTAAAGAAAACCTCAAAGAGCTCCTGTGAGGTCAGTCACGGCTCCTGAAGCCACCAGGTCCCTCAGGAAGAGTTTCTCAGCGCTAACGTCATGCACCACCTGGAAGATTTTAAATAAATGTCATTGTGGACAAAACGTGAATTCTGTGGTCAGTAACCCTGATGGGGTGGATTTGGACAAATGTCTTCAGGATTCTGGTAAAGATGTGTGAAAAGCCTTGAATAGTAAATTAATGTATCTGTTTTCATTGCATTTGTATAATGTCACACTGTCATCATTTGAGGCCATTTATTTAGTGGGGGGAAGAAATTCCATCTGAAGAAACGATAGTTGACAAAATCATCTCTCAATAATTGGTACCTTCAGAAACACTTAAAAATTACATTTTAAAATATCACTTTACTTTCTGAAGTTCTTGAGAATTTAAGAACATTTCTAGTTTGTAAGACATCTTGTTCTGAAACTAATGGTGAATAAGCAGAAAAGCATCTGTGGAAACTGTTAAGTAAGGTCTTGGTGGTGTGCTGCAGTAGGCCAAGTATAAGCCTTGTTAGAAAAAAATCTTGCACGGCCATCTCACCTCTAAAGGCTCTTGAAGATCTGTGAGGTGAGCCGAAGAGCAGAGTAAAAAAGAAAGCACTTGGGACTTTTGATTATTTACAGAAAAGGTGTAAATAAGCCATGTCTCTGAAATGTTGCAGGTGAAAACTTAGTAACTGTCGTACTATGAACAGTCTGTCCCCAGCAAGGGTACTAATAATCTTTCCTCCAGTAATTTTCTTTACGTTTTGTTGACAGTGAATTTTTCTGCAACAAATACGTGAACTTTTCAGGGAGGAATAAAGGGTAAATCTACCACAAGGCTTTTTACATATCTTTCTGTGGAATCGGCATGTTTGCCCACATCTGTATGTCAGTGTAAACTTACTTGAGCTTTCATGGCACCCATGCGTATTGCCTCGTAGTAGTGGAGCCTGGCCTCTGGGTGTTGCATGTCATAACCAAACCCTGCGAGGCTCACATGGTCACACATCTGCAGAGCCATCACCACGGCACTGGCACCTAGTGTTGGCACCATCTTTGTTCAGAACAGAAAATTGCCTTTGATTTATTTCGTCAAGCAAAACAAGATTTCAAACTTCACCGATAATTTGAGAGAAATTCTTTAACATGGTAGCAAATGTTCCTCAACTTTCAGTCAGCTTCTTGAATGACCCATCAAAATAATTTTTTGGTTCTGGTTCAAAGCAGTTGTCATTGGAAGCAATACAATAAATTAAACAAATGCGAATGTATCACACTTTTATGTGAAGAACTAGACAAATTATTTAGGAACTTACATTTCCCTGTTTTTGGGCATATCTCTGTATGACTTGCCCTGTCTTGTGAATGATCTCTGGATGGAGAATCTTGAAGCTCTCTGGTTTCAGTGGAATATCTTCAACTACCTCCCTCCAGAACCACATTTTGGACAAGAAGCTCTATAGATGACAAGCAGGATAACAAAAATTTACGATGAACCAATGAGAAACTTGTGCAGTATAGATGGTATTCAGATGTGGGCTAACCAGAGGCTGCTTGGTTATTATAGAAGTCAGCCAGTCCAAGTCCAGGCTTTTAAAAGCCACTAGAGCGACCATGGAAGTATTTTTGTACTCATCGGCCGAGTGAGGTGCTGCCTCTGGGTACATCAAGCGGATGGTGGTGCGTGACCCAGCGTCTCTCTCAAATCCAGGGACGGGAGCATTATTCATCCTGGAAACAGGCATAAGCCCCCAAAATTTCAAGAGTTGCATCAAAACAGGACTTTGCTCCAACAAATTTAAGGAAGGACTTGGTGTGGTCAGTGAAATTCAACAAAAAAATGTAATTAGGGTAACTATAAAATTTAACTATTACAGTTCAGAAAAATTTGTAAAATTAAAAGAGTACTTAAAACCTAAATTTGCAAGAGGTACGAGTAGGTCAGGGGTCAGTGGAGGTTCTTGAAATAATTGTATGCCCCCCAGTAGCAGTTGAAGAATGGGACAAATTTGAACCACATACCTGATTATGACATCATACTGATCTATGTGAGATCCAAGATGGCTCCCGTGAAGAATGCCTCCATTTCCCACCACCACACATCGCCTGCAACTGTCTTCTTTACTCAAAGATGGAGGCAGACCAGGCTGAGGCATAGCGGCAAGGGCCAGGGCCAAATGCTCTTCACTCCCTTGGAGCCCCAGAGGAGGGGTCAGATTCCATGCCTTGGGTTCGTCCTGTTGAACAAACACTGGGATGTCCAGAAGGCCTTTAGAACAGGACAGCGACTTGAGGTGGTCCAGACCCCAGTGAGGCTGGCATGGTCGTAAAAGCAGGAGGGCTGACCGATTTAGCAAGGCCTGAGGAGAAGAGGGTACAGTAAAATAAATTCTTCTGCAAATTTAACAAAGATCTTGTTAATATGCTATAACATGCAGCTTTACCAAATCTTTGGGATACTGGTAGTCATCGCTGTCTGACGACACATTATTTAAGGGGAAATATGCAGGAATCAGAATCGCCAAGTAGCATCCGATCAGCAAGATCAGACTAGTGGCAAGATTCTCCTTCCTGTTCAGAAGACAAAAGGACAAAATGGGCCATCAATAATAGCAAAAATATAAAGGGCAACTATGTTCTTCCATCTGCAAATGTCATATCTGAGTTGACATGTCAGCTAGTATGACAACAATAAGTCCATCTGTTCAAATTACAGGTTGAGAATTTGTTTTTCTTTAGTTAGAGATATGTGCAAAAATATTTTGACCCTCAAAGTTTTGGACATTTTATCACATTATATCTATAACCTTCAATGAATTTTATGAGATAGACCAAAAGAAAATAGTGCATACTTATGGAAGAGCTCTGATCTGTTTTTCAAACATTTTGTATTTATTCTCCTCAGAGTCAGTCCTTTATAGAATCATGTTGTTTTCCAATTATACTTCACATACCTGTAAGTGTTTTTGGGTGTGTCTCTACCAGCTTACCACATCTGGATACTAAATGTTTGCCAGTAGTTCTTGGCAAAATAGCTCAAGCTCAGCTACATGAGAAGGCTAGACTATGTGAACACAGATTTTCAATTTTTAACACAGGTTCTCAATTAGATTCGGGGCTGGGCTTTGACTGGGACAACATGAGTGCACTTTGTTTGAAACCATTATTGTCAGCTCTGGCTTTATGTTTCAGATTATTATCCCATTTGAAGATAAACTTTGTTGTCAAATTCTAGTCTTCTGTGACAATTAATTTAGATAGAGTTCTTATTTCTGCTAAACAAAAACGTCTCAACAACTTGATGCTGCCACTAACACATAGCACCATGGGAATGGTGAGTTCAGAGTGAAAAGTAGTGTAAGCTTTCTGCCACAAAGTTTGGCTTGTTTTCTGAAATGTTAAAGTTTGGTCTCAGATGAAATTACACACAAATGGAGTCTATTTATTAACAAATGTATTAATTTGAATTAATTTAGAGGTGTCAGAGTAAGCAAATCTGAAAACAAATGCATGCCACACTTTTCATAACTGCATGCCATTTTTAGTCTACTCAATCATTTGTGTGCAATGTATGACCTACACACACAAAGTGTGTGTATAGGCCTATACACACTTTGCATAGGTGTATTAAAAAGAAAAATTACAAAATGTTTTACAGAGGCACTGTAATGTGTTTATGAAAAGAATGCCTAAAATTTAATGGATGGCTCACCTTTCTAAAACCGAGTTTTTCCAGGTTGTGAAATGAAAGCCCTCACTAACTTTCTCAGAGTACCATGATCACAGCCACACCTCCACAGCTCATAGCTGATGACCACAAGCAAAGTAGTTTTCAATTTGTAAAACAAATTTGCTTTGTCCCATTTCTGTTTCCTTACGTTATGTCAGATTAGTCAGGAGTAAGGTACGGAAAGTTTTCATTCTTCTACATTAACTCAGGTATTGGAATGTAGAAGTATGATTTTCTAAAGCAAGATCAAGTGACTTATCTTTATGTTTGACTGTTGGTTGTTATATTGCTGTATATAAAATTTATTCAACAGTCCGTGTAGCCTAACATTGGGGCTTCAGTCAACCCTGAAACCCTTTATGCAAATAATCATCATACTCATCAACATAATTGCTTTTTTAAAAAATAAATAAATAAATACTGTGGAGAATTTGAGCACAATACCCGTTCTGTCACATTAGATCATATTTAGTATTATTTAGAAATAGTATGGGTCCAGAGCCCTCTGTCATAGTTTTGAACATAACCTGTTTTCCTCTTTGGAGGACTTGTACCTGCTTAGGAAAAACTCCCTGGACTCCGTGTTTAATATGCCTTGTTGTTTGTGACCCACAGTTGTTGGTGTTGTTGTCTCTGCAGCCACAGGCAGCAGCGGCGCACCATCGTCTGGATCTTCTACACTCAGACGGTTCAGCGTCACCATCGCACTGTTTCTTCCACCTTAAACACACAGAATGTATAATGCCTGGTAATGTGCCCTAAATCATCAAACATAATATTAAGGAATAATGTATCTCTCCTTTTGAGACAAGCTCTGTGAAAAGAGTCACTATGATTTATGTAGGACGGGGAGTGTTACCTATTTTATAGTCAAATTTGAGCTCGACGCTGCCTGAGACAATAATCAGTTTTATAAACACATGAGAACAGAGAGCAACTTACAACTTTCCTCCAAGAGTTGCCAGCTGATTTTTAACTGTCTTTTTCCATTGCTGAGGATTAAGCAGAAGAGTGTCCGGTCAAAATGGCTGAAGTTCCTCTTTTACCTGACTGAACTCTGCCTCTTCCCTGAACAGCCCTGCTTAATCATTAACATGTCAGTCACACTCACTCCAGCTGGAAAGGGGATGAATAAGCACCCGTGTTTGTCATCAGCTATTCATCCAATAAAATTCAATATTTAAATGTCAATAACCATGTGTGTGTGTGTGGGTGTGTGTGTGTGCGTGTGTGTGTCATCAGCTATTTATCCAATAAAATACAGTATTTAAACATAAAAAAGGGGAGGAGGAGAGATAAAAAGTGTGATTAAGTATAGTGCTGGAAAAAAGTATTCAAACAGATTTCTTACTTTTTTTGTCACACTTGCTTCAGGTTTTTTTTGTTTCATTTAGGTTTTGGACAACAAGGAGAAAAAAACAACAACATTCCAAACCAACATGGTTTAGGTAAAAAAAAAAGGCAGGCATCTCTCTCCCCAGCATTTCTCTCTAGCTCATTCCGGTTTGCATACCAAAATGTATAAAACGTTTTTGTTTTGTAAGTTTTTGTCTTCCCCATGGTCTACTCCATTGGCATAGCACTCAAAAAATTCTCCAAAGTTCCAAGAAAGATCCAGTGTACTGTGTCTTGTACCTCTGTCCTACCATAAGACTAGATGTTGATAAATTAACTATAATTACATGGGCAAGACAATGGAAAACCTACATGAACTGAAACATTGGAACTGGTCTACTTGATAAATTGGTCATACCCTTGAAAGATTTAAATGTGATATTTCTTACATTTTTACCTAAAAGTTTGTTCTGATAAGTACTGAGAACTATCTATCAACAGATAATAAAACAATAGAAAGGAAATATTACTTTTGTTTAAATATATGTATTTTCACTATAGTTAAAATGTGTTTTACGTACTCAAGGTAAGATTAAATAAATAAGCCCAGATCATTTTAATTTTATTCTGACGCCTAACAGAACCAAACCTGCCGTTGAAAAAGAAGTTTGTTTCAACCACGGCTGTATGTGATGTGTGCAAACTATTCATTGTCATTATCAGCCCCATGCAGTATTTCCTGTTCCAGACAAGGCTGCTCTAACTGTCAGGGAGAGAGAGAGGGAACACAAACCACCCACAACACAGGGTTAGGAATCAGATAGTTATTCCAGTCTGTATAACTCTAAAACAGAGACCCAACAAAATTTAGCAAAGAAAAGCACCTGACAAAAATTAATTCTTATGTACAGAGCTCCTAAGTGCTTGACATTTTTAGGTTTCTCCCTTGCAATTCATGTGACTTATAAGCTGCATGCTGCTGTGAGCTGATTTTATTGAGAGGGGGATGGGGAAAGTTTCTCACTGCGATGCAGCCAAAATTCAGAGGAACATGTTTATCAATGAAGGATTTAGGTTTTTTTTAGTCCCTACTTCATAATCCAGCTCCTGTGCTAGAGCTCAGCACTCACCAATAATTTATGGTTTGTTGCTTTCTCGAACAAAGACCAAAAACTCGCTGAGAAAATTTTTTTCTTTTTACAATACACCCTTTATTAAATACGCCTGCATGATACATAATCAGACGAATTCCACGAAATCAGTGTATGCTTTATTTAAAGACCACATGGTAACAATCCTCAAAAAGGTAACACCATGGCAACAAGATATTTTTATTTTACCAGGCAAATCAAATTCTGGACAGGCACATTTGTAAAGCACCATTTGTTTCCAGGTGGAAATGGAAGCATGACTCTTGTGAGATCAGATGGTGAGGGAACAAATGCATTTACACATGCAGCATACTTTAAATGTGCACTAAAATAGTGTTACTGATACCAAAACATGTCATATCTGTTTTGATATGACGTGACCAAAACAGAGTATCTGTTTTTAAGTCTCTTTTTCAGTCTTACAACTTGTCATAACACATTAAACTAAGCTATAGGGCTTGACTCTTGATTTATTCTGTTTTCACAGAATGTAGCAGTGAAAATGTAAATTTCTCTAATCTGACTTCAGAAATAACTGAAACCTAATATCTCCTTGTTTAATCAACGGGTCATTTTTTTGTTCATATGTACTTAAATTCCAGTTGAAATTCTCCTCATTGATTTGTCTTTCCTATCCAACTCTAAGGCCTGTTTGTTTGCACTCCTGACCATTTCAGGTTTTCATACTCCTTATATGACATGATTGTCTTTGGTTGAGGTTTTGGAGGCAACACTAGAATAAATAATGTCTACTGATGTGTTGTAAGGCCTGTTAAACATTCAAGTATACAGAACACATAATAGCTGTGATCAGCTGTAATAAATTATGAGTCAAAATATCAAACATGATAAAAACACAATTTTCCACTAGTTCAGAATGCTTAAAATTAAAATTGATAGTTAGATACAATTACTATTTATACACCTCACACACATTAATAAAGAAGTACACACATTTTTTTTTTATTTAGCTGCCTAAATTGTCTAGGTCCATAGATTCAACACAAGGTGCTGGTGAGAAATTTACATTCAGTCAGCATCAGAGTGCGCATCAGATTAATTGTTGGGCTTTTAATGATGCAGTAGGGCCACTCTTTTTCTGAGTTGCAACAAGGCCTGTCGCAATAAGCAATAAATCAATTAATCCCAAGATAATTTAAAACAAACTCAGTAATTTCCATTTGCATGATTTATTGTTTTCTCTTTTCTCTCTCGCTTTCTACCAAAAACTGGATGACAAAAATCTTCAGCCTGGTGCATGGGTCTCAAATAGGCCCCATTTTTAGAGAGACTTCATAAATAATTTCGTTGTTTCTGTTGCTTGGTTTGTTTATTTTCAATATTTAAAATGTCTTTGAATTTCTGTGTTTATTGAAATTTAAAGTTTATTGATTTTTGAGAATGTTCTCCTGCATTTTTATGGTATTTTCACTATATCTCTTGAAAATGGTCTCAGAACAATATTATCATTTATCGTAATAACTTCTGGGGCAATTTATCATCTAGCAAATTTTTTTATCGACACACCTAGTTGCAACAATACAATGACACAACAAACAACAACAATGAATTTTAAAACAAGAACTTGTTGGGCAAGTTTGAATTTAATGTAAAGTTTCTCTACAAGATTAAAAACATATATATAATCCCATTAATATCTGGAAAATTGCCCTTCAACAAGTTACAGAGACGCTTACAAATTGTCATTAGTGATTCAAAAATTAAATGTTCATCTGCTTTATGCATTTTTGTTTTGATTCCAAATAAAAAAACAAAACTGGCTTTGGAAACTAATAAAGCAAGTGAAAACCCACAACAATAAATTCAAAATTCTTTATCCAACTCTGGTTTCTCAAATTCATTGAAATTGCTTATTGGACGACCATACGACCCTGGATTTATGCTGATGATGACTGTATGTAAACCTCTGAGCTCCACTGAATGATTCTAACATGTTGTGTAAATGTTGAGACATGGTGATCTTCTTTCCCAACAATAATAATCATCAAGAAGAAGACTTGCAAATGACAGCGCTAAAACCATTCTTAATCAGGCTTTCAACTCTCTAAACTGACAGATACCTCAAGGCAAGTCATGCAGTGAGAACGTGAGGAGAGGGTGTTGTTCATCATCTGATTATTTTATGAATACCCCCCAAGCATGTGATTGTGTGAAAATATCTTTAAGGCAAATGTGAATAGTTAAATATGTACATTCTTTCCTCAACATACATGCAGCCATGAGTTTTCCTTTTTTTTTAACTAAATTTTAAGCTATTCTAATAAAAACTGTTTTTTTAAAAAGTAATTTCTCTAATCAGCAGCAAAATGATTGGCTATAGAAAGAAACAGACACATTTTATGGTCTGATGTCAATATGAGAGAGACAGCAGCTTTCCCTGCTTACATTACTCATCAAGTTAAAGGTGTGCTCCATGAAGTTCTTCATTTCATAGAAAGTCATCCAAAAATGTTCAAATGCATTTCCCTTAAGTCACTTTAAGTGTGGACAAGCAAACAAAGAAATGGTTTAAAAAAAAAAAAAAAAAAACAGACAAAGAGAGGTTGTGAAAGAGAGTGTTCACCCTTAAGGCCCATCTGGAAGGTGCTGAAAGTTTAGTCCTAACACCTTTATGGTCTAAGGCAGTCATAGTGCCAGGCTGTGAGCGCTGGAGGCTGAGGCCTGAGCACGCTGCACCACTCCAGGACACTTCTCCCTTTTCTGCAGCTTGTGGTTTTGAAACAAGCCCTCATTTCGTGGAGCACCATGAGTTCCATCAGGGAACGTCAATAGCCCTGCAGACACAGATACACCGGACTATAACCAACCACAGGCACACAATATTGACATTCCAATCGATTTGCTGTTAGAGCGGTGTTATGCACTTACCATATCCCTCAACGCGGCCATCTTTGAATTCTCCTTCAAACTTCATGCCATCGAATCGACTAAAGACTCCTGAACCTTGAAACTTTCCGTGAGCAAATTCTCCTTCGTACCTGTCATGACAAAAAAATGTGACCAGGTTGTCTTTTGTAACCTTTGTGAGGGTTTAACTATCATTTCTCTACACACCTGGATCCATCTGTAAAAAGCAGCACACCAGAACCGTGAAAGAGTCCATTCTCAAACTGGCCAGTGTAGCATGTTCCATCCTGAAATTTGAGCTGGCCTAGGCCATGTCGCCGACCTAGAATAATGAACCATGTGCTGCTTAATGACTAAAACAGCTATCAATGAGACACATGTTGCTGTTACAATTACGTTTTATTGGTATTTTATGGAATGGACCAACACAAAGCAGAGCATAGTTGTGACATGAAAGGAAAGTAATAGTTTACAGATCAGTTTACATTTCAATGTGATCTGTAAAGTGTGTGGTGTGTATGAATAAAGTCCCTCTTGAGTGAATACTTTTTACAGCCGACTTGATTACTGCTGAAAGTCATTTGACCATTTCTTGTTCGCAAGGCAGTGTTACTTATGTAAGATCAGGCCAAAATGAGTATCAATGTGGATATTTGTTTATAAGTCTTGCCAAAGGTCCTCTGTTGGATTTGGTACCATTCTTTTACTGGGCCATCCTCACACATAAATATGTTCTTACCTTAACCATTCATTTGTAGCTCTGCATGTTTAATGCTTCTGTAACATAAAACTGTATCTTAGTCTGAACTCCTTGGAATCTTCTAACAGGTTTTCTTCCATTTCTGCCTTGTCTTCATCTTCTAAACAAATCTGACCAGATTCTCTGTTCCTATAGTTTTAAGAGTCCTCAGAGCAAGATGCTGTCACCAGGTTTAACAGTGGGAATGATGGGAGTTTTTCTCCACCAATAGAGTTTGTGTGTATTTTGCAGAAAGCTCAACTTTGTTATCCTCTGTCACTTAATTTCACCAATTTTCTGTGTCTCCTACATGACTTGTAGAGAACTGCAAGTGTATTGTTTTCATAGCCTTTTTTTCAACAATTCAAGTTTTCTTGGCTCTCTTCCATAAACACAGGTTTTGTGGAGAGCAAAACCTAATAGTTGTCGAGTCAATAGATTTTCCCTGAAACCTGGACCTCTGTAGCTTCCCTGCTTCCCTGCTAAATACTCTCCTTTCCTGCTGTACTGGGTGAGTTGGCATCCATGTCTGTACATTTTTGCTATTCTCACACCACATAATAGATTACACAGTGTTCTGTGAAGTTTAGAATGGTTGAAATATTGTTTTATAACCTAAAATCAATTTGAACCTCTACGTAATTTGAACTCTGACCTGTCTGCTGAGTTTCTTGGTCTTCATGGTGATACTATGACCTTTGAAGAGTTCACAGTAATGCTGTACTTACACTCAAATTAAGTCACACAAACCAGGGCAGTATTCACAAAATAGGTGACTTCTGAAGACAACTGATATCAGTGATTTTTATTTAGTGATATCTGAGTTAAGGAGACTAAATACATATGAACCCCAAACTTTTCAACTTTTCATCTGTAAAAAATAAAATAAAAATATGAATCATTTTTTTCACTTTATAATTATGCACCATTTTGTGTTGGGCCATCACATTAAATCCCATAAAAACATATGTCAACTGAAAAAGTTTTAAGGATTATGCTGCCTTGTAAAACACACTACAATACTATATTTAAGTAATTTGTTAGACTTCATTTTGCTTGAATAGACATATTGGTGTGTTTTATTAAAATAAGTTTGTAATAAAGAAAGGGAACTTTTTTTTTTTCTTCAATTTTGATGCAATTTTACTTCTTGGATATAAACAACCTTTTCCCACCTCCTGTGAGATAAAGGTTTACAACTAAATTAGGAGTCCCATCTGCTGACTGTGTAGGTGGGATTTATCCTGCATGCTTGCACTGATTTCCACCGAAGGACCCCTACTAGGACACAAGTAAGGGAGTTTACTCCCAGTCTATACTCAGGTGCAAAGAGGATTTGCTTACACTCAGGGTGACCAATGGCAGCTAACTGGGATTTATATAAATAGCTTGAACCTGTAAGTGGATGTGCATGTGAGATACTTTAAGCATGTAAGTGTCATCATCATCTTCCCCAGGTGTGAAAACCAACAAAATTAAAAACAAAATTAAAGCCTGAATAAGAACCAATCAGGGTGTTGATTAAAAGACCTAGAAAACTACTACATGTATCCGGTCAAGTGTTTTAGGACAAAGTTCTTCATCCAGTTACTCCATAAGGATTTTAGAAAGCAACAGTTTCAAAACTGATACATTTTCCACCACACTATTCCTGTAGTTCTGTAGAGCACAAAGTAATGCATTACTGACTCTCCACAAACTGTTACTCTTAATTACAGAAGAAAATAAAGAAAATGTGGAAGTTTGAAAGTATTGTAGCAATTTTCTTTCTTTAAAAGGTAACACTGTTTTAAAACTACAAGCGGCAAACTATGACCAGCATGTCTTCTGTTATCAGTCAGTTAGCTGACAGCTAACATCAATGTATTTTTTTTGTTTTACACGATAAACAGCAGAATGCCATAAAAGGTATAGTATTCTGCTCAATTAGCAAGTTTATTAGTAATACTGAGGACCACCTGAGGATGGTCATCTGCAATAACATGGAAATAAATACTTTCTAAAGTTCTATAATTAACACCATTAAAACTGATGACACAGCTGACTTGTTTCAGTTTTGTTAAGAAAGTAGGTTTAATGTTGCATTTCTGCAGGACTGTGAGAAGGGATTGTCTCACCTTCTTTCCACTCGCCGTGGTACTCCTCTCCACTGGCATAAGTAAAAGATCCTCTGGTCAAAGTCATGGTGTTCCTATTTAAAAGACACAAATGCACCCCACTAGATATGAACTACTTCTTAGCGCAGTAAAACTGATTATTACAGTACAACTATTATGAGATTTTTTTACCTTGCTGTTTCTTTAGGACAAATGGTCTGTTTTCTTTTTTACAAAGCTCTTTAAAAAACTCCAAAACAACAACAAAGGTCAAACTGACAATAGTCATCCGCAGAAGTGGTATTTTGATATGGGTGATATGGCTCAACCTTTTCATGGCGCTATTTTCTCAGAGATAAAAGGTACAGATGAACTTAACAAAAAAGTTGTGTTTTTTTCTTTTGCTATTTGTCAGTCAGTCAATAGAGATAAGGGGTTGTAAAAAAATAATCTAGCTTTACAAGACTAGTCAAAGTGAAATTTGTATTCAATTGAGTCTTGCTGCATTTAAGAGCTATCTCACTGTTTTTTAGGAAAATTTCACTGTAGGTAATAATACTATTAATACCACTATATATATATATATATATATATATATATATATATATATATATATATATATATATATATATATAGCTAAATGCAAGCCAAATCCTTATATCAAAAGGATGAAGACACCTTAGCACCTGCTCTTGCAACTCTTGAATGCACAGAGTAGCTTTTGTAAAGCCAATGCTGAGGCGGTATCCCTTTCCAAAGCTGCACACAGGAACAGTGACTATACAAATGCACGTTAGCAAACCACACTACAGCATAATCCACCTCTTATATCAGAGATTTCATTTTTAAAACAAATAAATGCCTTGCAGGACGACAGTCAAGGGTAATTTCACCCAAGCGGCCGCCATCAGATAAATAATTAATCACACAAAGACAAAATTGTTCTCACGCAATATTAAAACTATCTAGCTAAAGCTGTCAATCTGTTTCGATCAATGCAACCTTGTGTAGCTACATGTTGCTGCAAATGCCCTCGTCTTTACTAAAATCCTAGCCTATTCAAATTGTAATGAAGCTCATATTTACAGCTATCTAGCTATCTATGTGTCTGTAAGAGGCACCAAGTCTAGGCACCTAAAGGTAAGTCTTTATTTACCTTCACTCAAAGCCTGTTCTCTCTGAAGCATGGAAACCACCGTGTACGACAGGAGGGGCGTAAATAAATGAAAACACCGGCTGATAAAAGAGATGGCGCATTCACGTCCTGCGTGTAAACTCCGAACGCGTAAAGGAAATCTCAAAATTATCTTGAAAAGATCAGAAGTGAAAAATATGAAATTAAATACTTTAAGTTCGTTATGTATTTTTTAACAATAATTTAGTGAGACCTGCTTTATATTTCGCTATGGCTTGTCCTTACTTTAATTTATAGAGAACAAACACGTATACTCCAACTGTCACTGAAAGCAACATTTACTGATGGTGCAGCAGCTGACGGGGGGGCAGAATACTTATATACTGTAAGAGCTTTTCGCCATTTTTTTCTTAAGCTCATTGATTTCTTCTGTGCTTACCAGAATACAGGGGAATCTCTTCGTTCATTCTTAGTGAGTATTCTACTGCACTGATAAACCTCAATGCTATTTAACAGATTTCTGGTAAACATCAATGTAAAATACCAGAACTTCTAAAATAAACCTTTCCCCACATTTTTAAATTTGATTGTGTAAGTATGAGGGTTATTTTATTGCATCAGGGTGGAATACAATAATCAATTGTTATTTGACAGCGTGGGATAATATAAGTAGAATAGACATGCTCTTTATTGTCCCTCAGGAAAAAATTACATAAGTGTTTGAAATCATTATGAGAATTCCTAGGATGACCCCTCAACTCAGTGGAGGGGGTCAGAGACAGCAAACCTCTGGATGTCTCCCACCTACATGAAGCTGTTGGCCAACTGGAGACCTCCTTCAGTGACAGACTGCTACATCCTCGGTGCATAAAGAAGTGCCACTGCAGATTCTTATTCCCCAGCAGCTTTAAGACTTTGTAACCATTGTGCATCCCAACAACCTTAAGCTTTTTTAAGTCTGCCATCCTGTGCTGTTTTCTAATTTCAAAGAACAACTGTTTGCTCTTTTCTGTACGCAGACACCTTATTCATTTTATACCTCTAAATTAACCTACTTAGCTATATATTATTTTTATACTTTTTAACACTGTATTTAGAACAGTATTGTTTATGCTATAATTTTGTCCTTACTGTACAATCTCTTATTCTTAGTTTTAACATGTCTATCTTTAAGCAAATGCATGTCCCCCACCTGCCTTAACTTGTTTTCTCTCTCTCTTTCTTCCTGTCGGAAAATTCTCTTACTAAAGAATATTCCTATTTCTTCTACAAAAAACAATTATAATATCCTACTTCTTTCACACATACACACAAATATTACAAAAAATGACTAATACCAATACCATGTGAGCAGTAACCAAGGACAACTATGGAAGTATTCCATATGATGAGTTATGTCTGTGTTAATGAAAAAGTGTTGGCTGTTCAACTTCCCTTATCTCCGCGGGGGCGCGCCCGTTACCACAGCTAAGCGCTTCCTCTTTGCGTGCTGGTGCCCGCCGCCAGAGAAAATAGAAAATGGCGAGTCTGTGCAAAAAGCAGCAATGCACAATCGACAGGCGCGGCTTTCGGCAGGAACTTGACTCTTGGCGACACAAACTTATTCACTGTGTAGGTAAGGAAACTGTCAGTGAGATATTTCACATTTTACGGGTTGAATTTCCCTTCGTTGTAGCTTTTTTCGGTGTAAATAACCATCTATTACCGGACTGACTCGGGGCATCTCCGAGCGACTTTTTGTCCTTAACTGTTTCTTTCCTACTGCAGCCAGTTGGGGTAGCTATTGAAGTGTTACTGTTTTCTACAATACCACACCACCGAAGTTGGATTACGTGCTTGTTTTCTTACCATTGAGTCTCAGTTGTAGGTATAAAGTATGTAGTGGCCTAACGTTAGTTTGTTTAAAGGGCACCGTGCTTGTTTTAAAGGGAGTGTCAGTGGGTGTAGCGTCGGCTAAAGACGTACCCGTGCGCGGCGCGCTCCTGCGCTACGATCATACTGTAATTTGGGTGGGGGAGGGCGACACAGACAGACCCGTGAGGTGATGTTCTCAGTTAGCGTTTAAATTACCACCCGTGGACGCGCTTATTGCTTTGAGGAAGTAGAGGAGACCCCACTGTTGGGAGAGTTTCCCCTTTTCACAATAAACGAACTTGCATAGGCTTGCAAACGACAACAGTTAAAGACGTGTTGAGGCTGTGTTGGTGCATAGTAGTAGTTTTATTTATTTTTTTTATCTGCTAAACTTAATAAACAATTTGTTTTAGTTGTTGTGGTTTAGTGTTATAGTGTTATATCAGCATATTTTATACTGTGTGGAAGAAAATCTGCAAATTCAGACGCTTCAACATGATATTGCGCTTCAGTCGGTGTAATGCAACACTTATTTGGTCAACATGATATGGTAAAAAATGTTAAATGGACTGAACGTATATAGCGCTTTATTACGTCCAGAGGACCTCAAAGTGTTTCACTCTACATTTATCCATTCACGCACACATTCACACACTGATGGTGTGGTGTCATATAGTGTAATGTTAAAACAAAAGCTAGATTTATTGTTTATAAAGGGACACATCATAAAAAATAAAACAGAAAAAAATAAAATAAAATTTGAGTTGTGAATTGCACATATTCATCCAATATTACAAACCAATTTTGTAAAATTTTGTGGTTCAAGTAACTTGGATAGGGATTTTATTGCACTAAAGGTGATTAATTACATAGTTTACATTAAAAAGGTGAGAAAATTGTCTTTCTTTTTACATACAAAAGTCATGAACTGAAACTTTTGTATTCACATGTTTCTTGTACATCCATAGAACCAACACACAAGGGACATCCGCAAACAGCAGTAGACAAAATAGAAAAACAACAGTAGTACAAAAAGCTAAAAACACATGATCCGATGGGTTGCTGCAAAATACTATTATTTGCAATTTGTGCAAAAAAGAGGTTGTCCAATCAAAGCTATTGTAGCCTAAAAGACAATCTCAGTGTAAAACATGTTGCAGCATTCACAGACGTCTCCACTGCTAACGTCCACATTTCTAAAGAAGCATTTCCCCCCCAAAGAAATTAGTTTGGGGGGTGGGAGGGGAACTCTTCCTGAAATTCTTGAAGCTTCAAGGTTCCTGAAAATCTTGAAGCTGAATAGGTATAATATCACTTTCCACTAATCTGATAGTTGGATGACCTATTATAGTAGCAAAAAGGTTTTTTGAATTGAAAATGTTTATTTTGGCAATATATGGTTTTTGATTTGACAAGTGAATGGTCTGCATACAACAATCTGTTTATATAGTCTATTAAGTTAAAGTGTAATAAATTACCCCAAACTCTAAATCTAAATAGCAGTAATGGAATTCATACTTGGGTTCTGCCATTGTTCATTTATGTAGTATTGTAATTTTAGGTTCTAATTGTTAGAGACATATATCAAATCATTGATATTCTTGTCAGATAACATTGAAGCAATTGACTGACCTATATTTTTAGTGTAATAAATGTCAATAACTACTTGTCTGGGATGAAGGTGGATGGTAAAGCACATTTTGAAACCAATTTCTTTAAATAGTAGATCATTGACTATGACATATAACTTAACATTTTATGCTCATAATCTGAAAATATCACATTAAATTAGTTTAATCTTCCTTTGTTTGTATGGAGATAGGTTAATGTTATTTATGTGTAATTTAAGTATGTAAAAGCCAAGATATGCACATTAAAAGATGGTAGAATGATAAATCCCAATATTTTGATTTAAAATTGTTACCTAAAACTAATTGGAAAAGGCATAGTTATATTGGGAGTTATAGATGATTTGTAGTCATTTGAGCATCACACTTTAGAGCTGTTTGATTGACAGAACATTTTAGACTTTATCCTCATTATGGTTTAAGTCAGTAAAATGAATATTCCAACTAAGCAGGCGGAATAGAAAGTGGATTTAGATTGTTAATAAAAAACAAAAGTAAGGAGACAATAGCAGCTTCTGAATTGCTCTCTGATGTTTTTCCAGGACTGTCTAGTCAGTTCTCTCTTTATGATTGACAAATGTCCCTTGTGTTTGGGCTATAATTGTGAAGCTGCAGAGTACATGACAACAGCATCAGCTTGTTGCCAGTAGAATGGCATATTCAGTCCAGAACAACAAGGACATACTTTTGTTTGGCTTTTTGGTGGAGAGGGCTGCACGCCACCACCACTCCACTGTCCCTGAAATGGACATGTTGTTTAATGTGAACAGTAAAACTGCAGGGCGGAGACAAGCACAATTGTCCAGTAGAACAGCAGTAACAATTGTCTGTATGTTTTGCCCCATACATGCATTTATGGATCAACAACCCCCAGATGCAAAACGTGCTTCCAAAAAATGTGCGTTCTGTGTGGATTTGGGGAAAGTTCTGACTTATACAGCAGCCGTTGGCATTTAAGAAATCTCTAGAATGTGCATCATTCAGACTGGCGTGTAACATGCAGATGTGTGGGGTAAAAGATTTGCTCAAACACCAAACAAGCAAATATTGAAACTAGACAGACTAACTTGTTTGTAGCACATATTATTCATTTTCCCTCTGATGGGTAAGTAGCTTATGTTTTCCCATTAGCATTGTGGTCTGGTGTCTGAAATGAGCCAGAGCTTTCATGAATGTATGAGACACAATCTTGGATTCTTGGGCAGTTCCCTCCACTCTTTTCATATTTTCTGAACAATAATTATCGTCCTATATGTTTTTGAAGATTTGTCAATACCATCATCCTATTAAACTAATAGTTTACATCATGTCGCACAATGTCTTTAAAGCACGATTTCATTTGAAGGTGTGAAAATCATTTTGTTGGATAGCCTGATTATATTTATGATGAATAATATCTGCAATCACATTTTAGCCCAGATGAGTGCAAATAATTTTTCATTTGCATTCACATAAGCTAAAGTACTTGTTCGTTGCTGTAGTGATTTGCAACAGCCAATGTTTTAAAATTTGGGTTTATAATGGGCTTGGTTGCCACATGTTGAATATTTTTAGGACCACTTTACTTTTTTTTTTTTTTTTTTTTTTTTTTTTTTTACTTGCTTGACTTTATACTCTTTTGTCCCCAGTCATTTTACACCACATCTACTTCTTCTGTATCCTGTCTTTGCACAAAATTGTTCTCATGACTCTAATGTGTGACTAATGATCTATTTTGAAATCTAATGTGAAATTTGTGCCTCAAAATGCCAGCTTTGTCTTTTTCTTTTTTTATTTTTACCTCACAAGATTTAGATCTGGCAAACTTCCAGGCTCCAGTTTTAATGAGCTTTTGGTTTTGCTTATGTCTGACAGTAGCTGAGTGGGGGATGGGTTCAGTAAAGTTTGGTGCAGCACTGCACACCCTCAGCATCTAGAGCGCTTTAGAACAGGTGTGACACACACAAAGCCTACAGTTCCTTGTTGTCTTCATTAGCTGAAACAAAAGGACACTAGCATGTACTTACCTTTGCAATGACAAATGAGTTGCTGACTGATCTTGTGCATTGGTGATTTAATCAATCAAAATAAATATATTTTCCTCGTTAGCATGACAGCCCACTGCTGGGGAAAAAAGTGAACAGAGTTTTGATCTTGGGTCACATCAATGGTCCACACAGGTTTACGTGTAGGATTTAAGGATGTTATTCTGGTTGTAGATCTTGATGGATTTCTCTTTGTAAGCAGTGGTGGGAGTGGTGTGATAAGGGTTACAAACAGCACTCTCCAAATCTTTCTGTCTCTGATTGGATTTAGATGTAGGTCAGAAGAAGGCTAAGGCAGATTGAACAGAGGTAAAACTCACAATCAGTGTATGAAGGGTTCATGTCTAGGTTTGGGCCATTTAAATGTCAATGCTTGACTAACATGTTTTTTTAGGCAATTGTAAAATATATTTTATGGTTGGTGTCTGCATGTTGTCTATGATATATATATTTAACTATAACAGGAATGCTAATAATTCATAGTTTTCAAGTTCAGTTTTACAGTTTAAACCTTATAAATTGTCTTGAATTTCAGAATTTCAAAGTTTGATCACATAGCATAATCCTGTTTTATCCAAAAATAATACAGAACATCTAAATGAGCTGAATTCTTGACTAAAATCTAATTTAAGAAACTGTGGAAATGATTTTGAATGTATCACAATGTCTGAATTTAGATGTTTGCAAGCTGTGAGTATTTTTCTGTACTAAAATTAATCATAAAAGGCAAGCCCCCTTTATAAATGCCTAATACAAAACAAGTAGAACAATCAAAAACATAGCTGGACAGTTGTATCGCAACTGAATTTACACGTTTGCAAAATCATGGACCGCTTGGATGTAATATTTGGGAGGTTTCTTCTTTTTTTTTCTCAAATCATTATTATTAATACTATTATTTCAAACACCAGTACGATATTAGGAGTAATACATAATTTATCTTATTGTAGCATTTGTTCGACATGGTTTATTATTATCAAATTTTATTATTGTGTACTGTATTTTATATGTTGGCTGTTATCTATTTCCATTATGTTGTACCTGAGTTGGTAACAGACCATTCTATAGAATGTATCTACTTTTTAAATCAATAACTAAATGTTAGCTTTTTTCCTTTCGTTTTTTTATAAATGTAGTATGTTTTTAGAAAGAAGCTGTCTTGAGCCACAATTCACAACTGAATTTAAGCATGCAACGATAGTTTGTAGTGTATTTAAAGAACTTGTAATATGTGGCCATTTTCAGTTTCCTTTTTGCAGTCTTTAATTTTCTTTTAATTTTCATCCTGTTGTAATAAATTCGATAATTTAAGCACCTCTAAATGTTTCACTTATCCAAAAATAAGACTGTGGTTTCAATAGGTTTTTGTTTCATGTTGTAAACCATTGCAAGATGTAATGTCCTCCTGTTTTAAAAAACATACAACATGGCCACAAAGTCAGGGATTACAGTGTGACACATTTTTTTAAATGCCTTAAACTGAATTCCTGAAGAGTAGTTTGGTGTTATAGTGCTGCACTGTCAAACCAAAGTGGATGACCTACTTTTCTTCTCCAGCCTCTGAAATATTTCAGCAATAGGATTGGATAGATCTCCAGCTGAAGTCCTGTGCACTAACCCAGAAACAGACCCATGTTGCCGCTATAGGCATCTCCACTTCATCCCCTCCCACCCCCTCCATCCACCCCTTTTATGTTTGGCTGCTGGAAAGTGGGTGGGAATTTGTAAGGCGGCAGAATGAGGCATTTTACCAGATGACAAGCTTTTCAGAATTCACTTTGAGCTTTGCAAGAGTTTAGATGGAAAAGGCTGATACGTTTTCTCTCTATCTGTGAAAGATTTTGTAAGTTGGCATTTTCTATTATTTGTAGAATTGCAATCATTAGTATACTCTGGTTCACTTTTGTTTATAATCTAAATGCTCACTAATCATATTTTTAGCTTAGTAAAATACATTTTGATATTAACCTATTTTAAATCCTCTGTTGTGGGTCGCATGGCAAACAGTTGTGCTTATATTTGTGACAGTTCATTGGACAGATGTTGCCTTTGACCTCTTTAGTGCTTGATTTAACTCATAGTAGTTTCAGATTGGTTATGCGGACCCTGCGGCAGTTGGCAGACATTATATATTGTTCTGAATTAATGCATAGTTGAATTTTGTGCAGCAAAACAAACCATCTATTTAACAGCTGAGACCATAGGATATCTCCTCAGTCTGTACATATGATATATGCAGTTGCACTTTGACTGGCTTGGGTCTCTCCTGAGTTTTTTCACTCAAGGTTTTCTTTTAATTTCCCTGTCTCAGCTCTGTAGAAGTATAATTCAATATATATCACCTGGTGATGCTGTTGCTGGCTCTTTCATTTCATGCAGCACTCTGAACTCTGTAGGCGCTTTAGTTCCCTGGCAACAGAAGAATGAAGTGTGTATTTACTGAATTCTAGAAATGCAGTTCATAATGTGTGTTTCCAAAGCATCACTTTAAGCTGCAGAAAAGATAAAGACTTTACTTGACCAAAACATAGAATCAGAATCTAATACATATAGGGTGGAGACATCATCTTCAAGGATTCATAGAGGTTTCTGTCCTGCTTTGGGTTTAATGTAATGTTATATTTATGTACAAATGTGAAATCAAATGTTTATTTGATTGAATTATGTCTACTTGCAGGTTTTGAGAGCATCCTTGAAGGTCTGATTGGTCCAGAGTTGGTAAAAGACCTAAAAGCATTTAAGGGTGAGTATCCCAGACCATTTTCTTTATTGCTAAGCTGTTGCATGCTCATTATGACAATGCTCCTCCATTGTACCATCTGGTACCCATGCACATCGATCCAAGACAGACCCAGTGCCAGCAGAAGAGAGGATGGCTTGTGTTTCTGCAATGTTTTTGATGGCGTGGGATCCTATGGACATTTGGGACAATATGTATTCTTACTAAAACAATAGGGCAGACCTTGTAAATGCTATGAGTCAAAAAAGATTTTTTTCATTACATTTTCAGCTGGACATTCAGAAGGAATGATAGTACACTAGCATGCATTCTTGGTGGCCCACTCCTGTATTTTATTTATATGTTTATGTCCATTGCCTTATCATTAAATTAAAGAAAATTTGAATAAAAATGGAAGCTGTACTCTTAATATTTCAATAAGTGTTTTTATTACAGCTTAACAATGTTCACCAAGAAATATTGTTGTCTTAAATGTTCAAGACAACAAAAATTTTCAAAAATTTCAAACTTAAGATTTTATCCATTAACCACAAAATCTTTATTTTAAGATTTTAAAATTAAATCAAATCTCGCTCATCTCAATTCTGTTTGTCATTAAGAAAGTGAAGCTACAAAACATGCAAGTGTCTTTTTTCCAACAACTTTCATCTGTTTTGTGTTCACAGACTTTGAGCCTATTGCTGTGTCTGACTGGTCATTTGATGAAAATTGTCTGTTCTGCTGTTTGAGGAGAGATAAAGTCAAAGTAAGATTATTTTTCTTCTTTTTTACACATTCAAATGGCTTGTCTGTATAGATGTGTTTTGTGATTTTTGTAGAATATGTCTGATATGTAGAATATGTCTGATATGTAGAATATGTCTATGACACTGCCTTTAGCTCTTTGAAGTTTCTCTTTGAGAAATCTAATAAACAGCATTACATACTTTGTTATGTATATACTTGCATACATATATAACATTTTAAATACTTTTCTGGAGATTCTGCTCTGGATGTCCATTAATTATTTATTTTAGAACATGAGGTGACTTTTCATACAAATGAGATCCTTTTAGATCGTCCTGTCAAGATAATAGGGAAGGCCTTATGTTTTTGTTACATGTCATGATAATCTTAAACCTACTGACCTAAAATAAGAGATTTAAGTTAAACTACCAAAATTATTCCCCTGTTCCAGCTACCACTTTATGGAGTAATAAGGAATTGAAAAATGAGTGTGACGTAGTTAACTCAAAGTTTTCTTCTTACAAAATGCTGTAGATCCTACCACCTAGTAGTGCTTGGGTATGGTGAATTTATGGATCATAACAAAATTTGATGATCAAACTGAAAGTCATCACTCTTGTCACCATACTACACATTGTTTTTTACTTTTAGTGCTTATTCAATAGATGTGTGCCTAACATTACACTGCAAATATTTAAGTGTACATCTTTTTGTATAGTTGTCAAGGAGAACATTCTCTGTAATCCATCATGTCTTATTAAAATGATCTACCTACTGTAAAAAGCCCCCTGTTTTGTGCATGTTGAATTCTAAAACCTACTTGATTAACACATCTCTTTTTTTAACAGGAACACCTATTTGGTTTCAACAAGAATCATCTTGAAGATGCACCTAAACCTCTCCTAGTTAAAGATCAGATCAGAATCATCAGACTAGAGAAGAAGGCTGAGGAGTTTCTCAATGCAATTCTTTGCAGAAAAGGTATTTCTGCAGGTTGGTGACATTGTTACTGTGTTGAATACTTTTCAGTTGGGATTACACTAAACTTAAACAAGATTAATGTTATTTAAATGTTGTGTTGTTTCTGCCATGTTTACTGATCAAGATTGAGAAGGAATACACAATAAACAATTTTTACCTCTGTGTTTCAGATGTGCCAAATTTCTCAGACCCACACATTCCAGTAGTGGCTCGAGAAATTCTTCAGAGAATGATAAGCCAGTTTGCAGCCGAATATACCTCAAAAACCAGCTCTCCTCAGGACAGTCGCTCAGACTCCCCGCCTGACCAAAGCCGGCTGGCTCCACTCCTTCCATCAGGGACTACTTCAACCAGCCCTGCTAACACCCTGGTTGGAGCAGCACAAAACCAGAACCCGGTCTTGAGCAAGCTTCTGATGGCTGACCAGGATGCTCCCTTAGACCTCACCATCAAGAAGCCTGCGGCAGAGCCCCATGAACAAGGTAGTTTGAAACAAATTGGTAAAATTTTACAAGTATGCTGACGATGGTGAAGTCTGCAAGGATCTCAAGAACTCTTATGTTTGTGTGTGCTTTGATAGATGGAGTTCTAGACTTATCTATCAAAAAGAATCGCTGCAGCAGCAACAGCAGCATATCTTCCCGCAGCGTCTGCCTTTCCCCAGCTACAGTCTCACTGAAGTGGTAAGAATCTTTTCTTCCTCTTTTGTTTCTATTGGCACAAATTGTGTTGATATTTTTTCTTGTTGTGAAGCATAACAAAAAAGGGCTAAATTATGTAGTTTGATGTGTTGGCATCAAAGTTCTGAGGTGATTTGACAAAAACCATCAGAAAAATTAGTCTGTTCACAAAAAGTATTTTTGTCTCATGCAAAGATATCTAAATCAGAATGGCATCTGTCAATTTGCCTGCATCTTTACTTTTACTTACAGTCGCAACCAAGTTCAAAGATATCTGATATGGATATATATGCATCAGAGAAAAAATACCTTTGTGAACAAAAGGGAAGCTCACTCTTTAATTTCCAGTAGAATATAGTTTGTAATTTTACTACTTCTACTAAACTTTCAAAAGGTAATACTGTTTTGTATTAGAAATCACTGAAGCTATCTCTAATTTAATAGTTAGCAACTTCCCTTTAAAGTTGCAACTTTAAAGTTGGAACTTGCTAAGTTGCCAAGTTAGCAATTTGGTTAACTTTATACCTGGCCAATTTGCTAACGACAAGCAACTTGTCTATCTATAGTTTTGACTGCAAAAATATAGTTAGCCAAGTTTTGGCTATAGTTTTGTTTACAATCACCATTTTGTCCCAAAATTCTGGCAGGCATGATATTATTATTGCATACTATGGGACTTGTAGTAAAAAAGACAAACTCACAAAAATGCTGACTCAGAAAATCAGCATTGTCAGCACAAAATCAGCATGTAATCTGAGGATATAACAGGTTCTGAAATAGAATCAACACAGTGTTATCTTGTAGTGTAACAAATCTTTTAAACTGAACTGATTCCTTTTAGTGAGTTCATTTAGTATTTGGGGTGGTCAGTTCATATTTAATATCACATGAATGTACTACTGAGTTGAACTGAAATGGGTGGTGTTGACTATTTTATTTCACTACACACTTTTATATGAAAGAATGGCATCTGTTGATTTGACTTCATTTTTACTTACAGCCATAACTTGGTTTTGTTTTATTTTTGATATGTTTTCATTTTTAATACTAATTATTATTAGTTGAGATTTGTTTGGATTTTAATCTTTTAAGTCTTTTTACTCACCCAGACTTGAATGTGCCTTTTTAATCAAATTAAATATTTGGTTTATTTAAGCATTAGTTTCTTTGAACTCTCACAGTATGGTACCTTGAGAGCTGAATGACCTTTCTAGTTATACAACGTGTAGCTTGCATCCATTTCTGAATCATGCATTTGTGAATATTGTACCTCAGAACGACAAAATGGCATCCAAGCAGCTACATTTTTCCAATGATGTGTTCTCCTCAGGGATCAGCAAGTTACATATCAAAAGAGTTTTCTTTTCTTTTCATTAAATGCACAAAAATGAAGAACTCCTGCCTTCAGGACAGAAAATATGTAATCACTATTACAAGTTTTAGGAATAGTCCTTTAATTCTTCCATTTATTCATTTTATTACCTTACTGGTAATTAAAAAAGGGCAATGAAATGGGTTGTTGCAAAAAGATGTTGATTACATTTAAAAGACTGAATACATTGGTAATATGATGAAGTGCTCAATGATAAAGCTTAACCTTCACTTAGTCAGGATTCAAGTCAAACAATTGACAACCACTGTTAACAAGTTGTTAATTTTCTGAGTTTGATCCACACAATAATCCTCTCCTGGCATGCTCCTTTCATTGCTGCACTTGCTCCATGGTAATGTCGCATTTAAAATCTCAACATCTTTTTCTCTATTATCATGTCATAAATACAGTGCCCTGTGTAAAATCACAGTTCCCTTATTGGAAGAATAATCTGTGTTTTGGTTCTGCATTTTGAACCACATGAATAAATTTCAAGAAAGAAACTGCAGTTTCAATGCTTTATTTTGCTTCAATTTTAGTTTTGCTTTTATTTTCCCTTCTTTTTTTTTTTTTTTTTTTTTTTTTTTTGCTTTGCTTTTATTTCTTCATCATGTTCCTTCAAAATTTGTACAGTTTTCCTCAAAAATAAATAAATAAAAATTGTGAAACCAGAGCCGTTTTTATTCTGAAATGTAAAGTTATTGTGGAGAATGACTTTAACAAATGTTACCTAAACAATGTCATATAATAAAGGAGTGGCCAACATCCTCCCCCCACAACCCATCCACCTTTAGAAAGATAAAAGGACACTGTGCAAGCTCTGCTTACATCCAATCTCCTTCCATCCAATCAGGCCGTCGTTGAGAGCGGACGGACAAGTCGGGCTGTTTATGAAGAACCTACAGAATGGGAGGAGGAGGGAGAATATCGGCCATTCCGCCTGTTTTAAGCCTACCTCATCTCTTGCATACTCGCTGCACATCAAAAAGGAGCCCAAACTGGAGAGCGACCCCAAGTCACCACTTAGCCAATCCCCTGGGTGCAACCACACTGAGCTTCCAGGAAGAAATGCTGCTTCTTCCTGGAATTGCAAAACCAATTTTGGAGCCCTACTGAAACTTAAAACCAATGATGATGCTCATGAGCACTTTAAAGATATACCACAACTTTTGGAAGCCGCTGGACTTTTGTCCAAGTCATTTTCTGTTGAGAAAGAATACATTAAGGAGGCAAACAAAAGTCAAGAGCATGCCCTATCTTGCTCACCATCTTTTGACATCAAAATTCCTCATGTGCGAGTTTTAACTACAGGAGCAAAGCCTTCTTGGGACAATATGCCTTCTGAATATTCAGATGTAGTGAGTAAAAATGTTGGAAAGAAGCTTTGCTCTATACTTCCCAGACAGATCCGGAAAAGGAGCAGTGTGGGATCTAACAGCCCAGGGTCAGAGAAGGAATATTGGTCTTTTCCCACTGACCACCCAGCCTTTGCGGGAAATTGTTCTGCAGACTCAGAAACAGACCCAGGAAACAGGCTCCCCAGGAAGAAGCGAGGGCGATATCGGCAATACAACACTGAGCTTCTCGAAGAGGCTATTGTGGTGGTGATGGGTGGGAAAATGAGCGTGTCCAAAGCCCAGTCTGTCTATGGGATTCCACACAGTACCCTGGAATACAAGGTTAAAGAGCGTCTAGGAACCTTAAAACATCCCCCCAAAAAGAAACTGAAATTGACCAGTAATGTGGAGGAGGAGGGTCTTTCATTGTCTCCTGATGGGATTGAGAGCAGCGTCAACGTCATCTCCCAGGATAGAGAGAAGCCACCGCAAGAAACTGAAAATGTTTTTAATAATGTCCAATGAGTTGAGTTTTTTTCTGAAACCAACTAACAGTGATGGGCTTTTTTATTAATCAGTTCACCTGCTGCATTGTGCAGCAGTTGACTTGGTTTTCCACAAAACCTCAATAACTTTGTTCTGAACTTATTTATTTTATCTCTAGTCCTGATTATATTTACTTATGATATTCAAGTATATAAGTGTCTCCTTGAGGTAGAAGTAGATTTTCAGTAAAATGCAGAACTTATTTATTCACTTGTATGATATTACATTAAGAAGTTATGAAAAGATAAGTGGCCACTGTACACTACAAGGAGTTGTTACACACAGCAAAAATTAAGAACTAGATATCTGGCGCCCCTGTGTGTTTCCTTTAAGAACATTTCAAATCTTCAAAGTAAGTTTGCAATAATTTGCAAACTTACTTAAGAACTATAACGATTAATTTAACTTAAAAATTATTTATGGAAACATTTAATTTTAAATTCAATCTATATGTTGTAACATGACATAATTATGAATTTATCCATTAAAAAACAAAATATTTATTTATGATTATTGTATTCTAGCAAGACTGTTTTGCATTTAATCCCCTTTCTGTTCCAGTCTAATATATATTTCTAAGCATAATTTTCATGCATGTATAATTTATACTTTTTCTTTCATATGGCTTCACTGCATTGAAGTGTAGTTCCTATTGAGAAGTTCACTAACACGTAGTCAAAGAAAATTTCTTTTTCATAGTGTATTAATGTCCGTTTATCACAGAATGACAGATACAGTGTGATTTGTTTAATTTTTGCCTCAAACAAGCTTCTCTCCCTGACAGGTTGGTTTGCCCTTACCTTGAAATAACTTTACAAACCAGTAGCACAGCAGTTCAAGTCTTCAGTTCTCAGTATGATTAGTTTTTGCACCAATAAGATACTATTTGATCAAAATGGTGCTTTCTTTAATCAATAGTTTTCTTCAGGTAACTGTTAAGGGTATCAGAGTAAAAGAATCCCAGTGAAAACTAGTTGTCAGACTGACAAAATTCATTTAAGTTTGTATTTTACGGTGGAAAAAATATGAAAAAGTTTAAGGGGTATGAATACGTTAAAGTAGGTGTAAATGGATACCTACATGCTTAGGTATCCAGCAGCGATAACTCTCTTTCCTTGAGGTAACTCTTTCCTTTATTCAGTTATGTCTTGTGGCACCTACTTCTTTACATTCTTATTAAACATTATTTGTTGCTAAACTTCATAAGTTTAAATTAAAATAGTACCAAAACTAGTCTATATCTTAGGGGAAAAAAAACCTTAATCTGGCAGGCAGGCTTATCGATGGACACTTTGAGATACTCCAGTGATGTCAACAAAATTGACATAACACTAATAAGGGATAAGTATTAGGAGGAAATGTTTATTGAGGGCATATTTGCCAATTTGACAAAACCTTTTGCCTGTTTTTCTTTTTGTTTCTTGAGTTGGCCACATCCAATAGTTCACATCAAGGTTGCACCATCACTTTTATCTCAGGACATTCTGGAGTAATGGAGTCATGACCCATTATTCTTTTATCAGGTTAACACAACTCCAGGAAATATTGTTCTTGAAGCTTTTGCAATACTCGCTGCCTTTCAGATAGATACTGTTGATACTGTTAGTAGTCGATGTCTTCAATGAAACGTTATTTTCACTACACTCTTATGATGTATAAAAATATTTAGATTTAGAAACAAACAAGCAGTTATTTAAGAGTAAAATGTGTTCAGGGATATAATCCTTTGGTATTTCAGCACAGTAATAATAGATAGCGAGTAAGCCTACCAATTTATCATAGGTTGCTTCATGCGTCTTTTTGACCAGTCTTTGGTGCAGGTGTTCATCTTCAAATGATTTTCAGTCATCAAATGTTTTAATAATTTTTTTCTCAGGTATTGTTTATTGTTGGGGGAGGTAAAACACAAAAACTTCTTAAGCTTTTGCTTTACGTAACACAAAACAGTGCAGTTGATTTTTGGTGTGTTAAGTCTTTAGTTTATTATAGACAATCATCCAATGCAACTTTGAAAACACTGATAGTTTCTTTTGAAATCTTTGTCATTTATTAATTTGATTCACATTATGATTCACTGTTTTGTGTTTTTCACTCTCTGTAACAGTGTTAATAACCAACTACCTCACAAGAACAAAATAAGATTTTACTGTTATTATATTTGTAGCATTTTCCAATGCATACAACACACCGAATACTGTAAGACACTTTCACAGAATAAAAACAGCTGTGCAATTTAACACATAAGGTACATAAAAATGTAGTAGTATCTATATATTCTAGAGTTAGTAAATGCACTGTGATCTACAAATTGTCTATTACACTGACATCGGTTTCTTCTACTGAGGGTGTAAACTGTGTTTTTTTTTTCTTGTTGTGATTCAAAACTTCACTCCTGCTTCAAGTTTTCCTCCAGCTGATAATATATTTTGTCCATTCACTTCTTTTCTGATATTAATACATCGTTTTCAGTATGCTTATAGCCACGTAACAAAGATTGTAAACTTCTATATCAAGAAAAAATATTACTACACAGAAAAGTTGGCAAACATAAGTATATATCTTGTAAATGTTGCTTAACTTTACTTAGTAAATACATGACAACCAAAGGCTCTTGCTGATAATGTGGCTCTCAAAATCACTGTACAGCGTTTGTGTCTTTGCTTTGGCATTTGAAAAATATAAAGAAACACACCAGTATTTTTCCATGATTGGGCTAAACTGTGTGTTTTTAGAAGGTTTATTGCATGTTGTGTAAATTGTCCTGAAGTTGTTTTCATATTAACAAATGCTCGACCTTTGTGTGATTTGATGTAAAAGTAGGAATTATTGTAACTTTGCATTGGACGTAAACCAGTTCAAAGTCTCAACAAAGTTGAACTTCAGAGTACTGCCTTCTTAAAATAATAAAAACATTGTTGAGAAGATCAGGTATTTTAGTAACTGAA
Source organism: Poeciliopsis retropinna (assembly GCA_010277075.1). NCBI lineage: Eukaryota > Metazoa > Chordata > Actinopteri > Cyprinodontiformes > Poeciliidae > Poeciliopsis > Poeciliopsis retropinna. The sequence continues at coordinate 11,925,434 of VMRM01000014.1, read as the reverse complement.
TTCATTAAATGAAATTATACGGTTTAATAACGCACAAACTGTTGTTTTCAATCCTCTATTTATTTTAATTATGATTTGGCACAGTCAATGAAAACAGTTAGTATTATAATATTAAATTAAGACTATTGAAAACATTTCAAAACAAAAATGCGGGTTAGTAAAATACATATTAATGCCTGCTTAAAGGTTGTTTTCAAGATATGCTTCAAACTTTATTTTGATTATTGGTCCTCAAGAAACAAATCTTCTGATTTATTGAACATGACTGCATACAAAAATTGTCTAGGATTTGTAATTTGTAATGTATAGATTCAGTATATTCCAGTACTGTATCAGCCATGTAGATGAATTTGCCCGTTTGTAAGATTGGATCGGTTGTTTTAGTGGAAGAACAATGAGTTTACTTGGTGTCCATTCCTCATGGCAATGCTGAACGACACCCTCAGGGACAACACTTTTCGTATTTGTTATTCAGGTACTCCACTTTAAACCTTAAACTTTGCAAGCAGAAATGTAAAGTTAATAAACACAACCATTAAAAATATAATGAGTTCTAGTTGCAGGAAAGCCTTTTTTTTTTTTTTAATCTAAAATTTATTCTTAAAACACCAACAGGTACATCAGTATTTTTGCCAAGATGTGTACATTTACTACTTGAGTGTTTGTTTTCAGTTTTAAATTATTGTGGGTGAATGTTGGTCTTTTTGTTTTGGTCTGTGCTTGAAAAAGTTTAAATTAATGAAAAATGCCTAAATGCAAAATCTTTGTGTGTTTTACTTTTTAATAAATCCAATGTTTTTTTCGCCATGCATACCTGTACACTGTACTAACACTTCAAAAGAGATTGCATTCTTGCTCGAAAACTAACTTTAATGATATTTCTTTGGTCCATTTTTTGTATATAAGAGCCAACACAATTTAACTGTGTTCCAAACAGAACTCTATTTATTCAAATGTTTTTTTCCTTAAAGTATAATATTAAAAAAGATATAATCCAAGTGTTTGTTCCCCCACAAAAGTGACTACCAGTGATGTGGTAGTCACATCTATCACATCTAGCATATGTAGCACATGTGGTCAGATTTTCTTCTGACCACAAGTGCTACTACATTTTTATGACATGTTGTCTCAGTAATCCATATGTGATAATTTTTTTTAAATAAGCTCAATATGAAATCTGATGTATTGAACTGCCCCATATGTACTTGTTACCAATGAAAAATGTGTTTGACATATATCAAACTGGACTACCGTCACTGTCTTGTGCATGTATTATTTTATGCATATACATGTATGTTTAATGTAAGCACTAAAAAATTGTGATTGGTCAAGTTCACTGGATGAATGATTCAGTTTTAGATTTGCTTATTCTTCTAATAAATATGCAACATATAAAATCCGATATTAGTATTCTTCTTTTGCACTTGTTTGAAAGCACTTAATTTTGTATCCACATCCATAATTACTGGTGTATCAAACATTATTAATGCTAATTTGTTTTGTTCTTTTTGTCTCTGTAGTGAGTCTCCAGACTACCGTTCTTCAAAAGCAAAAGCCCTGCAATCCACCTCCACATTGGAACAATTCATGGCAAAACTGTGTCCTCACCACCAGAGACGGATAGTAGATGCAATAGGTTTTCTTCAAACGGAAGTCAAGGCTCACGCATCCTCTAATGTGCAAAAAACATCTGACTCTACTTCTGGTGTTCAAGGGAAAGCATCTCTGAATTCAAACTCTAGCAGTACAATCCCAGAGAAATCACGTCCTGAGCTAAAACTTCCCAATGAATCTACTCCCAAAGCTGAAGTCCTGGAATTCCCCAATTCTGTCCCAAACAGCGATTCACAAAAAAATATTCCAGAGGATGCGGTGTCCTTGAAAACATCTATAACCCCAGGCCCGCCTTTGGATGTTTTTAGTCTTGGTTTCGGGAGTAACCAACCACGGGTCAGTTCCACTCCCAGTTCAGTGGATGGAGAGAACAATCGTCAGAGTGATCAGCCACCTGTTCGGATGAAGATCAAAACCAGCAGCGCTGCTGCTGGTAAGAAGCTGTCATGTGTGCTCGATAATCCTCTTTCTTCTCCCTTCCATTTTCTCGAAGAGAAAAGGGTTTCGTCCAATAGAACAGAGACACAAAGTGCCAGACTTAGCTCCTCTGTGAAAAGACACAGTCAGTTGAATGTCACTCCTCAAGCCAGTCAGAAAGAGGTTCTTGAACATCAGAAAGATAAGACGGCAAAAGTGTTTCCAATCCATGTGTCCTTTCCCTCAAATTCTGTTCGAACAGCAAGAAAGACTGTCAGGGTATCCTCTGAACATCAGGTCAGGGACAATCCCTGTAGGGAAATAGTTGACCCAGATATCGGCAACTGTGACATTGTTTTTATTGACAAACCAATTACAGATTGTTTAAAGGAAAAGCGCCACGGAATGGCCCCCCGCCGAAATGCCAGAAAAAGTACGAGGGGGCATATGTATTCGGATGACATTTGGGAGTTAAAAACAGTTCGCACATTAGCTGGAAGGGGCAACTGTCCAAACCCAATGCCAGAGATGACTACACTGGTCACGCCGAAACAAATCCTGGCCAAACCTGAAGGTCTACCACCAGTAGATATGCCTTTTGCTGGAACTTTCTCAGAGACAGTGAATCAACAAATTCCTTCGGAGGACTCGAATGAGCATGTCATTTCAGGAGTAGGAGATGTTGTAGAGGTAGCCGCTAGCAAAGTAGATGCTGTAGAAGTTGAAATGAGTCAAACCGATCAGGGCCAGAATAAGGTCCAGTCTGGTTCACCACCTTTTATGAACCTTCTAGTAGAGAGCCAAGAAACTCTTCCAGCCACTTTAACGGATCAAGAGACAATGAACGATCTAGGGATGGCAAAAGAAATTGGAGAAAGTGTTGGTCCACCTTCATATGAATCAACAACCAATAACGAGCCAGAGTCTCAACCGGTTGTACTGGACAATACAGAGCAAGCAGTTGCAGAGACACAAGTAGACTCATTAGAGAATCTCACCACAGCAGAGGGAGAGCTCCAGCTTTCATCAGATAAACTTCTCAGTTGTGAGAATGACATTCAGAATAGTTCTGTTACAGTAAATCTGGTGGAGGAAGAGATAAAGAAAGATAAAGAGGAAAAAACGCAAAAAGAGCAAAGTCAGGAGATTCAATCTCAGATGGAGTCGCGTTGTGATAATGTTGAAAGGACAGAAATGTCAGTTTCTACAGGTATAGCAGAGGAACTGACTGTAAGAAGGATAGAAACTGAAATGCCAGAAACCAAGAACTGTGTTGAACCTGTAGAGACAACAAATAATGAAGCTGAGTGCAATGAGTCTGCAAAGCCAGTTGATGAGCTGCCAAAGGAGTTGCCACCTTGGCATAGAAAAAAAGACACTAAAGATCAGCTGCCAGATCAGCTGAGACAGACAGAACCAGTCATAGTTGGCTTTGTCAATGGTAAACCAGTTTCAGCCTCAGACAGGAGTCTGCGCCAAAGAGCTGATAGGAACCCCACACCCTCAAGTAAAATGGCAATAAAATCTTGTCAGAATCTACTCATCTGTAGTGTTTCAGATCCTACACCTACGTCAGCTGTTGAAAACAAAAAACTAGAGGAACCTCAACTAGAAACAAACGCATTAGAGACTGCTATGATTCAACAAGTTGTGGAACCATCCTATGACCTGCCCTCCAATGAAACATCTAAATTACCTTCAAGGACTAAAGAACCCCCAAAACAAAAAAGTTCTCCGAGAAATCAGCGCAGGATACCTGTGCCTTCTGATCAGACTGAAAGTACGGTGTCGAAACGCCAACTGAGATCAGCCAGTCAAAATTCAGCTTCTATTTCAAGTATTATCGCCTCCATTTCCTCCCTGAAACCTTCAAATCTTATTCTTCCACCTGCAGAACAGCTACCTTCCCTCCGCATCCCCCATTTTCCATTACCTCTTACCATATCCTCTCTTAGCAAGCATTCTGACCCCTCAGTTTCTGAATGCTCCCAACAGCATAAGGCCTCTGAGACTACGCGACCAAACACTAAAAATACACAGCCAATTAAGGTCATTTCCGAAGACACCCAAAAATATAAACTTGTGAATGAATCTGAGACTAAACAAACTTTAAGATCAGGTAAAGTTGTTTCAGATAACAGTAAAAATGAGAAACAACACCTTAGTACGGAGGAATCAAATTCTTTAGAAAAGCCATCCCCCGTAAAGACTGAAAATCAGACCGAGTTTGTGCCAACAAGTAACAAACGTGGGCTTCGGAAGAACTCAGATGTTGGTAAGTCTGATTTAGTCCAAAAGCAAAACGTAATTCTTGTAGAGGACAGGCTAGCAAGTGAAGATAAGGATGCTTCCATGTCAGAGAGACCCAGGAGAATGCCATTAAGAAGTGAGACCAGTAAGGGTGAAATGTCTGACGAGGCTGTTTCTCAGTCACCGCCACCAGATAACAAGAAATTGGTCTTGAGATCACAAAGATCTACCCCACATTCCACCAGTGCTGCTGACACTGCAAAGCAAAATGATGTAGTCTCCCCTGTTCGAATAATCCCAGAGAGAACAGCCAAAGCGCAACTGAAACCCACCTCTGGAACTGTTGCGCCGTCGACCCACAGCGCCCAAACCCCTGTCATTGCCCCAAAACAAGAACCCCCTAAACAAACTGTTAACAAATTCTTTCAGGCTCTTAGTGGTGAAGAGAACCAACACTTAATTACAAACTTGAATACTAAATATGATAAAATGCTAAAGGGTTGGGTACAAATGGACAAAGAGGGTCAACCAACAGCAAAATACAAAAACAAATCAGATAGACAGGCAGCTATATGGAAGAGTAAACGGAGGGCACGAAAACCAAAGTCTTCAGAGCAGCAGAAATACTCACCTGTCCAAATGCTTTTCATGAAGGGTTTCAGTCTCACCAGCATCTGTCGCTGGTTCCTTGATTCAACAGAAACCAAGTCCCTCGTTATTGTCAAGCAGGTGAATACACGTCTTCCATCCGAAACTCAGCTGTGCTTCCACAGCTCATCTTCTGGCTCGGGGTCCGCACAGGATGCATTCCCAAGCCTTCAAGCAGAACGCTTAAAGAAACATTTGAAAAAGTTTCCCATTGCTTCTCCTGTAAAAAGTAATCCCAGAAATCAGAAACTTATTGCTAAAGCTCTTGAACAAGAGGCAAACACAGTCAGGAGAGCGGAACTTCCTTGCAGTACTCAAAATTTGAGTAAATACTCTGCTGCCAAAGCCAGTGCCCAAAAAGGTGAATCACAAAAACCTTCTGGAAAATCTAAGAATCCAGCTAGTGCAAGAATCCTGAGAAAATACTCCAATATTCGAGGGAAGATGCAAGGTCAGCAAAGCACTGTTAGAATGAAAAGGGGTTCAAAAATGCTAAAAAACAAGAAATCAGTGGTTGTTACTAAGTCATCTGCTAAATCAAATCTAAACCCTCATTTAAAGGTGAAGAAATCTACTTTACCTGTTAGCAAAAAAATCAAAGCGTCTGCTGCAAAACTGGCAAGAAGGAAGATTTTGACTGGGAGTAAGGCAGCAAAACCTTCTCTTCCAAAAAGGGCTGTGAAGACTCAGGCCAACAAAGCTTCAAAAGACAAAAGCAAGACAAAACTACCAAAGAGATGCTCGCAACGACTTGGGTCTCCTAAAGCACCTGAGAATCAGCCTGTGGACACATCAAAGAGCAAGATCAGCAGCAAAAAAATTAACGAAGTAGAACGTGAAGTAAATAAGAAAAAACCTCAAACTAAAGAATCTGCTCACAGCACAATCGTGGAAAGCAAAGGTAAAGAGATTGCTGCTGAAACGCCACAGCAAGGCGTTGACATAAAGGCTTCAGGCTCATCTGACCAGGTACAAACAAGGTCCCAGAGAAAAATGGAGGCAGCAACCCCTCTGAATGAGAGTCTTGGCAATCCTTCGAAGAGAGCCAAAAAGACATCACTGGCAGAATCTCCTAAAGCTGCCACTGAAGTAGATGAACCTAAGCTAACAAGAAGTGGAGCTTTGAAGAGGAGTCAGGCATCGTCACTGCCACGCAGTGGAACTAAGGTTGCCACCAAGAGAGCCCAGGAACTCCAAGAGACCCCTGCAAAGCGCACCAGGACAAAATAATGCCAGTGAAGAAAATGGACCTTTTGAAATTTTATTTTACTAGGACCAAAAATATCTATTTTGTACTTGCCCCAAACTCTCTGGATAATTCTCCTCTCCGAATGAGCAGAATTTTGAAATTTGTTCATGCTTTTGTAAAGCTTGATGGTGAAAACGCAAATATGGTGCTGTAATTCCTGAATTTTTTTTTTTTCTGTGTTCAGGAACTACAGATAAGTCCTGAAAGATGTCTGACAAATGTAGTTACTTTGTGTTTCTGCACTCTATGAAAATGGCTGGAGATAACAAATGTCTGACAAACCTCCATTTTAGAAGGTCAGATCATAAGCATCTAGCTCATATGGAATTCATCCTCACTCTTATGCTTCTATGTCTTTTCATTTTTGTATATATTTATAGTTTTAGATGACGGCATGTTCTGCATTAATTTTTTTGAGCGGCGGGAAGCTTTGAATCAAAGTTTCACGTATGGTAAGTTGGCAGTTTGTGTCTCCAGCCAGTCTTCCAATCACAACATTGTGAATTTGTGACGTTGTGAACCAGGTGCCTTATTTATGAAATGTATTGTAAATGAATGTGTTGCTAAATGTGAAAAGTTCTCTTCATGGAGATGCAATTGATCTTATTTGCTTCAAGAAGCAATTAGGATGTGGTATTGTGCGCCTCTTGCTCTGGCTGCAAGTTCTTCTGATTGGATTTTGGGACTTCCCTGGCAGGTTTATTTTTATGTCCATTTTCCCCCAAAGCATTAACAGAAAATTGTTATTATAGCTTCATTAGATGTTAAGATCTGCATTGTTTATTCAAAGAAATGGCTGTGCTGTTTGTGTGTCATACGTTTTGTATTGTTTTTGTTGTTGGTCAGGTGTCATTGCTGTGTTTCTCTACACCTACCGTTCTTGTTACGAGTTTCAGAAATCCATGCAAACCACCCCACCTTTTATTTAAACACCAAATCTTCAGAGAACAGTTCCCAGAGGGAAAAAAAAACAAATTTGAGATAATTTCAACTTCTCTGAAGAAAAAAGAATAAATGTAATTTCATACCATCTTGGTTTTTATTTGAACAGTAATAATTTATGTTCACAATCATTTTTAATTTCATTTCCTCTGATTGTTGAGTGAGTTTTCAGAATGTGAAGCCTGCTTATTTCTATAGTAATATTTGTAATTGTTTTGTTAACAGCAACACATTTTTAGGACAGTGTTATTTCATTTTTACCAGGCTCTATTTCTTTAAGGGCATAAATCACTTGTAGTTGCAAAACCAGTTCCACTATGTTTTTATTGATATTTAAGGTAATTGATTTAGAAAATATATTGCAGCCCACCCAATGTCAGACTTGAAATTGTTTATTCTTTGCAGTTGCTATTTAAAAATATGGGTTTTGTATATTAAAAATAAATACCTGCTTTATTTGTGGTAACCCCAAGACATCTTTATGTTAAGAACTTTGTATTTTGGCTGGAGTTGCTATAAAGATGTTTTAAATTTTATACTTTGTTTGTTTCATTTGCATCAGTCCTTTGAATCTTTTTTTGTCAGTCAGTAAAAGCAATCTTTCCCATTAGAGAAAATCCAACATCTTCAAGTTACACAACTGGCAACAGGGCAATTAAAAACTCTCTTTACTGGTTGGAGAAGAGGGCTTTTAATTGCAACTCAAACCTGGATATCAGGGTGAAAATGAAGGCTTAGTAGAAAATATTGCAAACTCATTTCAGGGACTTTTCTTCACTGGCATTATTTATGAAATCAGTACATATTAAGTTATCGAGCTATTTACCTTTAGATGAACTGTATTGCAAATTCATGCTTTCTTTTCTCAGATTTGAGCAGTAATTCTTGAGTAGTTTCACCTTTGAGGGTCCTACCACACTGTCCATAAGGACCACAGGAAGTTCCCACTGCAGAACAGTTGGCTTCTTACCTCAGTTGTGCAGCAAGAGAATGACCATCTTATTTCTAAATTCAGTTCAACACGAACAATGTTGGTAATTTTACTCACCAAAAAAAACTTAAAAAACAATTGAAGGGCAACATCTTTAGACACTGCGAATTGGTTCACAAGGTCTAAACACTTTTGGTACGTCTGCAGCTGGCATCTCATCGGACATGAACCAGTGTTTCCATCTTTGACATTAGATGTCTCATTGTATATTTGGGTAGATCCATGTAAAGCTGGGAAATAAGTGTTTGATTCTGTACTGTTTTAGTAATTCTTCTTGCTTCTAATGAAATCAAGTGTGTTAATCATATGCGGAGTAACGATTAACAATAAAACATCCCGAAAACACATTACATGCATTTGTAAGGCATTAAGTGATGTCAGTAGTTCATCTTCTACAACCAGTCAGAATTTCACCCCCATAACATTGACAAAAATCAATCGATTAAAATATTTTTGAGTTAAACTGGTTCACAGGTTTGGTTTCTGTCAGCAGCTCCACCATCATAAGGAAGAAGCTGTCAGAGAATGCCAGGACAAGAGAAGAGTTTGTGGTTTCAGCTATGTTTGAAAAGTTAAAAGTATGAAGATGCGTTTGCTCTTCAAACAAGATTTTTTAAATTGCCATTGCTACTATGATCACGAATTGGAGCTTCAGGTCAAATGTCCCATTACAAATTGTTGTGCAGATTTCATTTGTAGCAATAAGTATCAATTTATGTCAGATTACATGTTGGCAATTGCACATGTCAATGTAAAACTAACAAAGACAGGCATATAGATTACTTTTATTTATAATTATTATCGAATGTTGCTGTTCTAAATCCAAAATGCAAGATGCTTTTGGTTTATTACCCAGTTTTGCAGTACAAAACAATTCTGATTTTCTGCACATTTATTTTCAATTATCTTGGCAGTCAGAGCTTTTATGGCTAACAAGCGGGGAAATGAAAACCATATAAATATGGGGCTTTTAGATGTTTATCTGAACCTTTTTTTCCAGGATGGATGGCAAATGTAAGTGTAATGACTCAGATAGACAGATAGTGACTCAATGCGAGACACTATCTGTCTCAACTGACTGAAGGTTTGACCAGGTATATCACTTGTTCATGGCACCTCACATTTATGTTGTAGTCCACCATGTGGTTGGGACCATTTCAGAAGTTCGCTGTTTACCTCCTTTATGCATTTCAAAACTAGTTTTGATGTATTTTGGGGTTGTTGTCCTGTTGGGACACCCTTACACCCTCAAGTTTGGAAAAGCTTGTGGTTTTTCTGAAGATGAGGAGAAAGGGTAACTCTCCATCTTCATTATTCCATCCATTTGTGCAGTGCAACGACATGCACTCAGCATCACGCTAACACCGCCATGCTTGACATTTGATAGAGTGCTCCTGTATGAAAGCCTCAAATGTTACTCCTTCAAACATACCTGTTTTTGTTCTTTGCTTTGCTTGGTGATACTCTCATTCTGTTACTGTTAAACTTTTCTCAGAGTGAGGGTGAGAACTTGGGTTTGATAGGTTTATTGTGCCAGGAAGCAATTCAATTTAAGTAATATGCTATTTTGATATTAAGACTATTCAAATTAAATAATTAAATTAAATGTGCAAAAAGTTTATCTACTTTTGTGCAATTCATTAACATGTGTTTATTTTGTGGAGGTGTAATAAATCTCACAGCTCATTGATCATTATGATGTCATTGCATTGCCAATATAAAAAGACCTATAAAATGTTGTGGTTTTAGTTTATGTTATTCTAGGCATGCCTGAAAGCTATTGCAGCCAAGTTGTAATAATTCATATAATACAGTTTCCTTTGGTGACACAAAGTGAGTAAACTTAAACTAACACTTTTAGTGTGCTTGGAACTCTGCATTACATATTACAAAATCTTTAGCCTTCTCCTCCCAAATAATGAAAGTTTAATCTCATTTGTCTCACTTTTTCTAGAATAGAAATGCTCAGTCAGTGTACACTGTGGATCTAAGTCCAACCCTAGTCTTGCTCAAGTTAAAACAAAAAAGTAGATAATGTAGGAGGCTCATGCAAACAATTCCACCCCCTGGCTTTCACAGATTTGTTTTTTTGTGAGCTGCGGATATTTTATTGGTGACTTTAAAAACGTCTCGACAGAGCTGTCATCAGTTTAACCATGTCAGTTGAGAACTTAATTACATTTGACTTTTCAAAAATATGTATCATTCTAGACTCGGAAAGACTGGGAAATGAAAACAGAATCAGAAAGAGGTGCCCTGCACCACTTTTTCTAAACACAAATTTTTGTTTTTACTGTTTTTCAGTGTAATTATTGAACTTATATATTCTCTTCTTAGAGAATTGCAGAGACTTTGTTTATGCTTCAAGGATCCAGGATCAAAGTCGCCAACAGCCACATCCTGTAATTGTCTTTGCACCATGGGTGGACAGAGGGGAATAGTCATGTCTGCAGTGGAGCAGAGGGCACAAGGCGTCTGAACGTCAAATCATCGCCAGTGAGTGAAGCCGACACATCAGATAATGTGTGCTGTGTTTCTGGAGGAGTACTGCGGGTCAGTCTTTTGGGTGGGTTTAACTGTTAATGTTCTTTCAAAGTGTAGTTAAGCTTTTCCTGTCTCAAGATGAGTCTGGTGATTGGCTTTGATGCATAAACATATCTGGTCTGCAACCTCTAATATTTATCTTCCTAAACACAACCCAATAATTACAAAAATGACAGATTCTACATTTCAAGTTTCTCATTATTAATTAGGCATAAAACATTGTGAAATTTTGTTCAGGTTCTTCAGCTTGATGTCTTTGTTTCCAACTTTTAAGACACCTATCTTAAGAGTTGACTAGAGTGAACTAGTACACGAGGTACTAGCTGATTATTCTGTACTAGTTAAGTTAACTAGTACAAAGTGTAACAGAGGTTATACTTTACCGCTGTGTGCACATGGTAAACATGTGACTGAAATGAAACTCGTCCTGGACATGACTCAACAACCATAACAAGCATTTCTGATTTATAGAGCTCCAAATCAGAAATGCACATTTCTCTAAGGTTATTTGCTAATATTTGATTTGATTGAAACGAGATTTCTTCTCTAAAACTTATAAAACTTTCTTTTTTAATCAAGTTTTTTTAAATAAAGAAAGCAGAATGTTATTATTTTTACAGGATTGTCTCCTACATCGTCTATATGAAGTAATTGTCACTGAACGTAAATAATATAATAATACAAGTTAAAGGTGTACAAAAATTTCAACTTCTTTTTTTTTTAAAGGTCTAAATGGCTGTTATTTTTCTCTTTAGGTGAACATTAAATTATTCTGATACATGTTTATGATGCATGTGTGTACATATTTGTGTTTGTACCTCAGAATGAGTCCTATTTGGACAGAGAGGACCCTGACCTCCCAGTATGTCTGGAACAGACAGTTCTGGTCTGGATCCCACTGGGCTTCCTCTGGCTAAGCGCTCCATGGAACCTCATGTCTTTATGTAAAAGATCACAAGTAAATACAAAAGGTCGTACCAAGCTTTACCTCTGCAAACAGGTATTGTACAATTAAAACCATCTCATTCTTTCAATATGATGCTGAGATGGAAGCATTTTAATAATCAGTCTGATCTTTCTCTTCCATCCTCAGCTTGTTGTGTTTCTGTTGTTTCTGATGGCAATTGGAGGCCTGATTGTCACATTAGTAGAAGATTTTGGTCCAAACAGCTCAGCAGAGAAAAAATCTGCTGTATACTACACAAACCCAGTCCTCTTCGCCATCACATGGGTAAAGTTTAGGTTTTTACCCATGTGAATATTTGCTCAGATATTTGCTCCAATATTTAAGATTGAAGCAATCTTTACAGTCTATTTTGTGATTTGATATATTTTGTTTTTCAGATTCTCTTGCTGTTGTGTCAAGAAGGAGTGAGACGAAAAGAAAGAGCAATAGACTCTGCTTCTCTTTTTCTTTTCTGGCTTCTCCTTGTCCTCTGTGACATTTTCCCTTTCCAGACCCTCCTACGAGAAGCTCTTAGGCTGGTATGAGCAACCACAGATTAGCTACAGGTTTATATTTAAATTAAATATTAAATACAGCATTTATCTTACCCTTTAACATCTTTACACACAGGGAGAGGTCAGAGATGTCCCTCGTTTCTCTCTTTTCTACATTTCCTTTGGTCTGGAGGTGATAGCATTCATTCTCTCCGCTTTGGCTGACATCTCTCCAGAGACAAAGGAGTTTGTGAAAAAGGTTAATTTTGTTCTTTTTGATTTTACTTTGAAATAGTCAAAGTCACACTGCAATACCACAAAACAAACCTCATCTAATATCCTTAGCATCAATTTACATCTTTGTTGTTTGTGTTATAGAATCCAGGGGCTGGGGCAACATTTTTGAGCAGAATCACTTTTAACTGGTTCAATGGGTAAATTCACAATCACAACCAAAACTCTCTGGCAAACCTTTTTTGTAGCATAATCTAAGGTTTCTTCTTTCTTTTCCAGTATGGTGGTGAAAGGCTACAAAAACCCTCTGGTTCAGGAGGACATGTGGGACCTGAACGAGGTGGACAGCACCTCCTACGTCAGCCAGCGTTTCAATCATCACATGAAGTTTGAGTTGGGTAAAGCTCGGATCCGATTTCAAAAAGAGTTGAAAGACAAACTGATGAAAAGCCGAGGCAAATCTATGGAAGCACCTTCTCAAAGCAATGGTCTGGGGAAAGGTGTGAGTCAGGATGTACTGATGATGGTGAGAACCTTTAAATACACCAAACAACCTGTCCAGGTCTTTAATCTCCAATAATAATTGTATTTTTGACAACAATACTGATTCAGTTCCAGGTGTCCCCCATATGCTTTTGTGTTCCTAAAGAATATGCTTACATATTTTAAATCAGGAGGAAAAAGGAAAGAAAGAAGATGAAAATAAGAAGGAGGACACAAATTATCCAAATTCATGGCTGGTCACCACCATCTACAAGACATTTAAATGGCTCCTGATTGAATCTGCCTTCTTCAAATGTCTGCAGGATCTTCTGGCTTTTGCCAGTCCTCAACTCCTGAAGTAAGTTAGATTTGCAGGAATAAACAACAATTTATTGGTTTTTATGTGGGTAGCTAAACTGCTCTGCTAACAAAAGTAAGAAAAAAATAAATAAAAAATCAGTAGCATCAAGTTTGACTTACCAGCGTTGGGTTTTTTTTTTTCCACTTCCACTTAATCTATTTAAATCCCCATACAAACAGGTTTTCAATACGCCCAGAGAAATTTGACTTAAAATTGTATCCAGTCTGACCTTGTGAATGTCTGAACTTTCCTAGTTTAACTGTTTACTCCTCATTGATTAGTTGAGACATCCAGTGATAACACCAAGACAGCTTGAGAAGAAAGTAAACAGAAACTAATTTGTAAGCGAGGAAAAACACTCCAGCATAGAATTACCTAGAACATTATGAGTGTCATATCATCATCATCATCATCATCATCATCATCATTATATATGATGTTTAATCTTTTATTCTCTTACTCAGGTTGATGGTTTCCTTCACTGAGGACAAATCTTGCTATGCATGGAAAGGGTATTTGTATGCCGTGCTGCTGCTGGTGGTGGCTTTTTTGCAGTCATTAGTCTTGCAGCAGTATGTGCGGCGATGCTTTGTTCTGGGGATGAAGGTTCGAGCTGCCCTCATGGCTGCTGTGTACAAGAAGGTATCAGCAGAGAAGACACCACAACAACCCCTTTATGCAATTTAATTAAGCTAAAACTCCAACCTTTGATTTAGTAAATAATTTTGTCATTTATTTAAAAAACTCCAAAAACATAGACATTTTTCATTTACTTTATTGATTCAATTTACTGTATTTTGTAGCTATGAAACTATTGGCTTTAAATTCAGCCCTTTTGTCTACAGACAGATATATGACTTCCAACTGCAGCTTTAACTAATAGCTTAGTCTTTTTTCTAATTCAGCTTTGAACATTGTTATTTTGTTTCCCTCTTTACGTCATTTTTCTTCTCCATCTACTTTCAAAGGCGTTGGTGATGTCTAATGATAACCGCAAAGAGTCAACAGTCGGAGAAACTGTGAATCTCATGTCAGCGGACGCCCAGCGCTTCAACGACGTGACCAACTTCATCCACCTGCTGTGGTCCTGCCCTCTGCAGATCATTGTGTCCATCGTTTTCTTGTGGTTGGAGTTGGGACCTTCAACATTAGCAGGGGTTGCAGTAATTCTGCTAATGGTGCCGGTCAATGGACTGTTAGCCAACCAGGCCAAAAAAATTCAGGTCACTGGAATTACAAATAAGTTCTTCATGAACCTTTCAAATGTGGCTTATGTGATAACAGTTGCATATTTTTTTTGTTAAACTTGTGTTTTAAGATTTAAAAAAAAATAGATATAGATACAATTGCTTTCGAAATTTAAAAACAAGATGGTGGATTCCTTCTCTTTATCACAAAAAGAATCATTCACTAAAAATGAAGCATGTCTCAAATGCATCAAATCTTGCTCCAATCTTTGAAAATTTAAGAACAGGTAAGTGGCAATCTAATCTTATGTCAGTCTGGAAAGGCTAGACTTTTTTTGATCTTTTGATGCCCTGTAGCTATTTACAGGTGTCCACCTTGTTTATGATCTTTCTCAGGTCTGATTCTTAGGTATTTATTTTGTAAGCGCTTTGACAGGTGTTGATAATCTTCTGACAACTTATTTTTATTGCAGCTTTATGCAAGGTATTAGTTTCTTTATTTTTGATATTTCCTACATGCAATTAATAATGAAATGCATTATATTTGTTTTCAGAGAGAAAACATGAAGTCTAAAGACAAGAGATTAAAAATAATGAATGAAATACTGAATGGAATCAAGGTAATCCCCTCTTCTGATAATGATCAGATACTTAAATTCTTTCTGACATATTTAGATATTTTGGTATAATATAAGTGGTTCCACTTCAACCATTGTTTCTGACTTCATCCTTCATTTCTTACCAGACTCTGAAACTGTTTGCATGGGAGCCGTCTTTCCAGACTCAAGTTGAAGATATTAGAGGAGAAGAACTGAAGGTGATGAGGATGTTTGCCTATCTCACATCGTTCTCCACTTTTATCTCCAACTCTGTCCCCACTCTAGTGAGTCATCTTAAAGGTTTGCTAAGTTAGTAAAAGCCCATGAAGGTCCTTGATGCTAACATGGCCTGTGGGTTTTGGCAGGTTTCTCTGGCCACATTTGCTGTGTTTGTTGCTGTGAGCTCAGAAAACATATTAACTGCTGAGAAAGCCTTCACTTCAATCTCTCTATTCAACATTCTACGAAAGCCACTAAGTATGCTTCCTATGCTCATAGCTTCCATTGTGCAGGTAAATACTGTTTTAACTGCAGCATGGACCCAAGTAAGAGCTATAAGGAGACTATAGTTATCTGTTCATTTCACACGTCAGACAATGGTGTCTAAGAAGAGGCTGGAGAGGTTTCTGGGAGGAGATGATCTTGAGAGCGACATTGTGCATCATGACCCCAGTTTTAGTAAGTTAAACCATTTATTTGTCTTGTTATGCAAAGTATTATATCCCTCCAAACTAACTCTGTGATCTGAGCGGTTGACACTTAAACATCTCTCCATCCAGTGGGAACTGAGATTCCTGAACATGCTGAATCTTTCGTTGATCAGTACAGAAAATCTATTTAGCTATTTTATCAAGGTAGACTCGTTTGGCTTCTGACACCCCACATCTGAGTGTTGATTCAGTATGTTAGGTTTAGCTTCTACATAAGATTTGCTCTTCAAAATTTGATCTGATTTTGGTGTTCTGACAGGTAGTCAGAAACATGATTTATAGAAGTTGAGTAGCGATGTTTTCTGAATGAGCACACCCATGAAAGTCAGTCCAATCACACAAAAGATTTGCATGGAGAGCAGGGCAAAAAGCTCATCAGGGGACTTGTAACAAGAAGGAATGGAAGACATGAGGCTGAGAACAAAGCAACGCAATTTTCATCACGCATCTGCAACGAGAACTGATTTTGTAAGTTCAGCTCCACCATGCAGGACCCTTTAACTCCTACTATTAAAATGTGGAAAATCCCTATTGATTAACAATAGCTTACTCCATTTGATGTGCAAACCTTATTATAAAAGCCAAAATTAGCTAAAATGTTGTCAGTAGCATGTAACATACTTCATGTAGTATGCAAACAGCAGTGGGTAGGCTAAAATTAGTTAAAATGCTAATGTAAGCTGAAATGATGTCTGTAATATGCAGACTATTCCTAGCAAATGACTTACTTCATTCAGTATGCAAACCTCAGTGTGTAAGTTAAAATACTTTGAAGAGCATGTGTGTGTTCACTAGTGTGTTGAACAACATTGATTTACTCCATTCAGTATTCATTGCTATCGCCAATAAAAATAAATAAATGCAGCTGCCTAATCTGGAGGCAGTTTTTGGAGCTTGGAGGCTGGTCGCTTTTCACCGTGCAGACCACAACTGGTTATTTTTTAATCATACTATGCATGGAAATAAAGGATGGTCTCACCTACAGTCAGGAATCTGACCGGGTGATTTGTTTTACTATGTTTTTTTCCCCAAGACTCTGCTGTTAGCATATGTGATGCTTCTTTCGCATGGGAAAAAGGCTCTGAACCTCTACTTAAAAGGTATGTCTGTTGTATTGAGTTCATAGCAGTTCTTGCAGCTATGAGATACACACTGTATCTTACATTGTGTCGCCACAAAATTGGCTTTTAAAGCTACTGTATTTTTCACTTTACTTTTGCCTTTGTGTCCCAGTGTGTCGCTAGACATTAAGTCTGGCGGGCTGGTAGCTGTAGCAGGAGCTGTGGGCTCAGGGAAGTCCTCTCTCTTGTCGGCGCTCCTGGGAGAAATGCACAGGACCAAAGGCTTCATTAACATTCAAGTAATATGTTTTTGTATGTTTTTACGCATTACTTAGGGTAAAAATAGTGGCAATTTAGAAAAGATAAACTAGTTTAAAACAATACTTGGCAGATTTCTAAAGAATGTACTATTGCTCTTATTTTCCTAAAGATGCCATTAGTACTACATGGGCTACGGTCAGTGTTGATCAGAAAAAAATGGACTGAGATATTCCTAAGAATATTACAACTCAAATTAATAACTGAAAGATTTGATGAAACTATGATATATTGTAGGAGTTCCCAAATCCAGACTGAGAGCTACTATCCTGCAACTTTCAGATGGATCCATGGTCCTACACATCTATCAAGTGGCTAATTTCCTTCACCAGCAGTCATTCAGCTTTGTAAAGGCCTGATAACAAGCCACTCATTTGATTCAGGCATGTTGGAGCAGGTATGCATGCATCTGAGTTACAGGATGGTGGCTCTTGAGGACTCGTCTTGGGCACCCATGATCCATAGTTAAAAGGCACAAGCAGACAAAAAACACTCAAAAGAAGGATGCAATACAAAATATGTGAAAAACTGCTGTGGAAAATTAACAAGAGTAGTTCCAAAATTCTTTAGTCACTGCTGTGCTTAGATAGTCTGACAAGCCTGGCCACATAGCCAAAGAAATAACAATGTGTGTTTCTACTTATTTTTTTTTTTTAAAAAGCATGATACACATGTCTCATTAACAGCCATGGCCATAATTAAAACAGGCTGAACCACATTTATTCTCAGAAAATACACAGAGTTGACACTTATTAGACAAAGTAAACCTGTAAAAGTCACAGAGAGCTCTAAGCTCTAAATTTCATTTGGCATATCCTTTCAAATAAAAAAATGGTTAATGGATCTTTTGTATTTTCGTCCAGGGCTCTTTTGCATTTGTACCACAGCAAGCCTGGATCCAAAATGCCACACTGCGGGATAACATCTTGTTCGGCTCTCCCTATGAAGAGCAGAGGTTCGAAGACGTACTGGAGGCATGTGCTCTGGGCCCCGACCTTAAGCTGCTGTCTGCAGGAGATCTCACTGAGATTGGAGAAAAGGTAAGTTTAGAATTTAAACAATGTTAGGATTGTTTGAATGAAATGTTTTGGTAAATGTCATTTGATTTGTATTTGTAGGGTATCAATCTCTCAGGAGGTCAGAAACAGCGTGTCAGCTTGGCCAGAGCAGCTTATAGTCAGGCTGATATTTTTCTACTAGATGACCCCCTGTCTGCTGTTGACTCTCATGTGGGAAAGCACCTATTTGATAAAGTTATTGGACCCAATGGACTTCTGAAAGACAAGGTTTGTATGTGCAGAATTAATGTGATGGATAAAAGCATTGATAAGATCTTGTGAAAAACCCTCCCCTGAATTTCTGTAAAGTTGGGATCTAAATGACTTTGATTATATTCCCATAAAGACTTAATAATGCTGAGCTTATGTTTTTTTTTACTATTTTGTGTCTCTGCAGACTCGTATCCTGGTGACTCATGGAGTTAGTTTCTTGCCATGTGTAGATGAAGTTGTAGTTTTGGTGAATGGACAGGTTTCTGAGGTGGGATCCTACCAGAGCCTCCGTGCCAGCAAAGGAGTTTTCTCAGAATTTTTAGACACATACGGCACAGAGCAAAGTAATCAGACAAGTTCAGAAGGTAATCATGTGAATTCCCATGCAATATAAGAAATATTAGATGAAAGATTAATATTTATCACTATCTTTTTAGATGGATGTCACGATCAAGAAGACTCTGACTCAGAGGACAATCAGTCAGACGATCCTTTGGCAGACGCTGTTTCTCTTATGGTGAGGAGGGAAAACAGCATCCGACGGAGCCAGAGCGGAAACAGAAGCAGGTTTGATCTAACTACTGTACAAAAGCTGACAATGGCTGTCCCCACTGTAAATTTTTATTTAGCTTAGTTTATATCAAGCGGAGTGATGGTTCCATATCTCATGTTAAACTTCATTGCAATCAACAACTCTGAGAGTAAAAACATATATAATAAATAAATCAAGTGTAGAGAAGTATATCCCTATTAAAATATTCACACACCGATTCTGTTTGGGTCTTCTTCATCAGGCTGGCACGTCTGGAAATTATTAATTATTCTCTAAAGAACAGTCTCAGTCTTTGGTGTTTACCAAACATAGCATGTAGTATAACTATCAAAAAAGCTACTTTTTTTGTCTCATGTCTCTTTGCATCCATCTCCTAGTTCTAATTTTCAGTGATATTTTTATCTGATTTGTTCAGACTCTTCCTTTGTCTTCGTGTTATGAATGTAGAAGGAATATTGATGAACCAGGCACACATATCAACTGCTCAGGTGATCTCCATTTCACATTGTGGGATGGTGCTGCTCACACTTTTTAGCTCAACTTCTATTGAATTTGATCAGTCAATTTAATTTTTTTTTTCTGAAATATTTCAATCAGTTTTTATGTTGAGATTAAAGAGTGCTTTGTTTTATTGTTTGTACTACATATCAAGTCATATTTACCATTATTTTATTTGCAAAAGCAATAAGGTGTTGAACCATCCAAAGGAGGTTAATATTTTTATGGGAATTTTACAATATATAGGCATATATTGTGCCTATATACATTTTATAGGCACAATATATAAAATATAATATAAAATATATAATGTGATTCCCACAATATATAGAATGTGGGAGAGTTACTCTGGAATTACATGGTGGTGTAAAAAGGATCATTCCAAAAAAGAAACACAAAGACTTATTTTCTGCTCAAAGCTTTGCTATAGTAAAGCTTTGACTTATGATTTATTTCTTTCATTTCTCCTCTCTTCTGCTCTGTGCTGTCTGTAGTTTCAGATTAAGAAAAAACAGCAATTTAAAATCCCCTGAAAACACAAAGAAAGGTCAGAGGCTAATTGAGAAGGAGACTATGGAAACAGGACAGGTATATGTTTTTTATCAGCCTCATTCTGTCGTACTCCCAGGGTGTTTGTCATTTTCCATTTCTGCCCTTACTTCTGCTGCACCTTTTCTGAGCTCCTAATGATGCCAATCACATTGGCTTGTAGGCAAAGTTTGGCCTTTCTACTGCTAACCTTTGACCTTCAGCGTGTCAGATCATAAGCTTATCAAATTTACTAGATTGTGCCATATATAAAGACCAGCATGTTTCTTACCAGATTGTCTGTGTCTGGCTGAGATGTATTTCCTAAATCCTTCTTCGAATGTCATGTTCCAAGACATGCTGCTAGCAGGACATTCAAATCATTGACTCATTGACTCATTGAGTTACACTCAGTGTAAGTAAAAGCCTTCTAGATCTTAGAGATCAAGAAGTGTATACTCATATACTGATACTGTCCACTTTTCTGTATCAGTGACCTGCAGTTATCTTTTCCTGCCCTTTTCCTGGAAATTAATAAAAATAAATATTTATAAAAATAACTACCACAGCTTCATACTTACACAGTCTAAATTTCTTCTCCTTGCAATGCGTCTGACCAGATTGAAGGAACACGCAAACAAGAATGAGAGTCACCATTGGAGATACAGTCTACAATCACTACAAATGTCTGCAAAAGAGCAACCCCCATTTTATCTACATCTCCCAATCAGCTGTTTTGACTAATTGTCAAACAATCCTGTCCATAACACTGGTGACTTATTTTGCAATTTATTGATTTATTTTTAAATGCACATCTGATTTTCTGGAGGAAATATATTCTTGAATTAGCATTTGAGGTCTGAAACATTAGCCTCCTAACATCAAGATCCAATGTTTGCATTCAATGCTTAGCTTTTGTAACTATCAATAATTATGAGGACTAATTTATTACAAGTGGTATTATTAATAGAGTTGAAGTTTCTTTTAGTAAAAAAGAGCGAGAGAAAATAATCAGGGCATCACCGGAGAATTTGGAAGGGCGCGCCTTCCTGGAAAGGTCCAAGCTTAGGAAGACAATGGGTCACACAACCACACCATGTGTTTAAGCCTAGGTTCAGAAGCGTTTTTTTAGTGTCTGAAAAAGGAGTGTGTGAGAGAAAAGAAAAAGAGAAGAGGAAAGAGCAGAAATCAATAAACTTGCATGTCAATGCATGAAACCAACACATAAATAGACGTCGTATTTAACTAACTTATCTCAGCCCAGACACTTACAGAAGGTTCCATCCTTCTTTAAGTGTCAATGGACTTTGATAAAAAATAAAAATAAAAAAAAAGAGAAAAGAAACATGCTTTTTCACAACACTTTGCTTCAGAGCTAGACAATTTAAAACATTTTCCTGGTGTTTGTTTTCTGTTTGACATCCAGGTTAAATTCTCAGTCTGGCTCCAGTATGTCCAAGCCATGGGCTGGGGATATGCCTTTTGGGCCATCTTCATTTATATCATCCAGAATGTTGCCTTTATTGGTCAAAACCTGTGGCTGAGTGACTGGACCAATGATGCAGTGGCGCATTACAACCAGACATACTCTCCCATGAAGAGAGACATCAGGGTGGGGGTATTTGGTGCTCTTGGAATGACTCAGGGTAATTAAACAGTTCTTATATTCTTTTTGTTCCAAATTATGTCATATAACACTTAAATATTGTCTTGCAAAGTTACAGTAACAGTAAAATGCGTGCTGTGTTCTAATACTGGTTTACTGGCTGCCTTTTATGTGTTTGAACTGCATTATGGACCACAAAAAGCTAAAACTCTCTAGCACGTTCAAGGTTTCCTTGCTCGCAATTTGTACAATTGGCTGTTGCTATGACACCACGGATTAAGCTTCATGTTTTTCCATGATTTTTAAAAAACATCATGTAGCATTTTCTATTTTCCAGTGATCAAGAGTTTGATTTATTATTATTTAATCTCAAATGTACAAAATGAACAAAATCTTGGCATCTTTCACTCCATGAGCCAACCATGAACTCCTGTGTATAGCAAATTATTGAAGAGGTTTTCCAGACACTGGGAAGCTAGCCAAGTCCTGTCTAAGCATCACCAGCTTTCACCCTCAGGGAGGTCAGGCTGAAACTGGAGAAGGAACAGCAACCTTTTGTCTTTCCCTTCTTAACCCTGCTACTCAACCAAAAGTAACACCATTGGAGTCTGAATGTCCCTTATGGAAGTTTTTAAGTATGAAAGTATGACTTAATACTTTGATTCCTTTTAATGTTGCTCATTGTTGTCTTTATTTTTAACAGTTGAAACCATTCTTTTGTGCAAAATGAAAGGGATTTGTCCATGGACAACTTTGTATTCTTTTTTTTAATTATTATTTCAGGTCTGTTTGTCTTCCTTGGCACACTGCTCCTGACCAATGCTGCAGTCAACGCATCTCGTGTTCTGCATTCAAAACTACTTAACAATGTCCTTCGAGTCCCCATGGTTTTCTTTGACACTACACCACTTGGAAGAGTTCTCAACCGCTTCGCAAAGGTGGGGTTGTCCATATTTCCTCCTGTCTGAGTTTTTCATTAGCTTGTATGAGATTTTTAAAAACATGTTATTTGAAAAAAAAGAATAGAGACATGGATACAATCCTTTCTAATTTTCACAGTTTTAAACTGTTGTTTGTTAATAACTTTCTGCTTTAAAAACTGTGTGTTAAAAACCAACTTTATTTTTCTCTTCTTGTAGGACATATTCACAATAGATGAAGTCATTCCACAATTGTTCAGCTCCTGGATCATGAATCTGCTGGGCATTCTGGGAACAATGGTTTTCCTCTGTCTTTCCACTCCTCTCTTCATCAGTGTCATCATTCCTCTGGCTGTGATCTACTTCTTTGTACAAGTGAGTTATATAATATACAAGTTTCAGCATTTTCTATCACTTGAATTTTAACACAACTTTGAGTTGGATCGAAGTGACTTAAGACTTGTGGTAGTACTAAAGAGTGTCTGCGTTAACGTGTTACAATTTTTTTTCCCCCATTCTCTTCCAGCGATTCTACATACCAACTTCACGACAGCTGCGTCGCCTGGAGTCAGTCTCTCGCTCTCCTATATTTTCCCACTTTGGTGAGACCATGTCAGGTCTCTCTGTGATAAGAGCCTACAACCATCAGGAACGATTTATGAAACACAATGAAGTAACCATTGATGAAAACTTGAAAACTATCTATGCAAGGATCATGTCAAACAGGTCAGCATGGAAGGGGACCCGCAAACACAACCAAACTATGATTCTTATGTCTATCTGATTGTACAGTAGCATAGCACACTTTTGCTTGGGCACATCCTGGACTTTGGTGGCTTTTATCTTAAGCAGTAAGCAAAAACAAACTACCACTCATCCCATAAATCGAAAATACGGAACTTGTGTATGGGTTGCCAAATGGGGCCTACAGAAATGTTGCCACTTTTGGCTCCTATGAGACTTCCAAGACTATAACTTAGAGTTAGCCCGACCCAAAACCAACCCTTCTGTTGTACTTTGTGTTGGCTCTACTCAGTCTTTGGGTTTTTGTGTCAACTTCAAGTACTTCTCTGGGTTCCCCACGATGGAACCTGTTCCAAAAATACCCATATGCATGTAAGTCTGCCCATTTTATCACTTGATTAGACTTCTATGTGCAGACTTCAAGTTGAACACGAGATATCACAAATATTGCACCCATTTTACCTCTTAATATAACCAAATTTACAATTAGTCTAAAAATGGGGTAAGCAAATATTGTATTCCAACTAATGGGGCTCAGACAGGGATATTTGAATACATTTGTTTTTATGTTTAAAGGAGGTGTTTGTTTGCTCAACAGATGGCTGGCCATCCGCCTGCAGTTTCTCGGAAACCTTGTGGTGTTTTTTGCTGCTGTATTTGCTGTCATTTCTAGAAACTCCATTGACAGCGGCCTCGTTGGCCTCTCAATATCGTATGCACTCGATGTGAGTCACTTGATCTCGATCAGAAAGCAAAATATATTGCACAAGAATAACTGTATTATAAATAACCCAAAACACCTCAATTGAATTTCTGTGTCTTTGGTTCTCAGGTAACTCTGACCCTCCACTTTGTGGTTAACATAACCTCACAGCTGGAGACTAATATTGTAGCCGTAGAAAGAGTGAGTGAATACTCTGAGCTTGAGAATGAGGTATGTTGTTCTTTTTACAGTGTGCCAATATTAAATTCACATCTGTTCTCTGTTTGCTGAAATCTATTTCAATCAAGTTGGTTGAAATTATTTAGCATTTTTTTGTTGAAAGTTTTGACTTTTCTGTGCAAAAATCTTCTTAAGCTAATCTAGCTGGTGGTGTTTTTGATTGTACTGGCTCTATCTGTAGTGTGTATACCTACACATTACAGAAAAACTTCACTTAAGTTTGTCAATGAGTGAAGTTGTGCATATACCATTTGATCAATGAATCCATCTTGTCTTGGCAAAGTCCAGTGACTTCAGATGTCTTTATCTGGTTACTTTAAGACTTTATTTCTTACCAATAAGTACTTTTTGTTCAAGTCTAGCTCACACGTATCAATCATGATGCAGTGAAACAGTCAAAAAACAGCTCAGGTTTTTTACATAGATTTTCTAACATACAAGTGGCATCTAGTGGCCCAACTAATGTCTTACAACAGACAGAATAATGGCTCCTGCATTGACATATGTCTTTTATCTGTCACTCTGTTGACATCATCATACCAGAAAGAATGCTTAGACAATTTTTCGGGACAAGAGATTGAGATCATCACCTGTTCTTTTTCAGGCTCCCTGGGTGACTCAGTGTCGGCTTTCAGCGAAGTGGCCTGAAGCAGGACGGCTGCTGTTTGCAGACTACAAGGTCCGATACAGACCTGAACTGGACCTGGTCCTGAAAGGGATTTCCTGTGACATCAGTGGCACTGAGAAGGTTTGTCTCTTTCACTGTGGAGACATTACTCAATTAATTTTTTTTTAGTTGAAGAATAAACTGAATAAGCCCTAAACCAACAGCATTATTTACATTTAGCATTTTTTTGGTTTCTTCTTAAAAAGCAACGGGAGCTGTGATTAACAATCGGGAAGGAAACATAGCATATTTTTTCATTCATTTACAAGGATTTCCTCCTACCTGCCTATTCGGTATTTCTTCTTTTAATGTTTGTGTAGATAACATATTGGATATGTGGGCAAATTACTTAAGAAAAATGTAATCTGCAGGCAATGTTTTAATCACACACCTCTGCATTGAGATTATATCAGTAGAATTACTCAAACATTCTGCCAACAGATCGCTTTTTAAAACCCTAATTTTATTTTTTCCCAGAAACCACTTATAAAGACAAATTACATTTTTTACAACTGTCTTCCATGGCTCTAACATAAGGCAGAGAAAATTACAATTCTTATAAAATACTTGGCACTTAAAATAATTGTGTCATGACAGAGACAAAAATGCAGTTGGAATTTCTCTAAAGGTTAAAGCTGGTTTCAAAATAGAAAAGCTTCTAACTGTATTTTTGGATGTTTTTGAGAGGCACCAACTAACTGCATCCACCAAAAAGAATCATCATAGCACCTGTATGCATTACTTACTAGTCTAAATGTCTTTTCTTCTTTCATTACTTTTAGATTGGTATTGTAGGTCGTACTGGAGCTGGAAAATCAAGCCTGGCAAACTGCCTGTTTCGCATAATTGAAGCAGCCGAAGGACGTATCCTTATCGATAATGTAGATATTTCCACAATTGGACTGCATGATCTAAGAAACAGACTCACAATCATCCCGCAGGTAAACACCAAAGACAAAAACAAATGCAACAGCAAGGTAATCTTTTCTGTTAAGAACAATAACCTATGTGCTTCTGGAACGCAGGATCCAGTCTTGTTCTCTGGGACACTCAGGATGAACTTGGATCCATTTGACAAATTCAGCGATGAGGAGCTCTGGAGAGTGCTTGAGCTTTCTCATCTGAAGGATTATGTAGCTGGGCTGAAGGAAGGATTACAGCATGAGATTGCAGAAGGGGGAGAAAACCTCAGGTGGGCAGCATAAACTTAATGCTGACTATTCAAATCACATTGCATAGGATGTAGCTGCAGAAAAATGTACTTATAGGATGTCAAAATGTGTAAATGTCTAATTCAGATTGTACTCAATGCTTTCAGAAAATTGTTGGAAATGTTCAATTATCTGTAAACATATAATTATATAATATTTTATAATTGATGAATACTGATCCCAGAGTGATTTACGCCACTGGCGGCACAAGCAGTTATTAGGTTTAGAGGGCATTTAGTTTTTTACTCTGAGCCAGGTTGTTTTGGTTAGCTGTTTTCCTTTATAAATAAAATCCCAATTTTAAATCTTCTTCTTGTATTTGTTCTGGTCATTTTTGTCTGACATTTTTTTTTTTTTTTTTTTTTTGAACTGAGATATTGTTGCACATTGTTAAAGGGGCAAATACTTTGTCACAGCTCTGTATGAAAAACACTGTACACACACATTTTCTGAAAGCTCCAGATAAGATCTGAACATCTGCCCCTCTCTTCCAGTGTTGGTCAGCGGCAGCTGCTTTGTCTGGCTCGGGCTCTGCTGAGAAAGTCTCGAATCCTGATCCTGGATGAGGCCACTGCAGCCGTTGACCTGGAGACAGACGACCTGATTCAGACTACAATCCGCAAAGAGTTCTCCCACTGCACGGTCCTCACCATCACCCACCGTCTGCACAGCATCATGGACAGCTCCAGGTGAGTCCGAATTCAGCACGAGAGTCTGAAATGTCCTGACTCACATCCAATCCAGGCACATATTAGAAGTTTATATATTTTAGCCAGCATTAAATGATATGACATTCCTGCTCCACAGGGTGATGGTTCTTGACGCTGGTAAAATTGTGGAATTTGATTCTCCAAGCAATCTGATGGAAAAGCGAGGTCATTTCTACTCCATGGCAAAGGATGCTGGGATAACACATGAGAGCGAAACAACTCTCTAAAAAGCACTTTTAGGTAGATTTTTGAAAGATTGCCTAATTTCATGTTTTTTTTTTCTTTCTGCTTTCCAAGACCTTTTTATGTATATTAATAGAACAAAAATGTAACTATTTGTGTATAAGTTTTGAATAATGCCTTACTGTTACTGTTCATGCAAACATGCTTCATATACCAAAGGAGTCACATTTTCATCTTTTGAAACCTGATCTTGTTAGTTTTCAGCATGAGCTTCATCTCAACAGAAGAGAATAAGAGAGCCTGACTTTGGTCCAACACAGCTGTTATATCACTTATTTTAGAATCTGCTTGACAGCAAAAAAAAAAAAAAAACATTTATTTTTTACTGTAAACAAATTAAAAAATTTGTAAAAGAAAGAAAGTAAAAGAAAAATAATAAAAATCAGCCACAAGAACAAAAGACAATCATTCTTAAAAGCACACACATTTTAGGTTTAATTAATGAAAAGAGTGGAGATTTGGTAAACATTTTGTCGGTGGCACTACATACATTCAGTATAATGACGTTTTTCAGTTGAACCCCCCCCAATCAGTCCTGCAACATGAAAAACAAACAGACAGAACCTGACCAGGGATATTTCTTTAGCTTTTGCACCATGTTAATACAACTGAGACGTTGTGTTGTTCACAATAACATTTATGTATATAGTTCATAGGACGGAAAAAAATCGGTTTCTGTTCATTTGTCCAAATTATGGAATTACATTATAATATAACAAAACACCACTAAGATGTCTATGATGAAGTCTATCGGCACCAGTCCAGTACAGATCAGTGCAAAGGAATGAGAAGAGCCATGAAGAGAAAGTCACATTTAACTAAAAATATGCACCTTTATGAGGCACATGGCCTAAATATTACGGTGACTGCTCATTAGTATGGTTCAACAAATTTTGTTGTAATGTTATTGTACACCACTGGCATCACATTAACGGCATCAAAAACAAAGTTAGCATGGGTAGCAATATGAACTGGAACCTGTAAGATGTGACACTGTACTGTAGCCTTTTACACCATAATGAGGCATTTAGAGAAACACAGTCCCACACAGAGCACTCTGTCGGGCCGCCACTCTCTCTAAATGTAATTTCCTGTATCTTACACTGGAAACTAAATAACAGCTAAAAGTTACCACTTTATGAATAAGCATTGCTCATATTTATCTATACACATTTATACATTCAGGTTTGACGGCTGCTCACAAAAATTGGCATCTTTTTTTTTTTTTTTTTTTCCTTTTTTTTTTTTTTGTGAGGATAACCAGTCCGAAACTGACAGACAGTAAACATGTCCAGGCCTTTTCTTGTCATCTGTCAGTAGTTGGCATGTAATGCTTCTCACAGTTGCCCCTAAAAGAGAAATATAAGGATGATCCACCTTAACATGATCAGTGTCCACAGAGGCAACTTCATCCCGTTTTCTTGAGGCTTGACAGCAGCTTATGATCGGTTGAGCCCATCTTAGCTAAAGAACAAACACAATGCACCTTTGTTCTATGGCAAACATCGCTCAGAATAAAATGGTGAAAATGATGCCCATCACATAGAAACATAAAACAGATGAAATATTTTTTGTGTGGTCAGGTAATTAATTTACAAACCAAATCTGAGTGGGATATTCCATTCTGAGCTCCAAGCTCACACTAACCAGTAGAAATATCTGAGCCTCCGGGGAGAAAACACTGTCGTAGCTCACTATGGAGTAATATTACAAACACTCCATGCACTTTTTCCTGCTGCCATTTTGAGCACTTTTTTGGGACTTTATTTTAAAATTTGAATGCCAGCAACACTTATGCTTAAAATAAATAAAAACAAGCACAGATTCTCATGAATTAGATGTAATATTCACATGGAAGACAACATATACAATATTTCACAATTTTTCTAGACCAATACTGCCTTTTATGCAACAAGGCCAACCAACTGCTGCCTTTTATGTCCGTTCAATTAATTACTTTGCTGGAGAAGAAGGTGAGCTCAACAAATAAAAACAACTAGGAAACCAACTGAATGCCTCTCCACCAGTCTAAATGCTTCCTAACACAGACATACTCTTAAACATAGAAAAATACTATACCAAATGAAATACAAATATATTTATATATATTTATATATATATATATATTAGAATCTGTTAGGCATTACAATATAGGATGGGGTGGGAAACTGGGCAAGGGCAACTAAAGAAGTTAGAATACGTCATGAGACAAATTATAACAAAATGAAATATATAAGAAAAATGAATAAAAATAAAAACAACAAAAGATGACTGAACCTTTTGTAATAATCTTCATAATAATACGGAAAAATCTTTACATATTTGTTGGCAAACTCTCCACACATGCAACAGTTTGTGGTGGTTTAATACTACAGGCATCAATGGGAGCAGGGTCACTCGGCCTCCTGCAGGATTATGCAAAACATCCCCACCCAGGGGCGATACATGCTGGGGGCACTGCCTCTGGGGCAACAGCTGCGCCACACCAGCCCTTCCAAGCCACGTCAGGATTGTGTTGTGTGCCACGTTTGTGTGACCGTGTGTTTCACAGAGATGAGTTTGGCTGCCAGTCCATGCAGTCTTTATTTGCGGGAGATTTCTATGTTGTGGGAGTTTGTGGCAAACATCTCTCTGCACCTCGCCCCAAACCCACAACACAGCACCCTCTTTAACCTTAGGTTCCCTTTCCCCTTACGTTCACTCTGACATGTAGGTGTAAGCATGGAGGGCAGTATCCTGGTGGAGAAATGACGGCACCAGTCTGGGTGGCGTCTTCAACTAAATCCAACCCGTGTCCAACACTGTCCAGGTAACCGAGCTAAGCTCAACTCAAGACTCAGCTCTCTTCTTAGCTGTAGAGCTAAAATAAACCCTATTGTCCTTCTTACCTCCATGGACTAAAGATGGATGATGGTGGTTGAGCCATTGGAGGTCTCATAGATAGATGGGGTGTTCTTATGGGATAGTTTGGGCAGAAAGGATTCCTCATTCTGAATGCAACATCTACAAAATCTCTGGACCCCTTGGAACAATGTTGCAGATACTATGGTTTTATTTTTGTTGTTGTCACACCTATTCTGATGCTCAGGGTGTTTCTGTTTTAATGTAGGTCACACATCCTCACACAGGAGAGGAAATGTCCTATTTTACAAACATTGTTGTCCATAATATATAGATAGAGGTTTTATATATATTCTGTATAATCTCTTTCGTTCTTGCTTTCTTTCCTCCACCTTTCAGCAGTTTTCTTCCTTCCTTCCTTCTTTCCTTGCTTTCAATCTTCTGCTCTGCAGCAGCGGCAGGACGAGTCGGTGAACGATGCTACATGCAGCCCACGCAGCCGCACTTGATGGTCTTTTCTACCTCCTCGGTGAAGGACGTTCCGTCGCTGCACTCGAAGGTGTATTTTCGGCGTTTCATCCTCTGGCTGATGCAGCAGCTCCCCGTGTCACAAGCTCCGATGCACTCCACCCAGGACACCATGCGAGTTGTTTGACAGATGGCATAGCCTCGCTGCACCTGGTAGAAGTCTCGCACCGGCTCTCCTCGACATTCAGACTCTTTAAAAATAGACAAGCCATTTATTGATCTGAACATTTCGCTGACTCTGAAGTGTTTGTCCTCAATTTTAGAGAGCACAAACAAACCTGCATCACAGAGTTCTCCTGTGTAGCCACTTTCGCAGTGGCAGTAGGCGTCTCCGCTGTCAGAGATCTGGCAGCGACCATGTTTGCAGGTGAGTCGGCGGCAGGGATTGAACAGCTCTCCTTGCTGGTTGCATAGCGCGCCTCGGTAGCCCTCTTCACACTCACAGCGATATGACTGCAGGTCCAGAGGAATGCACTTTCCATGGACGCATCTGAGAGGAGATAACTTCATTTAGGTATGTCCTACCAAGATCTGATCTTCACTGTTGATGTTTCATAATCAGAAAACCAAAGTCATCAACTGTGATCAATAATGAGGAGAAAGGTAACAATGCTACAACTAATAGTTGTAAAAGTATTCATAGAGGAAGTTTGAATGCTTCCTCTTATTATGATGTTACAGCCATAAACTTTAATGCCTTGTTTTGGAGTTGACATGATTTACACAAGTTTGGGCGTAATGTTAATCTGATCAGTACTTTGTTAGACTGCATTAGTGAACAATCAGCATTGTGAAGGTCAACGAACACACCAGACTGGTCAGAGATAAAGTTGTGGATAGTTCTAAAGCAGCATTATAAAACAATATCTCAACATTTAAAGAAGCTCAATCCAGCATGCAAATTCTGGAGCAGCAGGGAAAAATTCCACAACTCAGGTGGGAGAATATGTTCACAGGACAACTACTAGACGTGCGCTCGACCAATCTGGGCTCTAAGTTGGAGTGACAAGAAGAAAGCAGTTGCGGAAAGAAAGTGATAAATGATCTCTTTGCAGTTTTCCAAAAGCAAACATTTTGAATATCCAGATTTTCTTCAGCTGAGACAGGGAAACTGACCAGTTGGTTGGAATTCATGTGATACATCCACTGGGACAATGAGTATAAGAATATGGTCAGAACTATAGTGGAATGATTTAAATCAAAGGATATGGATGTGTCAGAATGACCCAATCTAAGTCTAGATCTATATCCAATTGAGAATAAGCTCCAGTCTGACTGAACTTAAGCTGTTTTGTTAAGGAAAATTGCCAAATATTTGAGATCCAGATGTGTTGAGCTTGTAAAGACGTAGCTTAAACGCCTCCAATTCAAGGTGCAACTGGGCCAAAAAGTGGCTATAATGTTTTGACTCAGTACTGAATAAAAATGCATGCTGCGCATATCCTTTTTCTTCCACTTTACATTTACTGCCACTTTGTGTCGATCTGTCACATAAACTCCCAATAAAACACATTAACGTTTGTGGTTGTAATGCGCATGGTGAAACAATTCAAGGCACCGTATATTCAGCACATAAAACTTGACCTAGCTCCCCTATTTGCTAACATACTTGCTGCCCTGGCAGGGGTTGAGAGCTGGCTGATCACAATGCGCCCCACTCCAACCTGGCTGGCAATGACACACAGGTCCCTGCAACCCATCAGGCTGGCAGATGCCATGGACACAGTAGAGCTTCTTGCAGGGCTCACAGCCCGGCACCACGCCGGGCTTCATTTGAGTCTTGGTGAAGTCCTGGAGCTCATTGTTGATGTACAAATTCTGGATGCAGCCGTGGAAGCTGGAACCGTTCTGGATCTGCCAGAGACGGAAAGTTCCAGAGTGGACATCGACAGGCATGCCTGGAGGAGAAGATGGATAAATCAAAGTTTACTTGTGGGAAGAGGAGTCGTCTGACTCACAGACAAACAGCAAACACAGGGCTGATATGAGTGTAATGAACAGAGGCATTTTCAAAGATGTGCATCTCAGTGGTTAAAAAAATTACTTCTAAAATTATATTTGCACCACAGAACACATCTTTGAAACATAGAACAAAAGCGAGAAGAAATGGGAAAAAAACTCACTGTAAGAGTGACAGACAATACAGAAAATCAAGAAGCGATACAACCTAACATTTTAGCCACTCCTGAACAAACCTTCACAAACTCAGGAGGATAAAATTAAATAAGAACAAGTTTCAGATACATTTGGAGATCTGAGCCTCAGAATGTCAAGAGTGGCTCCATATTAAACATAAAATAAATACAGTTAAACAAACAGATAGTCAAACTCCATTCAGATATGAAGGACTGTGTCTGCTAGTTTACAATGCACCAAAAAAATATTGCAGTGATGTTGTGTGAGGTTCATTTTAAACACGTTGCCTTGCAAAAGTGTTCATATCACTTGACATTCATCATATGTTATCTCACTGTAAAGATTACAAAGTTCAGAATAGATTCTTGGATCTTTATGTGATTGATCAATGTACAATTTTTTGTACTTCTCAGCTAAAGTTGTCTTAAGCTCAGTTTGAGATGGTGGCGTGTCTGGAAATGTAATTTTTTTTTTTTGGTATTGCCATTCATTCTCATTTGGACTTAAACCTAGACTTTGACTAGGCCTTTCAAACACATTTCATCTAAGCCATTTTACTTATCTCCGATTGGATGCTTTGCATAGCCACCCTATGGAAGGTGAATATCCACCTTTCTAATCCGTCTTCCAATTGAGGATTTTGGTCGGTATGTCACAAGGCACTATTAAGACTCAAATGCGTACCCTAGCAAACACAGTCAAGACGGACATGATGACATGTGGGATGGTGAGGATGGAGGACAAGGTCTGGGTGGTGGTTGGGTTGCATGTTTGTGGGAGGGACTGGTTGAGGTGGCGACAAAGCGAAGGGGGAAGGGAGGTGACTGAACAGTAGTGTAGTAGTTAAGAGTGCCTGCAGAGGAGGGAGGTGTGTTCTGGAGAGGGCCCCTACCCCCCACGTATAGTGGTGCCTCGCCGTTGAGGGGCCGCACTGCCCCAAAGCTGTCCATTGTGGTAGGGAGACCCCCATCAATGGACAGGTTCACCATCTGGTCGAAGGTCACCAGCTCCACTGTGTGGAACTGACCATCATTGATAGTCTCGGTACTGACAGAGGAAAACACAGAATTTAGTTTCTAAGATGAGAGCAAAATGAATACAGAGTCACATTGAATGTGATACAGTACCTGTATATGGCGTGTCCTGGCTGGCTACCGGGATCATAGCTCACTTTTACGTGGCCTTGGAAGAGCTCCACTGCAATATGATCATTGTCACCATTGTACAGCAGAATACCATTGTCCTCAGCTGTAGAAACCTGTACGCAGAGCAATTTTGGATTGGAGAATTGACTTCTTTGTGTGTCAGATAAGATGAATTGAACCAAATGTGATTACCTGTAAGGTGATGTTAGCTTGTGGCCAATTCTTCAGGTCAGAGAGTAGTAAATAAGAATCTCTGTCAACGAAGTTGACGCTGACCAGTTTTTCACAGCGTGGGCCTCCAAACTCTGGAGGACACTGGCAGAAAGCACGGCCACCTCTTTCCACACAGGGGGCATTGTTCTGGCAGTCTGCCAGCTCACACAAAGACAGAGGAGATGGGGGAACTTCACACAACTGACCACTAGAAAATCAAAGAAAGGGAGAGTTCTTATTACAATTATATAAATGACAAGGTAGAAAAAAATACAAGTAACCTGAAGTACTTCTAACCTATATCCATTCGGGCAGATGCACGAATATCCATTCAACTCATCCACACACTGAGCTCCGTTCTGACAGCGATGCTCCTTGCAGTCATCGTAGTTTACACTGCAGTCATCACCAACATAACCAGGAGAACACACACACCTGCAAAATACAGAAATCAATCAGTGTGAAAATGGAGCAGCTCACTTACAGGTTTACCATCAACAGATTTGAATGAAGCACTCACTTGGGCCCAGAGGTGCTGATGAGGCAGGTAGACTGATGTTGACAGGGGCTTCGTCCTGGAGCACACACATCTTCCATTTCTTCGCACATCTCCCCTGCACAGGTACAAGTTTCTTTTTAAGTGAAAGACTTCAGATGATGACTATCATGGTGTGGACCTCCAAACTTCACTTATAATATAAGATGAATACTTGTTGGAAAAGGTAGTTGTGCCCTTACATATTTTCTCAGTGTTAGCCTAAATTGATCTATGTAACACTCAATATGCAACCATCCAATTAGCTTTGAATCATTCCTACTTTTACCAGTGGTGCTAGTTGTAATAATTGTGAATATACTTATGTCAAGTCTAAAGAATGATAATTTAGGTCCGGAGTTGTCTTCCCGAATCAGAAGCATTGCAGATTTTGCCGTCAGGCCACAATTCATGACAAAATGTTTCTGATGACCAGAGTTCAGTTGCATTAGTGTCAACCTTTCAGGAAAGCCTGAAGGTGGCCGCATCAAACTGTGTTTGTTGATTTTAGAAGAAATACTTGTCATAATAAAATAACTTGAAATTAACTTATTTGTTATTTATTTACTGTTTTGATCAGTTGACAAATATGCTTTGTTATGAAACAAGATCTGATTGGTGTCTAAATGGTTGATCCAGTATTTTTTGTAGAATGCTGCTGCTTAAAATAAACTACAGATGCACTCACCTGTGTGGTAGGGGGGACAAAAACAAGTGTAGTTGTTGATTCCGTCAATGCAGGTTGCTCCGTTCTCACAGTCGTTGTCTTCACAGTCGTCAACATTGATTTGGCAAGTCGGGCCCTCGAAGCCCAGCAGACAGGAGCAGCTATGAATACAGTAAGCATGTATCATGCAAAGCTACGTGTGAGACCCTTTTTTGTTGTGTTTGCAGTTGTGGATTTACAGCTCGCCTTCCTCACCGGTACTCTCCCTCATCCTTGTCAGTCGCTTGGCAGGTTCCTCCGTTGGCACATGGGCTACTCACACAGCCGTTCAGAGCTGCTTCACAGTTCTTGCCCTATAACAGAGAATTCGGATCAACACAGATCTTCTGCAGTAAATTCAGTTTAATGAAGTAGATATCTGTTAGTGTGCAGGCACATAATGCTGCTTGTACCTTAAATCCAGGAGGACAGTTGCACCTGTATATCTCCATTGGGTCATTGTGACAGATGCCATGATTTAGGCAGGGATTGGACAGGCATGGATTACACTTGGCCAGCACAGAGTTGTCTACATCACCTGCAGAAACCCAAACATATTGGAACATTTAATTTACATCTAGGAGGTGCTTATTATTATTGTTTAGAACAAAAACTCACCTGTACATTCAAATTTTTTAGCCGGAGTGGTGAGGAGCAATTTACTCTCCATCCCCTGTGGGCCGGCACACCGAGCAATCCCAGGTTCTTTGTATCCAGTCTTCACCCAGTCAGAGAGCCAGCGCAGGTGGCAGTCACAGTGCAGAGGGTTGGCGCCAATTGCCCTGATATTACAGACAACCACAGTTCAAGTCCGGTTGTGTTGCTGTAGTACATTATATCACCAGCAGGGGTCTCTATATCTCCATGAAAAACAAGATGCTAAACTACACAAATAAATCTTCTCAGAGAATAAAATATATTAATGCCACATTGTGTAATGCATCATCTTCAGCAGGACTGCTCTATTATAAACAAAGGTGTGAGCAGAAAGGCCTTTTAACCACCTCCGTCCTGGTGGTTGTGAATCAATGGTGCTTTTCCCTCCTGCTGGATGCACAAACACTTCCAAATCGATGCTGTTCCATTACTGAGGAACACAGGCTCATCTTTCAGGCTGGGCCAATAGCTGACACCTGACATCTGCTAACATGAAAGCCACTTGACTGTGACTGCAGATCAATGGCTTCCTCTCTATCCACTCCTCGGTCCAAATTTCACGCAGACTCGATTTGTGTACTACTTCCCACAAAATGTCTTTGTCTGGCTGCCTCTGTCCTGCCTTTTCTCTCCAGCTCTGGTTTGATTGTTTTATTGATCCCTAACAATCAAGGGAAGATGAGGATATTTAGAGAAGATGCCAAAGGTCGAAGATGTCCTTTTTTTTTTTTAAGACATTCTAACACAGCTACACTGCGAACAGAAATAAGCACTTAAAGGACACAGACTGAATGCTTTAGAGATGTGGCAGAGAGAAGCGACATTTTCTCTGGCTTGTGTGCTTTGACCACACAAATGATTACAGACTGATTGGCTCGCACAGAGAAAGCCAAACTTTAAGCCAAAGTATGAAGCTATGTGATAGTATTTCATACAATTAACAAACTCAGAGTTACAGTGTCTTGCAAAATCAGTGATACCCTTAAAACCTTCTCACATTTTGCCCCTTCACGATAATAGTATCATCCAAAAATAGAGAGCTTGGCACAACTGGAAACAAACCAAGGCTATCCAACTAACCTAACAGGACGGCCAAGGACAGTGTTAATCAGATAAGAAGCAAAGAGGCCAATAGTAATTCTGGAGGAGCTCCAGAAATCCAAGTGAATGTAGTAAAAGGTGGTTCTACAAATTACTTACTGACTTACAGGGAGGGGGATGCTGGTGAAGTTCAGATTTCAAATGTGAAAAAAAAAAGAATTATATACAGTCTACCATTTTTTTGCTCATCACATTTATATGGTGCCTTGAGCTGATCTATTTGAAAATATCCCATCAAAATACATTAGATTTTGTTGATGTAATATGACAAATTGTATGGTAGGTACTCTAAGCTGCTGAGGAGCAAGGAAATGATTGTCAATACTTACAAATGGGAGAGGGAGGTCACATCGTTGAATATGCCATCTGGAAGCTCTGAGATTTCATTGCCATGAAGAGACCTGAAAAAAGAAAAAGACAGCTGTCAGAGAACATCAAGGAACAAAATGCATTTCTGAAAATAGAACATACATTTCCCCATCCTTTACAAACACAAAACTCTTTTTTAAAAACAATTTATTCTTTTACAATTGGCTACTTGTAAAATGCTGCTTGAAAACTGCAAAAATCACACAAATAGGAAAAAAACAAACAACCTGGAAAACTATTGTCTGGCCCACTGCTATGCATTTCTTTTTTCTTTTCTTTTTTTCTTTTAACAAATCAAACTGGAAATATCAGGAAAAACCTTCGGGGAGATTCCACTGTTGTGTGCTGGTGGTTCTTATTTCTGGCAAAGCTTTGTGCAGCTGGCAAAAATATGAGGCTCTGAGAGTCTGGACCAGCCTGGTGTCAAGTTTCTTTGTGTGTTTGGTTGGCAGGGCACACTCAGAGAGAGGGGTGTGGGGGATGTAACCATTCCAACATATGAAGCAAAGTTAAAACAGTCAAGCTAATCATATTCATCCTGTCAATAGGGATTTTTGTATTAATGTGCAAATACATCTGCATACATTTTTGTTCGTTCAGACTATTTTGCATTTAGTCTGATTTTCCTGTCATTTCAGGAGCACCACTGTGGGCGTCAAGCCTCCAGGGCTTAATGGTCTGCTGATTGATGACAGCCATAATCTAACAGGTCATTACCACCTCAAATCCTCAGATGACCACAAGCTTATGTTACAACCAATCAGTCCGCACTAACAATACATGACACATCTGGGATGAAGAGATTTGTTGTGTGAACAGTTTCCGAATTGCAACTTCCTGCATTGTTTGATGTCTCAAGTGGAGCTGAGCTGTGGAAGAGCTGGAAGAAAGTTTGCCAGTGTAAATATACAGTGGAACTGGAGGGAAAATATACAGTGTAACATGTAGGAGTCAACATGTTTATTAGCCTGCGTGCCGTAGAGAATGCTTATTAGTGCAAAGCAAGTGGGTGGTTTGTTGTAGTCAGAGGATACCGAGGCCGTGAAGCAAGCAGTGTGGCAACCATGAGAAACCTAGAGGGAAAAAAGGAGTCAGGGAGGTTCCAGGAAGCAGCCTAAGCTGCTGGTAAATTCCTTCTTTTCTTTTTTGTTTCAAATCACAATGTTAGTCCATACCCCCTGCTACATATGGTCCTACTAACAATACCCGGTTTAATATATACTTTCACAAATTACCTATGTAATTTCTAAGGTTTAAAATCCTTTTCAAGCAGTGCCAGAGATAATAGCATTGGTGCACACTGAAGGTCAGTTGTTCCAGTTGACCATTTACATATGTGTACAAGTTTAGAAAATCAATCAGAAAGCAGCAAATCAATGCAATTTAAGCGTGATAATGGAAAAGGATGTGTGTTCACCCAGATGGGGCTGCCAGACATTTTCAGCACAGAAAACAGAGGTTGCAGTTCAATTAGATGTCAGTTATGAAATTTAGATTCTAGAGTAAGAACTTAGTGTGAACAACATAAAAGCGTGGATCTTGCTGCCTTGTGATGGTGGCAAAGGGGGATCCTTGTTACCATGTGACCAGTGACCATTGTTTAAGCACAGCCTACCTGAAGTGCTGTAGCTGACTTTGTTGAATCTTTACCACAATAAATTAAGGCACTTCTGAAGGCAAACAGCAGGCAGACCTGGTATTAGAAAAGTGTATCTACCAAAGGACCGGGATTACAGTACTATACCTCTAATAAAATTATATTGTTCTCATCACTGCAAATAATTTTCACTTTACTGTTTTAAATAAAAGGAATAGAACGTGTTATTCATTTGTTTTTAGACATTGTGAAATTCAGTGATTCTGTCTAAAGTTGTCGTCCAGGAACATGCTTGAACTAAACTTTGTCTACTTTGTTGGAACCATTTATAGAACAATAAAATAGATTTCAATTATTTTAAAATGTTCTGCTATGGTTGCTCAACTGCTGCCACTTACTGCCTTGTTACAATGTGTATTCCCTGAGCTTTATGGTCTCTACCTTCCCAGGGCCAATTCATGCCAGACTTCACTTTCTACTCTGTTATTTCTCCTATCGTACTCTTTCATATCACTGTGCCACTCAAGCCGTCAATGGCCACGCCCTGGCGCTGTTTCATCTCACACACCTCACACCTAATACCCAGCAGGCCAATTAGCAGCTTATTAATCTGTAGCTCAAACCGCAACCGACACACACACACATATACACACTTTTAATCAGTCCAACCCCAATCGCGCCACATGTATGCCAGGCTCCAACCACGGCTCTGTTTGAAGAACAGAGCGTTAATGATTCTTCTCCTTTTTACTGCTGTGTAAAGTCAAAGGTGCAGCTTTATTAAGGCTTTGGCACCTCAGCATGTGTGAGAACATGCGAGTGCGTCCTGCTCGTAGTTGAAGTTGGCGTCTCCCTACGGTTTTGAAGAAGCTTCCAATGTTGAACTTTGAACCCTTTGTGGGGTCTTAAAATTGAAACTATTAAACAGACCTCATTGTGGTTTTACATTAGCGGCACCACAAAGCCTTGATTTGTGAAAACATGAACACCGACTGACATTTAATAGGAGACTCATGATTGAAACATCAAAGTTTTCTGCTTCACTTGGACTCCTGTCTGACTGATTGAGACATTGAGGTAGACTAGACTGAGTGTGTGAACACGTCTGACTGTGTGTGTACTCCTGAGCCTGCATGGTGTGTGCGGGTGGGAGGGCCTCACATGGCGTCGAGCGCGCTCGCTCCAGGACTATTTCAGAGGCGAAGGTGGCGTGAGTGAGTCAGTGCAGAAATAACGGACGCAGCTTCATTAGAGATCAAAAGGAGCATGCTTGGGGTAGCAAGGCGGCATCGGCTAATGATGGCCGAGCTTCACTCTCATTCGTTCAGCGAAAGGGCTTTATGTTTTGTGTCTCATTATGATACAGAGCTTTATTCGAATCCCGCCGTAAAAAGGAGGCTTTGTTGAAGCTTTGTTGTCAGTAATAAAAAAGTGTGCCTGCTATGAGCACACATGGAAGGCTAAGAAGTCAACTCCCGCACACCCACACACACACACTAACAGGCTCGCCGTCTACAGATCACAAGCATAAGGACTATCCAAGCAGATATAAACATATACACACAAAGCCATACACAGTTTAATAAAGAAGGCTGCAGGACCTGGTCTCAATTTCTCCTCAAAGAACTGAACAGCAGATTGGAGTCAGAAGGTTGCTGCTTTATGCAGCTGTTGTATTTTTGTATGCACTTCCAAACACTGGTTTAATTTCGTCATTGTTCTGTCCAACTCATTTACTTTCTGCTCTGCAGTTATTTAGCAGCCCATGGTCACTGAGAGTGCACAAAGACCTTGTGACTTCATAAAAGTCCTGAGACAGAGTTGGATGCATTACAGTTACCAGGCCAAACAAATTCTCTTGTAATCAGTGTCAGAGTGATTTTACACAGTGGTGGCCCATGCTCTGCCCTTATTGATGAGGTATTGATGAGCTCGGGCTGCTAAGATGCAAATAAGAAGACTGGAAAAGATGTCTGAGACGGAGGCATGACTGGGAGTAGAAATCAGAACAAGATCCTGGCTGCTACCCCCATAGCTGCCATTTAGACAGAGAAAATAGGTCGGATTGTGTGAGAGTGTGTGTGTGTATGAGTGAATTCAAAAGCTGTCAGAACTGTTTAGACAGATTTAGTCCTCGGGAGTCAATCAAAGATTCTCTGCATCTGCACAAGTATTGCTGAAGTCAGCAGGCGCTTCAGAAATGTCCTCCTTAATGACTTGTTTGACCTAAAAGTGTTTCCTGTCTGGTTTAAGTCTGTTATCTTTTTCTACAAAATCAGTTGGTAACAATTAAGC
This sequence comes from Poeciliopsis retropinna, assembly GCA_010277075.1. Taxonomy (NCBI): domain Eukaryota; kingdom Metazoa; phylum Chordata; class Actinopteri; order Cyprinodontiformes; family Poeciliidae; genus Poeciliopsis; species Poeciliopsis retropinna. Next base: position 11,884,369 of record VMRM01000014.1, on the reverse strand, counting down.
TTTTGATTGGAACTAAATTCTTACATTCCTACTAATGTAAGAAAGATTACATTTTTTTATTCAATAAAGAAATAGAAAGGCAATTAAAACTATATTGTAAAAAAGTAAAACTAAATGCAGTACAAGTTGACCTTTTACATGTTTTGTCACTTTATAACCATGAATTTCAATATATTTTATTAGAATTTTACAAAGTAAAATGAGGCGTTCATTCTCTGACCTACCTAAATGAAAGCCTGTGCAAAATGAACTCCACATAACCATGAACATACTGTCCCCATCCTAAAACATGTCGTTGGCAACTTCATGCTTTGGGGATACTGTTCTCCAGCATAATCAAAGAAGTTGGTGAGAGTTAATGTGAAAATGGATGGAAATAAACACAGTACAATTCTAGAAGAAAACATGTCACAGGCTGGAAAATCCCCCACTGTCACATAAAATCCCATGTGGTTTCGGGGTAAAGCTTGGCGTTCTAAAGTAATAAATTGTGAAAAACTTCCAAATGATCAGACTATTTTTGCAAGGCAGTGTAAAGACAGATCGGTATGTAACATATTAAAAGAATATACACAACATGGAGATAAAGTATTTAACCTCATCTATAAATAAACTCACAGCAGTCGCAGTGAGTGCAGTCCACTGAAAGCCATTTTGGGTATACAGCGCAGAGAGTTGTAGCTCAGGATTCTGCAGAAAAAAAAATCACACATGTAAGAATAACTTTTATTCTCTTTTTAACTTTTATAACCAAAATTTAACAACAGCTTTTTCTTCTGGCAACTAATCAGGACTTACAGAGTGGTCAGTTGACTCATGTTAGCAAAGGATGAGTTGCTCAGAGAGTTGATTTTGTTGTTGCTCAGGTCACTTAAAGGAAAGTTCAGAAAAAAATAAACATATTTACTATGATGGTGCATGCAGCTTTTATAGTATGGGCAGGCAGAGAAAGGCTTACACCAGCTGTAGGTATTTGAAGGAAGACAGCTCCTTAGGAACAACACTGAACTGGTTGCCGTCAAGATACCTAAACAAGGAGACACAAGAGTTTTCATTTCAGTGGAATTCAAAATAGTTTATTTACGAGTACAGTCTGGATTCACCAAAATTTTCTAAATTCACTTTACACAACACACAGATCTAATTTATATTCAGTACATTATGCCACTTGGTAAAAAAAAAAAAGAAAAATGCCATTTTAGTAAATGTAGCAGATTGTATTGACTCCAGCAATCCCTGACAAGAATATAGCATTAATGAACAGTTGCAAACAGTCATATTTTCCGTGAACAGCCAATTGTGAACAGTGTAATCTCCCTGTTATAGCCTGCATACTACTCTGCAAACAACATTTTTATTTGCATCAAACAATTTATGGGTTGCAGTGTGTTCACAGTGAAAGTCTTGCAAATGACAAACCATTCCTGTCAAACAATTGTCAGCTGGTATATGGAGAACATGCAGGACAATGGTTTATTTTATAATATTAATATCACTTCCATAAGGTGTGGTAGTAATTTAATCCCATGTTGGACAAGAAGAAGCAGAATATTGCTCTCCGTATGCACTTTATGTGAGCTTTTCCAATTTTAATGTATGGGAAGTATTTCTTTAAGTATGAACAAGGAAAATGAGGTAATGATGAAACAGTCAATGATTCCAGCCCTTCTACTTGTGACTGTGATACAAAGACTGGTGCATGTGATAACAGTTGAGGCCACCAAAGTCAGCATTATGCCTGCAGGAAGGCAATCAGCCCTCTGACTGCTAACACAAAGTCCTACATGCAGACTGTCATGTTGATAAATGGCTCATTTGAGGGCAGCCCCCACTGAGCAGAACTCCAGGCTCCTGCTATTGTTGTTGACTGCACAGAAGGTGGGAAGGGCAGCGGCTGGAGTAGAGCGGGGAGGGGAGCAGTTAGTTTGCAGGCCTTTAGGTTCAGAGGTAATGAGAGGTAATGATGGTGCAGAGGACACTTGGGATAATGATGGAGTAGCAAACTCTCCAGATGACAAGATGAAAGCCCTGAACAGAGGGGTACACCTGGTCACACCTGCTGGGACAATGACAGGCCTTAAGGCTTGCTCAGCGTGTGTGTGCATCACAAGAACCAAATGAGGCAGTATTGGAAAGTTCCAGACTTGTTCCCTCCCCCCACCCCCCTTTCCATTGAAAACTGCTCATTAAAATGTCCTGTTGCTCCCCTTTGCACTCATGGACAGGCTTCTGGCCCTATCACAAATATGCACACACACACTCTCTCTCTCTCTCTCAGACATCCTTGGCTCTGAGTGTGAGAGTGACATCAGTGCCCAGAGGGCAACAAGGAACACAGAAGAAGAAAAAGAATGTCTGGGAGAATGACTGCAGGGTTTATTGACTATATTCCCCTTCTTCAAGTGATGAGATGTTTTGTTACCTTTCACTTGTTCTTCAAGTGTTAAAACCTCCCTGTTACTGTTTTTCACGTAATCTCCTTCAGGTTTAGACGAAAACAATAGAAGTAGAAGATCTGGCGTCAAAGTAAATCAATGCCACGACACTTACAGTTCAGTCACATTCCTGGGGATGCCTTTGGGTAGTGTGTGGAGATGCTTGTTGCTGCAGCGCACCACAGTCTCCAGGCAAGAACACTCGCTAGGACACTGGGGTCGAGGAACACAACTCGACTCCTCTTGGCCTGGTAAAAATATAAAGTCAGTAATCAGGAGGGAAGTCATGCTAAAAAATATGCAACAGCACTTTACCTGTAGAGAAAATATGAATCATAATTCAGATATAGATTGTGTGTACCCACTCAACTATTTTTTCTGGGACAAAATGCTGGGTTAATATTATTTGCAAACATATGCGATCACATTTCATATCTTTGTAAAAGATGTGTAAAAATCTTTGACACATTGTGAGTACATTTATTCAGTGGGGATAAATAATACAATTTTAATAAATAGTTGTTTTTGAACAAATAAAATTGGCTTCACAATTAATAATAAATTTAAAATAATAAATTCTTCTAACTACTCACTACTAAGCTGGAAAAGGACCAACATTTGTCTTTCCTCCATTCATGGTAGGAAGGATATTATGGCAGACAAAAAAAAATAAAGAAATAAATCTCTTAAGTCCTCCACTATGGAAATGGACCAAAAATGGGGGTCATGGGGTCACCGGGTTTCTATTACACACCAACCAGTTGATTGGGAAAGAAACCAGATCATTCTTTTTTTGCCAATAAACACACCATGGATATGAAACAAAGGATGAAAATGATAAAAAAAAAGTGGAAAAGTACCTCATGACTGTGGTTAAGAATAGTGGATTATCTATTGTCTGTTTCTCTTCCCAAAGCCCTGGATATTATTGTGTTTACGTGCGTAACAACACTAATACCGGCTCTGCCAGAAACCTAAACTTATGGCGAAATTAACATAAACATAGTCCCCTAGACACAAAATCAAACTTCTTTCAACCCAGTCTTCAGACAGACTTAAATGGTTTGGAAAACCTATGGCTGAAGAGGAAAAGCATAAGTGAGGACCCTGGACTATGTATTACCCAAAGAGATTATTAAAGAGAAACGGCTAAAGATCTTAATGCTCCAGCCTTGTAAAATTTTATAGCACAGGTTTTATTAGTACTTTCCATTCAGAAAACGGTGGTTGTGCAGAAGTATAAATAATTGTGCTGCCAGGGATTTTGTTAAAAACAATTATTCTTAACAAGACTTTAACCTATGTAATGAATCACTGTACTCAAAATAGAGGTAAAATTTTACAACAAGTTTCAGTGTGTAATTACACTCTTGCCGTAATGGATGAATCTGTTTTAAGGCTTTTTACACATTTTTACCAGGGGAACTGTTAAAGAGGATGGCACTGTAGCTGAAAAACAAGATATTACAGTAAAAGTTGGTGAAGCCATGGAGAAAAGTAAAAAATAAAAAAGCAAAGCAGAGCAGGGAATGGGAGGACTCCCTAACGTGATATCGATCAACAAGAGCAAAGAATGGAAGCTGCCTGAGGCCCAAAGACAAGCCTAGCAGTCATTCAGGTGCAAATAGGCTGACTTGTCAATAAGACAAACAGCTCAATACTATAACTGCACTCAGCGCTGGATCGACCGGCAGCTTAGGAACTGCTGAAGCAATCTATTCAGCAAACAAAAGAGTCACACAATAGTGGCCATTATTCAGGAGGAGTCCACATACTTTCCGCAGGTCTTGTTCAAAATGATTGTGGGAAGGAGGGAGATGTTAAAATCTTTAAGTCAAACCCCAGAAGTTAGCTAAACACAAAGTGAAGGATATCTATGATATTGGCAAAACATCTCTCCCTTCAAGAAGAGAAATAACTCAATATAGAGTAGATAAGATGCTGTTGTAATTTGCACAGCGACTTACAGAAAAAGAAGTTAACTTAAAACATGGCACCCACCTTCCTCACAGCGAAAATCTGGCAGAGCTACATCCTGGAGGGGGATCTCCTTTAAGAAGGCCGGGCGCTGGCAGCGAGGGTTACCTGTCACAATCTTTCTGCTCCTCAGCCAATCACCAAGCCACGCCAACCGACAGTCGCAGTTGAAGGAGTTGGCCAAAAGGTTTCTGAAGGAATGACAGAGCAAAAGGGGTTCAGAGCAATAAAACCAGAAATGCCAGAACAAAACTATATATGACATAGAGTCTTACAGAGTAGAGAGAGTCTGCAGCGTGTCAAAGGCCCCAGGAGTAATGGTGGTCAGATGGTTGTCGTATAGAGACAGCAAACGGACATTGTGAAGCCCTGTGAAACTGTCGTTGTGAACACAACTGATTTTGTTGTTCCTCAACATCCTATGAATATAACAAAAGCAAAAAGAATTATGAGCTGTTTTCATGGATTTTAATTGTTTGCTTTCACATGGTCTTACGTTACTCACAGCATGCGAAGTCCCTCGAGGCCTCGGAACATCCCGCTTCGTACTGAGTCAATTTGATTGGCTGTGAGGTGAAGCTCAAAGACGGACGATGCACCTTCAAAAGCTCCGTCCTCAATCTCTGTGATCTTATTGTTACTCAGGTTACTGTGGTTAAAAAAATATCTATGTTACAATTACAAGTTGTATTTAGAGGATGATGATAAACAGTTTTACTCACATTTTCTTGAGTTGGGAAAGGTTCTTAAACACACCGGTAGCCTCAAGAGTTGTTAGTTCATTATTGTTAAGGCGGCTGAAGAGAATGAGATATATTGTTTAAAAATGTCAGCATTTAACACACTTTTCTCCCTGCAATTTCAAGATAGCGGTGAAAGCAATTCCTTACAGTTCAGCTGTGGATGCAGGGATGTGCTCAGGGATCCTGGTGAGTTTCAGGTTGGAGCAGTCTACTACGTTGGACTCACAGCGACACTTGGGTGGACACACAGGATCAGTGTTGCAGACATTATTCAAATGGGTGTCTTCTGTACCTGAAGGAAATAAAATATAAACAAACTGTTACGCTCATTGGAAAACTCACTAGGTATGCTTGTTCTATGCCTTCTTCAAGCAAATGGTAAATTAGCCAATCCCATAACAGCAAAGCAATCCATTTGGGGATCTTGACCTGCTGATCTACTGGGTAAGGAAAAAGACTCTTTCAAAATACCATTTCTACACACACAACACACCAAGCCTTGAGATGAATAGGTGACAAGACCAGCAGCAGATGACCACACTGGGTGCCCTGTCTGTTAGCTGTGAACAGAAAATTGAGGTTGTGGTTCCAACAGGGCTAACAAAATAGGACAATGACAGCCTGGAGATATATTGCTGCAAAATTTCAATCGCTCACAGTGAGATTTCAATGATGGGGTCTGAATTTGTCATGAAAGCATGGGTAGATCCTAAGTTGTATCAAGTGTTCAGGTTAGTGGCGGTGCAGTGATGTGGAAGATATTTTTGGGTTGTACTACTTTCTTAGTACAACCCGATCATATTTTAAACACCAAATCCTATGTGAGTATTGTTATGACCACTATGTATCTGTCTTGTGATGGCTATTTAAAAGTAGATCCACCGTGGTATAGCAAGGCGTACCTAATAAACTGACTGGTGAGCAAACAACAAAACAACCCTTAAGTAAAATTCTTTCTCCATTAAATGCATAATCACATGCTCACTTTCTTTGTACATGGTCCTGCTGTGACCTAAGCAGGACTCTTGGTGTAGAGATCTCCTCTACACCAGGAGTCTTTATAGACATCTTGCTATATGTCTACTTCTCCAGAATGAGGACAGATAAATTGATGAAGGAGAGTTATTCCAAAGAAGCAACCGAGTGGAAGCAGTGGGGTAAAAAGAAAGTAGATCAGGCTGCTAAGATTCAGTGACGCACAGCGCTCGAAAGGATGGATGTTGAGGGAAAGGTATGAAGGGAGTGAAGCTGAAGAGACGAAAGGTCGATACATTAAAGAAGAAAAAAAATGCATGTAACATGGGATAAATGAAAGAGAAATGCAAATGTGTTTTGTTAGAGAGACCTTATGAAGAAAGAGCAAGAGTGGAGCCGCAAAGGGAGTGTGCGATGCTTTGCTGAACCTCCTCTGTCTATGAATAGACGTTACGTGCCAAAAAGTGTGCTGTCGGTTACATCATGGCTTCTTAATAATGGATCAGCACTGGGAGTTACTTAGAACAATGTGTCTGTGTCTCCGCAACTCTGCATTGTGTCTCAGTGCAAATGCTCCATTTAGAGGGTACAGCCCAGGATTTTCTGTTGGTACATTGCTTGGTGTGCCATTCTGTTTTGCAGCGGTGCAGAAATATGCAAGCGTTTAAAGATGACGTCAGCGGGACACCGTGGGGAGCACAAACCACATTCGTGGACTGGAAAACCATAAATAAATGATATGGTTGAGTATCAACAAAAAAATCTACCCAAATAAAAGATGCAGGATTACAAACCACAGCCTAATCTTAAACCCTAATCAATGACATTGAGAGAACTGTATTTAGGGAAACAAATTACACATCTTCCCTACATAAAGACTTTTTTTCCAAAATAGTGTCACTTCTCTATTGTGGCTAAGCAGAGGCTGCAGACAGATGTAGCAACACTAGTCATTAAGGAACTTTCTCTTGTTCACCCAGACAACAGGAATAGGCATTTCCTGCTCCAGAGGAAGCAATGAAAGTACAAGGAAAGGTCTTTGATCTTGAGGATGTGGAGGAGCCAGGGGAGATTTCGTGAGCCTGAGTCATCGTCAGCGTCACAAGTGCGTGGCAGCGACACTTTTACTGTTGGCAGATTTACACAAAAGTGCAAAAAGCAGAAAGCAGTAGAATGAGTTTTTTTTTTTTTCCCCGCTCGGAGACACAAAATGACTCATCACTGAATGTGTAGAAGTTCTCTTAACTACCTGCAGTCTGGTTGTTTATTAGCAATGTGTTCTGCACTCATGGACTTTGTGTTTAGAGATTGAATGTATAAATGGTGGGGGATTTTATTAACATCGATGGAGGGTGAAATTCTCATTAATCGCATTCCACTTTGATCTCTCCAGTACTTTCAAAGTACTCCCATTTGTTCCGTAAGTCAGCTCAGAGCTTTATCTTAACTTTGCACATTCATTTACATAGAGCAAGCTGTACTGGTATTGACAATGAATCACACAAGCATATACAGCAAGATTGAATCTCACAAACACAGACTTTGACACACATCACTGCTCCTCCAAGTTATTTTCTTGGAAGTGTTCATGTTAAGGAGTCCGGAAACATCCCCTGATAGGAATCTCAGTCCTCTGGTGGGCTTTATTTGCTTTAGCTTTGCTGATACAGAGGGCACACTTTCTTTCTCCTCTTTTCTGCGACTTTTCCATTTGGTGACTGTCCAAAAGCCAAAGCAAAGACACACTTCCTTTGGACCCAAACTGCTGGGACTGTTAGGAAAACAGATCCTATATATGTGTTCACTCATATTAATCATAGCTAGAAGTATGTACAGTTGAAACCAGATATTTACATGCACTACATGAAAGGAACTCTTAACTATAAAATAAATCGGTCCAAATGTTTCCATTGCTCCTGAAAGAAGTGTGTAACAGAATGCAGTTTGTAGGCCTCCTTGCTTAAAAATACACCTTTTCAGCTTTTATAGAGATCTTTCTGAGATCAGAATTTTGTGATGGCCACATTAAAGGGGATATATAATGCATTTTCAACTAGTCAAGTAACATGTTGCCTTCAGCTGTTACAGAAAAAACTGTATATATCAAATATAACTAAAGAAATTTGACATCACACTTTGTTGCCTGGAAACTTGACCTCTGTCTCTTTAAGATGTATCACAACAATGCTTCTCCATAATGTTGTAATACAAAAAAAGACATTTTGTCATTATCATAAAAGTTTTACTTTTCTTCCATTTTACTGAACTCACTGGAGTTTCTGGCTGTAATGTGACAAACTGGAAGTTTAAAGGGCATAGATAATTCTGCAAAACACAGTAGAAGACATGAACCAGAAGCAAAACACAAGGCAACTTCTTTCTATATTATCCTTGTTTTGTTAAAGGCCTGGTAATTCCAGTGCTAAAGGAATCATTCCAAAATGACAAAAATGCAACAGACGGATTTCATGAAAGGCAATGGAAAGAAAACAGTGATATCACTACAAGTACCAAAGATTCACAGTGAGAAATAATGATAGGTGTGAAAATTTACAAGCAACTCACCTGGGATGACGTACTGCTCTTTGGCTGTGATGGAGGAAAAACAGAGGGACGGATGTCAGTGAGGTCAGATGTGCATAGCCGGTGTCACTGCTATGCATCAAAACAGTCATATATAGATGTTATATATGACAGCACATGATCAAACAGTGAAGCCAATGTCTCCATATTGTTCAAGGCAATATAGAGGAACTAGTGGCAAAGTACAAAGGTGGTAAATATTTTGCTGTTGCTAAGGAAGAGAGGCATGAAGGAAAAAAGGACAGTGAGAAAGAAAGGCACATGAAAGACAGGACATTGTGAAAAGGAAGGGAGGTGGGGGGACAATCAAAAGCAAAACATGGAATCCTTTTTTCATCAGATCTCGCCAAACAAACAAGGCTATAAAGAAGTGTTAAACCTCAGCAGTGCATGGTGCCAGGCAGCACAGTACAGTGCATAAACACAATAGTGGGTGCAAGGTTGGGGGAGTCAGGAAGATGGAGGCATAGTGAAAGAAACCTGAGCCTGATGATGGGCAGGTATTCAAACTCTAGCATCTAACCCTCCCTTGAACTGATCCCAGCTCTCTGTGGTGTGCATGTAAAACCAGATTCTTGTTCTGGATATACAGGAACAGCGGAGAGAAATAACGCCAACCTTCTCAGTTTAGTCTGACAAGAGGGACTGACTGAGGAGTACCAGCACAGGCCTTGGTAGCTCTAACAAACAATTTTGTAAGCAATGATCACAGATTAAATACAGAGGAAGCAACAAATTACTGTAGTCCCAGAATACTGAAGGTAAGAAAAAATAAAAGCCGAAAAACGGAAAGTAGAGACAAGAAAGCCTGTTTGAAAGGTAAAAAACCCAACATGTTTGGAGACACAGCCATGCGCCTACCGGAGCAGCGGAACTTCTTGCTCTTAATTTGTCCGATTCGTTTGTTTGCGAGGCGGCGTGGACTGGCACAGCGGGCGCCGCTGGTCTCGATCGGGTTGGAGCGGAGGTAGTCTGCAAGCCACTTCAGATTGCAGTCACAAATAAAGGGGTTCTGTGCCAGGTGACTGGAGGAAGATAAATGAGTGCACAAAAACATGATTAAATAGAAATCAAACATTTATTTGGTATTTTTTGTTACTTAGTCCATTTATTTAGTTATCAGCAGCACTATTGGCACTTCATATAAAGCTCAAAGTCGGTTTCGTATCCATAGTTTCCACTCTAAAGAAATGATTTATTATCTATAATTGTAACATGCCGGCTGGTACATTTTGAAGCGAAAAATCTTCTTTTGTGACTTAATGGAGCCTCTGAAGGTAGAGTACCACAGAGTACAGTTATTAAAGTCATTACTATTATGGACATGACTTTAGTTTGACAAACAGGATAGTAAATTGTTGGCTGAATACATGCACTATCTAATTTCCCTAAATAAAATGCAATACTAACAATTCTATTCAGAAGTCGGTTAGAAAGTAGTCTGCCTGGGTGTAATTCAATATTATTATAAATACAGATGTTCTGAGAAGGCCTCAGAGGTTTCTTAGAGAACATTATTGAGAAAACAGCTTCATGAAGACCAAGGAACACAGCAGACAGATCAAAGATAAAGTTGGGCAGAGGTCCAAAGTAGGGTTAGGTTATAAAACAATATCCCGAGCTCTGAACATCTCACAGAGTAATACTGTTTCTTAAGAACAGAGAAGTTGGTCAGAGTTATGACACAGAGAAAAACCTGAAACAAATCTGTTTAAGGCAGATAAAGATTTGGGCCTGGGGCAGGAAGTTCACCATCCAGCAGGGCAACAGTCCTAAACAGTCAGTCAAAGCTGGAAAGGTTTAGATTGAAACAACTTAATGTGCTAGAATGATCCAGCCAAAGTATAGACATAAACTGTATTGAAACTTGACTTGAAAACTGCTGTTCACACATGAGTTTAAGCTATTTTGTAAAGGATCTACATTTGCAATACATGTGCAGTATGTCCAATCGTGGATCAAAATACGCAGTTTTCAATTTTCTTTCATAAACAAAAAAAGATTTTAACACAAGGTTTTCTTTTTTCCCCTTCCTCTTTCTGATGCTAATTTACTTTGTATTGATAAATTGTATAAAAACCCAATGAAATCCATTTTAAGTTGTGGTTTGTAACAAACTAAAAAAGTTTGGGAAAGGCATGATATATTAGATTGTTGATTTCCAGGCTGCAGCATGTGCATGTTAAGAAAATAAATGTTTTTCACTTTACACTTTGTAATTCAATTTCTCTGTAGGTGCACACTCCAGTAAGTAAACGACTCCTGCGTTGCCTCATGTTTTATAGTAAAGGGCTGAGCATGTGTCAGAGTGAGTAAATCTGTTTGTGTTTGACTCACAGGGTTTGAATTGCTCGAAGTGAAGTGAAGGTGCCCTTGGCAAGAGTTTGAATCTTGTTATCATACAGCGATAGCAGGGAGAGATTTTGCAGATCCTGGAAGGCATTGGCACGAACGCAATGAATCTTATTGGCATTCAGCAGCCTAAAAAAGGAGAGGGAATAAGGGGGGAAAAAAGAGAGGGAGGCAGCTTGTCAAAATGTCTCTGAATATACCTGGAAAAATCCAAGCAAAGTTTATTTGAAAGTCATTCCTGGATACGTCTGGAGAGTAACAGCAAAGTGCACAAGAGTTCGACTTACAGCAGTTGCAAAGAGTAGAGGCCGTCAAACACACCCTTCGGCAGGTCGGTGATCTTATTTCCATACAGCACACTGAGGATTCGTGGCAAGCGTTTTAAACACAGTAAGCTACAATCAAGCAGATTTTTATGCTCCAACTGAGCTTTATACAACTTACAGGGAGTTGAGAGAGCGAAGGCCCTGGAAGGCGTCAGGAGCTATCTCTGAGATCTGGTTGTTGCTCAGGTCTCTGCGTAGAAGAACAACATCAGACATAGAACTGAGGAGCGATTGACGAAATCTTACCCACATCGGAAGGTTGCCAGATACCTAAGTGTAAACTGGATGAATATAGGTGCCAGCCCACTTCATATCACTATTTATAAACAGAACTTTGCAGTTAATCTTAACATTTACTTGGATTATTCGTGGCCTAATAAGCAAATCCTTCAATGTAATGTGTAAGAATGTGATGGCTGAGGGCTGAAATCCAAAACAAGATACAGTAGACTGCCTCGGAACATCACCAATTTTAATAGGATCCACAGGCCTCTCCCCACAGGATAACCACTAAGCCTCTGTACCAATGTGCGCCTGTCTGTGTGAGTAAACGCAAAAGTAAATGAAGAACAGTGGGAGAGAAAGGGAGAAAGACATATGGAGAAAGAGACTTAATGGAGTATGTAGATTCAACTCCAGCCGACTTGATACCTTTGAAGGAAAACCATCATGTGGTGAAGAGGGGGGGATATTCCCTCATTTGGGGGTAACAGCTAAATAAGGAGCCATTTGTCTTTTTGCAAGTGCTGAGGTTTCCTGGAAATGAAATCGAAGTTTGGGGGCCAACATATGCAACGGTGTGTGTCTGTAAACTCAGACACTGTAGTGTTTGTGTATATTTCGGCGTGTGAGGGCTGTTTTAGCATCCCTGTCTAAAGGAGTGGTTCATGTGTAGGTCATTCAAACTGACGCAAGGTGGAAGAAAATGTGCGTGGGTGGCTTTACTGGTGCAAAGGTTAGCTGAGGCTGCAACTAAGGAATGAAAATGCACATAAAACTTATGAATTAACCCTTTAATTGTATAAGTGATTAATTTAGCATTTTCTTTCACATTTTGATGCACAGTTACCTTCTACACACTGTTTAGAGAGGAGTTGGACACTACCAGTATTAAATGTCCATAGCCAGGTGGATCAACACAGACATGTAGACATACAATGTAAAATACAGAATCAGCAGCTCTAACAGCAGTAGCAGGTTTGTTTAACAGAACAGATGGATAACACAATTTCTGATAAACTCTGGTTCAGGTTTTGTTAAGTTTAAAAAAAAAAATTACATTCTAACTACAAACTCTTCGGGAAGATTTTTTGGTACATATTAATTAAGTGTTCTTTCCAAATATCTTTGACGCTAGGAAACTCATGAAGCAATCTCACTTACAATTCTTTTGCAGTGTCCAGTTTCTTAAAACATATAACTATCCTTGTCAAGTGGAACTGAATTTAGCAGAAAACAGCAGCGTTTATTTTCCTTTTAAATGTGATTCAACCCTTCCAGTATGTAGGACGCAAGAAATCTTCATGCAATAACTGCAAATAGAAACCCAAGGAATGTTTCATTTTTTTCCCCTCTCGTCTTGTTACAACCGCAAACTTAATGAGAGAATTTATTAAAGCTTATACATTGTAGACAAATGAATGAAATAGTAGACTTGTGTAGAAATTGTGATGTGACTTGGAAAGGTTATATGGTTTTCAACATTTTTTTGCAAATAAAAGAATGACATGTGCAAAACTATTCAGCCCTCATGAGTCAGGTGGCTGTAAGCTCACTAAATTGGAAAAGGTTTAATGAAAATAAATACTTTAGCAACATAAACTGTCAAGGATGTTTGGTTTGTTAGCTAAAATACTATCGACTTAAATGTTCACCATAATCCCTTTTCAGGTTGAACTGCAGAAACTTTCCTTCAACATTTCCCTGCACCTACAATAAAATTTGAGTCATTGCAGACTGTCTCTTGGACTTAATTCACCTGATCTCATCCTGTACCGTCCCTGGAGTTGAGCAGTAAAATCACGAAGAATCTTTAAAAAATAGGCAGAGAAACTCCTTGACCTTCCTGTTCCTCCATCTCCCTCCTGGTATGTAAGTCAGACCTCATGGTGTTGGAGGTTTGGCTGACTGGCTGGCGTTTGCTGGCAAGGTGACCGAACAGCTGGCTCAACCACCAACTTGACATTGTTCACTCCCAGAGAGAGCGAGAGGTTTCAGCCCTCATTCCAGCTCTCCCTTCATCCCCTCATCATCCCTCCAGCCAGGAACAGACAGAGTGGACACAGTGCTAGCCAGGGGAATACCAGCAGGCAGCGATGAAAAATGAGACCTGCTATTATGAACATGTACGACTGAAGCTAGCGCCACCCCAAGCCTGAGAACAGGAGTACGTTCTCAAGCTGCAGACAAAATAGAAAGATAGAAATGGGATGAGAAGACTGGCAATCGTTGCTTCTTTTTCCAGCCACCAGAGTTTTGTTCCCATCTGTATAACTTAGCCCTGAGGGGAACATTCTGCTGTACTTACATCCTGCGCAGCTTCTTGTAGGGAGAGAAGGTTCCAGGAGGAACAGACTTAATCCCATTCTGCTCCAGACGTCTGGGAGGGAGAAGAGAAGAGAGGTGACACAATTAGCTAACCAAACAATAGCATTTTCCATGGCAACAGAGCTGAGTAATCACCTCTGACCCTTGGTGATTGGGCTGATTATATTAACGGAGATCTATTTCGCAGTTGTAATAGGTCCAGGCACACTGGAGTCATAACATCCACAGAACCAATAAACATTCTCAACACTAAAGTGATGTGGAAAAGGACTGGAGGGGAAAAGGCTCAATCTTGCTTTTCGTGAGGGTGTTAAGGCCTTCAGCTATAAGACGTATTTCTTCCTGATTTAACATTTACAGTTTCCAGCACGTATGAGCTCATGAAATCAATAATGATCTCACTTGTTCATGTGAACGCCGCTGCTATCCCTTGGGTGTTTCCAAAGTGTCCGCTGAAATCTTTGCAGTGGGGTAAAATATTACCTCTTTGAGTTTTTTTTTTTTTTTTCCTGTGTGAACCCAGTAGAAGTTGACACTGACAGAATTTGACAAAGCTCACTATAAAACACCTGTCAGAGCTCAAAATTAATACACAGACAAACACACGCTTGGCCATCTAGAACAGAGCGGCAACAGGCTCTAATCAGCGTCAGATGGTCCCACAGAAACAGAATCTGCTAAACCCCATTAGCATGGGCATACATGTGTTGTTTCGGGCTGCTGCTCAGGACCCGGCTCAGCCCCCCAGAACAAATCTCCTCTGAAGCTGGCAGAGGGCTGTTTATCTGCAGGTCAGTTCACAGCTTTTAAAACTGTCCTTACTGGGGCTTAGAAGGGCCCAGAGGAAGCCAGCTGCAAGCTTGTCTGGCTTGTTCTAGCTCTGCGCTTTCCTGCAGGGGGAACTGGCTGCAGACCAGCAGCACATGGGCCTGTATGGGCTGCGGTGGCCCCACGGCCGCGAAGGCATCTAAACATCATTAGGCTGCTATTTGTCGCCACAGAAAGATGGGAAATGTTCTTAAATCTTCTGTAAGTTTGGAAGCAGATGTAACCACCAGCTTCTTCAGTATTCAACGTCTTGGCGCAGAAGCATTTCTCCATGATTTAATTAGTCATTTCAGATTTAACTACATGCCTCTCAGGCCTCTTGGAGTGTGTTTTGTTTATGTCTACTCATGGGGGGGTAAATGTTTTGTTAGACTCTGGCCACAGTCATTTAGCAGTTCTGAGCTTCCAACATTTTTCAATCAGGACTCTTCCCCCTCTTCAAATGAAAGTCCCTCGCCTATGGAGTGATATGGGAGCGCAATTGGCATTCCTCGGATAACGGCGACTCGAGACCACAGATTCCTGCGGTGGACATGATCCCCCGTTCTGTTTTTGTCTGGCTGTCCCAGTATGAGTGGAGTGACAGCACTGTGGTTCCTCTGCCCTCACCATGCGGCAGCGTGCTGGACCAAGTGGCTTTAGCGCCTTCTCTCATCAACCAGTCTGTCTCACTGGTCCAAACCAGTCTGGCACTATGCACAAACGCGTTTTCGTGTCGGTGTACTTATGTCCCTCCATCCCATAATATTCTGGGTGTGTTAACACAGAGGACGCTGAATCCATTTGAGTCGCACACCCTGACTCAATCTTCTAGCTTTCCCATTGTTGCTCTTTGCTGATCAATGTGAGCAAGCGACTGAATCCTTGCAATCGACCAAGAAGCGCCTTTTTTCCACTTGTTAAAGGGGAAAACAAGGAACAATCTCCCAGAGTTGCCTGCAGAAGGAAAATCAATGGTTCCCGTCCAATTTGTCAACCAGAACACGTGTGTGACTGCCTGTGAGTTGGTGTTTGTGTCAATCCAATCAATGCTCGTCATCCTTTTCATCAGGAACTGAGCAGGGTTTTCATTATAGGGAAACACATTACGCCTCTGGGTATTCAACTAGTGTGTGCAGGAGTCAGAAATAAATGGAGGACCACAGCAGTGCAGATAAAAGGCAGAGGGAACGTTTTATGGCAGAGCTTGTCAGAGCAAACAGAGACTATGATGCATAATAATCCACTGTGGTGGTGTTTAGGCTTACCAGATCTTGTTTCACGAGAAAAAGAATACAGAAAGCAGCTAGAAACCTCAGAGCCATAAACGCAACACTCATTAGGGTGGAGGTGGGGAGGGGGGGCGGGTGGGGGGGGGTGTGATCGCAATTTCTTAGATTTATACATAATGAGAGCAGCATGCATGCATCTTTTGTGTGTACGTGATTTTGTGAGAGGCTCATTAACAAGGCATTAGGCCAGCCTCGATATGCAGCAACCTGCCAGGCTGTAACTGAAGCTGATTTTATAATGAACTTCAAGCACAGATCAAACCTGCTGCACTGAGTTACTGAACCAACCCCCTGACCACCCTCATGCTTTCCATTTTAATTCACTTTTACTGTGAATGCAGCTCCGTGAGCTTGTCCTTAATGATTGGGCCGAATGGGGAAACAGATGAAAAGATAGAGAAATCCACAGAGGAGAAAGTGAAGTAAAATAAAAAGCGTCCTGGGAATTCTGGCTCTAAGGTAAAGGTTCTGATGGACAGGAGAGAAGGAATGCACATGATATAAGTGCTTGTCTTTAAAACATAAATCAGAACCTTGAAAGGTTTATATGCAGGGCAGATTTAAGTACCAATTACATGCGAAGGGCTGGGAAAGTTTTAAAATGCCAGCGCTCATCTGCTGTGCAGAGAGCGCCTACCGTCCATAAAACGCATGCATGATAAATTCATCTTTCAACTGTCTCCCTGTTCTCCCATTAGAGATGCTCACTGGTCACTGTGCTCACAGAACACACTGGTACACAGTTTCTTGTAAAAGCATCCCGATAAAAGCATTAAAATGATAGAATTGCGAAGTGGAAAGATCTTTAAAAAGTTTTCTACAATAAAAATAGATTTGTGGTTTGTCTCTACCATCAAGAGCGTGAAGGTGTTCTCAAGATGTTTGTAGCGTCTAGCTAACTTTTTTCAGGATTCCTCATTGTTTAGCTGTATCCAGCTTCCTATCAACTCTGACCGGATTCCCTGGCCATGCTGAAGAAAAGCAACCCTTCATTATGATGCTTCCACCAAGATGTTTCACTGTCAACACAGTTTGTTTATAGCATTTTGCACGAAGGCCCAACAGTTCAATTGTATTCTCCTCTGATTACTATTATGATTAATGATCTACGTGATTAATGGTCTACTTGACTTTGCCTGGTCTGTCATTAGAGGTGAATGGCTTCGTCTTAGTAGGCTTGTTGGTCTGCTACATAAAAAGTTTGGGCGATTTAACCTGACTAAATAGCAAAAAAGTACAAGGATAAGTAAATAAATCTTTTATTGTACTTGAGACGACTAAAACCATGGAAAAACTGCATCTGGGATTTTTATGTTTTGTGGCTTGTGGAACATTATAAAGGTTGAAGCCAATTTCATGTGATCCTGGGAATCAAAATACAGACTTTATACCCTTATAACACAATAAATATAGTGGCAAGGCATAGGTGGACTGCCTTTAGCATGGGAACCAACATTTAATCTAAATGATCAAATTTAGCACACCAGTGCAGTAGAAATGGGTCAGGGTTGTTGGGGAACATGGGATCAGTGACTTTCACACTAGGTGAGTATTTATAAACACACCCTCATGGGGAAAAAGAGACCTAGAAACTGCTCCTCAGAAGAACATGCAACATGCTGGCCGGATTTGTCCAGTACTTTAGCTTTTTAACACTGGGCATTAATCACAGAGTTGTGGGAGACTTCCACAACTTCCATGCCAGTGGCATGAAATCTCTGATAAAGAGAGTAAAATGACTTATTTTAAAAGTTTAGTCATGCATTCCTGGGAATTGCACTGCAGCATGTGGGCCGTGAAGAGTTAATGCCCAGACAGATGTCGGAGGACTGATAAACTGAAGGAGGGATGTTAGCAAAGGGCTTGCATGCGGTTCACAGCATTCTGAGCTGATAAGAGCATTTGGTCTCAGTCTAGAGTTTCTGAGTGAATATTTCTGTCCACACATGAGACTGATGTCCTGTCAACGTGCTGAAAAGCGAAACATTCACAAATACCAGAGGTGTATAAAACAATGCAGATTATCAGAGAACCAAGTTTTCTTTCCTTTGGTCAATTTTGTGTGATCATAACACAGTGAGCAAATTTGGTCGCATAGTCTGAGGTGACCCCAGGATATCAATAAAAACAGACATTTTGCTCACATTTCCGACATGCTGTCAGGCAGATTGGCTGGAATAGCAGTTAGACCTTTCCCTCTGCAGTCCACTATGTTGTTGCTGCAGGTGCACATGGCAGGACAGGAGCCTCCACCAGTGCTGCATGGCTGCAGGTTGGAAGACTCCTGATGACCTGTAGACGAAGAATAGGAAATGGAAGTTAAATGGAAGCAAGTTTAAAAGGCAATAAAATATTTTTCTGTTTTCGTTTTTAGTGCTATTTAATTACTTAGATCACAGCAGTTTCTCTGGAAGTACAAAAAGGAAGAAAAGTTCCCACAGCATAATATAAGCTCCATTTTGCTTTTCTGATCCCTATTTGAACTACTTTCTCATTTGTAAACACATTGATGTAATCTATTCTAAAAGAGCTTCCTTCAGCTGCCTAATGAAGATTTCGCCAAAAAAAACAAAACTGAAAATGTGGGGGATGTCATTGTGTCCGGTCGCTGACAATACTCCCAACAAATCCAGTGCGAACAATTTTACACTTTAGATGGGAGGATAATTATTAGTCAGGTACACAAACCTGACAGCCATTATGGTAAGAAGACCTTTCAAAATATTTCCAGAAGTAAAGTGGAGGACACAGCAAGGAGTAAGATACCTTGATGAATTGAGATCAGGTTTTTGATTCTTTGTAAACACTGTGTGCACTTGCTCACAGTAAAATATGGTAATAGCAGTATTATGATGAGGGAATGAGATTCTTTAGCATGGCTGGTTAAACCTGAAGAGAAGATTTTGAAGCTTGATTTAAAAAAAGCAATCCTAGAAGAGGCTGCAGAATTTGGAGACTGGGGTTCACCTTCTGAAATCCTTAAACCAGTTGTGAATCAGTGCAAATACTTGAGAACTGAGGTACACAATCAGTTCATCTGTTTCTCTGAGAGTAATGTGACATTTTGGTGAACAGAAAGACCTTCAGCTGTAATTGCAATCAAAGTGGGTTCTCTAAAGTGTTCTTCCAGGAGAGCTAAATGCAAACACATGTCACACTTATAAACAAAAAAGTTTTCAAAGCTATTTGTTTTCCTTTCACAATTATGCACTGCTTTTTGTTGGTCTATCACAGAAAATACCAGAAAAATCCAGTTCTGTTCATGGATGTTATATAAAAAAATTATGAAAATATAAGTTTATGTAAGGCACTGTACCTTTTTTGTTTATATATATTTTTATTTTACGATGCAATAGTTCTTTTCATTCATACTCCCAAATCATTAATCAAAGTTCAAAGTTCAAGTAGAGTTGTTTGTGATCCAAATAGATTTATCTCTTATCTAAGTATGTTATTTTAAACGGGAATGGTAAAAATAATAGACTTACAGAATGAAATCTACTGTTATAGGATAATAAAAACACTTTTTACGGCAACATTTATTTCAAGCTTGCCATGTTTTCTTGTCCTCAGCTTTTTATACTCTTCTAGCTGAATTGCAAATATGCAAATGCACATTTCAACGACTCCCTGACATGGACAAAAGCAAATGAAACATGCTATATTTGACTTCATTTCAAAGTGGCAAAATCCTACTGAATCAGTGGGAAAGAAACTAGGTTATATATCAAAGAGATGTGAAGTTGGAGTGACAAGTGAAGGCCTCCCAATAATATCCATTGATCTCGTCTCAAAATCTTTCTCGAGAGTTTCTTCTCCTCCACGAGGAACTGATGCCGTTCTGCACATTCAGCTTTTTCACAACCCCCACCAACTTCCATGCTTTCAAAAACACTTCAACTTTTTCATTTGCATACAGAGCACACAGCTCATCACGGTGTCTCCAGATACCTGTTCAAATAGCTACAGCAATGTCAGCGGTGAAGAACGGCAGTCTGCAATGCCAGCGTGTCATTTTCTGCTGTGAGTGCACTGAATGTGAGCATAAAAGTCTAACCCAGATAAAATAAATAAAACAGACTTTTAAATGGCCTAATTTACACAGCATTACTAATCTGTGTTTCAGACCATGAATATTTAATTTGCTCCCTATCTATCACACGGCTGGTGTTGGAAAGTTGCTGAGAGCAAAAGGAATGAGGGATTTACAGATGATAAATGGTGAAATATGTCAAAAGTCAGTGAAAGAAAAAAAGCGATAAGGCCAAAAATTTGCTCTCCAAACAACATTTTAAAATCCCATGAAAGCACTCATTCCCCCCACTGGAGCAATAGGTTGACGAGCAGTTTATGATCAGACATCATCCATCAGGTAAATCCTAACAACTGCCAGACAAATGAATCAGGTGGGAGGGGGAAAGAAAGAAAGAAAAAAAAACATCTCTAGACTGTGAATCAACTGAGGAAGATGTGATTTGAGGATGTGTGATCTGGGATGGCAAAGGTTTGACAGATCTAGGATCGGATGTCGGGCAGAGGAAAACCTCCTTTCTTATCTAACATGGCATATCTGACAGGCCTGGGATCAGGGAGAGTGCAGAGCACAGCTGGAGCAGCCTTGACAATGACAGCTCACTGACAGGTATACCAGAGCCAAGACTGTTTCATGTTCGCTCCTCCCTGAATTCTTACTGCCGTTTCCACATTATTTCATTCTTTCCCCTGTATCCATGTCCTGTTTTCTCTATTTTTAATCAGTCATTTTTTTACCATCTAGGTTCCCTTTCCATCATTTCCTTCCTCACTCCGTTTAGCATCCCAATTTCCCATCTCTCTCCTAGAGCACCTTTTCATCTTTCATCCATTTGCACGGGAGTCTATACGTTTAACCGACTATGCCTCATTTTCTCCATCATTTTCAAATATTATCACTTGCTTCTTACCATCTGTTTCGTCTCACTCTATTTTAGCGGGTCATTTCTTCTCCATTTCCTTCAGAAGAACCTTGAAATGATTTATTACCAACTGCTCAATTCAAACATAACATTTTTATTTCTTTTATTGTTGCCCTGGAGCAACAGCCATCCATTTTCTGTCATATAGCCTTGAGTTAACATGAGCTTTTCATTTCTGGTTGCTGTTTTAAAATAACAAAGCCCTGTTTTACAGTGACTGCTGTCTAACAAATCTGGTGGAACATAGTCATGAACCTACAGCTACGCCAAAGAGGTTGGTCTGAGTGTGTAAGACACTGTTGATGTGTTGGGTTTTCCCACACATCAACACATCTCTCAGGTCCAAAACAGAGAAACTGATGAGGATGAAGATTATGTTAAAGACCAGAAGAGAATGGGAATTAGAAAGACAAAAGTAGCGATAGCCATTCATGAAAACCAAGAGGTGCAGAATATCATTTCTGAACATGCAACGATTCAAAGCTTGAAGCAGATAGACTCCAGCAGGAGACCCCACAAGTTGCCATTTCTGTCAGATGAGAATAGGAAAAAGAAGCAGCAACTCACACAAGATTGGACAATAACAGACTGTGGAAAACCTTAACTGATCTTTTGAGACAGAAATGGGTGAAAACATCATGTAAGCATGGATCCATCCTGACTAAAAGCATGTGGCAGAATATTGTTTTTGCACACTTTTGGTCTTTTCTTACCAATTAAACATCGTTTTAGCACCAGGGCCTACCAGAGTATTGGTAGGCCCTCTTTCCAACTGAATAATGTCACAAAGCTCAAAATAATATCAAATTGGTTCCTTAGCCTGACAGTGAGCATACAGTAAGCTTATGACCTACATGGTCAAAAGATCTCAAAGCACCTTTGGTTAAGATTAACATCATAGAGCTGCACTGAACCAATCTCCAACAACTTTGTGATGCCAACATTCTCTGCAAATAATTACTTCCCACCTTAAAAAACAGTTTGTTGGGGTGTGGTAATTTAGTCTTTTAAGTGTTTGGGCTCTCAAAAGGAACTGGAATCAACTAAAATTAGAATCGGCTGTTCAAATATTACAATATATAATATGAAAGCACAGATTGGAAAATGGTGATGGTGATGACATAAAATATTTTTTGGTCAGCAGCAGGATCCCATTTGATCCCACAAAGTTAATGAGCTCCTATAAATGTCAGTCTACCTCCAAGATGTTTTTACTGCAAGTTTTATTTTTAAACCCGATTTCTCACCTTGATTTAGTCCTTTGAAAATCTGCTCCCACATCCGCCATAAATATTAGAATAATGCTCAAATCTGCCAGAGACACTCAGTGCATTTTTTCCCCCCATGATTTAAGCCTCTGTGCTGCAAACTTTAACAGGATTTTATAGATTACTGATTTTTATTCTGCAGGTCTAATATTTTTCCTAAACTTTTAAATGGCATACTACACATTACTGTCAATGTGAATTTAGTAGGCAGTGATGCTCTCCAGCACAAAGACAGAGAGTGGATTACATTGCTCTGACTGCAGGAGGATTTCATCATTTTTTTTACATCAATGAATAAAGCAGCACACCCAGATTTTCATTCTCCCACCTCATGCCTCTCCTCTCCCTCATTTCCCTGTTACATGGCGCCACCCTGCCTCCAAGTCCCCCGCAGGTGGCCTCGACTGGCCACAGCTTTGACTAAAGACACGCATAAACACATACTGTTGCAAAAAAAAGTACAAAGTGTGTGCCAGCGGGTCGGTCTCTAATGAGTCCGTCAATGGGAGTTCAACTTTTGGTCACAATTTGGGGAAAAAAAATATAAATAAAGAAAACAATGAAAGAATGTGTTTGGCTGAGTATGTATCTGCAAAGATGCATAATGTTGCACTGGTATATCATAATGTATTGAACTATGTGTTTTGTCTAGATTTGAAGGTAAAACTCAAAGAAAATCTTTCATCCCAGGGTGATGGACCTCCCATAGGCGTAACTTCCTAAAGGACTGGTGTGGACATGTCCCCACCAACTCTGGCATGAAGGGGACAGTCCCCACCAATATTTTCTGCACCTTTTTTCCATGTGTGCCTGCATCTATGTAACTCGGCATAGATGTCGAGTTACATGCACGTTGTATTCAAAGCATTAACAGACAGGTAATGCTTTTTAAAATTCCTCTGTAAATCGTAAATGGCAAGTCCGCTCAGTGATTTAGTGGATTGGACATCACGTGACTTACTGTGTGCGCCATGCGCTGTTGCTTTGCATTGAGAAGGGGGCGCAAAGTTTTGATATTGTCAACACAACAATAGGAAGATAACAAGGTCCAAAGGAATCACATTTCACAGGTCAGTAAAAAGCTTTAATTAAATATATATTTATATAAAGAAAGTGGAGAGTAGGTTAGCTATGCTAGCTTAACTTAGCATGTACACTTGCTGCGCAGTTTGAACTATTTCGGTTTAATTAACAAAAAAAAGGTGACCGACATACATTTTCTGACAGATAATTAGACGTGCAGGTGTTTAAGATGGCTAATCAACCACCACCAGTGTTCAGGCGATCACTTCCTAATGGAAATTCGGAAACATCTGCAACAGCAGAATGTTCTGTTTGGTGTTTTTACGTCCTTTTTGTGTGGTAAATTTTTTTGTGGGTTTATTCCTGATGCATTTGAACGTAATCTTTGCCTCCCGGGGCTGTTTATTGGTTGCCATGGCAATGAGCCTGCGTGTGATGTTAAGCTGACAGACAGAGACAAAAAATAATATAACGACCTGTTTTTCTACATTTCTATAAAGAGCCAAAGATTGGTAAAATAGGTAAATAGGTTTGGTAAAAATCGCTTTGTTCTCTCTTGTTTCTGGAACTGACAGAAACCAAACTATAGATTTATTAACAGAGAGAATATATATCTTACATATCCAAACATAAGCATTTCAGCTATAAGCCACATTTTATAGAATCTAGTAATATCCATGGTCACTCTATTCACCAACTGCTTCAATCAGACCCAAAGGTTTTGCGTCTTTATTATTTGCTATATTAAACACACATAATATCATAATTTATTATGATATTATGTGATATCATAATGCCAGAATAAGACTGTCTGGCATTCACATGTAAGTTTTGGCTTTATTCTTAGCACTAAAAAGAAAAGGCCTTCCAGTGACTGTGGGTGCATTAGCACCCTAACTCCCCTCGGCCCCTCTTCGACCACCTGTATGTGTGTATATGAAGTGCAGCTGCCTATTATGTAAAACCTGAACTTTCTGTATCTGTATCCCACCATAAACCAAAATGTTCAAGTTCCAACTTTTCTATCTGGAATGGTTACACTCCCACGCTTTGAGTCTCTTTCCCTGGACGATGACTAGTTAATGATCTGTGTTGTCACGCTGTATGACTGCGTAAAAATCACAACCCATGGAGAGGCAGGAACACACACACACACACACACCCACACACACCACACACACACACTCAGAGGTACACTCCCTCGCAAACACACACTCATGCAGACCCCTTGCAGCTGGCGTTACAAATGAGACGGCCAAGTGGGGAGTGGAGGTTCTCATGGTGTTTTGCAATTGTTCAGATATGATAAAGCAAAATCACATCACAGCGCTCCTACATGCACTTGATCTCTTTCACATTTCAAGGAGGATACAAAGACTACGGAGCCATGCAGATCATAAAAAGTAAATCCTTCAATAAATCTTTGAGTGGCCAGAAAAAAAAAGGGAGAGTCAATGAGTGTGGGCAGTCTGGGCTCCAGCTGTGTGGGCATTTTCCTAACACTGCTGCCAGCTCGGTGGGGTGCAGAAGCCTGGACTAGCAGAGAGCTGTGAGGCTGTCCTGGTGCTGAGCAACTGTCAGGTGGCTGCCAGGTGAATACACACTGGCATAAAAACACAGGGTAGACACGGTAACTAGAAAACAGATGCTATTTTAAGATGCTTAAAATAGCATTTGCCATGAATAATATGAAGAACGCACAAATCACATGAGTGGCTGATAAACTTACTTTACTTCCAATTAAATAAATTAATGGTCAAAGAAAGTATTTATATCCCTTTTTCACTTCACAACTACAAACTTAAATTTAGTCAAAGGGGCTTTTTATGTGACGGAGCAACATAAAGTAGGACATAACTGGGAAAACAAAGGGAAACGATAGCTGGTGTCCAAAACGCAGCTCAATTTCAGTAAGACTGGAAAACATTAAGACTTTAAAATGTGGTTGGAGTGGTCAGGGTAACGAGCAGAGGCACGAGCAGTGATACCAAAACTCCTATCATGCCAGAGCACCTTCCTCCGTGTAATCACTGTGTCTCCTACATGTTTGTAGAAAACTGCAAATTAGGATCTTTAACAATGTTTTTTGCTTCCAACTCTTCCAAAAACACCAGACTAACAGTCACCCCATCAATGGACTCTAAGTATCTGAGACTCCTGCAGAGTTACCATGGATTCCTTGGCTTCCTCTCTGATTAGCTCTCTCCTTGCTTTATTCTTTCTGTTCATGTGCAACATCGTGTCTCAGTCGGTTTGCAGTCGGACTATACATACATTTGTGTAAGAAGGTGAAAGACTGTAGTGATCAGAGAGATGCTTAAAGCTCAGACTTTTGGTTGAAACAGCAAAAAAAAATAAAATAAAATAAGATTACACTTTTAAGCTTTTACATTAAGGTGCTTTGCAAAAACATTCATAGCCAGTAATAGTTTTCATATTTGTCACTTCACAATCAAAACATTTCAATCTATTTCATGATGCTTTTTATTTCAAAATAAATCCACAGGTATAGAATAAAACTTTGCTGTCTTACCTGAGCATGTGAATTCATGTTTCTGGACCTCTGCCACATTGAGTCCTCTGAGTTCTGGGGGTGAAGCACACTGGGTGAACAGGCCAATCGTAGGCCTCTGCCTGAGCCACTGGGACAGCCAGGCCAGGTGACAATCGCAGTTTAAGTTGTTGGAGTGAAGTCGGCTGTAATACAAAAAAAAAAATTAAAAATTACGATCGGTTAACATTTTTCATGGCAGAAGATGGAAATAGCAGAAAATGTGTCTGTTCTTTTCCACAAGTCATCCCTTCCAGTCGCTGTGGGGCAAACACACTAAATGATATGCTATGTGGACAATTATAAATGGCCCATTCTAAAAAAGGCGACATTTCTAAATCCAGTGCTCCAAACACTGCATTCTTCCAAAGCAGCGCCTCTCCACAATAACTATCACTGCGATGTGGTGGTGTGTGAAGGCTAACTCGTGAACCCACGTGCGCAGAAACAGAAATCCCTAAAATGTTACCCCACTGGGAGTGAAGCAGACCACAACGTCACCGCAAGGGCAGCGGAGTCACGGCTAGGAATAATTGTCTTAATTCAAGAATAATTTCAGATTTGGTAATCGCGGCACACAATAAGCTATTTGTGTCTGTCCAGGCCCGTTTTTGTCTTGACATGAATCACATAATGGCTCCTGGCTTTGCTAAACT
This sequence comes from Poeciliopsis retropinna, assembly GCA_010277075.1. Classification (NCBI taxonomy): domain Eukaryota; kingdom Metazoa; phylum Chordata; class Actinopteri; order Cyprinodontiformes; family Poeciliidae; genus Poeciliopsis; species Poeciliopsis retropinna. The sequence continues at coordinate 11,857,879 of VMRM01000014.1, read as the reverse complement.
CATTATTCTGTGCCGTTCAGTGGTTTTGGCAGAGAGCACTGCTTGGAATGACAGAGCTGTCAACCCCCACAGAGATTACATTCTGATTTTCTCTTCTTTGTCTGGATGTAGACGTGTAGATTATAATTATAGTTTAAATAATTCCTAAAAAAAGAAAGAGATCATTCAAGTGGGACATTTGTGACTTACAAAGTTCGGAGTTTGGGCATGTGGTTGAAGCTGGAGACAGGAATGCTGCTGATGTTGTTGTTGTTCAGCGTTCTGCAGAAAGAAAGGAGCAAAACAGTTTGATTGTCGGTAGAGTTGTTACGACAAGCTTTCTCTTTTACATCTCATTAGATCTATGTCTTCTCCGCTTTTTTTTTTTGTCTTTCTGGATCCCACTGGGAATATACCACCTCATTTCACACAGATGGGAAGCCCTTGCACCTCCCACACACACACGCAGCCATGCATGCAAATATGCACACACTCTTACGAGTCTGATCACAAGCGTTATAAAGGTAGCATGCACACACACGTACGTACACGCACGCACACACACGTACACGCACGCACACCTCAATAAAACCTGGGGCATCAGCTGCGGAGAGAGAATCGGGTCATTTCAATCTGCCTAATAACCTTTTGCTATTTTTCAACCTTCTCCTCCTGTCAACACCCACTGTTCTCCTGCCCCCCGATACAAATCCATCTGAATGACCCTCTCTGACCTTTTACATCGTCATCAGAACACTATCAATACTTTAATTAAGGCATGCTAGCAGCTTTCTGCATTTCTTCTTCTTTTACTACCTACTTAATCAGCTATCTTTCAACTTCAGAATAAAAAGCTGTCAAAGTGTGGTTGTTTACTCCCTTTTCACTGTTGGTCCGCATTGTTTAGATCCCTGTTAGATCCCTAACAGAGGCTTGTAATTACACTTTGTTTTAAAGGAGATGATTAACTAGATGTTGAAGATCAGCACCGACAGCTAACCTGGGTGTGTCTTTTGAACATGACGATAAGAGGAGTCCCTCCACTCGTCAGATGGCATGCTCAGGGCTAGATGGGCCATTGGTGGAGGTGGGGCAGTGGGTGGGTTACTGGGTGTTAATGTGATGAAGTAGAACCCTGCTGTCAGCTGTGACTAAATGGAGCTTTATGTTGCAAACCCCCTTCATAAGACCCGCAGGGGGCATTTTGGAATTTTATGTGAAGCCTGTGCCATACGTATTAGTCGCGGTAATTAGCAAGACACAAAAATGTCTTAATTCAACTAAGTGCTTTACTAGGATAAGGCAGCATTAAGCTTCGCAAATAGCATCAGATCAGGGACTTACAGTACTTCCAGGCCTCTCAGAGCTCTGAAGGCTCCATCCTCGACGCAGCTGATGTGGTTTTTATCCAGCTGCCTGTGGTGGAGAAACACAGAAGAGACACAATCTTTACATCTCCCCACAGAGTACTTGCAATTATTGATACAGTAAGTTGTGCTATTATGCACTATGGCTAATCAATACAGGTTCAGTCATCTCAGCTCATGTAATCCCCTGGAGGAGCAGACGTAAACATTAACGACTGTTTATCCACATCGATGCAAGTCATAAATCTATGTGAGCGCCTGTGTTTGTGCATAAACCCCATCAAAGATGTAAATCACGGCCGTCGTAGGGGAGGCAGTGAGTGGACTCAATCACTGAGACCTAGTCCACTGAATATGCATGCACACACCAGCAACCAGGCAATGCTTTACTCTCTTGATAGGCCATTAGGCTGACCAGATAAAATGTTAACACTTTGTAATTAAACTAAGTGAGTTGTAAATGGGGAGCACATATTTTCAGCTCACTTACTAGTAATTTAATTTGATGGATTTATCCAGTACTTTACCGTCACTGGTGTCAGGATCTTTCAATAATCAGTGCATGCAGGGTAATTAATCTGTCAGTCATTAGTAAAACACCCATACAATTTAAGATATTTGATAACATTCAGTTGATGCTACACACTTGTAGTATAAATTCATACTACGTGTGTGTATACATATGAATAAAAAGACACATAGCTTGTTTTTCCACAAAAATGATTTCTGTTTCCAAAATGCCACCAATTTGTAACAAAATTACCTTTTGTTACAAATTGTGCTAATCAAACCAGATCAGAAGTAAACGACCACGTGAGAGAAGCTGGCTGATATTGGTAAGAGTGTATCAATATCCAACAACTACTGTTCTGATATGTGCTGTAAGGCCACTAAGTGAAGAAGAAGCCATTACTCAACAATCAACATAAAATAAGATTACAGTTTGCAAAGGCATTCGTGGAAAACAACTGTAGTTTTTGGAGAAATATCCTGTGTACGGATGAAACAAAATAGGGATCAGTCATAATAACTGTTGTCACATATGATGGAAAAAGTGATTGGCTTGCAAGCCTGAGAACACCGTGCAAACTCTGAAGTAAGAGTGTGGCAGCATCATGTTGTGTGGTTGTTCAGCAGCAGGAGTAACTGCTTCTATTTACACAAAACCATCATCATCATGAGGTAAAAACATGTGTGCTTTCAAGACATCAAAAAGGAAGTTAAAGCTTTTGACCAAGTGAGACTTTTAATTTGATGGTTACTTTAAGCATACCACCAAATCAACCAGGTTTAAGAAGAAAATCAATGTTTTGGAGAGACCAACACAAAGCGGCAGTCTCAGTCTAATAGAAATGACTTACAAAGGTGTGTGTGAGCGCAAGGCAGTATACAAACCCACCACTAAGGAAATGTATGTGAACTCCTGAATTTGAAGTTTGCTCAATAGTATGACGTTGAGCAAATAATATTAATTTTAGTAATACCAATATCAAAATATCCAAATATTATAACATTATATCAGATGTACTTTTCATGCTCCTTTGATGTAAATATTCCACCCCCCCCAAACAACTTTGTTCAAAAGTTGTAAGGCAATGTGATCCGTTATAATCCTCCAACCAATATCATTTCCAGCCCTTTGTTAAACAAAATACTCCCATAAAAAAGTGATGCAAGTCCAGCATATTATCAGTCAACAAAAGCTCTTGAGACTAAATTATGTTTCTTATGTGTCTTAAAATGTAATCTTTTGTTTTGGTGAATGACGGTGTGGTTATTCGGTGAATTAACTTGTATGTTGAACATACAGAAATAATTGTTAATTTAAAAAGAAATAAACACCTCTAGTACTCACAGGTTTTTGATGTCTGTTGCTCCTCTGAATGCTTTTCGGGGGATAGATTGGATGAAGTTCTCACTGAGATCACTGTGAAAAAAAACAACAACAAAAAAAATCAGGTATATTTAACACCTACATCAAAGGTTTACCTCATGTGGTTCCTGAGGTCCAACAGGATGAGGCTACAATGTTTTTTACAACTTGTACAGGAAAGTTCCTCTTGTGTGTTTTTAAGCAGGCATCTCAACAAACCACTTTTACTCTCTGAATAACATTCTCTAGCTTTTATCTCCATCATCAGTGTGGTACTGGAAGCTAAGTGGAACATTTTCTCCCCTACGGTGTGCATAACTACCCCGTGGTGTGGTCTCTGCACGCAGACCTCTGCTCACACTGGAGGGGCATTTTATGGTGGTTGTGTTATTCAGTGTTCCTCCATGTTATGATATGTTCAAGCTGGATGTAGTTTGAGGCTTAATGTCTGCCTGCACACAGACTAAACAGAGACAACAGGGCAGTGGCCTGTGTGGGGTTCTCTCAAGGTCCAATAGGATGAACTTTTCAGGACACAGAGCCAACCATATTTTTCAAGGTAGTTGGTGTGTTTTTATGTCCATAACATCAGGTAAAAGTCAAGAATTTGAAAAGAATTATGTAGAAAGAAAAGGAAAACAAAAGAAGAGAGATGAAAATTCAAGCCAATATGTGTTTAACAAACAGATCCTTTTTGTCTGTCTCACACATACATTGCAATGCTGTCAGAGAGGCTCCTTCCCCGACGAAGGTTCTCCCACAGATCCAAAACAGCACTTCTGGTCACCCACAGAGAAACTACAGCCCAGCCCCAGAATCTGTATTGCCACACCATACCGCTATTATAAATATAACTTTGTTAATTCCCACTAACCATTCATGAGCGCCACAGGATACGACGTTATGGCACAATAACATTCTTCCCCCGCTGTCTGTGAGTCAGGCATTATTTCAATGGGACTCACAACGGGGAGTTAAACCCTATCATAACAGAGTAGTTGAGTGATGTACCTAGTAAATGAAACGCTTTGTATGTACAGCACCACACAAGTTATAAAAAAGAACCAGAGCTTAAACTGGAATCTGTTTTAAATTTAGGAAGAAAATTACTGAAACCAGGCCCCATTTTCAATGTGGATTATTAAAAATTACAGTTACTTAAGAAAAAAATATAAATATTTAATTGTAAATACAACAAATAAGAAATTTTTGCACTTAAACGGAACAAAGTGAGTTGACCAAAGTGCTGAATATGTAAATGCAACATGGGACTGTGCTAACTATTTATTCTCAATGCACAGAATATTATCATTGCAAACCATCACAAAAATATATTTTTGTTCTTCTCAGATCTGTTTTTAATGAGTAGGAAATTAATGTGATGATTTAAATGCAAAGAGAATTTAGCTGTTGTACAGAATTAGCTGATTTTAAAATATCAACTCTCAATTTTGTAGTAATTTGCCTCTTTTAAAATAGAAACAGTTTTTCAGCAACTGCCCTCAGACACATGTCGCATGATCTCCCCTGTTTCTAATTTAAATAATTATGATATCTGATAGGAAGCCTAGGAAAAATAATTATGTTTCTTTGATGCTCTTATATTAGAGTTATCAAAAAAAAATCAAAGATCAGAAATTGGCCACCAAATTTTAATTAGTTCATGTCTAGTTATTGCACAGTGACTGACTCTGTTTTCAAGCAGTCCTCTACGATTTGCCAGGTAATGCCCCAAATACAAAAACTGTTCATGTTATTTTACTGGAAAGCTTTGGATTCGGAAAGTATTGCTTGGTTTTTTCTTCTTTGCTGTTCGGTTTTGTGTTAGCAAAGGCAATGACGAAAATTGAATCATTCTGGTTCAATGCTTTCAGTATTATTGTTGCCTAACAAAGCTGTGGGAAAGCTTATACTCTACATGCTTTTAAACTCTGTTATAAATTATGGGGATCCCCTTCTTCTCTCTTTTCGCAAACTGCTAGTGCTCATGTTTTCTGATTCAGTGACATTAATATTGACAATGACCTCCCAGACGTTGTCATTTTTCTTGTTTGCATGAAGGCTTCTGTTATTTAAATGGACAAAAGAAAACTTTTTCACAAAATCTTCAACTAGGTCAGCACTGGTGAAATGCCAGATGCAATGGTTGGTACATGCAGAAGGAATCCTGAGAGAGAAGACGAGACAAGGATGAGATGTTGTGATGCAAGACAGGACAGGAAGGCTCTGATCATATGAATACAATGCTATGTGTGTAAGTAGTTAAAAATGAAAGCCCATGGGTGGACTCCGCACACTAAAACCCCATAATCCTGTTAGTACGCTCTAATAGGATTGGCAGGAGTGATCCATACACTCCCATTTATGGTGCTATTTGATTGGATTTGGAACTCAGGTCGCAGGAGGTCACTTTAAAAATGTAAGTCTGACCAACAACAAAATAAAAGATATAGCCACGATTAAATGTCTGTATGTTTCATGCGAGAATACCTTTTCTTTCCCCCTGATACCTTCTGTTACATCAAACAGCAGAATCGTTGTGGTCTTGGTTTAGTTTCTGCGTCTCTAAAGAATTCAACACCGGCTTCTCCTCCAACAGAAGCCAGAGCAAAATTAAATTTAGCAAAAGAACGTTTCTGCATTTGCACATTCTTAAAATGGCAAACAGAACATTTCTGTGGGAGACCATCATGCTGTATTTTACATACTCTGTGGTATCCTTTAGCTGTTATTTTCTAAGCACAGCCCCAGCAGTGTGTCGGCTTTGAGATTTCTGACATTACGGATTAGTTAGAAAGCTGATTTTGAGTGAAGCACTTATCCCTTCGAAATCAGACAAAACTATAAGAGAACACTAACCACAAACAGGCATATTGGTCACTATTGTCTCTGAAACTAAAGTCTGGCTCCTAATCAAATGTTGCAATTTTACAGCAAAGACTACAAAACTCTATAGCTTTTGATTGTAACAATCAAGTTTATAAAAGTGAGCAATGGCAAAGAATCCCGTCTGAGCTTCTGGCTAATGTAGATTTTCTCAAAAAATTTAAGTCTACAGGCATCCGGTTAGCTAACCTGAGGGCAATATCTTTGTGAAATACTGCAGGAGCACACAAAGTTAAGCATCAGAAGCAGGAGCAGAGGTCATCCCCTCCAGATGTCACAAAACTTGCACAGCTCTGTTCAGGGTGAAAAGTCTCACAGAAACCATCAGCACCTTGCAACGCTTTCCTCATACTCCCCGCATTCACTCATTACCAAGCAATGAGTCCCAGTCCGGCCCTCCATCCAGAGTAAGTAATGGTGTCCTGTACCCAGCATACTTGTGAGTCATTTATGATTACAAGTGTGTGAACCACAAAAAGTGAGTGCAGTTACGCCATCCTTTACACTGGACCCGACATAAATTCACCTCATTCCACAGCATACCTTGCAGGTGGGCAGTTAGTTCATTATGCAGCCTGGTATTTTGCTCGCAGTTCATTCCCATTGTTACCCTAATGACGGGGGGCAGCACATATGTGTTCAAGTGAATGAGCGTCAGGTCTGAAATACTCCAGTTGCGTTTTCAAGACTGAAAGTTCCAACAATGATACCATTTAACCAGTGCATAGTGTTCCAACAATAAACCCAGCAATTGTTTACACTAAACCCAACAAAGACCTGGAACAATTAGCAATGTTATCAGACATAGCTCAAGGCGTCTGGTCTGGTGATTTGCTGCACACTGAAGGTAATGTCTGGTTCCTGTCTGATTCCCATCATTAACCTCTAATTCCTGTCTCAACATACATAATAATAATTCCCCAGAATGCCTATGGTGCCATAATAGTGTTCACACCGTCATAAAAGTGGATTAAAGACATTAGCAAAGCATTTTCTGCATAGGCAATCATTAGTAGTTTCAGTAGGTGCTTCAGCCGTGTGGTAACCCCGCTCTCAGCTTTTTCTGGTTTAAATGTATAAAGGCTTTGGGCTGCATGAACTGAAGACTACAAACTACAATTACATATCAAAACACTTGCCTGCATATCAATTGTTACTACTTGAATTTTGTCAATTTGGCTTCTTTGATCTGGATATATATATATATATATATATATATATATATATATATATATATATATATATATATATATATATATATATATATATATATATATATATATACAAAGTTAAAAAAATATATATATATATATATATATTTGTTGTTGTTTGTTTGTTTTACATATAAATACAAATTTTTCTTGTTAGATTTTTGCATCCTAGTTCAAGCTCAGTCAGACTGGATTGAATGTCTTTTGACAACAGTTCTTAATTACTGCTGCAGATCCGGAATTGGATTTAGGTCTGGAGTCTGTGTTGTTTTAAAACACATTTATTATGCTTTGATCTGAACCCAATCCCATTATAGTTCTGACTGCATGTTTAGTGTCATTGTCCTGGAAGCTAAACCACTGCCTGGCTCCTAAGCCTTTTGCAGGTAAATTAAAGTTTTCTTTCACTATTGCCCTGAATTTAGTATCATCCATCTTCTCAGTGACTAACCCGTTTTCTCACTGCCACTGAAGAAAATCCTCCCCACAGTATAATGCTGCCTTCAGCGTGTAACTCCATTACTTTAAAAAGGATTTCCTTTCCTTACAGAGTGCTTTTCATGTTAGCCAGAAATGATCTTTATTCCTGATCTATCTGTGCCCCTTGTTTTTCATGTTTTTTTTAATTTTGTCAACCACTATCCCTTACCAAATCTCCGAAGAGTTCACAAGAAAGTTATATTCACCTTGAGTTTGAATTATGTTCAGTAGTCTATTTACTAATTAGATGATTTCTGAATCAATTCACTAGATTTTAAATAAAGGTATCAGAGTAAATGTCTACTGCCCTTTTTAGACTTCACTTAGCAAATGTGCAGACAACATGTTGAACTAGTCAAGAAAATTAAGGCCTGAGTTAGTAACATTTCCAAAATGCGAAAAACTACAAAGGGTGTGGATGCTTTTGGAAACCAATTTATTTTATGGAAGAACGAGCCCTATTGTTAGCTTGTCATTGTTAGTTTGTTTTTTGGTCAGTAATTGAATTTATTTTGTAGAACATGGTTTTTCCTGTTTGATCAGTGTTTGTATAAAGTCATGCAATTTGATTTCAAACTCAAAACAGAAAAACTGTAGCTGACTAAAACTGAAAAACCTGACAGTTCACCCACATTTACACAGGATTTCCTTGTGCTACTTGCACAGCATTTCACCCGTATTTCATCACTCTGTTGAACGTGGTACTTAGGGGTCCAGACAGGGAAGCATTGACAAAATTTTCATATGATTTAAAGACTCAGTGAAGTGTCTTCAGGAAAGACAAAAAACCTAAACCCTATCTGTGGATGACAACATTTCATACGATTAAGCAGCATGTGCGGAAAAGGGTAAGTGCTTTCCCATTCCTTGTTGCAATTTTATGATAAAAAGATGTTTATTTTAGCCAAATCATTCTTAATACTTAATTTTATTCTTCCATCTAAACATAGGGGGAAAAAAGAAGTGGAATCTGTTTGATTACTTACTTATTAGGAGAGTTAATGAGGTGTGTGAGAGCTGTTAAAAGAATGGCAGTATGCTTCCACTAAATGCCTTCTTCCTCTCTGCATGGTAAAAGCTCACAAGTAGTTACACACATAAACAACCACATTTACAAAGTGTTTGCCTTCAGAGAAAAACTGCTTGGGCTGGAAATGATCCAAAATAATATCTCAATGTCCAACTGTGGAATAAAACACCAACGCATCAAAATACAGAAATCAAGCTGTTCTACAGTTTCAAAAGAAGTCTGTATCCATGGTGGGGTACAAATTAAAGTGGCTCCAATATTCTGCTTTGATCATTTTTGGATACAGAAAATAAAAGTGAAAAAAAAACTGTGTCAAAAGCAGAAGCTAATAACATTTAACCACTTTATCTGATTTCCCCACACCATAGACCATGGCAGACAATACCAATATTTTTTTCTTCTTTGAGAAAAGTGTATTGCCTCTGTAAAATACTGATCAAAACACCCAGCAATGTATTTATTTATTTATTTTATTTTATGATTCCTGCACATATGGCCAGTCATAATGAGCCTTCCTTTCTGTTGGAGACTTCTTCTTTTGCGGACATAACTGAAGTAAAATGGTCTGAAAAAAGAGCTAAGTGACATGAAATCGGCTGATAAAAGTGGACAGAAAAGTGAAAAGATTCTTTGCTTGGCTCAAACGTGATGAAAGGTGGTGCTACAGCTTATGCAACCCACTCAGTAAAGAGTCTAATGCAAAATGAAAAAGCAGCAAAAGAAAAAGTGAAAAGAGGCAAAGTTATGAGCTGGAGCTCTGTCTTAAATTGTTTGCTGTGCTGCTAAGTGCCTGTGTGAGTAACCAAATCCTTGGTCAAAAAACAAACCAAAAGGAAAATCATAAAAATAACAAACATGACAAAACATGAGTGTCATTAATTTGGAAACATTTATATGGTTTGAATTAAAAAGACAAGAAAGCTATGTCTTTGCTCAGATGGAAAAGATGGAAAGTGTAAAGAGTGGGGGATAACAGAAAGAAAACGAGGTGAGAAGAAGCATAGATTGATGCTGTGGGGCTTTTGGGTTCTTGCCAAAGCATGGCCTTGCATGTGTTTGTATTTGTGTGGCCCACAGAGAGTGACTGTGTGCAGCAAGGAGGATCCATGCTTTCCCTCTTACCCTCATGTTTTCCTTTTAAAACAATAAATTTCTCTCCACACCTTGACTTTTATCTCAATTCCTCCTTGAAACAAACGATAGACGAGCCTTCTAGATCCCTTTCCCTTCACTTGTTTGCTCCCGTGTATAGCAGATGTTTGGCACCTCCATAATCCCAACAAGAGAGCCAGACACAACCATTATGATCAGCATGATTACCAGTATCCGCCAGAGGTCAAACAAAGTATTAAAGTCTCAAAACAGTAATCCGTGTTCACACACATTATTCTGGGCAGGCACGCCCATTTGTGCAGCTTTTATAAAGGAAAGAAAAGACAGTTTGCTTTAGGAAAACTCAGACATAGAAATTCAGGAGAGAAAATATCACTTGTTTTGGACGGTGTACAGAATCTACATTGGACCAAAATGCAAAACAAATTCTGTACTTACACAGAATGAGGCGAGGCTCAATAGCCCATGTTCACCTTTGTGGCTTTTTGTTTTCCTTTGAAAGATAATCCAACACTTGTCAACCAAACCAAGTATAAACAGTCAATCAATGGGAATAACTGCATGAGAATGCTCTAGTTTTTATTTATTTGTACATACGTTTCGTTATAAGATACAAAGCTTTACATTTTCAATCATTTTGTAAATAAAATTCAGACACTGTAAATTTCATCTTGATGCATAGAATAAATAAGATATATAGACTAAACACCCACTTCAATAGTGAGGTTTACCAGCCCATGTAAGAGGCTAATTAATTGTGTGAAATGTTCAATCAGAAAATACCGTTTGGAGATTTTGGTGAGATGCCATATTTTGCATATTAACTATATTTTTATTAATAAACACATTGGCAACATGGACAGTGGTGGAAACTTAGTGTAATAGCTAAGTACATTTACTTAGGAGTTGCAGAGCTTCTGTGCTGCTCTTAATTGAATGTACATTTAATAGATGTTCCACAAATAACTGCAGTCCAAGAATATTTCTACAATTGTACCGTAAGGCTCTCTGTTGGTTTCAAGAGCGTTGATGTTTTTGCAATTGGAAATATTTCCCAACAGATGAATTTGGCTTTTCTCGTGAGCAATGGAGAACTGTAGATGTGTTTTTTTTTTTTTGTTTTGTAGTCAGCTGTCCAGCAGTGCAAAGCAACATATAAGGAAGAGGCTGAACTTAACAGAGTTGCAGAAAACACTAGTTAGGCTGGCACTCTGTCTTGCATCACAATAAAATGCCTTGAAAGAGTACGGACGACATAACCATCATTCTTTAAAACCTTCGTATTCCTTGATACCGCTTGCCCAATACCTATTTTGATGTGATCTGAAGATTAAAACAGCTTTTGTTTCCTATTTGTGGAACTTCTTTACTTTTTTAAGGGACACACTGTAGCAACCAGCACCTATAAAAAATGTTTTAGAAAGCCAAAAAGCCTGGTCTTTAAGATCTCTTGAAAAGATTACAAAAGCATTTGGTTCCATGCAAGCCAAATATAAAGAAATTGCACAGTAGTGCAATTTCAAGCTGTTATCAAGCTGTTATCGAATTCCAGCAGACCTCACATGAAGCTGCTGGTTCCCACTGACACATTCAACTCTTCAATGTCCTGGATTTCTACACATGCCAAAAAGGAAAATAAGAGTCAGTGTGGAAACATCTCAAGAGAACTTGTGATTGATTCTGACGTTGAAAAATAAAGCCAAAATAACACTCTTTGTCTCCTGTTTTCTCATCACTCTCATAGTACTTGACCAAACCAACAAACTGCCTCTTTTTGATGGGACGTAAAGGGGATTTCATGGATGGAGTGCACTCTAATCATCTACAGTCACAAATCAATGAGAAACACACATCGCTCACAGACGGGAACACTCACCGACCACCAAGAGAAAACAGTGTCAGTGGAACTTATCGAGTCCACATGAGGGCTGACAGACACGCACATACACTAACATACTGAGACTCAAGACAGAGTTGGTTAAATTGCTGCCCACATCTCCTCTTTCACTAAAAATGATTCATGATGTCTGTGTGTCTCTGTCAGCTTTTAAAGTCCAATGTGAGCGCATACATTTGCCTACCACCCAGCACGCAAATGTATGCTTTTTCCAAGTTCATGATTCCCTCCTAATATTATATCTACTTGTGTTTTTGAGTCTGCCTAGGAAATTTGTTCACAGTAAAGCGGAATGATAAGGTTTGACTGAGCACCACGGATCATGATGACACTTAGAAGCACTACAGCTGCATGGCAGGGTATGAGATCTCTGAGGAAAACCAAGGCCTCTCCATCCATCATGTTATTTACTTTCTGGACAATATTAGAAAACCTTATAAAGAAAGGAGAGAACGGGCCTCTCAACAGGTCCATTATCACTGCTATTACCTCTCTCTGCATTAGCCAGGAGGCTCCCTTCAGCCCAGAAAAAAATGATCCCCATCTCTGAGAGTAGCCTGGAAATCATTTTGTTAGATTGCACTAATGTTTTGAACAGAGTCAAAGCGTGAGTAAAAAGGGAAGGAGGAATCCATTTAGAAGTACAACAATGCAAAGCTGGTTGGTAATTCTCTCTCTCTCTCTTGTGTGGTTTTACTAAACTGGTTAAATGTGCCTCTTTGTGAACGGTTGGATACCTAGAAAGTGGAAAACCGATCCCAAAGATCGGATGACAGCTTTTCCTGGAAGCGCTGGTCTGAGGTCAGTGTTATTGAGCCACTGTGATGACAGATCCACCACACCTAACCACAGGCAGCTGATAGTAGATCAGACAACTTCCAGAAAAACACATGTTCAGAAGCTGTGTCAATCCAGACAAAACGCAAACACTTAAGACATTTAACTCAATCCAAAAAAAGACAAAAAATATATACATATATTTGATGAGTCCACTGCAAAATGAACCCCAGCAAAGGCTATCTTCTCCCCCTTAGAGTTAAACCCTCCTCAATCCTCCAGAGTGACTGAAATTGAGAGTGAAACCCGGCATTACTTTAAATATTTGCAGTCACCACCACAGATGGAAAGTATCAGTAGGGTGAGAGGAGAGAAGAAGAGGAGAGGACTAAGCCAGAGGCAAGGTGAGCAAAGAGGTTACCTTTATGTTCGTTCTCCTTCTGAATCCCTCTGGAAGTTAAAGGCAAAAAGGCCTTGAGCTACATGCCTAGAGTAAGTCAAGGACACCAAGTCTAAACAAAGGAACACAAGTAATAAAAGAAAAAAAACTCTTAAGCAGCTGTTACACTGTTTTCTACCTTGTTCAATATGTTGGCAAGTGAAAAAGTGTTACATAGGTCTATGAAGAGGTAAAACAGATTTTGTGAAATCAAGCCCCAGCTAGTCTTTGAAGTATGTGCACCATTGCTAAGGCTCTCATGGTTTATAATGTGCATGTGTATTGGGGTCAAAGATATGGAATACAACATGCTAACTACTGTATTTCTGGACTATAAGTTGCTCCGGAGCATAAGTCTCATTTATCTGGAAATAATTAAACGTGAGGGGGACCTTTTTCATGCTAATGATATGATCCTGTGACATATTGTGTTCAGTTGCTTCTCCACAAGCTCTCAGCTTTGGCTAGGAAATTTGATGGATGTTTCTGACACACCGATGTCCATGCTCTAAGTCCAGGTTGGTCAGGAATGGCTCCGCTCCACCAGAAAAGTACGCAGCGGAGAGGAGACCAAGCAGTGTAAATCCGGGGGCATAGAGAGGTAGCTGCAGAAAATGCTTAAGGATCAACTGTAAATGAGAAAGGTTACCCACCACCTTCAATTTATAGTTATGTGTGAGACCAGTGTGTTGTGCTGTTTGACTAAAGCAACACTGAGATACAAAGGTAAGATAAGGTTTCATAATCACCTGTCAACAAAGAAAAAAAATATCCCTGTTCATTTGCAATTAATTTTTATCTTTTTTTTAATAAACTGACAAAATGTCATTGATTATGTGGTGATGCAGAATTGTTTAACTGAGATTAATGCCAAAAATATTGAATGGATGGATTAATTTATTTCAGCCATTCCAACAAAAATAAATAAATAAATCAGAGGACATACATATTTCTCAGTGTGAATGCAACTCTATTGCACAGTACTCCACATGTACAATTGCACACAAATACCCCACTTATTTAGCGAATGTACAAAGGAGAACTGCAAAATTGTAAGACCCATTTTTCTAACAAATACTACACTGTGAGGCTCCATGGAAATCCAGTATTTTTAAGATAGGGATGAGGTTTAGGACTAAGGTATGAAATTGGTTTAGGTTAGATGTAGAGTTAGGGACACGGGTAGACTATATAAATGATTGAAAAATGAAGGGAAGTCAATTCAAATTTTTTTGTGAAGAAAGGAAGATGCAATATGTGTGTGTGCATCTGTGTCTATTTGGGGGCACGGTGGGTTTTTTTTGTACATATTCACATGCTTTGTTTGTGAGAAGATGGCTGAGACTGGCAGAGGACAATAAAGACGGTCCCAGCTGTGTTGTAGTGGGTGGGATTCGTCCTGAGAAAAAGTGCTTAACAATGGACATCAGTGCCTGTTTGGGATGTTTACCCTGTTCTCTACGCTGCTGCTGAATACCCTCATCCTCCCACACTGACAGCCCACATACAGCGTGGACAAGGGATTGAGTGACGGAGACTGAGCAACCACCACTCAGTAAAACACACAGAGAGGGTTTCTGCTGGTAGTGTCAGAAAATGTACAATTACCAACAACATGATAATGGCGATAGTTTTTGCAATCAACTGATAAAGATTGTTTCATAGGAAACTAGCAACACTGAGGTTGTTATAGCTATTTATGAAAGAAAAAAACAAGATTAAACAAACCTTGGAATTTATACTTCAACAACCTTTGTCAACCACGTTCAACTTTCTCTCTAGACTACCAAACCATACCAACTTTATTTATGAAGCACTTTATCAACAGGACCAAAGTGCTACACACAACCTTTAACAGTTTCTTCAATTCATTATCCATTGTGTTTTAGTCTCTGGCACTTCTTAAAGTAATTTTGAAGCATAGCATACGGCCTTGAGGTGTATCCATTAATGAGTGACCAGCCTGCAGCAGCAGATGTGATCTGCAATGCTCCAGAGATGAGGCCAGACTACGCTTTCAGGATTAATGAACCCTTGCAGAGGTGCAGCCGTAGGCATGAATCTGGCCCCACAGTGGTCCAATACACACCCACTCACAAAAAAAAAAAAAAAAAAAACCTTGAATGAAAGACATGTTTCTTTCCTTTTCTGGCAGAGTCCAAAACAATCCAGTTTGTAGCACATCCATCATTATTCACATACATTAGCATAAAGTCTTATTACCCCCAGGGCTGGGGATCATTTGCTAATGATGGGTGCATGCCAGCACAGTGGCATTGGTATTGGTCGCTGTCCAGATGTGACCAATACCTTTAGATTGACGGCTAAAACAAAGACAAATCTTTGAAGAAAGGAAATAAAGTAACTTTGTGTCCCATGTAAAATCTAAATCAAGCTAAACCAACATGTGTATGTTCCTGCTTGTGTAATCTTGTCTGATAGCATGTGCCTTTGTGCATTCCTGCAAGCAACTTCATTGCTACAAGTTCTGCATGGATGCTGATGTGTAGCCCAGGGCCTGGAACACGAAAGCTATTGTGTGGTTGGTGTGTGTCGGGGAGGCTGTCAGAGTCTGTGTGTCACAAAGCCAGCCTGGCACCCACTAAAGGAGCAACTGCCAAAGCAGGGGGCATGAAATTAAAACTCATCACCCAAGAAAGAAGAGACAAAATAAGTCATAGAGAGGAGGTAGAGTAGTTAAAGGAAGCAAAGGAAGCATGGAAGGGAAACAAAGGATAATAAAGATGCAGACAGGAAGCAATAGGCAATATAAAATCAAAGAAGGAAACAAAAAACTTTGCAGCAGTCGAATGGAAATGTGCTCTGCATCAGTGACGCCTGCTGTTAGTCTTCTATATCTGTGGCAGGAAAAAAAGAGATCTGGAAAAGCACTTCTCAAGCTATAGAAAAACCACAAGAAAGACTGTCAACTTTTTGGGAGAAAAAGAGCTGCTGACCCTCAGAACTTCAAGCCATACATCAACTTATGTGTTGACTTGCCTTGTTGCCAGACATACATTTGGTTTCTGTTTCTTGTAATGGAAGTATATCACCCCACTGGTTTAGATCTAATCAACACAGTGGTTGTACACACATCTTCTATGTGTATGTAGGCGTCTTCCCTACAATTTTCAACTCTGACCTCAGGAAAGAGCAGGAAGCCCCAAGAGGCTATGATGGATTTGCCAGAAACAACGAATGTGTACACGTGAGTAACATTTGTATGCTCACCTGACAATGCTTCATCCTGTAGCTCAACATATTTATTTATTTTCTTTGCAACATTCTTCCGGTCAGAGAAAACCAATCATCCAGTGATCCATTTTATTGGTACAAAGGTGTTTACTGAGAAAATAATACACGCAGAAGTTATGCTGCAGTGCAGTCAGACAAATGGCTGGGAATAGGCAGCCAGACGTCCTCATCAGGCAGTTTCTGTCTCACGCCAGCACTGACCTTTCACCCTATCTCTATGAGTCAGGCTAGGAGAGCCGTGAGCGTGACCAATCCATTAGACTGCTCTGACAAGGATGAGGGTGACATCTGAACCCCCAGAGGCAAGGGAGGGACGGAGCGCACAAATAGGAGGACTAATAAGAAGCTAGATGCTGTATAACTTTAATGACTTATTGGTTTTATTCCAGCTATCAGTTTAGCTGTCAGTTTCTCATGAATACTGGATTGAGTATTCAAGCTGTTTTATTTTCAGAACATAAATTGTTTATTAGCACATAAGTCATAATCAAAATATAGGGCAAAATGGTAATGGAGTATGGGATTTGCCTCTACTAGAAAAGTACTTTAGACTGCACTGATCAGAGATTCTGTGACCAATTGAAGTCACTAATTTTGTAAACTTTCAATTTCAGCAAGAATTGGAAAGGTAACCCTAATAGTGAAAGCTTTAAAATTAAAATAAAATAATGCTTTTGAAAAAAGGTTGCAAAATCATAATTTTATTTACTTTGATTTCAAAGGATATTAAAGTTGCTTTTCATTTATTAACAATTCACACAGTAAGAGAAAGAGCTGTCAGTATTACACAGCTCTCCAGTTAAACATATTTATTGAAAAAGAAAGACAAGATGTGCGACAAAAACAGACAGGTTGTAGGTTAATGCAATAAGTTCCAGATCTCACATTCAAAATGTGTATTTAGTGAATGAACATGACTGTGACTTTCTCTCCAGTCATGGCCTTTTCAATTTTATTTTATATTATAATATATTTAAATATATTTCCTGTCCAGCTATTAAATGGAAGCTAAAGCAATCTTCCAAATACTTGCTAAAATTCAAATTAGTGCAATGTCTTAACGAGTTAGGAAAGATTTGAAAGCTTCAATAAGAGCAGGGATTTGTTGTTTCAAGCTGAAAAAGGAAACCTTGGCAGGAAATGAAGGAAGGAGAAGGAGTCGCTGTGTATACAAAGGAGGTGGGGAGAAGAACTTTTAAGGATGAGCAAATGAGAGTGAAAACGTTTTTTGGGAATGCTTTTGTCTCTGTTTGCTAATATTTGCTCTTAGATTTAGCTTTTTCCCCTTTGCTTGCTGTTGACAGATAGGAACAAAAAGGGAGATAGCCAGATGGTTACCTAGTAGCCAGACTTTTGTGCTTAAATCCGTGAGTATTTGAGTGCAGTTGACAGGTTTCCAAGCAGCAAGTGGTGAGCACTGGCAGAAAGTATCACATGAGAATCTGGTTTACCACTCAAAGGTTCATGAGGTAAAACCTCCTTTAAACTGACTTGAACGGGAAAAGTCCACTTGCACAAAGGAGAGAAAGAAGAGACAATGAGAAAAGGATGGAGACGTTCAGATTTCTTCCATATGGTGCCATGATCCTCTTTAAATCCTCCGTGCCCTCCCCACGGCCCTCTTGTCTCATGGGGTGTCCGGGGTTGGGGCAGCCTGGGTGTCTGCCTAAAGGCCAGTCTCACAGCAGGCCGGTCTTTACAGCAGTACTTTGATGTCTTTGTGGTGAAACACCTTGCCTCATGTCCACGCTCATTAACTTCGTCAATGACAGATCAATGTGAGCCTGCTGAATACCAGACTGCCTTGAAATTACAGCCCATTTATGTTCCGCGTCTGAACGGGCCTTGGCTTCTCCTGAATAAACACATATTGCCGCGACGGACAGAACCCTCACTCATGATGGCACCTACTTAAAAAGAAAAGCAGGAAAGATGTGGCTCTGCCTAACGCCATGCATATGTCGGCTTCCTGTGGCTTAGTGCTCTGAGACAGCAGTCACATCTCTCTACATCCCGTAGGCCACAGTTTATTAAATAAAACATCCGGGCCTCTGGGTGCAGTGTACTTTAATGTCACTGAGACAAATAGTGTATAGGTAGATTCATGAAAGTAGGTCAGGATTGTTTCTAGAACATGATTGATGTCATTTGGATGTGAAATTGGCTATCTGCTGTTTCAAGAATATTACCTTTGATATTTTTAACTGGTTTTATCTCCAACTGCAGCACATTTATTGTTGAATTTAGCTTCATTTCTCTTTTTTTTTCTCTGGCCACTGTAGAAAGGGTCAATCTGCTTGGACCTTTTTTGGCCTCATGCCTTGAACATCTCACAAAGCTCTGCTAAAGCAATTCAAAATATAAAGAGTGTGGCCCAACTGCAAACCTACTAAGACATGGCTGTCCACCGAAACTGACTTGACAAAACCCATCGTAACTCTGGAGAAGCAGCAGAAATCCACGGATTATGTTCAAAACCTGCTGACAGAACAACTGTTGGAGTTGACAATAATCCTTTTTACAATTTGCACCAAGTCATGCAGTCACAACAAACATGTGGACGAAAGTGCTGTGGTCAGATGAAAGAGAATTTTTTGACCCAACATGAAAACACTGTGTGACAAAAGCATCAGAGCTCATCACACTAAAGACATAATCTCTGTGGTAGAAAATTGGGGTGGCAGGATCAAACTGTAGGAACACTTTTTTTCAGCAGGAACAGGGAAGCTGGGTAGAGTTGAAATGAATGCGAATGCAAACAATGGTAACAATACTTTTGAAGGCACTGAATCTACTACTGGTCATATTGTTGGTTACTAAAATTTTACATCGGAGGAAAAATGTTGAATTAAATTGAAATTGAGTACTTTTGATTTATGAAAGAGTACACAAGTCTTCATGCAATATTAGAAACCCAATAAAAATAGTTCAAATAAGTTCTAAATAAGATCAGATATCTGAAAAACCTATCAATAAATAAGGAAGTATCCATTATATACCCAACTCATATCAGACTGCAGATGAAACAGCAAGGTCAAGTCTCCCTGGGCCATTTAAGGTCATTGCCCTTATCCTGACATTTCAGGAACCAGGAAATATAAACTATGATCCATTAACGTCAAACATGCGACTTTTGCTGTCATCATCATATTTTTTTCACAAGCTAATAAAAATTCACTGAAATAATATTGCATCCTCCAATATTGTTCCTTGCCCACACATTCTGCATATTTACATAAAATTACCTTATAGATAGTTCAACATATACATTTAATCCTCCCACGCATCAACGTAACACATTGATGCATGCACACATACACACACAAACACAAAGCCTCGTACACACAAACATCTGCAGCCAGAGAGATCATCTGAACTCTAAATATTTAAAAAGCCTATTCCTCTGCCTGTAATTAAAACCACTGCAGCATTTCAGAGTCATATCCCCTACCACCACCCCGTCTCTCCCTCTGGATCCTTGTCTGTTATTCTTCCTTCCTCCATTTTGACCTTTGCTTTTGTTGCTTAGAAATAGGATTTGTGAAAATCTTCCAAAGCAACAAAACAGTGGGGAACCTCTGTGTGACAGCTAATGTGGTTTTATTTATCAGTGAAAAGAAAAGTTAAAGTTCTTCATTCTGATGTGACACAGCCACAACTTGAAGAAACAATCGACTTTCCTGAGACAAGTAATGATATGTTGGGAAGGTCCACAGTGCAAACATGGAATCTGTGAGTCAGCGCCATGCACTGTTTGGCCACAAAACGAGGGGGCTGCTGTCGTGTCCGGGCCTGCGAAAGATACCGGGGCTAAATCTCCTGCTGCTTCCTCCCATTAGAATTCTCCCAAATCCCACCTTTATCGGCATGTTTGCTCTGTGGAGTGCACAAATGCTCTCCAGCTTCTCTC
Source organism: Poeciliopsis retropinna (assembly GCA_010277075.1). Classification (NCBI taxonomy): domain Eukaryota; kingdom Metazoa; phylum Chordata; class Actinopteri; order Cyprinodontiformes; family Poeciliidae; genus Poeciliopsis; species Poeciliopsis retropinna. The sequence goes on along the minus strand of VMRM01000014.1, from coordinate 11,837,662 downwards.
ACAAGGCAGGTGTTTATATGCATATGTGAGAGTGTTTGCTTTGGCCTGCTCTGCCATGCTTTCCAAGCCGTCGCCATCGGTGTGGAGGGAGTGCAAGAAGGTCTGTAAGGGAGGGGAGACGGACACATTCAAACAGAGGAGTTCCTGGAACGGAACGCATTCAGTTTGGTTCAGTTTTTCAACTTCAGACGCTGTCAATGCAGCGCACACGTGTGTGTGGAGTTGTAAACAAGCACTTCTCATGAAGTGGAGATGGTCTAGAGAGAGCTGCTCTCATTTCAAACATCATTTATTTATTACACCCCTGTGTGCGAGACTCACACGCGCAGACACAAACACATGCGGTGACAGAAATTCTGCAGTTTATTCCATCACGCTCCAGCGATCAACCTCATTCCCTTTCCACCCCCTCCGTCCTTACTTCCTTCCCTAAAAATCAATGGAGTGTTTTGTCACCCAAAGCTGTGTTTCGTGCAATATTCATCTGAAGGGGTCGGGGGGAAGTGGGGGTGGGCTCATCTCACACTCAATGAATTTTCATAAACTCCACAAGGCACTGATTGGTAAATGAAGGACATCATGCTTGACACACATTAATACACGCATGCTAACGCACACCAACAACCCCATTATCTAAGCTTCAGGCGAGGGCTTTGTTTGGTACTGCTAGAATTTGACAGTGATTTATGGAGAAAAGGAGTCACACTACACCCTGATACACACAGAAACTCTAAGCAAGGTTACTAGTCCAAACATAGGCACAAAGAAAGGTTATTGCAAGAGCAACAAAGCCTCGCTGACAACAATGCGTGCTCCAGACCGGGGTCAACACCACATCAACGGCTTGATTCAGTCGACCCACTGCATCAATGCCTCAGCTGGATTCAATAAGCACCTTTGACAATTTCAGTGAATATAAATATGAATGTGCCTGCTTGATTATTAAATGGCTTATTAATGATTCATCTGAAAACGGAAAGTATCCGGAGTTCTTTTCCACTGCATTGCCCTTGTGGTTTTGTCAGAGTGCTGAACCCTGAAAGGTCAGACACTCCCTGCCTCCCAGCACAGGTATGCCATCCAAAGTGCCAGTCTTTTTTTTTTTTCCCTCCTTCTGCAGAAACACGTTAGATCCACTTCGTATCTGCTATCAGTTACAGCACAGGTGAGGACATTGCATTCCTTCTGACTCATTCTGAGAGTTCAGCACACAAGGCAGTGATTTAGAAAGCAATTTGTGACGACTTTAGCTCCATGGCCGCGATTGGAACACACACATGCAAAAGCTGCAGGAGGAAAAAAAACAAATTCCCAGGGGAATAGTTTTTTTTTCCACCAGCACATGGTGACTGCAGAGCTTTTCTGCAGTGCATTGCAGAATCTACATGGGGGGTGCATTTTGTTTGTATTCACATTTTGTGCAGAGACATATACTTCAAGGCAAAATGGGCGATTAAAGGAGTGGGACAGGAAGAGGAGATAACAGTCACCTATAAAACCAAAAAAGCAAATTAAAACACTGATGACTCACAGACACATTGCACTGACAGTTAGTCATCGTTAATGAAGCCTAATTTAAGGGATAAAATACCACTGGATGGTTTGGCCTTTTGTGGCTAAAGGATCAAAGGATGAGTGAGTAAATGCAGGAATGCATAGCCAACACCAAGGTCACATCCGCTACAATAGAAGCGGATGTGAAGAATAGAGGCTAGAATGGGCCATTCCTCTCCATTTCACTCATTTTACCACTCTTACTCTCTTGATGAGTGCTTCAATGTTTTGATTTTTTATTTTATTTTTTATATATATATATTTTTGCAGTAACACCATTGATTTGTCCATGTGTGTCAGGGTGTGTTTAGTTGAGGTTTGGAAAGCCACTCCAGGCCTCTCCGAGAGCCCCCTTTCACTCTGTGTTGTGCAGACCAAAGCATCATTGAGGTGAAAGAAAAATTCAGAGAAAGGGCGAGAAATGAAAGACAGAGCAGATATGAGTGACTGTAACAGTAGAGACATGTGAGAGACAGTGCTCTATTCAGTATTGCTTAAATGTGGTGGTGTCGGGTGTTTGTTTCCTTAATTTCCTCTACAGAGCTTTACAGCAGCTCTTGTGTTTCACATTAATTATGTTTTCTTAGAGCTCCTCGGTGCCCCTCCCCCTTGCTGTTGACTGACAGCCTCCGCTGCCTCCTGGCCCAGCCCGGCTTGGCTTGGAGCAGGGGAGTGGGTGATTGAATGGGCTAATAAATAGTGAAGGAGGGGTTGGTCACACCCCACACTATTGTACCGGCGCTGTCACGCCTGACCCTTAACCAAACACATATAAATGCACCCACACACACATATACACACCAGCTTGTGCGCTGTCACACACAGATCTACACACCCACCTTCACATCACCTCTGTCAGCCCTGACCCTGTACCGAATACGCCCCCCCACCCCATCAAATGAGGCCCCCAGCCATCACCTAGCAACCAAGGGAACAATGAGCTCCGAGGAGACGGAATGGGTTGAGCAAAGAGCAGGCAATTCTCCAGGGTATGGAGAGAGTGATGGAGAGATGGAAGCCAAGTTGGAGAGAGGAGGCGATGGAGGGTGATGGGAATGGAGTTAGGACACATCTTTAACCATGTCACAAAGAAGGTGCCTGCCTGGGAAACAAGGCAGTGCTTCTCTAACCCGGCAGGACATCTGGGTTCAGCTCTGCTCCAATCGGCTCACTTCACTTTTAAAATCGTACAGAGAGAAGGAAAACAAAGTCTAGTTTTCATGTTTTTTTCTTCTTGCTGGCCAGGTTAAAGGGAAGAACTGTGAAAGAAAAAGTAAACTGCTGCACATACTAACATCTGGATGGAGAAATTACTTTCAATAAAACCAAGCAGATGTTTTCCTGATTTCATTGTTAAGATGTTGATTTTTTCTCTCTTAGCAGATTTTGCTTGACAGCTCATGAATGACATTAGAACAAATCTGTGACCATCTATCAACTTTCTATACGTAGAAACACAGGCAGGAAGGTGAATGAGGGTGCGTTATAAGAGGAGCATCCCTCAGCATAACTCTGCCTTTTCAGTCTCCATAGAAACTGTTAGGACTTGTATTATAAATAGAGATTAAATTACACTGATAAAGTTATATGCATGACTACCTCTGACATTAATGTTCAACCACCTTATGCTTCAGCCTAGTTTGGATCAGTAAAACCTGTCATGATTCTATTTTATTGCTAAATTACGTCAGCTTAGTAGCATTTATAAAGGATTATTAAAGATACTTTAATTAAAATATACTGAGTGATGAGAAGGAGAGGAAAAGGAGAGAGAATAGCCAGTCAGTGACCTTTAAAACTTTTCATAAGGCTTGAAAGTGCTTCTCTGTTTTATAAACAGTTTTATGAAGTGAAACTGAGTTATATGGAGCTGAAGCTGAAGACTCCAATAACTTAAACGACAAGAAATCCTGGAGCTGGGATTTCCAACTCAATTTCTTCTTATTTTACATTACAAAGTAGTCGGTAGTTAAATGTTTTTTTAATACTTTTACTTCGGTTAAGTGTGCTGAAGGAGACCAGGACAACATGAGATGAAACAATCCAGAAAAAAAGCTATGAACATATCAAACCGCCATTCATTGACAAGTACAACTGTTCCTTCAGAAAGCAAAAGCTTTTAGATTATTATTGCTCTCAGACAGGACAAACATGAAGTTTTAGGTTGTTCTCTATATGAATGCTTCTTGTTGGAGCCTGCTGCAACTCTTGAGAAAATAGCAGAAGGCTTTGAGTTGATGCTAAATACATCCTGACCACTTACCTCTGAGCAAAGACGACTAATAGTTAGGAAGACGACATCCATGACATGTAAATAATATATTTCTCAATATATTGCTTGAGAAATACAATACTTCTCAAATAACTTGTGCACATTTGTGATGTGCTTATGTACATTCAATTAAAGTGCCTTAAAAGGTAAAAGGTTGGGATCGGTTGAGTAGTATATTCAATTACTTAATTAATTAATAGAATACTCAAAATATTTCAAATATTTGTTCTTGGAAACGTGTCAAATATTTAACACAGTGGAAATTGTTATGTTTTTTTGCAACAAAATTAGCAGTTCTGCTATCATTTCCATACTGACAATTTTTATTACATGACATTGTATACATTTAATACAAACATGAATAACTTGAAAACACAGCAACAAAACAGCCATGTAATTAGTAACAGATATGTGGCCTAAGCTACTCAATATAATTTCTGTCTGTGGGTCAAATGAAGGTGTCAGAGGGAGAGAGTAACAATGATCTATGACGTGGCTTATAGAGTCATATTCTGTCTCACACACACCCAGAGATGGTTGGAAAGATTTAAGGGGCTGAGCAAGACCGATTTAAGGAGCGATAATGTTCCTTCTTGGTGAAGTCAAATCAAAGAGCTTCAGGCATTGTTCAAACATCCTTCAGTCACACTATCTTCTCCTTCAACTTATTCAGATGGGAAACATATAAAGTATTGACACTGCCTGGGAGCAAGCCACGACGTAGCTATGGAAAAAAACATTCAGATGAGTTTGTGTGGCTCTTATGTATTTTTGGCTGTTGTCCCGTTTAAAGTATCTGACCCTTTGCAGTCTGCAAATATCAGTAAAGGTCTCTGGTATAATGTATTAGACAGAGGAATGCTATAAGTTACATTCTGAAAGGTATGGCCCTTTGTCTGGTTTTCACACTGTCTTGACTTCATGGGAACCATTTGCATCCCCAGGTTTATGCCTGAGCTTTAGTCTACAAGCCACAATCGTGTGAAGGACAATATCTAACTCTGCTACCACAGACCAAAGAAGACCCTCCAGCTATCTCCATTTACATCACCATATGAAAGGGTCTGCAAGCTCAGTATGACAGCCTGGGGCTCATCAGGTCTCCATTCTGTGGGCCTTTTCTTTTATATACCATAGAAGCAGGACAAACTAAGTTAGGAGGAGGAAGCAGACCTCATACAGCCAGATGTTAAAAATATAGATGGAGGAAATGTCAAAAGGAAATTGATAAGGAAGGTAGAACAAGGTAGATGGGGGAAAGGGGAGATGTGAGGGACAATCATAGAGACCACAGAGAGAATAGAATAAAAATTGGAAAATCTAACAGAGAGAAGAGGTTTGCTTCCATGTCCAAACTGTGTTTCATCCTCTGCTGGGCCCCAGTGTCACCCAGGTCTCCTCCAGCAGAGACCAGCTTTGAAGTAATAATGGGGTTTTTGGCTAATGCTCTCCTGCAGGTGCCCCTGACTCCCTTTGCCTTTCTGTCTGCCAGTACAGCCACAGAGATGAGAAGATATTGAGATCATTTAAAAGTCTAAAATGGGGCCAGTCTCTATCCTCTGTCCGTTTTACTTTTTGCCAACCCCACTTAATCTTTCCCCACACCATTACCTACATTGCCTGCACATTTTCTGGACTGACTTGCATAAGTGGATGTAAGCCATCAGTCCAAAACAGAGGAAAATCTCCAAAAGGTGAGAAACCACAAAAGATGCTTTGTATTCCTCTCTGGTGCCACCTTCATTTCTCTTTCACTGCTTGGTTCCTTCATCCTTTTATCTTTCATGCTGTGCCTTCCTCCTTGTCAATCAATACTCAGAGCTTCACTAATCTTTGTTCCCTTTGAGGTGTTGAATTGGTGTGACAAGTAAACACACACATACCTTTGGTATCATCTCATACTGTAACCCAGGCTTTAGGAAGATGTGTTCGGGTGGGGCAGGTGTGTGCATGTACAATCCAGTCAAACAGCAGGCTGGAGAAATCAATTCTATCCCCCAGCGAGTCTGTCTTAAACTAAACAAAGCAAGGAAGGAAATATGCTCCCCTGCACAGAGCAACACATTGTTACTCACTGAAAGCCACATCTTTACAGCAAATTCTCACATAAACTCTTGAGGTAATGAGACATAGATCACATACAATTATAGCAGAAGGAGAGTGATGGATGAATTAAGTGATACTGGGAGCATATGTGGTATTTGCACTGGAATGGAGTGTTTGGTTAGTTCACCGATCCTGTACAACCCCACATGCCTTTCTGCTGCAATATCAGCAGTTCACAAAAGATTACAATCATCTTCTGGTTTGTGAAAGGAAAACAGCTAAGGAAAGGGAGCATTATACAAGGATTGTGACAAAAGGATCTACTGAGATCCAGCATTTCAAGTAATTATTACAGACAAATATTCCAACAGATATTTTAAGGAAAATGACAACATCATATAATATTAAAAATGCTACCTTGTCTCTATCTGTTCCACAAATGGTATCTGGTTTTTGTCAGAACCTTATTCATCAAATAAAGTGAATGTAAGCAGTACTAATAGAAACCTGTACTAAGTTATTCAACAATAACACAGTTTTCTTGAAACGCTGCTTGTGATTTGTAAAAGCATTACTATGGTAGTATCCAATGTCAGTCTCCAAATTCAAGTTCCTTGTATGTTTTAAATGTTTCCTTGGTACAACACACATGGTTCCTCTGCAGAATTTGGCAATGTGCTGAAATATAATTCAACCATCTGAATGAGCTGTGTTGAATGAGGGACACAACTAATACATGCAAGAGATCAACCCTTGAGGACATCCGGACAGAAAAAAGTATCTTAACCCCAAACCTTGAAGTGTTTTGTGGTAGACTCTTGTGTTGCAGTCAAATTACTTGACTGTAATTGAGGCATTTGCAAATTTCCTTGGACTGACATATATTAGTCGTTGGAGGAGATTTTAAATGTCTATGTTACATTAACATTTCTTGTGACATTCGTTTTAATTTAATAAAACTACTTTTCACCACAATGTAAACAATAAAAAAATCATAGTTTTTTAAATTGCTTTTAATCTAGCTTTATATTTGTGTATAGCTAATATAAAGCTATACATTATCTATGAATTAATTCATTCAACAAGAAGAAAAAAAAAGTTACATTTAGTTTTGTTTCTGTTTCAATTGAATAATATTTTTTTGTTTGCTTCGCTGCAGAGAATATTAAACAATTCCTGTTTCACAGCTGTCATTTTGACATGAAATATAATACAATAATTATAGTATTCATTAAATATTGATAACAAATAGAGCAAAATTCACTGATGAAAACCTGTTACATTTTCCCCCCTTGCTTGCACAGTTTTAACAGAATTAACCTCAAGGCATATTAAACTGTATTTTTATGTGGAAGTAACTCTGTAGCTGGGGGAGTCTCAAGAACAAAAGGCCTAGAGGTGTGCTGAGTATAAAAACACTAAGAATGGATCTGCTCAGCCACAGACAGTGAGGAGACACACATATGCACAAACACACAGAAATGTAGCCACAGGGAAGAGGAAGGAGTTCACCCAGGTTTCTCCTTCCAGAGGATAAAGGGATGCATTCAAAGCCTGTAATTACATATACACACACACAACTAAAAATCCAAAAATCTCTTTCCATCCATTACACCACACTTTTCCCAAGCAATAGGATCAGATTTCATTCAGGAAATAAAGGACGCTTTTTGAACTATTTCAACTCCCAAATCTTTCTGTGCCCGCCTTCCGCCTGCTAAGAAACGGTAAACAGTCTGAGCCCCACAGAGCCCTGGCTGTTGCAGCAGCAAATCATTAGGAGGGGGAAAGGTATTTTTTGCAGAGGTATCTGTTTGCACATGTGTATGCATGAGTGTGTGCACGCACACACTAACAGTTGTGTGAGTATGTAAGGCATAATTTGCCATGTAGTTTGTTTTTTGTAAATCTCTATCAGACACAGAGCCTGTGGCCGCAGGGTTGGGCTTGACCAGTCACTGTACATTTGGGGGGGGGTTGGACTGTGTGTAGTTCTGTGTGTCTTCCTGCTGTTCAGGATGTTGAAGGATTTTCTAACCCCCCCTTCTCCTTCCCACCCATGAGATGAGGGGCTATGCTTGGGTCTGCTTGTTTTACTTCCAATTCTGAGCTCCAGAACCTAAAGTCCAGACTTTAACAGCTCATAACAAGAGATTAGAGTATTCTTCCTGCTAAGCACCTCGCACACGTCCCTTCAACGTGATGAACCAGGGCAGATAGAGCTGACCAAAACTGCAGCTTTAAAATGGTTCAAAATGAGAGAAAACATTCTGATACATCATGTGGAATACCATTCTGATACCTATGTTACATCATGTGGAATTTGGAATCTAGTTGCCGTATTACCACCTAATACTTTTTAACTGCAGTCATCAAAAATGCCTCACAAAAATATTTCAAACTTTTTCAGATGACAACCACAGACCCAATGTATTCCAATAGGTTTTATGTGACAGACTAACAAAGTAGTGAATAAGTGTAAAGAGGAAGGAAAATGATAAATTGGACTATTTTTCCCTAATGATCTAAATTAAGGGTTTCTAACTCCAGTCATTGAGAGCTATTACTTTAAAACTTTTAGACACGTTCCTGCTCCAATTCAGCTGAATGAAATGATTTTCTATGTATTCAGCATGCCTTCATCTCTGGCAAAGGCACTGGAATGAGCCATCTATTTGATTCAGGTGTGTTGCAGCCAGGATGCATCTAAAAACTGCGGGACAGTAGTTCTCGGGCTCTAGAGTTGGAGACCCCTTATCCTAAATGGCTTGCATGAATTTGCGTTTCTGCCATCTGCAAACCTTTTGGGGTATGCCGCCTTGAGCTTTCTTCCTCCAGAGACTGAAATTATTGCCTATTTTTCTTTGGAAAATACCTTGAGCTCAACCAGATTGCATGGAGATTTTCAATGGAGAACACATTAAAAAAATCATAGCTGTGTATTTAGGGTCATTGTCCTGCTGGAAGCTAAACTTTTTGCGCCAGTCTCAAATTCATGACCTGCTGACAGATTCGCTCCCTAGTTGTGGATCTCTGCAGTTTTTCCAAAGTAACCATCCTCTTGGTTGCTCTGCTCAATATTGCCCAATCTGTCAGTTTAAGTGGACAACAAGGGCTTGTTAGGTTGTGCTGCACCCTCTCCATTATTAAATGATGCATTGAAAAACACCTTTAGGGTCACTACAGCTTGGATATTAAGTGCATTTTTTTTTTACATGTATATGTTCATTCATACATACTGAAGCAGTCGCCAGAGTGGCTGTTATTAGAAGAGCCAGACTGCAGCATTCCTCAAACTCCTGCTTTGAGATTTCAAGGAGTAAAGCGTATGTGTGGCTGTGCTTGCGTTTGCATGTGAAGACACAAGGGTAGCCTTTCCTCCCGTTTGTGTCAGTTCCAATCTGGAGCCGGCTGTCATGGAAGCAAACTGTCGGCAGTCACACAGAGAGGAGGAAGACGAGGAGCAGGAAGAGGAGGAGGAGGCCTTATCCGGCAGCTCTGAAAGTGAATTCCCTGTGTATGTATACTTATGACGGATCTAGACCACACTGTGATGTCTTATTCATGTTTTATCAATTCATAATGACCAGATGGATCCCCAGTGTGACGATGTTCATGCGCACATGCTCAAATGCGCTGGCTATGATTGAGACGGTCATCGCAATAACATTTCTATGTCTGCATGCGTACGTACGTGCGTGTGTCCGTGCGTGTTGCTTTTATGAATATTTAGAGCGTCCTCCTTGGAGTGTGTATGTAGAGCAGCATGTTCCAGACACTGGACATCCACACAGACCACTGACGTCCCAGCGCTTTAGTGTGAATATTTAACTGATCCTTCTGTTCCATTATTCATCAGGACGGACACAAAATCATTAGGAAATATAAACACTGCTGTTTCCTCTCTGCTTTTACGACGCCTTTGCTCCTCTCTTTTCCACCTCCAAATATCTCCCTTTATCTTGTCTAACTTTGTTCTTCCACCACTCTTTTGGCTTCTTTCTCTTTTTCTTTCTTTCCCACTCCCATTGTGCTGCGGTTGTGAATATTTCAGATGGCAGAGTGGTTTTCAAATTACCCCCTTTTGGCTTCCGCTCTCCTCACATGGTTTGGTCTGCGTTTCTCTCTCACACAGGATCCGACTCGTAAAGAAAACAGTGACAAGCCATAAAAGCCACTTTTACCAGCTGACAAGGACAGGGGGGCACGGGGCAAGGAGTTGCCAGGTATTTCTCTGGTTAGCTGCTATGCCAAACCTATCCACTAACCTCAATATTTTAAGTTCTGCTAAAGAAGGTAAATATACTTTGACTCAAGTGGTTCACATGGAATTGGATGTCAAATTGGTTTGTCTTTGCATCATTACCGAGGGACCACTGCATTTTAAATATAAATAGATGAATTATATGGATAAAGAACCTACAGAAGGCTTCTCTTTTTGATTTATCACATTTAAATCTTTTTAAGGGAAACCACCTATACAAACAAACCTCGGCCCTATGTGAAAAAGTAATTGAACCCTAAACCTAAACTCCGGTAATCCTGCCCTCAGTGGTAGCATATGCCATCAGGTTATTGCAGTAACTGGCAATTAATCTATTCACTCACTGAGGAAGAGAGTTGTTTTGTTTCAGACGTACTGGAATACATTAGAGAGTAATTGTCTGATTAAGGTCAAGGATATTTGAGTCCAGACTTTGATTAGGCCACTTGAGAATCTTCAACACAACTCAGTAAGATTTAGCTTAAAGTCACAAGAGAGACTTGTGACATGAGAGATTCTGCTTCAAGACATCACAGAATATTTTCCCTTGATGGGCCTTTGACTTCTTTTTGGTCAGAATTACTTTGAGCCTTAAAACTCCCCTATGAATAGCATATGTGCCCTGTCTCATTCTTACCTTAGTTCAGGCAAGTGAGGCCCACCGTTCTTGAGTTGTTGATATGCTTTTGGAGTAAATTTGGTAGGCCGACCTCTAATGGCAAGGTTCATCATTGTTCCAGGTTTTATCAGTCTTATGGCTCTCACTGAGGTGGACAAGAGTCACAAAGCCTTGGAACTGATTTTGTAAGCCTGTTTTAACTGGTAAATGGCAAAGACTTTGTTTCTCATCAGTTCTTGAATTTCTGCAGCTCAGGGCATGCTTTTAAACCTTCTTTATGTTGTAGAACCGATTTGATTGAAGTGATTTCTGCCTTCGGTAATCAGGCTTGGATGTAATTTGTGAAAATAGATGAAAACAATGTGGTTAATCACATTTAAATAACAATTGAACAAGGGAGGCACTTATACTTTTAAAGCCAGATTGATTTTCTTTAATAGATCAAGCCATTGTTTCAAATCTGAATGTTGCATGTCCTCATGTTATCTTTGTCTGATAATAAAAATGTGACGATATGAAACATTGAAGTTTGACCAAAAAACAAGATCAGAACTAATCTGTAAGAGGAAAATACCTTCTTCACAACCCTGCACTTAGAGCCAGACAAATCACAGTCAAGAAATCAGGATGTCTGATACTGATGGCACAGACACCCTCTGATTGGGATGGGTTGTCATGGCAATGGCTGCCAAGTAGGGCCCCAAACAATCCTCTTGGGGAGGGGGCAAAGACACAAGAAAGACCTCGCGTACCGAGGAAGGTCATTCATCAGCAGAGACAAAGAGAAGCAGGAAATGACAAGGTTTACAGCTTACCAACACACACCAAAATGAATAAACACACACATTTATCCAATAATAAATAAATACTCAACAGCAGTTATGAATTTAAAGAAGAAAACACATTTGCACCAATTATTTTCATGCTGTCACATACGAAAGAGAAAATTTTCCAGCTTTGTGACACATAAGGTTTTGGTCTACCGCAGTGAATTTTTAAACCAATCAGTCTAACAGTAGAAAAATGGGGAAAATCTGTTTACTTGCTGACAACACAGTCAAAAACAAGTTGCAATAGGCTTCTGTGGCAGGGAAATGATTTATAGGCTTAATGATAGCTCACATTATTTATTCTAGACTCCCTTTTGCCGACTGGTTCTTTCTTCTCACACTGGGCTACCGTTCCCTAAGCATCGAGTGATCAACAAACACCAAACACAGCATCTCTGCAACACACACACACACACACACACACGCAGAGGAAGCAGTTTTGCACCAACACTTCGAAGCAGCTTTAATCTATACTCAAAGCCATATAAATAGCGTTATCCCCGGTGCGTGCAAACCATCCGTACATTAGCGCGCAGAGATGTAATTAGAGCGTTATTCTGTGTGTGTTTGAATTTAATTATTGTTATTTACATTTTACTACTTTTTCTACTCTCTCTCTCATATATTTTGTGCACCTCGACCCCTGTTTCAGCTGGTGTGTTTGTGGTTTGTGTACATCGGGAAACCTGTTGCCAGGCATTAACTTGAATGTGAAAAATGAAAGGTCTAAAAGAAGGATGAGACACGCTTCCACTTGCAATCCTCTGCTAGGATTTCCTCAGCTCCCCCGTAGTGCAGGTACATCCACACCCTTCCCGCTCCTCCTTCAATACCTCCAGGGAGAGATATCCAAGGGAAATCCTCACCCATCTAATAGCCTGACGTTATGCTTAACATGAATGAAAGCAAATAAACTGAAATTTGTTGCCCGTATTTGCTTTTGGAACCAAAAAGCAACACAGCAATCACAAACCACAGAGTACATCTTTCCCTCCTCCTCCTCCTCCAAGCCTCCATCCTAAGCAGCAAACAGATGCCATTCCCTGGGGCCAGCTATCAGGCTAACTGCTGCCCATTCCTCTGAGTCTGCACACCTATGTCTCTCTTTCCCTTCATGCCCTGGTCCTTCCTTCCGCTAGCTCTCCCACAGCGAAAAGACACTAATTACAACCATAGATGAGCAGATTACAGATCTGAAAAGCAGTGGAAGTGGGATGAGAAGCAGTCAGGGGTGGTAAGACGGGGGCAACAGGTCGTTAACAGTGATGAATGCGACTCTATTTTCGCTGTTATTGTTCTCACCGACTCTCGCCTCCACAACACCTTTTCCATGCCTTCTTGTCGGTGCCATCCATCACAAGCAGCGTTAACTAACTCTAACTATCTCCAATCATCTCTAATCAATTCCAATTATCTTTCCTCTGACCCTCATACATCAGTGTCTCTGTATCTCTCAGGCATGGGAAGAGGTAGCAAAGCGGGGGTGTAAATAGAGGGGACTCAAACACAAAGCAGAAAACTCTATTCAATGTAATGTGTGCAAGAGAGAACAAAGATTTATCCAAGGATTCACAAAGCTGTTGTTCAAATGCACTTATTCACAAAAAAGTTGTTTTCTTTTCCTGAACCAGTGTTCTGGAAAACAGTTAATTAATTTTCCAGCTTGTCTTCGTAGCAAAACCTGATTGCTCCAATGGCTTAATGACTGCAGAGGAAGTATTTAAAAACTCAACAGCAACATCCCACTGCTCATTTAACTGACTGCCTTTTATTAACTCAGCAGCTTTTCCTTTAAAGTTTAATGAGAGAAACCATCTCATAATCCATCGCTCGTCTTTCCCCTCTGCCCTTCTGTTTGTTTGTCTTCTCAGTGGGATGCCTGTGACAAATAGTTGCTTTGTTAAAGCAGCTTTTCCACAAAAGTTTTGTTTCTTTTCTTAATGAGCACACAAAAAAGATAAAGTGAGTAGAAGCAGACAGTCAGAGATTTAAAGTATAGAAAAAAAGGAGATGAGAAGCAATTAATCCCGTCTTAAGGGCATTGAGATTTCAAATAAGCTCTACTTGACGGGATCATAAAGTCAGAACTCTTTGAACAAATGCAAAAATAGTGATACAGACTATTGGGCATATTCACAAAGCTGTCTGCGTGTGATAAACGTGCACATTTCAGTTTGTCAGTCTTTTCTAATTTTAATTTTCTAAAATAGCGCTACTGAGAACTGTGCTGATACAGTTTGCGCTATTTTAGAAAATTAATGTCAGTGAGCCATCCTTCAGTTTTTCTACTTACAATTGAGAACAACCATCATCCAATTCTCAAAAACCAAAGTTTTGCTTTATGCAGATATTGTAAAGAAATAGAAATAAATAAATAAATGAAAGATTCCATCTGCAAAAATCTGGTGGTACTTTTGAAAAAGTGGAAGCAAAAGGAAGAAAAACTCTTCCAAAAAAAATCATTCAAGAATACCAAAGAGACAAATACTCATCATCATTTTTTTAAATTATTTTTGGCCCAACCTGTTCACAAATAAATTGTCTGAATTGTATTAAATACATTTTTGTTCACTAGAATTCAGAAAACACAAAGTGATTGCAAAATGCTCCAACATATAAATCACATTCAGAGGTCAACCAACAATGACTAATACATAGTAGTTAAATAGCTTAATGTAAATATGTGTGTTGGTGTTTCTTCAATTGCTCAAGAGAGGACAATTGGCACGTAGTGCAAAAATAGAAGTCCTTCCCATCTCCTGGACTAGTTGGGTGTATTTATATGCTGTAATCTAACTACTCCAAACTAAACAGGAGCCCAAATCCAACAATAATCCCGTTCTGCTTCTAATCCCACTCTACCAAAGAAAAAATTTTATATTTTTCAAATGCTGGAATTATTTTCCAGGGTCTCAGTTTCCAGTTATCCACATATGTAAACCAAACTAAATTACTGTCAATTTCATGCTTCTTGATTTTACATTTGTTTAATTTGTTAAACACGTGGCACCAGAAAAGCTTCAATTTTCAATTCAAACCATGTTTTCCAGACTAAGATAAATGAGTTAATGTAAATAAAAAAAAAATAAAATAAATTTAAAAAAATATTCAAACAATATCTTTCTCCAGAATGTAGCAGAAAAGCCAGTCCTTGGTTTATAATAATGAGCATAGAGCTGGGTGGATAGAAGGATCTGAGCTCCAAGAGCACAATCCTGTGGCTGCTGGCAGAGTGCACTGCACCAGATGGACTAATCTCACTTTTTCAAGGCCATCCACTGGACTGAAAGGGCCTTGGCCCGTTCTGCTTCTCATTCCTGTTAAAGAGATAACTTGGTGCAAGCCTCAAGACAGCCGTTCCGTCTCTAAAGGAAGGAAACTGGCTTAAAGTTTAAGCAGCTGGTTTTGGCATAATGATGGGTGACAGGTAGAGTCAGTTGCAAGGAAGTGACAGATAGATTCAAGATGGTGTTAAACATCAACCCAAAGGACAAACAGATGGCAGGCTGAGGCACGGGTCATTGGTTAGTAGAGCAACTATGAAGGTATTGGGGAGGGAAATGATTTTTCCAAGTTCTGATGTTTTATTATTCCCAGATGCTCCAGGTAATCTGAACTGAAATTGGAGCTGGAATGATCAACCAGTGGCAGGGACACCGATTATCCAAAAGAAAGAATAAAAACCTGTATGCCTTTGCTACAGAAGGAAATTAAGGTTTAGCGTTACTGTGGGACTGTCTGCTGTAGGGTGAATAGGTGAAACGGTGTGTGGGTGTGTAATGGCGAACCAAAAACTGCTGCTTTTATTCAAATGATTGAGGGAACTTTGAAGATTTGATGAAGTCATGCAAAAGTATTCATCTTCACTGAAGATTATTACAACATCAGTGGATTTTATTGGGATTAAATGTGACCGACTAAGAAAAACTAAAGCAAAACTGTAAAGAGAAAGGGGAAAACTGTTAAAAGTTTTCTTATATGCTTTGCAAAATTATTCAAGTTCAGACAGATTAGTTGAAGAACTTGCTCTCTAAGCTTTCTGCAGTTTTTAAATTGGATTTAGGTCTGGACTTTAAGCATTAATATTCTGTGATTTACTTTGGTTTTGTATTTAAAGTCATTGTTCTCCCAGAAGGTCAGCATCCACCTTAGTCTAAAGTGTTTTCAGCCTCAAACATTCAGGGCCAGATTTACACTTTCACAACTTCTTGTTATATAGCCTAACTTGGTGCTAACTTATCATTAACTCCATCATAATAGGTTGCACAGGACTTTATTTAGGCATATCAGATTAAATATGCCACATGTTTTATATCACATCACCCCAAAACCTTCTAAAATACATTGAAATTTATGGCTGTATTAAAACAAAATGTGAAAACGTTTAAGGGGTTTTCACAGGTTCGCAAGGTCTTTAAGCTCGTGTCGTATCAGCCTTCTGCTACCAGCAATTCACATACATGTGGATGGCTAAGACCAAAAAGAAGCTGCAAATGATTCAGCAGGAACAATGAGCAAAGAAAAGCCCAGTTTGTCTTAATGAGACCTGACACTGTAATAACTCACCATGAGGATATAGTTGTTCCTTCCAGCAAGTGTAACTGAATCCTAATTGTTCTTTAACTGTACTCAAACCAAATCAAACCATCGCCAACATTCAGCAGGTTTATATCTCAGAAGAACAGTTGGGTTTTTTATTACAAGGAAAAGACAAACAGAGATGGCAGGTGTTCTGATAGATATGAAAGAGCAGGTCTGGAACTAATATGAATTAAAAAATATATATGTATATATATATATATATATATCTGGATTGACTTACAGCCGAGACAAGCCAGGGTTCTTCTGAAACAGCAGCTCTGGAAGTTGCTGCAGTTGATTACGGTTCAGCCGCCTGTGGCAGGAAAAAAAACATACGGTCAGTCAGAGAAGTTTGCTTGCATTTTCATAGGTGTGTAGGCTGTGAATAACTTCATTTAGGTGCCAGGAAATCAGTTTTGTCTCAGGTTATGGTATTTCAGTGTGCTCTGACTGTTGCATAAATAGCCAACTGACAATTCAGGAAAATTGAACTGTGCCACAAATTGTCCAATGGTGCTCCTTGTGGAATTCAGGGCTTTGCTGGCTTTCGGAGAAGAACAGAAAACTTGATTTACATCTACTGGTTATTTAAACATGAACACATTTTTATCTGGAGCAATCTGTCTAAACAAGAGAAAGGGATGAGGGAGTTTAAAACTTGATAAAGCACTAACATGCTATGGTAGCCAACAACAAAGTCCTCGTGAAACAACTAACATCCAAGACTGGCAGGCTGTATGCAAATACAACAATTAAGTCAATGAGAAACAGAGTGTTGCGAATCTTTTGGAAACCACGGCTCTCTGCTTTCTGAAAGGCCTTTTGGAAGCACACAGAAGTGAATTTATTGGCACTGAAAGATTGAAAATGTGAAAGGCAGGCTGCTGCTGTGCCTTCAGACAAATTCAGACAGATGTTGGGACTTGTGCCCCTCACTGTATACACGGAGTGTGTGGCCAGATGAAACATGGATTTTGTGAATAATGCACAGTAATAGTCTACTGCGGCTGCTGCTGCATTCACACAGAACTGTACCTCTTAAAGAGTCTATAAAGTTATCTGATGTTCGGGTTCGAATGTGGTTTGAAAAGCTGCCTTGCTAATGAGCTGGCTGAGGTGTGGTTGATAGTGTTTGTGTGTTTTTCCTGCAGCTTTACAAGCCGTCAAGTAGTCCTGGTGCTGTCCAGATGAGCCAGGATTGCGGTGCGGTAGGCCTTTCAAGCCCACATTTCCCACTGAGGGCATTCCTGTCAAGGAAAGCTAATAAAAAACACTCCCTGCCCACATTGTACCCTCTCAGCACCATCCAAGCACAATGGATTGACAAGGGAGTGCCACAGCCTTGACACAATTGGTTTGGCTTTGTACTGTTAATGTCATTACCAAAACACACGTAGAAGGATGGGATTTTCATTTAAAGCTCCAATTCAGTAAAGTGTGCATGCATGCGTGTGTGTGTGTGTAGCCTATTTATATAGAACCCTAGGTGGCACTTACAGTCTCTCCAGCTCCTTCATGTCATCAAAAGCCCCTCGCTCGATCACTGTAATTTGATTCTCCATCAGCTGTCTGCAGAAAAAAGGGCACACATGCGACTTTATTGGTCACTAAGACTTTAACAAGGTAAAGGGGAGGCAGGGGAGTGAGCTGGGAGGCTGAGACTTTAGTTTGAGGTTTGTGACAAAATCCATTTCAGTGCAGTTTATTCCACTTTTATTTTTTCTGCGTCTCACACACAGACACACAAACATTTAGGGCAGCGGTGTGGACTGAGGGCACAGTGTGGAATCTTGGCTGAAGAGCTACAGATAGCAGCCAGGAAAGTTTCCAAGGTGGTGCAGAAAGTGTTAGTCTGGGCTTTAGTGTGGTCCAGTGGGGGGCGTAGCAGTTTGGCTGGATACTAGACAAGAAAAAAAAGGGCCAGGGGGTCAGAACGAGTTAGGTGAGCTTCACAATTTTTACAAGTAGACCAAATAAGGGAAAATATGACGGTGTGTGTCTATATCAGAGATTTAGACATTGCTCATACACCAAAAACAGATGAATAACACCAAGAATAATTCTCACAACCAAGTTTTTAATATGGCTTTTAATGAGGGAAATGTGGCTCTTTGCCCTGGACGTCTCTGTAAGAGAGAAAAGCACATGTATGTGGATTTTTAAGAATATGAAAGGTTTTGGGGGTTCTTTGGAAGTCCAATAAGTTTGGATTGAGAGTGTAATCTGGTGTGGCCCAATTAGAAACCTGACTTGAAACTAACGGTCTGTGTGTGTGTGTGTGTGTGTGTGTGGGGGGGGGGCGGGCGTCACCAGCTGATAAATAATCTAAAGGTCAATGGAAACATGCAAAAAGCTGGTCAGCAATCATAGAGATGATTATTGAGAAGGAAATAAATAAATTTCCACATTTTCAAAATAACAGGTTGATGTAAAATTATGTATTTTATATATATATATATATATATACATATATAAAAAGTAAATCAAAACTTCATAATGACAGACTTGCCCATAGAGCCATACAAGGACTCCCTTTGCAATCAGGAACAGTTTCTGTCCTATGTAGCCAGAGCTGATGCACGTAGAGGAGGACTGGGTAGTGTTTGAAGTGTTACAATAACACACTGTCAGGAAGGAGAGAAAGTTGTCCAGCAGGACACTTAAGCGCAACAAGACCTTCCCTTCATTACATATACAACGGCTCTGTTCAAGGCAAGCGCTCCTGTGAGCCCACAGTACACTGTAACTCAGCAGTCCAGGCTTCCTCCCAATCGAATATAAATGCTAATCACTGTTCACACTCCATAAACATGGAGAGAAAAGTGCACTTCACCTCATATCTCTTTCTCATGAATTTAAATGGAACTGGGGGAAAGAAAATGGCGAGTACTTTTGTGATGAGAAAACTTTTTTAGAGGATAGCTGGAGGGCAGCTTTTCTGCTTCCATTGTTCTGGTTCCTCTCACAGAGACTTTGCTCATTTAGACCAGCCAAACATTCAGTCTCAAATGAGAGGGTATAAATTAGCTCTGTTGATTTCAGCCTAACAAACAAGATGGCAACTGACTGAAAAGATAAACCAATAGTTTTTTTTTCTTCCCCTCTTCATGATTGCCGAGGGGTCGGCGGGATCCAAGATCAATACACTATAAGGGCTATTCCTGACATCCTACCACGCAGACAGCTACACCTATACTGTTCAGTACATGCTCATCTTGTATTGCATGCATTATAATTGAGAGGTGTGAGAGATTCAGAGCTCAGGGGAACTTTGTACTCCGGCAAGGAGCTGCTTCCTCCGAAGTTGCCGGTGATGAGTTGGTGATATCGAAGCATTTAACCTCCACACTGGGAGAAAAAGAGGATACACAGAGGCGAAGGAGGCAACAGGGGGATGGGGCGAGCTGTGACAAGAAGTGAAACCAGTCAAGCTTTGAGGGGCAGTAGGAATTATGCTCAGCTCATGTTACATTTAAAACACATTCAAGTTTACACAGCTTCCCTTTACACAGTGTTTTAACACCTTAGGCGTTACTACCAGGTTCGTGAACACCGTGTACTCATACGGACACTTTTATAGCTACTTTATTACATGAAGTCATAAGTGCTTTGTAATTATGCCACAGAGAAAGTCAATGACTTCACCTCAATGTGTTAACTTTGCTGAAAGCCTATTTTGTGTTGATGTCAAGGCAAGTTGGTGTGCGTGTGTGCACAATAGGTGAAGCTAAAATAAGCATGACAAAGTTAGAGAGAAGTCCATTACATTGCTTGTTGGAGTCACTCCGTAGCTTAATGTACTTCTGAGTGGGACTCTTGACAAAAGTATTGCCACTTCACTGGGTTTATGCTAATCTGAGCAGAAAGTCTGACGTACTGCAAGCTGCAGGGTTGCATACAGCTCATGAATAGATAAACAGTGACACACAGTTAAACATCTCATCATTGCTTATGAACACAAAGGCAACTGCTTACAGAACTCTGAGGTACTTCAGGCCAGCAAAGTCACTCTTGGTGATGCGTGTGAGGTTGTTTCCGTTCAGCTCCCTGCAAAGAGAGACATGCAAACATGGATTAATAATTTATCTTTTCTCCCCTACTGGACTTGTATAGCCTGGTGACTAAAGGAACATACAATCACATGGAGGAATCTGTTCTGATATATGATGCATAATCCTAGCACAAGACACGTAGAAAGGGAGCTTAGCTTTCAGTACAGCATACAGTATGACCGGTACAAGATGCACAGGTCATCTTATTCAATCTTATTTATCCATCTTATCCTAAGTTATTTCCCTAGTCTAAAATCAAATTTCAGATCATAGAGAATCATTTCCATAACAGGGTCCATATATCTTAAGGAAAAGTTCAAGTCAAGTTTCAATCTTTTGGGGGAAAGTCCAAGTCAAGCTGCCAATATTTGAGAGGCAAATCCATGTGAAGTCCCAATTATTTGAGGGAGAAGTATAAATCATGTTTCAAGTTCTTAAAGAAAGTCCAAGTCATTTCCTAATCGCCATAGAGACAAGGTCAAGTCATGTATCAAGTCTTTGAAAGGTAAATACAATTCAAAACCCAAGTCTTGGAGGGACAGGTCAGAGTCTAGTAACACATATCTGAAAAGCAGACACAAGTCAATTTTTGAGCTTCAAGTCCACATTACTGAGGTTTTGGGGAGGTCTCAAGTTTTTGTCATTCTCACATCAGGCACATACCAAAGAAAATGTAATCAACTGCCTAAAATTACCCAGTTATCAACTGCTGTTAATTTATATTTTAATTAAAATAAATATAAATAATATTTACCACACAAGAAATACAAACATGCTTTGGTTGATTCAAGAAAAATAAGATTAGATTATAATATCTACAGAAATATTACAAAAAACACATATTCACTATGATCAATATTACAACAAGAAATAATTTTGCTATACCACAGTCATGCAGGAGGGACAATGTTACACAAATACCCTTAGAAGAACTGACATTTACTAGCTTACTTTCACCCTTACAAGAGGTAAAAACTGTTCATGAAACTTGAGTCCCAAATTTCAAGCTAAGAGGACAAATCTAATCATAAAGTTATTGCTTTTGTGGCTTAAGTTTGACCAGAGTCTAAATCACAGACTCAAGTCCCCATGAATGACTATTGCTACAAAATAAATTGAAAAAGTTAATGTTTTTTATGAAATGTAATGTCAACTATACCATAAATTGTTGCGTGACTCTGGAAGGTAAAGTTAAAAGGAAGTTCAGGCTCAGCTCTTACTCCACTGGGAAACATTAAGCAGTGCTGTTAAAGGGAGGCCACATTTAAACTGTCTTTTTATTCCACATTTACCACCACCACAAACACACACACACACACACACACATCCAAACAACCCCCCGATACTCCCTACTTTCTATCCACCATGTCCTTTTACAATTGTCGGGGATTAGCAGGAGCCAGCAGAGGGGATTTGAGTAGGACTGCGAGGCCAGAAAGCTAAGTGCTTTGGATATAACTGAGCAACCTCCCTGCTGTGTGCTAACCGTCACTGAAAAAAAAAAAAAAAAAAAAAGAAAATAGTAATAATTTCAAAACAAAAATTTTTAAATTACTTTTGATTTCCCTTGTAAGACAAATAATTCCACTGACAAAATAGTTGAGCAGCCAGAAACATTGGTGTATAAAGATTTTCGCTTTCATATTTAACTTGATTCTGTTTATTTGCCATTGCACAAAATCCTTAGTAGCAGGTTGAATTTTAATGAAGGAAGACAACAATGCAAACCACAATGACACATGTCAAAAAAGTTCAAACTTTTTCACTTTGACGAAGTTTGTATTATGTCTCCACCCTTTTCTGAACCCCCAGAACCCCACTCTCCAAAAGCAAAATCTGGCTTGGAAATCTACGCTGAAGCACAGGTCTCTTTCCCTCAGTCTCTTTCTCGCCTAATGACCACTCGAGGGACTGTAGCGCTATGCAGCACGAAAGAAAACGGTCATTACTGACAGATGGTGTATGCATGTGAATAAGAGCATGTGTGTGTGCGTGCTTTTATATATTATATATATATATATATATATATATATATATATATATATATATATATATATATATATATATATATATATATATATATATATATATATATATATATTTATGTATATACACAGGTGCATTGATAGGCAGAGCAACACAGCCACAGGAAAATAAATAACGGACTGGGCTTCATTAGTCTGGGCTTCAACACACACATGTGGTGCTCATTACAGGTGCTTACACAGATATACACACACAGATACACAATCTTTGGGATTTCCAGTGTCTTATCTTCAGGGTGGTCATTCCTGATGAGACCCGGAGGGCATTTAAACAGAGAAAGATAGAGGATGAAGAGAAGGGGAGACAGAGGAGGAGGTAATGTATATGTGGAAAATTCACTCACATTTAAACAACTAAAACACTTTCTGTGTTTAGTAATTAATCTTTTTATGCTACTCTACAGCTGGCTTATTAAAGTTGTCATGGGTGAGTGAATAAAACGACCTGTTCTGACAAAAGTTTGTTCTTTGAGAATCTCCAGAGAGGATGCAAAATTTACAGAATGTTCAGACCAAATTCGCGGTTTGATGATAGTACCAGTCAGAGTGAGGCTGTGGAGCAACATAGTGTTTGTTGCAAAGTGACTTTGCAACAAACATGACGTTAAAGTGTAGCATACGATTTTTGAATACATATTCTGGTAAAATACTGCAAGAAGTTATAATTCTCTTGGCATCTTCACTTAATAGAAATTTTGATTTTGGGGAGTTCCTGGATGCTGAAGCTAACAGCTAGTCTGAGAAGGGCCAAAACCACAGCAGACTCTGGGGTCTTAAAACAACCCGGAGCTCAAAAACATCACAGTATTTTTCAAGGACTACTTTATGAAATTTTTAACTGTCGTACTATTTGTACTGAGCGGTTACTTACTCAGAAGCTGATGATCATTTAAACGGCGGAAAAAGGTGGTGCACCACACATGAACTATTTCAAGAAATTGATATATTTAAACATACATGCTGTCAAAATGTGTCGTTTATGGCTTTATTGCACAATTTCGCATTTCCCATGCATGCTTCTAGGAGCACCTCTGGGGTTTGTAGTAAAGGGCAGCCGCTTGCAGTGTAAATGCGGGATTAGCTTCAATGTAAAAGTAACTACTGCTAAAAGGTTAATCCTATAGTATTCATATAAACCATTATGATGATTTGGCATCTGTTGGATATGGATTTATACTAGATGAAGATGCTGTAAGAATTATTTGCTGCATAAGACATTAATTCCTTGTCATTTTTGAAACGCAGCCCATCACTTTAAGGTGTGGGTTTGGGTGCCCAAATCCAGTTCTTAATAGCAAGAATAAGAATATGTAAGATATATATTTGTATATTTATCTTACAGGAGTTCTTAGTCTTTCATTTAGTTCTTAGTCTAAATCCAAGAATAAGAACTCAAAGCATGAACACACTGAGTTTACTTCATAAGTGATTTCCAGTATATTTATTTTGCTGCTAAACAGAAGCAAACTTTACTAAACTCAGACAAAATATATCAAAGAAAAAATGTGCTATTTATTAGCGATAGAATTTGTCACTACTGTTTTTTCCCAAATCAAAGGGAGCCAAGCAATACGTTTTGGCATCACAGTAAAGGCATGTCAACTTTTTTTGTAGACACATGTTTTTTTGTTGTTTTTTTTTTTACAGTAACTCTGGACAGATTTTTGCAATAAAGTACCACCACAATACTTTAAAGCCTTAAAATTATTAGCTATCATTCCAAATTCCAATAGCAAAGGATTTCCACCTTCAACTGGTTCACTCAAATCCATTCCATCCTCTGGAAACCTCTGGCAGTAAGAATTCCCAATGCTGACACACTTCCTGGGAAGAAATTGGATTTATGACATCACTGTCCTAATCCCTCTTCATCTTCCATGCCAGGCTGATTGATGCTGGTGAATATATCCTGGTGCAACTTCCCTCGGGTGGACACAGGGCAGCTTTGCTCCACTACTATAGATCTCTATAATTCAAAGGAGGCTCTGAGCGCTGCTACACTACTGAAAAACTCATTAGGTTTATTTGTGCCAGCTGTTGGGAGTCCTGTGCAGAGCTTGGTTTTGGACCTGTTTCGAATTGAGCTGTGCTACACGAAATAAAAGAAGGTACAAGCAAACAGAGGTAGAATAGACTAATGTGCGATGCTTTCACACGGCAACTGGAAAATACACGAGGTCTGTTTTACGGGGGTCACTGAGTACACATCAGCTTCTTATGCAGTGGTTTTAACTGTGCAAAGCTGTGCTCAGTTACAGGTAATTAGCACACAGTCAATTAACAGACTAATTAAGATCCACATCACTAGAGCCTTAAAACAAAAAACAAAACTACTCCAGCAATGTTTTTTTTAGATTTTAGTCTTTCACATACAATGACAAAAAAAAGATACATCTTAAAGTTAAATAAGATTAAGCTTTCTGTTTTTGGTCAACGCTATTTTCTACTTGCTAAATAGAAAAAAAGTAATGCACTTGCAAATAATTTGCAAGTTTAATAAAACATTTTTATTGTGGAACCTTTATTATACTTTTCAAATTCTTGAGTTTATTTACATTAAGAACACTATTCCTTTAGACAATTTGGGAATTTCCAGATAAGGATGTTGTCGTTTTGTATGCTTCTGATTCATAATTCATTAAATTTAATTGGATGTGCCTGAAAGGAGAAAGATATTTTTCGCCTTCAGAAAAACCCACACCACTGTTCCACATCTTGCTCACTAATAAAAGGTCACATTCTTTTTCTGTGCTTTCACAAAGGTAGGTTTCTGAAGCTCTTTTTTTGCTTTGCTTTCAGCCTCAAAATATGTCCTTGGAACTTTCTCTGTCTTTAAGGTCAAAGTTATTTCAGGCTCTGCACAAGGCCAACAAGTGAAGATTTTGTTTTTCTGCCATATCCTTCTCTAATATCACATCTAACTGTTACATTCAGGTGCTCACATTTTTCTAAGCTGTCATTCTGCTGTGAACACCACAAGACCATTTGTCCCAAACAGCTTTAGCCTAGCAGGAAACACAGAAACCCACTGATTGAGGAATGGTGGCATGGTGCTTTCCAAACTCCATGCTGTGGAAGCAATCTGATAACGAGAGCCCCGAGGCTGTACAACCTAAAACACGGATGCCCATTAATCACAGCTACAGACTGATATCACTGTTTGAGCAGCAGACCGGCGACCGTGCTCCCCAGATCAATGAACAGGCGGAAGAGCTGCAAACAAGCAAAACATTTTTCCTCCTGCAGATTGTGCAACATATGGAGGTGACAGCCATGAAACACACAGGTGGGCAGAGAGCAGGGAAGCGATATAGTCACAGAGAAACGGAAAGAAGACAGAGCAGCTCTGACAGGGTTGTTAGCTGTCTGAAAGTGACGGTGTGTAGCAGTGTGGTAGAGTGTTGCGAGTAACCAGGGAGAGCTGTAGGAAGCTGACAGACTGTCTGGGAAATGTCAGCAGAGGGATGAATTCTCTCAAGAGCCGGTGGAGACTGTGGCCTACATACCAGCTGAGCAGACATGCTTTGGAACCAGTGGGCTCTATCTGATAACGTCATACGGTGCCTTGTAGAAGTATTCACACCCCCTTAAACTTTTTCACATCATTACTACATAGTGAACACACGATTGAGTTTTTTTTTTTCTTTTTTTAGGATTTCATGTCATGCACACAAAAGTTCATAACTGTGAAATGAAAGGAAAAAGACAGTAAATAAAAATCTGAAAAGTATTTACTCTGACACCCCAAAATGTAACCCTGGGAAATCTTCTGATTTGTGATAAGAGACCGCACAATCTCAGAATAATACGAATGTTCTGTGATGAGCTTGGTATTTAGAGAACAGCACTGAGCCATCAGCAACACGAAGATGAAGGAACGCAATAGGCAGGTCAGGGGAAAAGATGTGGCAAAGTTTGCCGCCTCGTTTGGTTACAAAACAACATCCACACCTCAGGAACATCTCATAAGATGTTGTTACATCCTTCATTGGAAAATTAAAAAAAATATGGAACAACTACATTTCCATAAAGTCACAACTATCCATCTAAACTGATCTACTGGGTGAAGAAAGCATTTATTAGAGCAGCTGTTAAAGGGCCACGGCAAATCTACTAATAAGACAACTATTAGTTGTGGACTCCCCAAATTTGAGCTTTATGAAAGGGTTTGTTAAGAAAATGTCAAAAAGTGTCCCAAATTATAGCTTACAATAATAAGCCATGTAGGGGACATGAAAGACATATGTTCTGGTCAGATGCCACAAAAAATGAACTTTTTGACCCACTGCAAATCACCATGAACACAATACATGTATGATTGTGGTACTGGCAGTACCATTCTGTGGGGTTGCTTTTCTTTAGCAGGGGCAGGGAAACTTAGTTGATGAACTGAACTTGAAAGATTTCAAATTGGATCAGAAGTTTACATTTCTTCAGGGCAATGACCTAAAGGGCATAGACAGAACTACCGTACAATGAAATAGTTTAACAAAAAATATTCATGTATTAGACTGTCCCAGACGTAAATCCAACTGAGAATTGAGCTTAAGCTAATTTCAGTCGTTTGTACCAGATTTTATCAAGCATCAGCAATAAAGGCAGCTAATTACAAAAGTAGAATGCTTATTGACATTTTTATTTCAAAAGTATTTTGTAAACCATCTTTTTCTTTCGACTTTGCAACTATGAAGTATTTTCTTTTGGTCTATCACATAAAATCCCAACAAAATTCAGTGAAGTGTGTGGTTATAACTTTATGTGAAAGAAAGCAAGAAAAAAAGAAATACAGAGAGGAAGAAATAAGGAGAGAAAGAAGCAACCACAGTGACCACACTGTTTTACCTTACTGGAACACTTTTATCCACACTAAGAGGTCAAATTTCTCCTCAGCTTGAGCAAAAAACATCTCTCTCCATTGACATGTGGTTTTCAGACAAGCAGTTAATGCCGTCAACTGTACATTTTTACTGTGTGTTGGCATGTGTGTGTCGATAATTATATAAGCGCACTTGTGTGTGCAGTGACTGTCTGAGTGTGTTTTCCTCGCTCCTGGGCTCCTCAAGGGCTATTTACAGATTTCATTCTGCTCAGTCAGGCCTCAGGAGCAAGATTACTGATAGGAAAGTTAAACATTAAGTAGATCGCTCACAGACAGAGCCCACAGAAACACACACACACACACTGTTCTTTCTCACAGCCCCAATCACTGTGGGGTCTTCTCCATGCTGTAGAGGCCTTCTCTCTGTATAAACACTGAACGGCAAAAGCGCATGGCTGTATAGGAAACATAAAAATTAATGGAGCAAAAAAAAATCAACAAGAAATGGGAATCAACCGAACCAACATAGGTGAAAGGCAAAAGACGAAAGTAACAGAGGAACACTGATCAAAACCGTTCGGGTTAAATGGAATCAATTAAACATCTGTTCATATATTGGTGGTGCTACAGGGGGGAAAGAACACACACATGCAAGGAACTGCAGCAGAGGCCAGGACTGAAGGGCCTTTCATGGTTTATATTGGATCTGTAGTTTGTTCAGCCACAGACTCTGAGATTCTGTTGTGGGTTTTCATTTTGTATGAAAGCATGTAGGCTATATGAATGCACACTTTTGACTATGGACGGGGATCATGTGGATAAAACATCTGCGCTCTGCCACATCTGTTACATTTCATATAAAGCAAACAGGGAACTGAGAAAATGTTTGCCTCACAAATGTTCATTGACAACTGGTAATTTGATTTATGTTGGGTCTGAGCCAGAGTATTTATGTTGGTCCCTTTGAATAGAGAGCGTTTGGGTCTCACCCCCCACAAAGCCCACTGACAGCAGCATTCCACCTGCTCTGCACAGAGGACGGCTCAGCTGCTGGTAGATCCAGATCCAGTTTGGGGGATAAGTTCATTTAAGTATCAGAAAACAAAGACCAGCTGATTTTTATTCAATGATGGGCGGTCATCATTGTTGAATTTTTGAGGTGGAGGTTCTGTGGAGTAACACTCAATAGTCAAAGCTAAAGTGGTTTGAAAGTGAAAAGCTAAAAGCAAGTCACAGTGTTTTGCACAGTGGATTCCAGTAATGGTAAACTACTCAAAGATCAAATGTTACATTGTTATTCAATTTGCCTAAATTCAGATTTTTCAGTTTGTCACACTTAAAAATCTGGTGACATGAATAAGAAATATTTCCAGTTCATCTCAGATTCACATACTCTTTTTCTAATCAGCAAACACTCAGCTAGTTCTTCATAGTGGAAGCTGTTACTGCAGAAAGAAGACAAATGTTAGCTATCTTAGCATCAATCTTGCACTGGACTGTAAAGACCTGTGTGTTGGAAACTAACACACAGGTTTAAACATGTTTTAAATGGTCTGGCTTAATCTTACCATATCTGTGATACAAAAATAAAGTGGGTTAAAATCTGACTTACAGTCATAGCTTGAAGTACCACTCAGGAGCAGTTTTCCACATGACTTTTAGCTGCAATGTTTTATAAGAAAATCTTCCTGATTCTTCAAACAGAGATCAATCTGTGTCAATCAATCAATTCTGTGTGTGTGAGTTAAAGAAAAACTGCTCCACAAAACCCCACTCCAAAATATTCAATGTATTTAGGCATAAACAATTTGATAATGATGATATGTATTTGAATTTGAACATATAACAACAATAATAGTACACAGTAATACATATGTCATAATTCAAATTTACAGTGTACTAAAAATACCAAATTCGTATGGAATGCAGCCAAAAATAAACTTGTTTCAAGCACAGGCGACTTGACAAGTGCGACATGTAGATTACGACGACCCATCTATCCACTCTATCATGTGAGTGTTCACTGATGCATACTTTAACACACATACATTCTACCCTGTCTCCTTCACTCTTGAGCTTATTGCCATTTAGTCTGTAGGGTTGCAAGCAAAGTGAGTCTCCTGAGAAAAGCATAAAGCAAGCTAGGTGGGTTCTCAGAAATTCCCTTTTTTATAGTCTGCTGAAATGCCGAAACTCTCAGGCAAAGCAAAGCAATCCCACATGTGCTCCCCGATGTGCAAAAGCACATACATCATTCTGTATATATGCATGCCAGTCAAGCAGATTTTTTGCAAAAAGTATATACATGCTGGACTTGAAAGGTGATTTTTGGCAACACTTGCACACTTTGTTGATAAGGTAATTTCTCAAGTCTCCTGGGTGCCATCAAACACATCCATAGAGAAGCTGTGCTCATCTGGAAAGCAGGCCAGAGGGTGTGTGTGGACACACACCAGCTGGCTTTGATGCTTAGCGGTCAGCCATCGCTCCGCTTAGACAAGCAACACTCTGGCTGCACATGTAATGTTAAGTGTAGAAAGGTGAGTACGTGCTTGGGTCAAATGGAAAATAAAAACAGTAGAGTCGCAGAGGATGAACCCTGACCTGGAAATGCTACCTGAATATTGACTTTGTATTTTCACAAGCAGGAAAAAAAAAAAGCTTACAAAAGCATTTTATGAAGCAAGTCAGGGAAACCGAGGAGCTGAGGAGCTCACAGCTGTGCTGGAAAGCCCGTAAATTGAACTGATTCAGTCCCAGGCCTGTAATTTCACTACAATCCACTGTGCATTGACATTCTCTGTGCGATCTTCATTCCAGGCATTCTTCCTCTTCACTGGATTGTCAGCAATGAGAATGGATAAATTAGGCTGTGAAACTGGGCCTGAATTAAATTCAGTCCTCCTGGGGCAGGACCCTTCTTGCCCTCCATAATAAATACCATAATCCTTTTTATTCATTTATGAGCTTTGTGGTGAGCTACAATACTACTTACCACTCCGCTGCTTAGCACTCCTTTCATAAGTGATTACCTCCTTTATTCTTACACTCACCTCATTTCTTTTCTCCTCACTATAGCCAAAGCTGGCAGGCATTGGTGGGCAGGCTATGTTCAGCCACGTCACAGTAAATTATGGATCAGATGCCTGGTGAGCTGTCAGTTACTCTGGCTATGTGCTTTTTGCCAGAAACGCTGCAGGCAAAACCTGGCACAAGCTCCCACCTCCAAAGCCTTAAAGCTATCAAAGCCATCAAGCCCCTCAACCAGCACTAACCCCCATGTGTTATCATCTAGTATTACTTATTCGCGGCACGCAGGCATATAAAACATATGGAGGCACATGCTCAAGTTTATGAATAAACAAAAGTGAATACATGCATATGGTGCACAGCCTCCATTGCCTCTATTCTGGATGAACTCCAAGACGCCCTCTGATCTCAGTACAAGGTATTTTCTGGCTCATAGTAATGTTGTTGTTTTTCACATGAAAGCATCCAGACTTACTAACGTGAACGACTCCTGTCGTTCTGCTCATTAAGACATGAGACGAACATTTAAGATGAGCAGCTGGACTGTTAATTTGATATCTGTGGAACAAAGAGCTGCGAGCGACTCACTTTAATCAGCGTTACAAATTCCCCTTTGTTTGAGTCAGATTTCAGGGTGATTATCAAATTAATGTGATATTTGTCAGAATCAATCATTTAAAAGGCTAATTGTAAAAGAGACAGAAAAAGGCGAGATAAAAATGACAAAATGATGCAAAACGGAGGCAGAGGGGACAAAGAGGCTATTAGCCAATATTCGGCAAAGAGTGATTATAACACATGGAGCTCACAGTCTCATTACAGGCTCTGGTCTGAGGAGCACAGGGGTCAGACCTGATCCAAACACACACTGACAAGTGTAAATGGGATTTTGCTGTCTGTCTCCACAGCCTCCGTGCACACAGTGGACCCCACAGGGATGTGCACCTTTAAGGAAAAAAAGGAGAAAGTGCTATGGCTCTTTAAAACAAATACCACGTTTGTTCACACGTATTCAGGAAGAAAGCAGCCTAATAAACTCAACTGCATTTTTTGTATTTTTACTTAGTTTCCAAACCTATTTATGCAAAAAAGTGCATTTTTTATGTAAAGTGCTTTGCTGCCTCAACAAGATTTTCCTCCAGCATTGCCCTGTATCATCTCCATTCATCTTCTCATCAACTCTAGTCAGTTTTCCTTTCTGAAGGAAAGCAAGCGTGACACTGCTGCCACCATTTTTCATCAGTTTTCCACCACAAATAGCTTTTAACATGGAGGCTAAAGAATTAAACTTTGTCTCATCTGACTAAACTGCCTTCATCCAGGACTGCAGTGTCCCCCACATGACAATCGACAAATGGGACGTCATATGACATCCTTACTGCAACTCTTTAATTACGGTCAGATTTGAGGAACACATGAGTTAGCAGCTGTTTCTTACACAAATTCATGCCACCTGAGCTGAGGATCTCTGCAGCTCCTCCAGAGTTTCTATCGGCCTCTGATCAATCCTTTCCCTCATCAGACTCTAATTTTAGACAAACAGAAAAAACTTTTCAGTTTTTCAGATGAAGGACTGAATAGCACTCCATGAGATGCTCAAAGCTAGAGATACTGCTTTAACTCTGCTTTTTTTATTATTTTTATTTTTATTTTTTATTACACCTGGCCTGTCTGGTGTTCTTCTTGCTCTCTAAGATGCTGTTTGTTCATTAACATTTTCCAACAAACATCTGAGACCTTCACAGAGTAGCTACTTTTTACCGCATTTAAAACACACACAATTGGGCTTTTTCCAATAGTGACTTCTAAAGATAAATAGACAGACTGAATTTTGTTTCAGCATCAGCAGGACTGAATTTAAATGGACGCCACATTTTTATTTTGTAAAACATGTGGAACCATGCTCCATTATACTTACATTTCACAACTGTGTTGATCTATGACAGCAATTAAGTGCCCAAAATGTGAACAAGTTCAAGTGATGTGAGCACTTTCGCTCACCTTTGACCGCGATGTCAGCTACTAATTGTCGCTCACTTATTCACATATTTTCAAAAAGAAAAAATACCCATAAATCTGGAACTGCACATGGGAGCATCATGTGTGGCCGATGGGGCTGTGTTGATTCGTCCACTCCTCTTGATTAATCACCCGACACAAAAGCTCACAGAGAGACCAGTTTCTATTGTTAAGCAGAACTTCTAAGCAGAGAGCAGCAGCCCTATACATGAAGAAAATCCATCCATAAAATGAAGAAAGGCAGTGACCTAGA
This sequence comes from Poeciliopsis retropinna, assembly GCA_010277075.1. NCBI lineage: Eukaryota > Metazoa > Chordata > Actinopteri > Cyprinodontiformes > Poeciliidae > Poeciliopsis > Poeciliopsis retropinna. Next base: position 11,805,278 of record VMRM01000014.1, on the reverse strand, counting down.
AATATATTAGATAACTGTAATGCAGAATATGATTAAAACACAAAATCCCGAGTGTTAAACACAATTCAAACATGACCTACAAACGCACAAGCAACTTTTAACACAGAAATGCTCTTTGAGTGAAAGGACTGGGACCATTTCCAGTGTGAATGGCCATTTATCTAAAAGGAAGTCACAAAATGAACACGCTTCCTCTGTGGTTCACTATTAAGCCAATTTGTGAATGTATGCAACTAGCATGGGGGTGGAAAAAGAGGGGTGTTCTTGGAAATTAAATGTGGAAAAAAAAGTATGAAATATGCAGCCAGCTCCCACCATGCCATCACTGATGCCTCTGACACTGGCTTTCTCTGCTCTGTTCCCCATCCCATGTTTTATTCACGGCTGATATTCTTAAAGCTGAAACTGAACAATCTATTTCCCCCCACTTTGCGCTCCCTCTGATTTTGCAGATGAATATTTCAGAGGAATGTCAGAGAAGATGGAGAAACACCCATCTGCAGGGCTGGTGCCTGACTCACGTCTTTACAGCTTAGGTGATCCTCGCGCAGGACTCACTTAAGCGGCAGATTTGCTTAATTTTCTGCATGATTTAACAATTCGGGGAGCGAGCGTTCAGATGCATGACAGGGCCAGAGAGTGAGAGCAGGAGTGGACAGCGCACAAGTGGAGAAAAGTGAAAAGACGAGAAAGGTAGATAAAGACAGAGGGAGAAAAGCCAGCAGGACGACTGAGAAACTAACACAACCTTTAAATGAACTTAAGTCGTTAAACTTGACTCTGGAAGCAATTAAAAAGTGGAGAAAAAGTCTGAATTTCTTCTTGGTTGAGATAGAAATGCAAAAAACACCAGATGAAACAAACAGATAAACAAATCAGACATGCAGAAAAAAAATGTAGTAAATGAGCAAGACAGGAGCACATCTGCTCCTGCTTTTTCCAGACTCAGATGTCTATTTATACCTGACTGGAATGCCAGTGAGTGACTGGCTCCCCTGATTGGCACATTCACACATGCACTCACACACAGCATGCACAGGCAGGGCTATTGTTCTTTTCCATCTAAAGAAACCCATGTGCACTACAATAACACAACCGTAGTGGAAACAATGGGGAGATGGAACACAGCCTGCTGATTTCTCTGTCATAGATACACACATTACAAGGGAAGGAAGTAAAGATGGCACTCACAGTCTCTCAGTGTTGCGGGGAATACTCCTTGGCATAGTTTTGAGACCCAGTCCGTGGCAGTCCACTGTGGTGCCGCTGCAGGTACAAAGTGCCGGGCAGGCGCTGGCATTGCCCACCGCCAGGGCAGAGAGCATCAGCAGCCATATCCACTGCCTGGGCAGCCTACCCATGCTTGATTCAAAACCTCCAACGGGCATGTTCAAAGCCTCTTCTTTTTTTCTTTTTTTTTTTACTTCTTTCTGTCTAGCTTTTCTGATTTTCACCCTCCTTTGGCTTCCACAAGTCCTGCCACACCTTACAAGTCAGCTGAAATAATTTTATTTAACAGGAAAGTATGAATAGAAACAAACAAATAGAAAAATCTCCTACACAAATCCTACAGTTCTGGTGATGCAGCTTTGATATCCACTATAGTTTGCCCATGTGAAAAGGAGATGTTTTCCTTCTTTCTTTTCTTCTTGCAAACTCCTGTGCTGTTTCGTCTTTGTGGAGTTGGTGCGCTCTGGTCGGCATGCGTCTGTCCTCCTCTTACTTAGTCCTGCTCTGCTCCGCTTGCCTGAAGAGAGAGGGAATAGGGAAAGAGCAGAAAGGAAAAAAGCCAGTCTCTCTCTCTCTCTCGCTCTCTCTCTCTCCCTTTTACACACACACACACCAGTCATCCATCACAAGGGTCTACAAATAGCAGAGCCCCCGACTCCACCCCTACCCCTCCTGTTCACCCTCACTTCTCTCCCTCCTCATACACCCCCCACCCCCTCCAACGCAACCCTGTCTGAACTCACACTCATTCCTAAGATCCCTCTTTCATTCCCTTGACTCTCTTCACAATATAAATCTACTCCAACTATCTTCCTCTTTTCAGCTTCTTCTCACACACTTACCCGACTCATTCTTGTGTCTCAGGTTTGCCTCCAGGCAAACCCCACAGAGAGAGACAGACAGAGTCCTAACCTGCATGACACTGCAAAGCCTCTGCCCGGAGCGAGAGAATCCACATGGGATGGGAAGAATCAACACCCCGGTCCAGAGAGGTGGAAAAAAAAAAAAAAACTGAATAAATAATCGACAAGTGCAGTGTCTTTGAAAAGTAATCATACTTTTGCACATTTTTGTCACACGGCAGCCACTTACATCAGTATCCCTCACTGGGATTTTCAGGTGGAGGCAAAATAATGTGTTGTATTTTTTATTACTATTATCTCTCCCTCTAAAAAGTCCTCTCTGCATTTACTCTTAGTTAAAATCTAGCACAAAGAACCATCTTTATGCTTGAGACATAAAAACGGTATACAGAGGACACCTTGTTAGTTAATGAAATACCGTTCATTTAATGAGTAAATCTGGCCTCAAAGGTCTGTTGTAGAACATCAGTAAACAAAAAGCATTGTCTAGACCAAGAAACACAGCAGAACAAAGATAAAGATCCAGAGAAATTGAAAGCAGGGTATGTGGTAAAACATGGCTGTGGGAATTATTTTTCATCAGCAGGGAGAGGGAAGCTAGCCAGAGAAGATGGGAAGATGGATGGAGCCAAATCCAGATTTGAGACTCCTTACAGTGTTAGGCAAGTTTATACATGTAATGGTTCAGAGACCTCCAACTCCAGTCCTGAAGAGTTACGCTTCTGTAACTCTTAAAGGTAACCCTCCTTCAACACAACTAAAAAATGCCTTCGTAGAAGTTGATGACATGTTGAGAATGTAGTTCAGCTATTTTTTGGTTTGTTGGAGCAAGGAGGAGCAAGTTGTAGGATGGAGACTGGAGTCGGAGACCCAAAACCATATTTATGTGTTGTTGTTATATCAGTGTCCAGAACCAAATTCAATTGAGAATTGTGGCAAAACCTATTAACTGATGTTCAGAAGTGCTCTGTGTCTAATCTGACTGAGTTTAAGCTATTTCAAAATGGGTGTTAATACTTTTTTGTGTCCCTACTTGTGTATCAGGGGAAGCAGCAACAGACACTACAGAGTTAGAAATTAAAATAATAAAAAGACAACGTTCAATTTAAAGCACTTCATAATAAGACAGAATAGTTAAAACGTTCATTAAAAAAAAGATCCAGTATACTCAAACCTGCTATTTTAATTTATCAATGCAACTGGAACACAATTGAAGCCTCAGTGCCAGAACTAAGGATTTTTGAGTCTAAACTTAAAAACCAAGAGCTGGATGGAGCGAGCTCTGCTGAAATGGAGAACAGTGAACAATGAGCAGCATTTGTAGGAATTTATTCCCCAAAAAGGATGTCTTCATGTCATCACAGGGTGATATTTAGTGAAGGAAGCATATATATTAGAGCCTGTCCGCTGTTGAGAGTGTAACTATAGCTTTCAGAGAAACTGTTTACAAGGTCAAATTTGCACTTCGTGAAAGTGCAGATCTGTAACTGTGAGTTCAGAACAGGATCTCAAGGATTCAGGGTATTTTGGTCATGGTTATCCACAGTGAGAAATAAATGGTAACATAAAAAACAGGGAACATATTGTGAGAAATTTGAGGGGAAAAAAAAAACCCTCTGAACTGGGTTTGAAAAGCAGTTTGCATGCAAAGCTTCACCCCACAATGGAATGACAACCATGAGAACAATGAATGCTGTTTAAAATCATACAGCATGAATTTTAGCTGAAATCAAAAGTGACTGTTTATGAAGAACATCTTGTGTGATGAAAACAAATGCATAAAGTTCAGAGTCCCCAAGACTCTCCAACCATCTTCATTGAGGTCAAGTAGGAGGTCTAAATATGCTCTGTGGATGATCCTTATAAGTGTTACAAAAGTAATGTAGTTATGGAAAAAATTGGAATGCAATGCTATGTGGCCAACGATATTCATATTATAAAACATCCACATGCAGGGGGAAAAAAGCTCCATTTGTCCTTGTAAAAATGTCACTTCAGTGTAGATCTTCCCATTATGAATTGCTAATTAAAGAGGAGACAGTGGTGTTTAGTGGTAATGGGGGGTAGAAACATCCCTCCGCTCTCACAGAGTTGACAGGAATGCACACAAGTACACAAGAATGACTTCTCGGCTCTTAAAGCAAAGCAATGAGACAACATGGCAGCAATTACAATTGTCTGGCAGAGGAGAAGTTTGCAAAACACGAGACCTCAAACAAAGGGGACTGAAAGGGCGAGTTACAACTGATTTTTGTTCTGCCAATCAAAAATTTTACATAAGCAAGCCACTTTCTAACAAGTCATATTTACAAAATAAGAAAAGTTGCTCAGGACAAAGAAAGATGCTTCTCCTCTGTGCTCAACTGTGACATGCGATAAACAGAAGGCATACTTTATGTCTGCAAACTATGGATCAGATAGGAGTTTATAACAGCTTTCTGTCAACCTCCATTATGATATATTTTATCATTTTGACAGACTTAGCACATTTAGACAAAAAAAGGTAAATACACAGCAAAAATCAAGAACACATTTTATGTGTGGCGTTTATTAGAGCATGGAGAACTCAGGTCATAGACATCAATCTGTTTTCGATTTGACAAAAGAAATATGACGCTCTAGCTGTAAAAGCTTGCTTTGCTTTACTGATGCTGGCTGCCTCTTATTTGAAGAACGTGAGAAAAGGACAAACTTAAACATTTGGTGAAAGTTGGTCTTTCACCAAATGAAAGACCAACGAAAGACGCATTAAAATCTATTAATGCGTTCCATAAAGAATTAGTCTGTTTTTTGTTTTTTTGTTTTTTTTTGTTATCCTTGGTAATTTTGCCATAATAAACATTAAATTAATAATTCATTTGTAAACAGTTAACATTAATAAACATCTTATTGCTTGCAACAGCATGCTGGGTCATGCATGGATAACAATAAGCAGGAAGGGTGAGCGATCATCTCCAAAAGCAACATATTGTGTAGAAAGGTTCCGACCTCACAACCATTTGCAACTAAACAGCACCCCCTCGCGGTTGCAAGAAAAAGTGCAGGACCTGACTTCACACAATATCACGCTCAAAAACATGTAAAAGTAAAAACCAAAATGTATTTAAATAAGAAGGAGTTTCAGAAAAACATCTGAAAGTGTTACAGTACGTTGCATAGCTCTACAGAAGCACCATGTGGCCCAGCAGCAGTAATCACATTATAATTAAAGGGTAACAGCTTACTCCAGCGAGTATTACTCAGTTCAAAAGTGATAACAGCTCCAAACTCTTTCAGTAAACACCTGAATTTACAAAAGTTTGACAGTAGTCAAAAGAAAAAAAAAAACAACAACTGATTTTGCTTCAAGTCCATTGAATTAACCATTACAATAATAAAAAGATAAAAGTATACATAAAAACCTCTCGCCAAAACAGTAAATACACCACTTTAAGATCCAAAACTGTAGTTAATGCATAGAAATTCAGAATAGGCTCAGGAAACGCTTAAAAGTAAGAAATAAAAAGAAATGCCAGTCTAAAATATCAGTAGCATTACAAAAAAAAGTGTTCACACAAAGGAATAAAAAATAAAAATATAGTCACCTTTCCTTTAATCTTCCCTTCACAAGTATTCATTTTCTAAATATGGAAGTCTTTATCTTAAACAAATGTAAATCAATACTCCTAAAATTTTAACATATGTAAAAAAAAAAAAAAAAAAACTGTTGCATATGAGTTCATCTTTACAATAACTTAAGACATACAGTTTAAGGCACAACTTTGAATTGGGAACTTTGGTCCAACATTTACATTACAAACAGAAAATCAGCACATCACCGTTTCTTAAGACGTTTGAGGAAGAACAGTGAAGATCTTGCCATGTAAACAACAGCAAAATATAATATTCTATGAACTGAAATTCAATCAAATTCAATAAAATATCACTAAACTCTTGGCAGCTTAAAAACGTCACACTTGACTGACCCAAAATACACAACATCAGCATCCTCACTGTGACTTTGTAACTATTGTGTTAAATTAGCAAGCTGCAAAGATATTCCTTGGGGTTTTATAAACCCTTAAGTTTCACACTAAAGGAAAAAACAAAAAACAAAAAGAGAGAGGAAAGTAACTATAACAGCACATAAAACGCCTGATGTTTCCAAAGTCTTGGGGAACAATCTTTTAATAGCAAGTCTTCCTGGCAGAGAGAATGAAAAGGGGTTAATTAGTTGTCAAATCTCCAGCTGAAAGCAACTATTATTGTTACATTTGTCAGCTACAGACGAATTAATACAGAATGACAAGTTGATTATGAGGACAAATGCGTTAATATAATGTTAGTAATTATGGGAAATTTCAGTCTAACTGAAAAAGAAATATTACTAAAGTATTTCACCACGTCTCCATCTATGTAGGATTTTATCCACAATCTCCCACTGTGTAAAAGACTCACCAACGTGGAAAAGGATTTTAAACATTTTCTACAAATAAAAAGTACCACTGTAATATTCAGCCTCTTTTAACTTGATGCCCGTAAATTTCAATAAAAGACATTCACTTTGAGGCTGAATGTTGCTATACTCACTTTCTCCCTGCGGGTGTTTTGTCATAATCTACCCATCATCATCAGGATCATCAGGATCTGGGAGGAAGACTCTGCAGTGTGCCATTTTCTTTCTCTGTGGAAGTCTGGCCCCCCAGTGCCTTCTTCTGTTGCATAAGTGGAAAATGCAAATCATGTTTTTCACATAATAATGAGTTATGTGTGAAAATATTGATTAAAGCATCAAAGATAATGTAATTTAATAAGAGCTCGTCCGCCCACCTTGACAATTCCACCCACAGAACGAGAACGCCAGTGTCTCCTGATGAACGGTGTTTGTGTCTCTGCAGAGGAATTCGAGTCAGGCTGCTTTTCAAACTACAAAGAAGATGGCACCCCATTAAAGAATCGATTTAAAGAGGTTCACTGCATAGTTTGAGTTTAATTTATCCTCTGAAAAGTCCCATTAAGTTACCCGTCTGATGAGTTTTTTCTTCTTGGCAGACTCTGGCATGCTGTTGACTTGGTTGTAGAGTTCTCTGAGACACGACTCAGTATAGCTCTGATTCTCAGAAGGCTTGATGTTGCTGGTGCTGCTGGTCTCACCTGCGATTGATCTCATAGAGGGAGAAGGTGATGGAACTGCAATAGCAGCAATAGAGCCAGTTTTGTTTCCTGAAGAAAGATTCAGGTCATCCTAGAAAAGTCAAGAGATATCCTATTACATACTGGACACACAGATGACATTCAACTGGACAAAATCTTAAATCAATCAAGCAGTATTGCAAACATCTATAAAAATAGAATTATACTTTATTTCCCCAGAATGGGGAAATTCCTGTCCAACAGCAGCAAAGTGAAAGACAATTAAGGCAAGTAGGTTTACATCAAGATGGGAATAAGTCACATGTAAAAACAGAATAAAGAAAAAAAACACATTGTACAGTAAGGGCAAAAATTCAACATAAATAGAACATTATGAATATTTCCCCTAAGTAATTCATAAAAATACTTATACAGCATTAGCCATTTTTTAGCTTTAGGACATGGATAAGGAGTAGTTTGTTTATGTTTGTGAAATGGAATAAGTGAAGATAAAATGACAATGAATGGATGTGAAATGGGGGACTGAGTTCACAAACAGATCCAGAATAGTGCTACAAACTTCTCTATTAAGATGAAAAAAACATACTTACATTTGACTGAAGTGTTTTGGATCCAGTGTAGAATAATCTAGCATATTCTTTGATGTAGACAGGTGCCTTAAACGATATAAAATATCTGCAATAAACTCTGAGTCTGATGAATCTAATTTATTATGCACTGGATTCACTATCAACGAAAACATAAAATGCACCAAAAGCAGTCAACAGAACACATTTGACATTTCAAAGAAAAATAGAAAGGCTTTAGTTGTCAGTCATGACATCAGTAAGGTAAGGCTGCTTATTTTATTATAAAGCAATATTCAGCTAAGAATATCTGTATCTTCATTTAACATTTACTTAAATGTTACTTTTTCAGTTGTTTCATTCTCGAATACTTGAAGAACAAACAAACCCCCTGCATGGAGATGGCTCTGAAATAATATAGCTGCTGCTGGGAATTTTAATGACTTCACGGCTGACTGAATGTCAGCGCACATCCGTCCTGTCCGGATGTTCCAAAGAGTGCAATAAAGAAATCGGTGGGACTGTTTCATTACGCAGCAGGGTGAAAGGACTTAATAGTTTCAAATGTATGACTAAAGAGCTTATCAGGGAGAGTAAATAGTCTGACTTCAGTGTGGTTGTGTGTCTGCATGCAGGACACCTGGCTGAAGGCACAGAAGTTTCACAACAAACAAGCTGAAAATGGCCACAGTGAAGGATTAGGATACCAAATATACAGTATTTTGAACAAAAGCTCTAACTCAAAAAAAATTGAGACAATCATGACCTCTCAACTTCTGAAAATGAATCTTAGTGAGTCTAAACATAACTTACAAAACACTGTTGTCTGACTGAGGAAGAGCATTCTCTGATTTCTCTATGTGCCAATTATCAGTTCATATTCTTTAAGGTCTGTTTTTCTTGTAACCCTGGCAACATTCCAACTTGATAATTAAAACAGTTGCTGAAGAAAAAGACAAAGCTTTAAAAAGGAATTTAGTGAATCCATGCTATTTCACAACAATTTCCATGTGTTGAAATCAAAGATACTATGCTTTGATCTGCAGTTAAACACAATCAGCACATTTTAATAAACATACATTAGTTTATGGATGACTTTCAATTATTAAATTGGCCTAAATAGAATGTATTTATAATGTACATCACTTTGTTCATTCTATTCAATTAAGCAGCAAACTAAGTGGATTACCTTGAACAATTTTTGTGAGTGTCGAATGAGAAACGCTACTCCATTATTCAGTTTCTCTATGTTTCCCTGGAGATCACTTGCTGTCACCTGCATCAGAATATATTTAAAAAAATAGAATAAGAAATTTCTAGAAAACTTTCTGAAACACATTCAATATTTGAGTAGATCCTCACATTTTTGGGCCAGATGATATGTGGAGAAAACATAGTTGCTAAATTAATAGCAGACATCTTGTTCATGTGCTGGCTGCGGGCCGTGTGGTACAATAAGTCCAGCAGCAGCTTCAACAAGCTCCGGTTGGTCGGTGGAAGCAACATAAAAAGCAGCTGAAACGCCTCAATCTGGCGGGCCTTATCGGGGACATTAGTCTTATTTCCCTTTTCATCAAAGCAAGTCAACTCTGGACAAAGCAAAGAAAAAAGATGATTTAAAGAAAAATATAACAAAACGGGCCAAAATTCTGTGTGATTCAATAAATACCTCCAATCTTCAGATGAGCATGGTAATGTCTATGCATGAGCAGAGGCTCTGGCAGCTCTCCCAGGAACACCTTGAGCAAAGTGGCAGCATCATTGGGATGGAAGTCACCTGTCTCCAGATCTATCTCGGTGCCATTGTTCAGCATTTCCCTTAGGGCCGCCTGTCTCAGGCTGTGGCCTGGCACCCGAAACAACCCCTCCACATGAAGGTCTGGAGAGCAGTGAAAAAGAGAGTTAACCAAAGAGGAGGAAGGAGTGTGTGGGCGTTTTGGACACAGAGTGATGAAGACACACTCACAGGGACAGAGAAAGAGGCAGACAAGATGTGGTGAATGAAACTGAGGGAGAGAGTCAGCAAGAGCAAAGTGCTTTCGGATAAATTATTTACTGATGCATTTGCTTCTAGTGTCCGCTTTCAGCAAGTGACATCATTCTTTTCTAGAAATAAACCATGACCTCATGGTAACTTATTGTTCATAAAGAAAGTTATGGTGTCTTAATTTTTGACTAACATAACTCTAATAGTGAAAGAACAAACGAATTAAACTCTGTCCACATATCAAGTTACATATTTAATTATGAGTTTTAAAACAAAAAGTAATGATATATTGTCTTTTTTTATGTTTTAAAGCAAATGGATAGTGCTTTGAAAAAATATTCATACCTCCTTCTACTTTTTCACATTTGTGGCTTTGCACTACTTTTAATTAAATTTAGTTTGTTTATAAAGCACCAATTCATAACAAATGTCATCTGAAGGCAAAAAAATAAGAATAATCATTTCAATTCCAATTGGTCCTAATTATCAAACAATAGAGTATTCTCAATTAATTATTCAAAGTCGTTTAAAAATATATATATTGAGCTAAGGAAACCCAGCAGATTGCATCAAGCCTTTACAAACTTCCATGTATTTTTTAGGATTTTATGTCACAAGCAGTGCATACAATTGTAAAGCACAGGACAGACGATAAATGGTGTTCGAAATTAAATTGAGAAATTGATCCAACAAAGTTTCGATTTTTCTTGTTTAATTTATTTCACAAACATGATTAAATGTTATTTGTTAAATATGTAGTTTTTGAGAGGCTTAATACTTTTACAAGGCTGTATATATACAGTTAATCACATCAAGGTGTTAATAAAAAAAAGTTACTAAAACACAATCGTGCCTGTATAATGTTTGTATGCAATTATGATGCCATAACCTTCCTTTCAGGACAGCATTTAAACTTACTTTTACTCAGGTAGTCAATGAGCTGACAGATTTGAGCTATTCCTTCTTCAGTTAAAGGCGCTCCAAATATCACTCCTTTGTCTGTCAAGCAACACAATAAAGAACATTATGACTTGTATGACAAATAAATCATCTTTTGAATTTGTGTGCATTATGCAACTCTTGTTCCATAATATACCAAGTGTGTGCAAAAAAGCCAACCAGAAGGCCATGTAAAGAAAGAAACAAAGAACGAGCTTAATCATTATGAAATTGAATTTGCAGTGGTGTAATAATGAACTAAATATCTTATGGCAGTTTAGGTACATCAATAGTTTAGGCAGCAGTAAGATGCAGCCAAAATGTAAATAAGTTGGAGTATGTTTACCTGTATGTAATATTATAGAAAAACACAACTCATTAGTATAAAGTAGCTGATCCCAAAACCTGTGCACATTAGCACCTCTAACCTTTCCGTTTGCGGAAGTTGAAGGAGCGCAGAAACCCGGTGGACGTCGGCACCTTCGGCACCGACTCTCCAATCAGCTGGGCGAACTCGTCCCCTGGCAGATCTATGAGCCGAGTAATATTACTAAGCACCAAATCCGCGAAAGCCTGTGGATGCTCATGCCTAAACCTCTCCACAAAGAAGTCCGGGTTAAAGATCACAGGCTGGTTCGCGTCTGGTTTACCGTGACAGAGGAACACGCTGCAATTTGTCTCCCTGTAAAGAAACAGGCATTAACACCATCAGCTTGTTATTATATGAAATAGAAAGCTTCGAGCCGGGTACCAAAAATGAACGGCTGCAGTAAGTACTGAGCACACCTATCGGTCTGCCAGCTGTTGCTAGGTTATTTGGTTAAGCTGGATAGGGCTAACATGTATTTTTTTACGTAACGATTTTAATAGTACAAGATAATACTATATACTTTCAATACCATTTAAGGAAGCATGCTGTTTTCATATTACTACTGTAGTCTGTTCACTCACTTATATAATGATTGAAAATGTGTTACCTTCTATCAAGCTTCACAGTGTTTTGAGAATTATTTGTAGCCGCCATCTTCGTTTTGAATCTTCCGCGGTTTCATGATGGTCACGCCCACGACGTAACGTACGTAACGACCGTTACGGCACTAGTGATGGGAATTTCGGTTCTTTCCAGAGAGCCGGGCTGCTGTAGCGTTTATGACCAAAAAACATGGTCATAAACAACTCTTAGTTTAAACTTAGTTTGTAACTTACTTGGCAAATAAGAATGTTTTATATGATATATCCTTTTGCGCGTGAGTGCGAAGGGGGGAATGACTAGCATAAATCTACATCTTTGCGCTGGTGTTTTGCAGCCCCGCTCTTTTTAATGAAGAACGGCTGTCATTGAAGTGCAGGCTCCCGTCGTTCACTTTAAAGAGCCGGCTCTAAGAGCCGAAACGTTCGCGACCGATTCATCTATACGGCATGAAAAGTTCGTTTCAGAAGTTGTTTACTTTTTTTAGTTTGTACAATGCTTATTAGGTTTTATTTGGTATTTTACAAGCTACAAATCCCACGATTTTGAATGTATGTGTATGTATGTGGATCCGGTTACATATGTATGTTTGCAAAATTTACAAAAGATTGATTTGCCAAGTTATTTCAACATCAAAGACCATGGCAAGTTTGAAATTCATCTTCCTCAATTTACACCAATAACAAAATGTCAGATGCCAAAATCATACAGCTTGGTTTAATTTTCTTTAGATATTGGCAAGTGTAATAACAAAGGATTCTTTAACTATCCTGACTTTATAGAGATTAAAATAAATGGCCATTATTTGGCTTCCATTAAATCTTTAAATTCAATTCTAAAATGATTGTCATTCTCTGAGGTGCTAATCTACACGATCTGTTGTTTGTGTAAGCCTTGCTGGCTTAGACAAATATCATTTATAATGAATTGCATAAATTGCTTATTTCACATCTCTTTTTTTCACTTGTTAATGTACAATACAATACCTTCACTGCCTAGGCTGTATGAAACATGTTTAAACTGCATTACTTAAGTAAAGTGGATAAATGTACAAACTTTGTCAATATAATGTATTCACAATGCAATTCATAGATCAGTGTTGCATTACATTCAAATCAAATTGTCTAATTATGTGTTACATACAATTTATAGTCTGGACTTTTGGCTGAGTTTAAAATTACACCTTTGATTAATGTTCAGTCTGAACTGTTGCAGCCAAAGTAAGACCTGCCACAAAAATGAATGTGAATGTGAATGTGAATATACGTCATATTTTTCTCTACCACATTTTTCCAATTGAACTGAAGGTATTATTTGTGTGTTTTTTCTATAAATTTAAGCCAATCCATTTCAAATATATTCAGCAGCCAATATTTACCTGCTCTGGGTTTTTGTGAAAAAATAAAAAAAATAAACTTTTAGTATTTAAAAACCATCAGAAGCAACCTAGAAAATGATTCATTTCTGACTTTAAATAGAAAGTATTTCCAATAAAAATATAATTTTTTACTGAGAAATCCGTTTTGATAGAGAGAGTCCACGTACCTGTGTGTTTTGATGTTTCATTTTCTCAGAAAATGGATTGGTCAGGAGCTTGTGCTTTGACACGTGCTGGCCCCTCTATGAACGTTGCCATGGTGACATACCTTAGTAAGAAGTGAGCCAGTTGAAGGCAGTAAACCTGCCAAGTTACAACTTGAGCTTCAAAGCAAAAAATTAATTTAACTTGTAACATGTCTGTCTTAAATTAGTTACACAGTGATGACATCCATCAGTAAGAAAAGTTTAGTTTCTGATTAAATTGCATTAATCAAATGCTTATTTTATGCAAAAAAGGCTAATTATTACATTATTTGTAACGAGGAAAAAAAAAAATAATAATAAAAAATATATATATATATAAAAAAATGAGTGTATCGAATACTTATTTCCACCAGTGTTTGCATTGTTATCAAACCAATCAAAAAATCTTCTGACAAACAAATTGTAACTTGACAGAATACTGTCAAAATCTTTTGCAGAGGGAAAATAAAACGCTATATAAGTCTATTGTTATTTAATTTCATTTTATAATAGAGCTGCTGAAGTAGGGGGGGAATATTCCAATCTAAAATGGGAAAATAAAACCTGGTGAATATCCATGCTGAAGTCTGTGATTTCTTATCATTTATATATCTGACTAACCTAAAGAGCTGTGGATTTATTTATTCTAGACACATGTTAGAATTTCAAATTTACTCTGTCAGACCAAAATCTTTTTTTTTTAAATACTCATTGCATTAAAAGGCTTTTTTGAATTGCCTTCAGAATTTCTTCTGAAGGTCAAGTAAGATCAAGTTTGATAGAACATTTTCATTATAGCAAATTTTGGAAAGAATTTGCTATAACATCTGTTGACTACAGTTAGGCACACAATAACCTGTGTTACCTAACATGGATAAATCTTTTTCATTTTACATAGAAAATGAAAAATATATTTCTTTTGTCTCCCATAGCTTCAAATTTGGTTAATATAAATAAAAATGTTCTACTCAATTTTTGTTGAGGTTTCATGAAGATTTATTTTTGCTGTATTTCTCTCAAGTGGATGGTTCCTCTTTTTATATTTTAACATTCTTCTAAACACTTGCATAAATGCATTAAATCAATATCTGTATGCACTTCCGTATAAAGATTGTTAGTGATACTTTGACCTCAATCTAGTCTTCTGAACGAGAGTTAGTGAGAAGGCAACAATGATTCATGAATGTGCATCCTCTGCACATTAAGTTTTGGCTGACCTTCAATAAAGAGATTTACTTACAGTATGCCAAAAGGGTAAAATCAACCCAGCACTTAACGTCTTTTATTTGCGCTAGCTTGGTTTTTAAATTATTCTAGCTGAACTGTGCTGCTTGCGATCTGGATATAACTTTGAAAATGGTTTTTTTTTCTTCTTTTTTTAAATTCTTGTAGGTGTTTGCTGGTGTCTGTAGATTTTCTTAACTGCTGCAAATTGGTTGGCCTTTAGGAACAATGAAGTATTTAAACTCAACTAAGTTCTGCCTGAACAAGAACAGAAGAATTTCTGTATTTCTATAATTATTTTTTTTATTCTTTAAAAAAAGGATCAGAGTGCTCAATGATGGAAGGACAAAATGAAAGGACAAAAGAGTGAAAAATGTATATATTATGAAATGACAAGTAAGCTGTCACTTGTATAAAATGCTCCCTCCGTTGGTGGCAGCAAATTGGAGACATGGCTCATTATCACATAATGGTAGCAATCGACGGTAAATCAAATTCAAGCTGTTCATGTGAACTTTTCCCCTAAAAGTACTTTACTGAAAGCCATAGGGAATAAAAAGCTTGATATTTCATATTTTTTCCTGTTTTTTCCCTGCTGCAATTTTGGCTTTTTATATACATATGTTTTTTACTGGCAGCATTATTGTCGAAAGCAAATACAAAAAGGACATAAACAGAAATATTTTTAACTACTAGGTTTCAAGCTTGATTACTTAATTGATCATTCTGACTGAAAGATATGCTCAAAGTGCCAGTATGATAATTATTTTAGTAAAAGGGTAATTCAAGAAAAAAATATCAACAAACATTCAATTTCAAAGAAGCATTTCTTGCTTGTTTATCCCTCAAATATTTTTATATCAGAAATATACTCCATTATTAATCCATAACAACATTTATTTAAACATGTACACATAAAATAAGTTTGGAAAAAGATTCACAGGTAATTGTTGTTTTTAATGGTACATAACATTAAAAATAGGATGGAGTTTTTCTCCATTGGCATGCAATATTACTATACAGTGTAACCAATGATTAACGAAATAACGTCACAAAGTAGGATCTTTCAAATTTCACATAGTTTTAACCATTGAAAGCATTTTTTACAGTGTTTTCAAATAACAACTGTGATCGAACAATTTTTTTTACATTAGTGACACATTATACTGCATGAACAAAAGGAAGTGAGAGAAAGCAGAAGATTATATGTTTGTCTCTAAGAGAATGGGAGAAAGCATATTGTTCAGAGTGCTTTTTGTTGCAACGAACATTGAAAAGAACTTTCCCAGCTCTCCACATTTGCCTGATGTGTTCTCTTTTCAAAGTTTTTCTTTTTGTCTCTTTTTGCTTTACAGAACTTTCTGTCAATCTTCTCCTGCGGCATTGTGCTTGCATCCTCACTAGAACTTTGTGTCCTCAACCAAGACAGACCCCGGTACCTCCAATAGCAGCGTGGTCTGAGCCTCCTCAATGTTCTCCAGCACGCCCTGCGAAACGTGTGGGAGGAAATACAGAACAGAAGGGGGTCCAGAGCACCATTGATGTACCACAGCGGCAGGGACAAATATGATTTCAGGACAGTATAGACGGAAAGAATTCTGTCAGACCAAACAACCACATACACCTGCATGAGTGATGATGCAATATCTGGAAAGTTTAAGAGAAAAAAAGCCACCACCACTGCACCTAAAAAGAGAAAAAAACATTAAGAAACTTAAAAGTACTGATTGCAAACATATACATTTGCTGTTAAGGTTGATGTTGAAACACTCTTGCTGTTTAAACCTATATACTTTATTGCATCTGCAGTCCTACAACCAACATGCAATAAAACTTATGTTTTTCTTTTGCTCACCCATTAGTTTTAAAGCCCTCTTTTCATTTAAAAGTAGCTTTCCATTCCGATGGCACTGAATGTCTCGCCTTCCCTCTAAATCTGGCCTCATAAGACCCATGTTTCTCCTTTGACGACCATTCTTCCGCAGGTGGAGTAGTATAAACATGTAGAGTGTAAAGATGGAGACCAGGGGAACCTGTAGTCAGACAAGAATATTTAGTACTCATGTGTGATGCTCAGACAGAGACCTGAAAAACTGATCTTACCAGGAAGAAGAGCCCTGCTCTCAGGAGTAAGGCTCCTTTGTAGATATGAGCAGGATCAGGCTCTGTCATTTCACACATGGTGGAGACCTTAAAAGCATCTTCTTGTGTGGTTGCTGTGTAGTCGAGGATGCAGGCTCTTGCCTGGTCATAAACCAGTGCAAATGGCACAGCGGACACCAGGGAAACGATCCACACAGTGACAAGACATGGCAGTCGAGATTTCTTTAGGACGGAGAGGAGAAAAGGTGGGGAAACACTGTTATTGCTGCATCTTTAATTCATCAGCCTTTCTTCCGACTGCTAATTGCTAAGTGGGACGCAAGGAGGTAATCATGATCAGTCAAGACATGGAAAACAATTATTCACTGATGTACACAAAGGAATATACTGAATGGATGAAAAGTCAATGAGCCGAGAAATGTGATAATTAAGGGTGAATCAAACTGTGGGTATTGAGGATGGTGAAGACAGCAGAAGGGACTGGCACTTCAATTAAAAGTCCTTCATTTGAGCACTGTTTTAAAATAAAAATAGAGAGGGGTGGGTTCCCAATATTGTGGGTGGGTTCCCAATATTAAGAAGCTATGGATTAATGTCCTTTAAATGAGAAGTAACACAGTACTTACTGTTTTGTCACATTGATGTACAAAACTGCAACTTCACTCAAATAATAGAAAAAAGGCAACTAGTTTCTCTTGCTGACAGAAATATGGATTTGTCTGTAAATATTTCTGATCATACTGTTAAAACTAAAGGAGCACAACCATTTAGCCTACTCTTATTATAGTAAGGCTGTTTTAAAACTACACTTTCATGTTAACCCCTTATCTTTAAAATGTCTTTTTTTAAAAATGTGTTACTTAATTTTTTCCAATCCAACTCATTTGAGAGTTAGAGATCCAATCAGAGATCCCGGCTCGGGCAGAAGGACTGTGCATGCATAGATCTGACCACTCTTTGTGCAAGAACTCCAAATTTCAAATAAAAAAATGGCAACACAAAAGACAAGTTGCAAGAACAAATGGTGCAACTTTGCTTTATCTTCAGATACCTTCAGACTGGAGATGGACCACATCGTGTGGCATATTGCTGCGTAACGCTCTGTGGTGAAGATCACGATGACCCAGCTTGTGGTGGCGCAGTACATTTGACGGACCATGAAGTACACTTTACACACTGCTTGGCCAAGGCGCCATGGATAGCTCTCCCAGTAATACCGATACAAAGTGATTGGGATGGTCAACAGCTGCAAAATGTCTGTAACAGTAAGAATTGCTAGAAAGTTATCGGTCAGCTTTGCATTATCAATGCCATTTAAGGAGCATTAACTTTAATATAAAGCAGCAAAATACCAGAAAGAAATATTAGAATAGGAATATTAGAGTAAAAATAGCCTCTATTAGAGAGGAATTTCAGGTGCAACAGCAACATAACATATTCAGTCCAATTATAAGCATGAGCAGCTGAGATTTGGCAATAATGACCAATTTGACTCTGTTTAGGGCCATCGACATGTTGTATGTCACTTTCACTGTGAAAGGTGTGAGTGATTGAACTTCACAGGAGGTAATAAATCATAGCAGGTACCTGAAATAACAAGGCTCAGAAGGTAGACACGAATGGTGCTGACTCTCATATGAGCATCCATGAGGAGGGTCAGTATGCTCACACTGTTGAACGCGACCTGTGACAAATTCAAAGGGGAGCACTTTGACACATTTTCAATTGACGGGCTGCGAAGTCACAATTTTGAGTCTAGAAAAGCCCGCATACGCCAAACAAGAAGATGAGGCTGTAAAAAATCGTCATGGGGACAGCAACCGACAGCGGTTCACTTTTGGTGACGCTGATGTCGAGCTTTGGTGTTTCACTGGGGCTGACGTTGCAGCTGAAGAGGAATGAAATCTGCTCTGTGAAGTTCATGTTGAGGCAGGCAGGTGATAGCTACAGGAAGATTTTAGAAAAAATTTTGTTGGATTATTTGCAATAAAAATACAGTTGTGATGTCACCAAATAATCATCAAATCAAATTTAATTTATTCAGATTCATATGTAGGTTTTTTTGATTTATTGTACAAAATCTATTGCTTAATTGGTTTTGCAAAAATTAATTGCAAAATCCAGTGTTCTTTGTGAAAACAAAAAGAAGAGGGAGCACAACTCCTGCCCATTTGTTCAGGCAATTAAGCAATCGACAGGTTGCAAATTACAAGGTAATAGGTCTGATGTAAATACAGAACTCTGACTATGTTCTTATGTGGAATTTGGAGTCATTTGCATTTTTTACTTATTTATAGCAGTTATTGCATTAATGACAAATATCATATACAAATACTGAGACTTACCTTTGACAAAAGAATAATATATGAGACAAGCCTTACATTTTCTATAGAATACGCACCCATATTAGAGGAATAAGAAAATCTGGGGATTATTCTTTTTTTAACCAACACATACAGAATATTCAAAAAACCTTGTTGAGAAATTCTCAAGAGAGTTTTTTGTTGAGAATTTCTGAATTCAATGAGAATTCAGACTGGTGTACCATAACCATCAAAATAACATACATTTAAATTAAATTAATGTAAAAATAATATGAGCCAAGTCCAACAGAAAGTGCTTGAATCAGAAAAATCTGTAAATAATTTTACAAATATATTGATCTCTTTTTTTTCAATTAACATAAAATGATTTTTTTAAAGACTCATTAAACTGGTATAACCTGTTGAGTCAGATACACAGCAAGGACAGAGAATCAGTATAATAGGAAAACAGAAAAAAACCTATGTCCATGTTTTAGACTTGTAAAATTAGACTCACCTTTCTCAGAAGGGAAAACAGGGAAAATACCAGCAGCACTCCGCTATGGCAAAACGCAAAAAAGAAACAAAAAAAATCTCCTGCTTTGGATGCCTCTGTCAGTATCTCAGTGGCTGTGCTACTCCCGCTCTTATTCCAACCCTCTTTCTCTTTTTCTCTGTCTCTCTTTCTCTCTCTCTCATCCTTCACAAAAACGCTCTTAGTCATAGCTGGTAAAATCTTGAAACACATAAATACCAGGTTAATGCCTGCAATGCAGAACATCTTGTTGAAGTGAAATAGCATTTGCAACAATTTTGCTCAAGTTACGGAATTTTGGATTCCATGAATTATGGTTATGATTTCTGTTAAAGTTTTCTGTTTTCTTCTGTTTTAAGGCATCCTTAAAACAGAAAAAGATGCCTTTTTCTGTTTTAAGGCATCATTCCTTAAAACAGAAAAAAATATAATTCATTTTAGCTTAACACAATACTCACAAGTTAAATGATTTGTTTGGATTATTGCCATTTTGTATAATTAACATTTATAAAAGTAACCTGTCAGCTAACACTAAAATATATAAAGCCGTGAAGAAATGATCTGTGCCTCAGTAACGTTCATTACTAGTCAGTAGAAACATTACAGTTGCAAAAGTTACAAAATTTGGACTACAAAATGGTCATATGTATGTCAAAGTTCTGATTACAGACACTCTCAGTGAGTGCTTCTTTCTGATTTGAGGTTTCTGGTTTTGCCCGGAAATCGTACATCAGTGCACTGTTTTCCACCCACTTCCAATAAAGCTGATCGCATTGTAAAAAAAAAAAAAAGAAAGTCAATCATTTGAATTTCTTTCTTAGACTGGAACCCAGTTCCTCCATTATTATTATTATTGTCACAGTTCTGATTACAGACACTCTCAGTGAGTGCCGGTTGGAGACATCCTCAAAGGAGGCATTTACAAAAATGGGAAAATATGGACCTGTAACAAACAACCATGCCATGTTCAAAGACTGAACACCCTTTCTTTCAGTTTTTGAATTTTGGTTTTAACTCCAGCAAATGATCTTCGCCATGGTGTGATGCCTAAAAGGATTGTAAAATTAAAAATAGAGAAAGTATCTGTCGTAGAAAGTTTCAAACAACTTGCAGAATTTTCCTCTTTTGGAAGTTTTTTAAACCTTGAAAGTCAGTTCTATCCTCACTATGAATGGGGAGACAATTGCATTTTAAGAGCAGCATAACAGGACGCAGATGGGGTAGTCAGGGACATTTTATGTTTCTCTATTGGTGGAAGCAGTCAGGAGAAATGATGGTCACAAAATCCAAAATTTGTTTTGCACTGATCTGTCTGAACTGATTACACTGAGACTCTGAAGCCTGAACCTGTCTTTTTTAAGCTGCTACTTTTTTTGTTGTTTAATCACATCATCTTGCCTTTTGTTTTAATTTTTTTTTTTTTTTTATCTGAAAATGTATTTAACAAATTACTTAGTGGATGTAGCACCTGTTGCCTTCATAGAATTTGACTAAAGTCCCAAAGGGTTAGAGGCCCAGCTGATATTTCTCAGCTAAAGTCCAAGGTTGGAGTCCTTGTCAAACAGCGACTGAAGTCCCAGAAGGTTAGAGGCCCATTTGTTTCAACTAAATTCTACAAGAGAGGTGTTTCTAGAGCCCCTCTTTCAATGAGTATACCCCATAAGGGAGAATCCTCACATTGATAGGAAATTCTTTGTTGATAAGTAAAAATTAGCCAATAGACAGTATAAAATCAAACGACTGGAAGTATGTCAAAGATCAGGATCTGCACAAAGCAAAACATTTAGATAAATGGATAACAAGTTATAAATTTGACGGCCGTCTAAATTAATGTTTTGATTGTTTATTCTATGTTACATGACTTTGTGTTTTTATGTTTGTTATGATGTAAAGCACTTTGAAATGCCTTGCTGCTGAAATGTGCTATACAAATAAAATTTGATTTGATTTTGATTTGATAGAAGACAGATTGAGGGTCTGTGTGTGTTTGCAGCACTGGCATATAAAGATATCTGATAACTTAGCCTAAAAATGGCTTAGTTTGTATCAATTTTCAAACAAAAAGTATCTTTTAAGAGTATTTTGTTCCACTGATTGTATTTATTTAAATATTGATTTTGACAACCCTACTCAAATTAATTACATTGTATTGTCACCAATGTGAAAGATAGTGCCAAAATAATTTATATTCAAAAGGACATAACAATTCAGTTCCTTTAAAGATCTAATTTGGTCATAAAAAATAGAATAGTAAATAAATGAAGCATTAGTTCAGAAAGAATGTTTATTGTTGTTATATAAAAATTATATACATGTGCAATATAATTTCTTCATATTGTCTCCTATAAATACAACACAGCTTGCGATGTTTCTTAATTTTTGGACAAAACCAGAAAAAAAAATAATTCTGAAAATTACGTCATCTTAAAAAAAAAGAACAACAATAAAGCACTTCTCATTAAAGAGATGTTAGGCTTTCTGATGTTATTCCAGCATCTTTTGTCATGAAGTAGAAATGGCCTCTTTTTTGCATGAGATTGCTAGGAGAATCAAATTCTACAATTTGACCAGCATCAAGGACCATCACCCTGTGGAGCAGAAACATGTGTTAATGTCATAACATACTGAGCAGTGTTTATTCTGACAGTGATAGAAGAAAACGTAGCAAAATGAAAGAGACATGCACATACACTGACTATGTTTTATGCAGAACAAGTCAGTATTATACTGACTTGTTCAGTATAATAAGTGTGCAAAAAGCTGCACACTTAAAGCACTTTTAAGTAATGTTCAGTTTCAGTGAATGATTAGATAGTGCTGGAAACAGTATAATTATAGCAGTTATAAACCCTACTCTCTGTTACTCATCCAGTCTGAAGAGGAACGAGTTAAATAATTTGTGTGTTCAATATTTCATATTAATTGTATTTTTTTATTATTATTATTCATGTTAGATTATATGTATTCCAGATTTTATATTTTGGACTTTTCTTTTACATTTCATATTCCCTCTTATTTTGGACTCACCTGGAGCTGTCCATGATGCTGTGGAGACGGTGGGCGATGGTGAGGACCGTGCAGTGGGAGAACTCTTTGCGGATTGTAGTCTGAATCAGGTCGTCTGTCTCCAGGTCAACGGCTGCAGTGGCCTCATCCAGGATCAGGATTCGAGACTTTCTCAGCAGAGCCCGAGCCAGACAAAGCAGCTGCCTCTGACCAACACTGGAAGAGAGGGGCAGATGTTCAGATCTTATCTGGAGCTCTTAGAAATTAAAATAAAATCCCATGTGGACACTCACTGGGATTGAGATCAGGTTAAACTGAAGTGTTGTGTACATATGGCAAAAACACCTTATTTTAGGAAGGATTTGTGTAATATTGTTTTGGAATAATCCATTGTTAATTATTTGCAGTTTAATGAAAACTCAAGTATCCCACCAGTTACCAACAACTGTAAGTTTTCACATTCTGCATTCATTTACTGTGATTTGAATTGTTATCATTGTTTAAGTTTATGCTACCCACCTGAGGTTTTCTCCTCCTTCTGCAACCTCATGCTGTAACCCTTCCTTCAGCCCAGCTACATAATCCTTCAGATGAGAAAGCTCAAGCACTCTCCAGAGCTCTTCATCGCTGAATTTGTCAAATGGATCCAAGTTCATCCTGAGTGTCCCAGAGAACAAGACTGGATCCTGCGTTCCAGAAGCAGATAGGTTATTGTACTTAACAGAAAAGATTAATTTGCTTTTGCATTTGTTTTTGTCTTTGATGTTTACCTGTGGGATGATTGTGAGTCTGTTTCTTAGATCATGCAGTCCAATTTTAGCGATATCTACATCATCAATGAGGATATGTCCATCAGCTGCTTCAATTATGCGAAACAGGCAGTTTGTCAGGCTTGATTTTCCAGCTCCAGTACGACCCACTATTCCAATCTGAAGGCAATGAAAGAAAACTTAAATTTAGCATAAAATTGAGATCCTAAATATGATAATTGATTTTTTTGCATAACCCATCTTTTAGAAGACACAACCAGTTGGACTAGCATGAATGAATACAATTATTTGACATGTTTACTCTGATTGCAGTCAATAACTTCATTAACGCAACATTTACTGTATTATTTAAAGCCAAGAAATGTCTCAATCTAATGTTGTGGGTCTCCTGGAGAGCTTTCTCAAACTCCAGATCTGAAGGGACAAACAATCCTGACACAATCTGGTGTGTTAATAATGTGGTGCCATCATGCAACTGGAAATACAAGGGTGGAAAATTGTACAGTTTGTTCATTTGTGCATTCAATATGACAAATGTAAGATATACAAAAATGTCAGTGTCATTTGGAGCATCCCTATGTTTTCTCAAGGCTCGACATTTCTTCAAATCAGAAGCATAGTGGAAAAGGACCAATTGTAGAGCAGCAACATTAGTCAGTAATAACTACAATCTGCAAAGCAAAGAACCTAATTTAAGAAGTCTAAAACTAGATCTGCTGGTAAATTCTGTTCACACACAAATAGTTTCAAAGATAACATTTTGTAAGGCAAATTATCATCCAAAGATTGACATCAGAGAGGTGTTTTAGAGTCTATTCCTTTTATGCCCTTCACTACAATATTCAAGGTGTGAGACAAACGCTGTATGTGATCTGTTTTGTCACCTCCAGCAACATGTTCACAGAAAACTCTCTGTATTACAGAGAGAGCAACCCTATGCACACCTTATGCAAATCAAATACATTTTACAATTTCATGTATTGTTAGACATTTCTAATATGTATACTAGAAATGAACATTGTGAGACAACAAAGGGTATTTCTATATGTATGTGCAATATATTATAGGTTTGTTAAAACTAAGAACAAAAACCCTTCTTCGTTATGTTTTCTCCTTGTACAATAAACTCAAACCAGCCAAACCAATATTGACATTCTTTATAAGTAAGGTTTAATACCAAAGAAATGTGAATTATTACCATCCACAGCTATCAGCTCTCTAAGCAATACATATTGGTTTTATTTTTAAATTAAGACACAAGCAAAATTAGCTAAGAGCAACAGAGTCAACAAGAGATGAGCGCTGTTATCTAAAGACGAAGAAGCTAAGAGAAAGAAGTGAAGAATGTGGTTGATTTATGTCATAGCTCACAACAGACATATCTGTGCTTAGAAAGTTTTTATATAATTATCCAGAATTATTTCACAATTTATTCAATCTTCTGATTTGCTACAGATTGAGTTCCTTCAAGTTTGACGGTTTTTATTGATTCAGTAGAAATGGGAACAATATTTGCCCATAAATATGGTCCATTAAAGTACCTTTTTATTTTAGCTATTGCTGTTTCTCTTTGATGTTTGATATTTTCCCCACAATGATATGAGGTTCAATGCTTGACATTTAGGTTTAGGGTAAATCTACTCAGCTTCATTCCCTTATAGTTTAAAATATGATGCTTAAGTTGGTATCTGTATGCAGAATTTGTGACAGTCAATGAGCTTAGAAAATCTAAATATAAAGGTGTGAAACTAAAAACTTGGCGGCTGTTTGCATTTCTTCAAAAAACGATTATGCTCTGTTAAAATTAAGTTAAACTACTTAAAAACTGTAGTTCTGTTGTGATTTTACATTTTGATTTAGTGCAATTCGCATGTTATTTCCCTTTTAATAATAACCAGTTGCCCTTCTGGTGATCAAATTCAGATTGCTTGAAAATAAATGAGATGCAATGAGTTGACCTTAATATAACCCTGCTGGTATAAAATGCCAAAATGCATGCATTTATTAATTCAACCCCCCCCCTTTTTGTGTTTTGAATGATAGAAGGTTGTTTTATATGGTTTGTAAACAGTGACACACACCTACATTAAATCTCCCACACACAAACCTTCTCAGTGCTGCCAATATCACAGGTAATCCCTTTCAGGACCAGGTCCAGTTCAGGTCTGTATCGGACCTTGTAGTCTACAAACTGCAGCCGTCCTGCTTCAGGCCACTTCTCTGAAGGCCGATGCTGAGTCACCCAGGGAGCCTGAAGAAGAATAAGCTCATCAGTGACGTTATTAAGTTAGGCTGATAATGTCCAGAATGTATCCATGAAGTATATCTGGTAGAACTATCCAAATGTATAATATACAGGTGTGTATACCACTACTGTAATACGGACATAACAGTATTGCATACCAGTGTATAGTCAGATAATAAATACAAATTTCAACATAGGAAACAGTGAGACAGCAGATTTGTATTGGAGAAATAATGAAAGACAACATACCTCATTCTCAAGCTCAGAGTATTCACTGACTCTCTCCACAGCTACAATATTGGTCTCCAGTTCTGAGGTCATCCTTACCAGCCAGTTCAGGGTTTGAGTTACCTGGAAACACAAAGAAGAAATAGAAATTAAAGTGTTTTTGCTGGTTTTGTTAATATTGTATCTTCACTCATTACTACTGTTATTTTTGTGCTATTTGTCCTAAAATACAGAGAAGGAGATTTAGTGACTCACATTAAGGGCATATGATATGGACAAACCAACCAGGCCACTATCAAGGGTTTTCCTGGATATTACAGCAAAAAGAGCAGCAAAAAACACCACAAGGTTTCCCAGAAACTCCAGGCGGATGGCCAGCCATCTGTTGAGTAAACAAACATCATATCCTGAAACTGACAAGTATACATTTTGAAAAGGTGCTCTATCAAAATCTGCCATCACTTTGTACTTTGAAAAATGTTATTTTGAAGATCTCCTTCTATTACTGACCTGTTTGACACGATCCACGGATAGACACTTTTCAGGTTTTCATCAATAGTTACTTCATTGTGTTTCAGGAAGCGCTCCTGATGTTTGTAAGCTCTTATGACCGACAGACCTGACACAGTCTCACCAAAGTGAGAGTATATAGGCGAGCGAGACACTGAGTCCAGGCGGCGCAGCTGTCGTGAAGTTGCTACGTAGAATCGCTGGTAGTGAAGAGAAAACAAAAAAAATAAATAAAATAATAATGATAATAATAATAATAATTATTATAGAAAAAGCTTTCTAAAACCAAGACACTTTTCATCACATCTCTCCCAGGAGAGAATGTTTCTTTGACAAGATACACTGTTGCAATAAATATTATCTATGCAGTGTGGAAAGGGGGAATTTTACTGCATGTCTGTGGGTAATATGTACGTACTTATTGGCTACCAGTTGCCAGTAGCCCTTGCAGGTCTGTTCATTTTTCCCTGGCTAAATGGGCCAAAATAACCTGCTCCAGACCCTGCCCTGAAATGTTAGGATTTTTACTCATGGCCCTGAAATGTTAGGATTTTTACTGATGGCCATTTGCCTTTCTTTCTTTTTACTGGACCGTTTTTAGGACAATATATTGGCATGTTTTATGTCACTGTTTTTAAAATGCTAATGTACCCAAATGTAGTAGCAGTGCACCTTACTAAAAATTTGTCGTAGTCATCTGAAGACATTTTATAGAGTAGCTTAATTGTTAATGAGCTTCTACAAGTTGATTTTGTTCAAATGTTTGGCACAGCGAATATATTGGTGTGATTACAGCAATGTTAATCATACTAATCATAATCATCTCCAGCTGGTTTGGTCCAAGACTTGATGTCATCTTCCTCAGAGTTTGATGCCATTTACATGCTTCAAAACAATCGGCACCAGAGTCATAACTCTTCATTAATTTGCTAAACGAAATTCATTGTGCACAGGCGAAAAAGTAATTGTTTTCATAATTTCAGAGCAGAATATTTTCACCAACCATTTTATGGTTTACAACACAAGAGAACCCTGTGAAATACTGAGTGCTATTCCTAAATCTTTACTAACTTTAAACTTTTGGGGAGCCCTGGAGTTATGAATTGTCTCAAAACCTGGGATTAGTTTAGTTACTGTGCACAACACTTTTAACTATTCAGTTCTTTAAAAAAAAATAATAATAATACAGGAGAAAGGTACTTACGTTTTGACAGAAGTGTTAAGGCTTAAATAACCAATTTAATGTTTTTAATTAATTTTTGAAAAGATGCTTGTAAACAGATGTTTTATATTAAAGCATAAAAGACTGAGGAGGTTTTCTGATAATTCTGTTTTTTTATAATTCAGTTGATTTAAAAGCAAGGTAGAAGCACTTTAACATCTGTGCCTCAGCTCTGAATGGTCCATGACAAGTTGAATTAAAGTTGAAATCTGTCTTTGTGGTCTGACAATTGAAAGGTTTTAGAAGTGAAGAGACCAATTTCTCCCAGCTAAAGAGCGGATGACCCATCTGCCTCATACAGATGAGAATAATGGAAGCACGTACAGGTGCTGAGGTTGAGAGCTTAACTGAGAAGTCACCTGAGGCTGCATGCTATTTCACCATGCAGCTTTCTTTCTATAAATCTAACTACAGACAAAGAGAGAGAATAGAGTGTGAATCGGTAACAGCAAAAATAAGATGACCTCTTTTCACATCAAGGGGCCTTATTGTAAGCCATGCTTGATCCTGAACTCTGCTTTGTGCTCACAAAGGAAGTTAGATGAGGTAAGTAAAAGTGCCTGTTAACATTTTTGTGTATTAGTACTAACAGATGATGAAACTAAGACAGGAGAATCACTTAGTGTACCAGAATTTAAAAAATATTATAATATTATTGTTTTGTGGCACGCTATCATTTATTCTTTTCCATATTGTTTCACTCTGCCTGTGTTTGGGTTCACTCACCTGCACAAAAAGGTAAATCACAGCCAAAGGAACGATGATGATGGTGAAGTACGGAGTTGCCAGACAGATGACAAACAATGTCCCCAGTACACCTAGTAGACACAAGATCCAGGACCGGAACGATTGAGGTATGGCTTCATCTACTGTGAATATGTCCTACAGGAAGACAAGAAGAATGTAAGCTAACTAATCCTTAATTAGTTACTTATAATGACTGAGTGCAGATTAAAACAATAAAATCTCAAAGGGGATTTACAAGTGTGAATAAATACAGCAATGATATAAAAAAAATAGATAAATAGAGCTCCACCTTGGCAAATCGGTTGACGACTCTTCCAATTGGTGTTGTGTCAAAGAAAAGCATAGGGACTCTGAGAATGTTGTTTAGCAGTCTTGAATGCAGAATCCGAGACGCGCTGACTGAGGCATTGGCTAGGAGAAGTGTGCCAAGGAACACTAAAATACCTGTAACATAAGCAGTTATAAATGGTGAATGTCCCATGTGAATGTGAATGGCTAGCTCCAGCAGTCTTTGAGTGAGATGTGGGGTTACACCAGGGACAAGTAGCCAGGACAACACACACAAACAGAACAAACAACCATTCTGCCCAAAATCACACCTAAGATAAACTCAGACTGACCTATTAACCTAATATTTGTGTTTTTGGACTGTTAGGAATAGCTGCAGTAACAGATGAAAAAACCCTAACGAATGAAAAAGTAGTAAAGTTCTAAAATAAATTCATAAGCTATCATATCTATGTTATGTCACTTCATGCTTATTTACAAGATAATTCAACTTCTGATTCTTTAGCAAGTATTTCCCATTGGTCTATAGAACCTCAGAACATGGCTGTAAAAATACATTACATGTTAAAATGCTTTAATGTAGAATGTTTTTTACCACCTTCGTGTAGCTAAGTTTTCAACCACAATACCAGCGCAGTTTGAAGATCAACAATGTTCCCACTAAAGAGAAGCTGTAAAGGTTTAAAATTGCATAGCAATTATTTCCACTGCCTGAAATGACTTGGAGGTTGAACACATTTCAGACACTGCTGTTTCAACCAAGAAAATTAAACAATAAGACACACAATATAACAACAAAAGAGAAAACCATTAACTCAAGGCTGAACATCATTAAGCAGAAAAGTGTTATTTAAAAAGTGCAAATTGGTGCACAGAATTAAAAAAATATATGTATTTCCCTTTTCAGATCCTGTCAGTCTTTGACAGAAAATGTATGCTCTTGAATGTTAGATTAGAACAACACTTTGGTCATATTATTGTGACCCTGAACAAATTTCTTCAGTGTATCAACTCTGAAAGCCTTAGATATTGTGGTGTAAGCAAACCAAATGACTTAAATCTGAAAATTATAAAATAAAAGGTCAGTTACCTTGAGCCAGTCCAAGAGCACCAAACACTCCTACTCTGGTGTCCCTCTTCTGAGAAGGGTATGTCATGTTAAAGTAAACATCTGCATCATTTGTCCAGTCACTCAGCCACAAGTTTTGACCAATGAATGCAACATTCTGGACGAAGTAAATGAAGAAGGTCCAAGAGGTATATCCCCATCCCATGGCTCTCAGGTACTGGAGATACACTGAGAATTTTACCTGGATATTAATGAGAGAGCACAGTAATAAGAAAGGCTCTACAGTTTCATTTATTGGTTTACTTCAGTTGCTATATGAGGTAGACCCAAAATGCTTACCTGCCCTGTTTCCATAGCCTCCTTCTCTATTAGCCTTTGACCTTTCTTTGTCTCAGCAACATCTTCAGTTGGTTTTACAGTGCCGTTTTTCCTTAATCTGAAACTGAATAAAAGACAACAGTTAAAAAAAAAACACGAGTACAAGAATATATCTTGAATGAGAAGTATCAAGAAAAATAATATAGATGTCTAACATCTATATTATATATAAATATTAATCTATATTATATTGAAATATTGCGGCACACCCTAACTATGTTTTTTTTTTTTTTCGTCATTTGTTACTTAAGATAACAATGTGATCAAACCTGGATCCTCTTAGGCTGTTACGGATGCTGTTTTCTCTTTTCAGTGTGACAGAAACGACGTCCTCTAGAGGAGAGTCTGCCTGAGTGTCATCTCTCTCAGGGACGGTTTCTAAGTCTGCTATGTCTTGGGAACCATCTGCAAAAGCATTGATCAAAAACCATCCACGTGATTACACAGTATAGCATCAATGCAGCATCATTTTCTGTAATGATCCAATACACACATACTGTAATAATGCAGCCTTTTATAGCCATGATGATTGAAAGGGAATGATGTAATTACCTTCTTTTGAATGTGTCTGATTACTTTGCTCTTTGGCATATGTGTCCAAAAACTCTGAAAAAGCCCCTTTACTAGCACGAAGGCTCTGGTAGGAACCAACCTCGGAAACCTGTCCATTTACTAAAACTACTACCTCATCTACGAAAGGCAGGAAGCTAATTCCGTGAGTTACCAGGATACGAGTCTGCAGAGAAAAAAGCACATTCAATAATAAATTGATATTTTCTATTTTAGTTTACTTGCCTTTATTAATACAAAAATTATGGTAAACATTAGAGATAACAATAGTATTACATGAAAATTAAATCAATTTTTTATCTAATGGGATTCTTTACTAAGCTACTAAGAAACTGAATTACCTACTGCTCCTGTCATTATTTTCGGAAATTCTCATAATTGCAGCAAGTATCATAAGTTCAAATCAAATAAATTGGATTTTTATTTAACAGGAAAAGGCAATGTCAACAATAGTGTCTGTACAAGATGTGATAGATGCACCCATCATGTTTATTATCTGCACAATTCTTTGGTTGTTTTGGAGACTGTGTTTGTTTCACCTTCAGTTTTAGTGTTGTAAACACTAGAGCAGGACAAGAACAAACCTTGTTTTGTAGAATTCCTTTGGGTCCAATAACTTTATCAAATAGATGTTTTCCAACATGTGAGTCCACAGCAGACAGGGGGTCATCTAACAGAAAAATATCAGCCTGACTGTAAGTTGCTCTGGCCAAGCTGACACGCTGTTTCTGTCCTCCTGAGAGATTGATGCCCTAAGAACAAAAATGAGAACACACACTTAATAATATGAGGTTTAATAACCCCACAAGGTTTTTATTTTACCTCACAGCCATATAACATTCGATCAAAACTCATATTGTGAGCATAGCTACATGTCTGAATCAAAATCTAAATGAACCTACCTTTTCTCCAATCTCAGTGAGATCTCCTGCAGACAGCAGCTTAAGGTCGGGGCCCAGAGCACATGCCTCCAGTACGTCTTCGAACCTCTGCTCTTCATAGGGAGAGCCGAACAAGATGTTATCCCGCAGTGTGGCATTTTGGATCCAGGCTTGCTGTGGTACAAATGCAAGAGAGCCCTGGGTGGAAATACAAAAAGCACATAAGGTGTAAGTCTCATGTACCCACACTCTTACTTTCAGATTGACTGCCACTTATTTTGCATTAAGGTTGGATTGTTTCCAGTAATAAGCAACTCCGATGATTAAATGGGAGCTTTCATGCTTCCTTGAACAGGAATGAAAGCTTGAACATGAAAGCTTTTTCAAGCTTTCATGTTCAAGCTTTCATGCTTCATCTGTGGGTCCATATAGGTATGGGCTATGCAAAACATGTTCATTAAATGTTTTGAAATACAAAAACCATTCTCAGATTATGAGATATACCCTGCACTTTTGCTGGTTTCGTGACTCTTGTCACTTGAAATCCAAATAAACATCTGCTGGCTGTGCCCCCTAGCTCAACATTTACACTTACATCATGCAGGTGAGATTTGTTTCAAACATGAATGGTACATCAACAACAAAACACAGTAGCAATACTACAGCACACACAGCTCTAAATTCAGCCGACCTCAATCTGGAAGTAGTAGAGACCCAATTGGAAGTAGAAATATGTGCAAAAAGTGAATCAGAGCAGAATATTATATATTTTAGATAACAGTACTTGTAGAGTACTTTTTTATCTGATATATGAGTTTTTTAAATTATATTACAGAACTTTGTCCTCAAACACAATGATATGATTTTTAGAACAATAGAACAGCTACTAGACAGTTTTAATAGTAAACTTGACAATGGATATTATGAATCAATGTGAATCTTTTTCTTTTCTTCAATTATGTCATAATGTTTTTATTGATTCAAGAAAGCTTGTTATATCATCCCTATTGCATATATATATATATATAAACATTTTTCAACAAAATGATTATGAGTCATTATTAAGTGCAACTGTGCTCCCCCTATGCAAATCCTTTAAATAAATATAAAATAGATAATAGAAAAAATGTAAAAACAAGATATTAATTACTGAAATCTTTAGAATTTTCTCTACAGGTTTCTCAGAAACAGTTTTTCTGAGCAGAAAAACTGTTTTGGACCACCCAATGATTCAAACTTGAATCTTTTCATAAAGGATTAAAAATACACTTAAGTGGTGTTCGTTTCTCAGGTACAGCAATAATGTTCGTGGGTCAGTTTGAACTGGGTAGTGTTTAAACACGCAATAGTGTCAGAAATTCCGCCAAAACATTTTTGTATCTTATTATTAACTCCAATACTAACCATTTCAATATTTGTACAATCAATATTTGTACAATGTTTTTTTATTTCTGAGAAATTAAGTATCAATGACGACAATTTACTCATTTACTCATTTGGACATAAAAAATGGAATTTACTGAAAAAAACCTAGACACAAAAAACAATAATCTTTTTTGATGGGTGATCTTTATAATTGAACATGAGACACACATACTGTTCAGGGTCAGATTGACCCGCTGATTAAACTCAAGACAAATGAGTCATGCAGAGAGTATTTATGTTTCTCCTCCACTTCTGCTGAGTGTCACTCAGTGTGGGTGGAGTTTGCCCACAGGAACAGGAAAGGTTCCCGTCAAAAGTTGTATGAACACCTGCTTTCTCGCAGCTTCCTAGTGAAGTAAAGGGAATAGTGAGAAAGTGGGTTTGTGTGTGTCCATTTGTGCATGTATGTGTGTGGTGTTTGTGTGGTGAAATATGGTCCATAGCCGCAAGGAAACATACAGAATTGGATATTTTTTAATCTTTTTTTTGCACTTCAACTTGACTGCCGGGTCAAATTGACCGGAACAGTATTTATGTAAAAAGTAGATGCAGGGGGGGTTACAAATGTGTAAAATGGTTTAATTTTCAATTTATTTGCAGAGTGCATCTCTGCAAATAGACAAATAGAAAAAGTTTCATGCAAAAAAAAATACTTCCAACTATTTAAAAAAAAAAAATTTAATTTTAAAACTGGTCAATTTGACCCGCAACATAACAGGAGGGTTAAGAAAAAAGAAGATGTCATTAAGCATACTAATGCAATTCAATAAACATTAATCAAGCCTTTAATCAAGCAGTACCCAAATGTTGATGAAGCCTTTGGTGCTGTACATTTCCCCTAGGAGGGCAGACATGAGTGATGATTTCCCTGAGCCCACTGCTCCTACTACAGCTACCAGCCGGCCAGGTTTGATATCCAGCGACACACTGGGAAACAGACAGAAATCATATTGTATATCCTCCAAATGATATCAAGACTAAAACGGAATTTTGTGGCCAAATACTGCGATACGTATATGGCTGAAACCAGACATGTACATAAACTTTGTACAAAGATCACAACCCTTTTCTTGAAAAAAATATCACCTGTCTTTCATGGTTTTGTCAGCTTCTGATATTTTAATTCACATTTGAGTTACGTGAACGCCTAATTCTGGATGTACCTAAAACATCCGAAAAAACCTGTGAAATCATGGAAAAATCACATAACTCATTTGGGATACAAGAAAGAGAATTGTAGAGCTCCACAGGTCTGGAAACTGTACTGTTTGGCCATCTGGAAACTGTGCTGTTTGGTACAGTTTCCAGATGGCAGATTCAGTATAAATTGCATGAGAATTCCAAGCCAGCTGTCAGAAAACTGTCTCTATCAATGCACATCGTGAAGATTGAACCAGTGAAATAAATCCAGTAAATGAACTGAGTTGAACTCAACAAGGAAAATGTCATTATGCCATTAGCAACATTATAAACAAATTGCTTTGTGATGACTTTAAGGGACAATGACTTTGAAGTCTTTGGAGTCTTTGATCACATTTGACAAAATTGTAAGAATTTGACCAGAATGAAAATAGGTCAAATGATTCTAAACATATAGAAAAATTATTAAGGATTAAAAAAAAAAAATGCTTTTAAGTAGCCATCACAAACATATGATCTCGATCCCACACACAGATAATGGGATTAGCTTAAAGTGTCTGTGAGCAAGATGGCCCACAAATGAATAAACTACATTTGTATTTTCAGGAGAAATGGGCAAATAAACTATTTTGAGAAGGTTGAACCAAATCCTAGTTTAAAAAACAATCCTACTAAATACCAAGGAGACATGCAAACTTTGGATTTCAAGAAAGTAAAAGAAATAAAAAACTTATTCAATGTTCTGTTGTTATGCTGACATATAGTAAATAGGGAAAAAATAGCATTCCTGGCTTCAAGAAAACAGCAAAAGTTTAGTATGATTTAACTGTGCCCAGGAATTCTTGTATAATAAACAAAGCAAACATACTTTTTCAATAGAGGCTCAGAGTCTTTTTCCCATGCAAAGGACCCATCAGATATGCTGATTGCAGAATCTAAAAGAAAAACGATTAATGCAGATAAAAAATTTAAAAAAACAGTAAATCTGACAGATTTGATCAACATGTCACTTCTCAGGATAGAAAAAAAAGACAGACTTACTTAAGCTGGGGTCATGGCGCACGATGTCACCGTCAAGATCATCTCCTCCCAGAAACTTCTCCAGCCTCTTTTTAGACACCATTGTCTGACGTGTGAAATCAACAGATAAATAGTTTTTTTTACTGCTCTGACTTGTGTCCAAGAGGCATTTACATCAGTCTATCTACCTGAACAATGGAAGCAATAAGCATCGGAAGCATGGCCAGCGGAAATCGAAGGATGTTGAACAGAGAGATTGAAGTGAAGGCTTTCTCAGCAGTTAATATGTTGTTTGAGCTCACACCAACAAACACAGCAAATGTGGCCAGAGAAACCTGTCCATAAACAAAGCACAGGCTGGGTTAGCATCAAGGACCCTTGCAGGTTTTTAGTTTCTCTTTGAAAACATCTAACATGACTCACCAAAGCAGGGGCACAGGTGAAGATGAAAGTGGAGACGGATGTGAGATAGGCAAACTTCCTCATCACCTTCAGTTCTTCTCCTCTGATGTCTTCAACTTGAGTCTGGAAGGACGGCTCCCATGCAAACAGCTTCAGAATCTGGTGAGAGATGGTGGGCGAGGACAAGGTGAAAAGTGTTGCAGGGAACTTGAGACATGAACAAAGCATATCACAGGATATAAATATGACAAAAAGAATTCAACTGTCTCCAAACAGTAACATTCAAAATAAATTACCTTGATTCCATTGAGCATTTCATTCATTATCTTCATTCTCTTGTCTTTGAACTTCATGTTTTCTATCTGAAAAGCAGATGTAAGATACTTCATTATGTATCCTTGTATAAAATAACAAAATAGATTTCAATATTAATAAGCAATCCAAGGGGGTTGGTAAACATTTATACTCTTAAGCACAAGTATTTATAAAATGACAGCAAGGGTTGATTACCTGAGACTAAACATCAGGACTAAGATAAGAAACCTTTAGCCTTTTGTCAAGTCTAAGTCACAATGTAGTAAAAAGATAAGGTTTTATTGCTATATGGATTTTGATAATCACAGAATGTCAACAAGCCACAAAAGGCAATGTTTACCCTGGAGCGTGATGCTAAAAAAATTGATTAAACATGTGATTTTATATGTCCACACACAAAAAAGTGCACTGAAGGAAGCTAGTTGGAGGGCCAAACTGCAATTCTTTTGCTTCATGACTGGCTTAACAATAAGAATGTGAGTAGTGTGTATGGAGAGTCTTGAAGAAATGACTGACTAGGCCTTGGAAATCTATCCAAAGCTAAAAAATTATTGTACTTTGCCTCACTCTTTACTCAAGGCTGCAATTATCTCTGTTGTTAGCTCATCTTTTCCCAACACACTTCCTCTAAACTTTCATCAATATATGTGAGTATTGTACTATCTGAACAAAGTGCTCTGTGTAAATAAGTAGTATAAACATACATATGATGAAGCTACAAAATTAATTTTCTTTTACCAATTACCTTTTTGTAGCTTACTGAAAGACATAATCATAAATAACTAAAGGCTTGAACATTTTTACACGCTCAGTACTACATTTTAAAACAAATTTTATAAATAAATGTACATCTTAAAAGTATTCTAATTTGAGATTAACTTGCTGTATGTTGAGTAATTCTGAGTGTGGAAACATTCTCTTTATGATCCATTTGTTCACCTGGAAATTTCTGGCTTTGGTTGCTAAAAATCCATTAATTGGCACCATTAGCACCATTACTAGCAGCCCAGCTAGAGTTGAAGGTCCCAACTCCAACCACAAGAAAACGATGGACACAATGATCTGCAGAGGGCAGGACCACAACAGGTGGATGAAGTTGGTCACGTCGTTGAAGCGCTGGGCGTCCGCTGACATGAGATTCACAGTTTCTCCGACTGTTGACTCTTTGCGGTTGTCATTAGACATCACCAACGCCTTTGAAAGTAGAGAGCGAAAGAAAAGATGGAGAAAAAAAAGTTTCATGTTATGAGCACAAAAATTGAAGTATAGCACACAGAATATTTATTTGTGCAAAAAGAAAAGCAACTGCTTAAATAATGTGACATATTTATTGGTACAGTTTTGATAACTATGTATGCCATATATTTACTGTTCTTTATACACAGACTTCAACAAATTTTCAGAATTAAGACCTGCTGGGTAAGTAGCAGTAGTTCTTAAAGGGACAGTATCTTAAAGGGACAGTATTATGTTTTTTAGAGCCACATAAATTCATTTTATAGCACAGTTCTCTCTCTAGCACTCCACCTTCAGGCAGTCATCACAACATTACTCTTCTATTAAGCGTGTATAATGAGCTTAGCAGGTGTGCAGCTCCACCAGCTGTTTTTGCTAAGCCTGCTGCTGGCTAGTCTGAAGGAGTTGAGTGGGGGACAGATGCTCTGTGAGGCGAAAGCTCCCAAGATTTGAAACTGCATCTCTGAGAAGGAGCTTTGTTCTCAAAGACGACGCTAGGTCCACCCAAGCATTTTGCATGGTGGACCTAGCATCAAATGGTTGCCATGGGAAATTAAAGGATTTCTCAAACAGAAATGAAGCAACACTCCAAGTATATTATTGATGATGCAATATAAAAATAAATAAGTAAATAATACTGTCCCTTTAAGTAAACGTTCTGCTGAAAATGATATCTTTTGCCCTTTCGGCTCTCTGTATCATAGCTAAAAAAATTTAAAACTGACATTAACTGGTCAATTAGTTGTGCTATGTTGAGCAGTCAGCTGTTAAACAGACATACAGTCATATCTGAACAGCTATTCTTCAAAAACGAATAAATCTGTCTCTAAGTAAGGCAAAATTTGTATTTCTTTGGCCAGCTGACTGACAGACAACATGATCATGGGAGAGGTGGGTTAGAGTATTTTTCTATGGTCCCTCTACCTGGACAAAACTCAGACCTTTCTGTATCTTCCTTTCAATCTCATCAATAGAACTATAAAATTCTAAATCAATTTTTTTTTTTTTTTTGCAGTTTTGAACTTTTATTATCCAGCCCCTATCAAGTTGTCATTTTGACTGTTACCTTCTTGTACACGGCAGCCATGAGGGCAGTTCGAACCTTCATCCCCAGAACAAAGCATCGATTGAAATACTGCTGCAAGAACAACGATTGTAAAAGAGCCACCAGCAGCAGCAGCACAGCATACAAATACCCTTCCCAGGCATATTTGGATTCATCCTGAGTGAAGGAAACCATCAACCTGAGTAAGAGAATAAAACATTAACCATCATATTTGATAAAGAAATGACACTCATAATCCTCCTAGTGTTTTCCTCGCTTACAAATTAGTTTCTGTTTATTTTCTTCTCAAGCTGTCCTGGTGTTATCACTGGATGTCTCTACTAATCAATGAGGAGTAAATAGTTAAACTATGAAGGTTTAGACATTCACAAGATCAGAGTAGAGCACTTTAACAACTTCAACGTATTTTTTTTTTCTGATTCTAAAAATTTCAAACTTGTTTGTATGAGACTTTTGACAGATTAGTCTAAAATAAAAAATAAAAAAATCTGGTAAGGTCAAACTAGTGTTAATCATGCTAGGACCTACATAGCAATCAGCCTGTTGATTATTTCTACTTACTTCAGGAGTTGAGGACTGGCAAAAGCCAGAATATCCTGCAGAAATTTAAAGAAGGCAGATTCAATCAGGAGCCATTTAAATGTCTTGTAGATGGTGGTGATCAGCCATGAATTTGGATAATTTGTGTCCTCCTTCTTATTTTCATCTTCTTTCTTTCCTTTTTCCTCCTGATTTAAAATATGTAAGCATATTCTTTAGGAACACAAAAGCATATGGGGGACACCTGGAACTGAATCAGTATTGTTGTCGAAAATACAATTATTATTGAAGATTAAAGACCTGGACAGGTTGTTTGGTGTATTTAAAGGTTCTCACCATCATCAGTACATCCTGATTCACACCTTTCCCCAGACCATTGCTTTGAGAAGGTGCTTCCATAGATTTGCCTCGGCTTTTCATCAGTTTGTCCTTCAACTCTTTTTGAAATCGGATCCGAGCTTTACCCAACTCAAACTTCATGTGATGATTGAAACGCTGGCTGACGTAGGAGGTGCTGTCCACCTCGTTCAGGTCCCACATGTCCTCCTGAACCAGAGGGTTTTTGTAGCCTTTCACCACCATACTGGAAAAGAAAGAAGAAACCTTAGAATGCAGCACAATAAGTAGCATTATTTAATTTTCCCTTTTAATTAAACGTATACAGACTGACTGTATAAGTTCAGTCTATTTATGATTTCATTCATTTGGCCATTCAAGCTCTTGTTCAAATTCGTTCTACAATGTGGTTGAATTCACCTGTTGATCCAGTTAAAAGTGATTCTGCTCAAAAAAGGTGCACCAGCCTCTGGATTCTACAATTCAAAGAACAGAAAACAAAGACATGGAGGTATGTTAAGGTTGTTAGGGGGAAACAAACAAATAAGGATGAAGTTATTTAATACACCGTGCTACAAATATACATAGAAAGAAGATATTAACATAAAATTCTCATCAAATATAAAAATAGGTTTATAGGCGGAATGGGACTTCCGGGAGCGTTTCCAAGATGGCGGATTAAATCCGTAACCCGTCCTGATCAGCGATGAGAAAAAACTCCACTAAACTCGAGAAAGAGATTCATTCCTTTATGAAAATGATATATAATGCGTGGAGTTAGATCAAAAAAGAGACCGGGGGGTACTGAAAATCACGACCAGGCAGGGACGGATTCAGCAAGCGTCGAAAGGAAAGCTAGCAAGATGCAGGTCTCGGACCCTAATGAGGATTGCGAGCTAACGACTGCTAAGGCTATCCAGAATCTATGCAACAATATCAAAGAAATGCAAAACGACATCATCGCTATGAAAAACGACATCAAGCAAGACCTGAACAGCCTTAAGAGTGAAATGAACAAGAAGCTGGAGGAGGTTAGTTCGGACATTAGAAACCAAGCTGCTAGGCTAACGGAGGCGGAGCAACGGGTGGACGAGCTGGAGACGGTGAATATAGACTTGAGAGATTCCTTGTTGTACTGCCTCAGACAGCAATAAACTGTCCTGGACAAAGTTACTGATTTAGAAGAAAGATCTAGACGCAATAACATCCGCATTTACGGCATTAAAGAAGGGGCTGAAGGCAACAGCATGCAAACGTTCATTGAAAATTTTCTGAAAGAGCAGCTCTCCATTAACCAAGATCTAAAGATTCAACGAGCACACCGTTCACTGGGACCTAAACCTCGAGATGCATCAATTTCAAGATCCATACTCGTCAACTTTCACAGATATGACATAAAAGAGAAAGTCCTCAAAACAGCGTGGGGAAAGAAGATATTCTATGACGGTAAACTGATCTCACTTGCGCACGACCTTCCGACAGAGATAAATAATAAGCTTAAAGAATACAAAAACATCAAGAAGATTCTCAAAGAAGAGAAAATACGTTTCCAAACACCTTACCCGGCTAAGATGAGGATTCACTGGGAGGATGGATCACACCTGTACGCGAGTGCTTCGGAAGCAGCGGACGACATGAGGAAGAGGGGATACCGGATCGTCACCCCGCGATCCACTGCAAGTGAACAACCAGCGACGAACCAGGACGCGCATTGGAACAACGTGTGCGAGAAACGCTCCGAGAATTTCAGCGGGAGCAAGTATAAAGCAGCGTTCCTGATGTAGAATCTCAATCCATATGTGAGTAATAATAGTATATTATACAGGATCTGAACCCCCACAAGGTAACTACTTCTCGGGTCCTGTCGCCCGTGCCCTACCTCCCTTTTTTATTACTATTACTTACTATTATTCAGTTTTTTGTTCACCATGCCCCCCCTCCCCCCTCTCATAGATAACAAGATTATTCTGATCAGGAATGATGGAGAAATTACTCTTAAGCTCAAAGGTGAAGGGACTCTGTCTTTGGCAGTGAAGGAGCCCCTAATTAGAGTAGGGCTGTTCCTCCTACAGTGCAAGGTGATGGGATGTAGGATGTTGGGGCTTAGGGAAGCCCTGAGGATGGAAGTCATCCTAGTTGTGTTATGTTCACTAATTCTCTGTTCTTTGTGTTTAAACTGTCGACATGTACAAACTAGTATACAGGTATGATTAATGGTGACATCAGAGCAGCTTCCTGGAATGTCAATGGTCTCAACAACCCTGTTAAAAGGAGTGGAGTAATGTCAAAGATAAAAAGGGAGAAAATTCAGATTCTATTTCTTCGAGAAACTCATTTATCCCCAATAGAACATTAAAAACTACAAAAATTTGGTTTCAGGAATGTTTTTTTACAGCTCACTCAAGACAGCGCATAAAAGAGGAGTAGCAGTGCTAATACACAATTCTTTACATTTTGAACTTATAAAGCAAACACGAGATAAGGAAGGCAGATATGTACTGGTTCAGGGCAAAGTTGAGGGAAACTTGGTGACCCTGCTCTCTATATACATGCCCCCAAATTATGACCTTCCTTTTTTGAAAAATGTGCTAGAAATGATCTCATTAGAGTCACAAGGTATTTTAATTTGTGCAGGTGATTTTAACACAGTCCTGAATAAAAATGATACATCTAATAACA
Organism: Poeciliopsis retropinna; assembly: GCA_010277075.1. Lineage (NCBI taxonomy): Eukaryota > Metazoa > Chordata > Actinopteri > Cyprinodontiformes > Poeciliidae > Poeciliopsis > Poeciliopsis retropinna. The sequence goes on along the minus strand of VMRM01000014.1, from coordinate 11,763,789 downwards.
AAAGAATAGGCACACCACAAAGTAAATTACTAAAGAGGGGAATGGAGGAGATCGGCCTACTGGACGCTTGGCAGGAGATACACCCAACAGGAATAGATTTTACTTATTTTTCACCCCCACACGCAGTATTTTCTAGAATAGACCTCTTCTTGGTTTTTAAAAATGATCGATATAGGCTAAAAAGTTGTGAGATTGGTATTAGGAACTTTTCAGATCATTCGCCAGTATATTTAACAATTAATCTGGAAACAAGACCAAAAAAAAAACATATGGAGACTAAACACAAGTTTGCTAAATAAAAAAAATGTCATAAAAGAAATAAAAACGGAAATAAAAAACTTTCTAGAATTGAATGACAAAGGGGAAGTCAATCCTAATATTTTATGGGACACATTGAAGGCAGTTATAAGAGGCAAATTTATATCACTAAGTGCTGCTATTAGGAAAGAGAAGGAAAAGGAACTAAACAAACTGGAGATTAAATTAAAGGAATTGGAGAACATGCAAATCCAAAATCAACCGGATTACACAAATGCACTAATCCAAGAAACAAAGAGTAAAATTTTGGATATATATAAAAGAGAAGAGGAGAAAAAATATAAATTCTTGAAACAATCATTTTATGAAACAGGGCCAAAGGCAACAAAATTACTTGCGAGAAGAATTCATAAAAAACAAATAGCGCAGTCAATTTGCTCCATAACTGATGCACATACAGGAATAGTAGAAAACAGTTTGGAAGGTATTGACAAAGCTTTTCAAACACATTACGAAATACTGTACGCACAACAAGGACAAAGCAAGATAGAAGATGTTAAAGCATTTCTTAATTCATTGGATCTGCCAACAATTGGGGAACGTCAGAACAAGAGTTTAACTGAGTTTATTACAGAGAAGGAGCTGAAAATGGCGATAAAAAAATTAAAGAACAATAAAACACCCGGTACTGATGGGCTTCCAGGCGAATGGTATAAGATTTTTGAAGAAGAACTATTCCCTGTATTATTAAGATCACTAAATTGGACACTAGAGAAAATGACAAGACCAACATCATGGTCTGAAGCAATCATAACGGTAATACCAAAAGAAGGTAAAAACAAAAAATTATGCAGCTCTTATAGACCGATTTCGATCCTTAACCAAGACTATAAATTATATGCATCTATCTTGTCAAATAGGCTGAACGCGTTTGTCCCAGATTTGATTGACGAGGACCAAACCGGGTTTGTCTCGGGACGACAAACTCAGGATAATATAAGACGTTCTCTGCACATAATTCAGAATATTCAGGCAAATAACCATACAGCAGTATTGGTGAGTCTGGACGCAGAAAAGGCTTTCGATTGTGTTAATTGGGAGTACTTATTTCTAGTTTTAGAACGATTTGGTTTCTCACAGCCCGCAATCAACATTATTAAAACTTTATATGTGTCACCTACAGCTAGGATCAAGATAAATGGCCGTTTGACAGACACAGTAAAACTGAAGAGATCCACTCGACAAGGCTGCCCGCTCTCCCCTACTCTATTTGCACTATATATAGAACCTCTTGCCCAGGCAATTAGAGAGAACAATTAAATACATGGTATAGCAATAAACTCAAGAGAACATAAAATAGCACTATATGCTGATGATATCCTTCTATATCTCTCGACCCCAGAACAATCCATCCTGGCCGTTTTAAAGTTACTAGACACATTTGGCTCCTACTCAGGATATAGACTTAATATGGAAAAAACACAGATTATGTGTTTTGATTACTACCCAGCGGTGGGGCTTAAAGAGAAAATCCCTACTGACTGGTCCAAGAAAACAATCAAATACTTGGGTATATGGTTGACTCACCATCTGAAGGACCTGTATAAAAAAAACTTTGAATTTGTAAATGGGAGAATTAAGCAAGACCTCACAGTGTGGTCTGGATGTATAATTGACTTTAGTTCAAGAATTGAGGTAATTAAGATGTCAATATTACCTAGGTTATTATACCTATTTATCTCTTTGCCTATCAAAATCCCTCACTCCCAGTTTTGTGAGTGGGACAAATTGATATCTCGTTTCATTTGGAAAGGACAGAAACCCAGAATTAGGTACAGTACTCTTACAATTAGGAAAGAAAAAGGGGGGTTGTCACTCCCAAATTTGCATGATTATTACCTTGCAGCTCAACTCAAAACAGTAGTACAGTGGTGTGGCCAGATTGGAAAGCAAGAGTGGGAACATTCCAATTCAAGCTTTGATTGGGGATCAAAAACTTGTTTTATTACAGAGAAGGAGCTGAAAATGGCGATAAAAAAATTAAAGAACAATAAAACACCCGGTACTGATGGGTTTCCAGGCGAATGGTTGGGTATACAGCAGCATGCCAAAAAAAACTAGACCCCTTAGTGTTATTTACCCTTTCGACCTGGTTTGAAGTGGTTAAGAAATTAAACTTGGGTAATCAAATACGAATTCTCAGATGGGCCGCCTTTGACTCAGATTTCACCCCTAACCAACTAGATTCCAATTTTAAAAACTGGTTACAGAAAGGAATAACGGCATATTGCAGGATACTGGATAGAAATACACTTCCGAGTTTCCACACGTTACAACAAAAATATGATTTAGAAAAAGGAGATTTTTTTAGATATTTACAATTTAGGCAATATTTTTTTTCAAACATAGAAAAAGATTGCAGCTCAGAGCCTAACGAGATAATTCAATTGGTATCACAAGCTTATTCTAAACCTGGGAAAATCACCATCTCCAAACTTTACCAGGGATTGTTGAGATCCAAGGGAACGTCAACAGATTATGTTAAGAAAAGAAGGGAGAAAGAGTTGAATATTAAAATAACACAAGATCAGTGGGTCAATATGTGTGAATCTGCCGCTTCAACTTCCTCCTTAAATTATTGGCGTGAATTCAGTTGGAAAAACTTGGTATGTTTTTTTAGAACACCAAAGCAGCAGTCTTATAGAAACCCAGATGCTTCTAAATGCTTGAGAGGATGCAGGGACACTGAGGCAAATCACTCCCATATTTTCTGTCCTGCATAAAGATCAAGACTTATTGGGAGGGGGTTTTGGAGAAAATTGAATCAATTTTGTGTCTTAAACTTCAACGACCTACCATGGTATTGCTGCTCGGAGACATTCCTGAGGGTCTGGACATGAATGACAAATACTTATTAAAAATCTTCAGTGCTACAGCCAAGAAAATGATCACTCGGAAATGGCTTCAGCCTGACCCACCAACGCTTAAGAACTGGTTGGAACTGGTGGAAGATGGAAGAAACCCACAAAATGGAAAAGTTAACGTTCTTGCTGAGGCTGCAACCGGACCTTTACGAAAAGAGATGGAACAAATGGACGAGATTTCTAGAGAACAGTCACTGATCCAGATCACTTACTCTCTCACACCAAAGCTGCTCAAAAAATGGAAAGTAAATTTGTAAGATGTTGATGCCTTCTTCATCCTGTATCTGTTCATAGGTCAGAACATAAATAATCCTCTTGTCGACAGTTGTTCCGTTATTGTGTTCTGTATGTGTTGATAAATGAAACAAAATCAATAAATATAAAGTAAAAAAAAAAAAAAGGTTATATATGTGTAATGCTGTGTATTCAAACTAGTTAAATATGTATCTTAAGTGGGATTTCCATTCATTCTTCTACACAAACTGTCTTTCTGAAAGTTCTGGGGATATTTTTTATGCAATCTGATCTTGCTCTTTTTCCTTTCATTTCAATTGGATTCATGTCAGGTGATCAACTGGGTTGCTCACAGCCTTAAATTCTTTCTATGAAACCAAAAAAGAGTTGTCTGCACTGTTTGGGATCACTTTCTTGCTGAAAAATCTAAGCTTGTTTCATTTTCGGATTCCAATTAAAAATTACTCATTACATTTCTTCATCTTTCCTGAAATTAAATCTGCAAATACATATTCTAAAAGATGGTGCCACACTACGATAAGCAACAGTCTCCCAGTATTTCACTGGTTTGTCAAATGTTGTGCCGCAAACTTTAAATGAGCTTCAACGTGCTTTTTCTTCAGCAGTGAAGTCTTATGTAGTTTTCACTGATAAGAGAATGTTTCTTTGTGTTAGATTTCTGGAATTTGTTGCATCTTCCTTGTCGATGTTTTCAGAAGTAATTCCCGGTTTCGTTGCATTTCACACATAAGTCAGTCATTTGCTTTGTTTTAGCTTCTTTATGAATAGCACATGACTGTAATTACCGGTAACTAGTGTGAATTTCATGGCTCTAGCTTCAGGTAGATGTTTACTACTAAACATCTATGTAACATCTTCCCCAATGTGCTGTAGTGTTTCCATTTCTAAGCAAAATAAGAAAAACAAAATTCACCTTTTTCACAAACTCCTTTGTCTCTGGAGAGATGTCAGCCAAAGCGGAGAGAATGAATGCTATCACCTCCAGACCAAAGGAAATGTAGAAAAGAGAGAAACGAGGGACATCTCTGACCTCTCCCTGTGTGTAAAGATGTTAAAGGGTAAGATAAATGCTGTATTTAATATTTAATTTAAATATAAACCTGTATCTAATCTGTGGTTGCTCATACCAGCCTAAGAGCTTCTCGTAGGAGGGTCTGGAAAGGGAAAATGTCACAGAGGACAAGGAGAAGCCAGAAAAGAAAAAGAGAAGCAGAGTCTATTGCTCTTTCTTTTCGTCTCACTCCTTCTTGACACAACAGCAAGAGAATCTGAAAAACAAAATATATCAAATCACAAAATAGGCTGTAAAGATTGCTTCAATCTTAAATATTGGAGCAAATATCTGAACCTAAAACCTAAACTTTACCCATGTGATGGCGAAGAGGACTGGGTTTGTGTAGTATACAGCAGAATTTTTCTCTGCTGAGCTGTTTGGACCAAAATCTTCTACTAATGTGACAATCAGGCCTCCAATTGCCATCAGAAACAACAGAAACACAACAAGCTGAGGATGAAAGAGAAAGATCAGACTGATTATTAAAATGCTTCCATCTCAGCATCACATATTGAAAGAATGAGATGGTTTTAATTGTACAATACCTGTTTGCAGAGGTAAAGCTTGGTACGACCTTTTGTATTTACTTGTGATCTTTTACATAAAGACATGAGGTTCCATGGAGCGCTTAGCCAGAGGAAGCCCAGTGGGATCCAGACCAGAACTGTCTGTTCCAGACATACTGGGAGGTCAGGGTCCTCTCTGTCCAAATAGGACTCATTCTGAGGTACAAACACAAATATGTACACACATGCATCATAAACATGTATCAGAATAATTTTAATAATCAGACTCAGACTGTTCTCATCATAATGAAAACCTGGGGGAAGAAACTTTGTCCATGCTGGCTGGTTTTTACAAATATCCAAAGGTAAAACTCCAAGCAGTCCATGTCCAGAATGTGTGAGGTCTGCATGAATGTTAGCTGTTAGTCTCACACCCTAGACTTGTACAAGCTCTGTTTACAAAAGCAAAGAATTTAGAGAAGTTTTGTATCCTCCGTCTTGATTTTTTTTATTAATATTTTGATTTATTTTCTTATACGGCTCTATATATTGTTTGTTTTTCATAAAGTGATAATGATACCATTAAGTTGAATTTTTGGACGTATAAATTTATGAATTATGTTGACAGTTATTTTCTTGAGTAGTTCCTGAATTTCAAAATTAATTCAGTTTTGTTTGTTTATAGAGCACCAACGCGCATCAAATGTCATCTTGAAAGGACATTTGATTAATTGAAATGGCAAGCAAGTCATTTCAATTAAATCACAAATGAATTTCAGTTGATAAGTTCAGCACATTTAAAAGAAAAATTCAAAAGTTAAAAAAGATTCCCAGTTTCAGGATAACATATGCTAGAATGCTTTGTTAAATGTTCCTTCTTTAAATTGTCACTTTCACTGTAATTTCTAAGGAGACTTTATGTTAAATTGTGAAGACTGGCACAAACAACTTTAATTATAAATTAAATACTATTTCTGAGTTGAGTCATCTTGGTAATGTGTAAAAAACTGTGGACCCTGAAGCTTTTCAAAAACTGTAAACAGTTGCAAAACATTTTAATAATTTGAAAAGAACATGATTCATGCACTTGAAAATACATTCATACAATCTGTCATGTGAATAGAGCCGTACTAATCACTTTCAGTGTTTTAATGAGAGGTCAGTGAGTTTATGAGTTTGTTCTGTGAACTGCAGCTTAAGGTAGTTTATCAGGTACATACTGTATGTTTGGGAAATTGATTGTAGTTTATTGATTACCAACCACAAATTCTGTTGATATGTAAACACACCTTTTCTTGTAACTCTTTAACATTCTTTCATTTATAACTTTTCTTGCCTTTAGATATCTTCAATAACTTCAAAAAAAAATAAAAAACACAATACTATGAATAAAAGAAAAAGAGCTGCTGTAGTACTGGCGCTCTACTTTTCAGGAAAATGAGCTGCAGTATTACAGCTCAAAAATACTTGTTACGGTTCTTGGACATGTTGAATCATGCCCAGGAAGAGCGTCATTACAGTCACATAATATGTTCACAAAGGCAAAACACTTCTTTTGGTTTCCAATTTCAATTTGACTCAGAATTACTCTAAAAGTTCATCAACTAAAAGATAGGATAAATTTAAACTTTACTGAGCTTGTTTTGTTTTAAATGTTGTAATAAAACCAGAACTTTTTAATGATAAAACTAAAAACAATACAAAGAAATGTAACAAGTTTTATAACAAACATTTTATTCAATAAAGGTTAGAGACCAGATGTCTGCACAAGAAGCAATCCTTGTATTCATCCTGAGATAAAAAACATGATTTCTCTTTTGAACATCTGTAGTCTGTAAAACTCACCCAAAAGACTGACCCGCAGTACTTATCCAGAGGCGTAGCACACATGATCCGTTGTGTTAGCTTCACTCGCCCTGCGATGATTTGCCGACCAGACTCCTCGCACCCTCTGCTCCGCTGTAGCTGAGCTACACTCACACACTGCTGCTCTCTCCTCTGTCTACCCACAGAGCAGAGACAATTTCAGGATGTAGCTATGAAGGACTTTGATCCAGAAACCTTTGAAACAAAACCAACCCACCTCCCAAAAAAAAAAAAAAAAAATACAAGTAATCTGAACCAACTCCCTGTGTGAAGATACTTCACAGCAACAACAAAAGTTTTGAGATGCTGCTGCAAAATGATAAAATACATAAAAATCTGGAGGTTTTTATCTTCCAGTGACTTGTGTTGTCCTCAGAGTACTATAATCTAATTCCTTTTGAGATGGGAAAACCATACAGACAACCAAGTCTAATTTTTCTCCAGCCTAACGTAAACTTTACCTAACATAAACTCCTCTACACTCATTTTTGTCTGAAGTTTAACTTTACAAGCAGAGGAGGGTCCGTGAGTAATAAAAAACAGGGAGAAATGAGAGCGAGAGAAAAACCTTGCGTAAGTCTGACAGCGCAGTTTTCCATGTGTTGGGGGAACAGCTCTCTAAAAAAGGAAGTGTGTTTAGGAAAAGGAGGGAGGGGATAATTATGCCTGCTTTCCTGTTGTGTTTCCACTTCTCTGCATGAGAAAGAGTCTGGAATGAGACCAACTCACATCAAGTTTAATTAAATTCTCAGCTAACATGACTTGAATAGTAATGAGCCTGATGAGAAATCTCTGTGTTTTAGTCAGACACTGATTAGTCACAGACTTGGGGGTGTGGTCATTACAGAACCCTTTTGCCTCATTTTGTTTTTATCGAACAGAGAGAGGACTGGACTTCAGACCCAAAGGGCATAGTAAACACTGACCCTGTACTTAAAGTAAGATATGTACGGTTAAGAAAAGATTAACATCCCTCCATTGTGTTTACAATGTAGAGAAAAGGTAACTGAAGGGGCCACAAGGTTCCTCCACACTGTGCATGATGGAAATTAAAAGATGCTCTGATTTATTAATAATAGACTATTATTATGTTGCCAAAATATTGGTTGTCGGGTTAGGCTTAGGAGACCATTGAGAAATTTTCACCATTTTTTCAGAAGTGCATTTGTTTTTCAGAAGTGCAGGAGCGAGAAGTCCTGATGGAAACTCAAAGTTTATAATTTATCCCAAAGATGTTCTGTCAGGCTGAGGTCAGGACTGTGTAACTTAAAACAAAAAAAAAGAGAGTTAGTTTGTTACATGTAATCAAATTACATTTGTCAAACTTTATCTATGTTTGTATTAAAAGAAAACTTAGTGAACCTCATATTTTTACTTTTTTAAAATTAATTTGATTACCTGTAACAAATAAACATTTTTTTCAAGTCGGGTTTTCTTTTTTCAGTGTCTAAACTGAAGAAAATCCAAGTCTTGGTATGCTATAGCACTACAACGTTTCACTGAAACTAATGAGCCCAACTCCTGTATGAAGGCTCCACACCATAATTATCTCTGCACTGAATTTTACATTTGACACAGTGGAATCAGGAAAGTACTGTTCCTCTGGAAAACACCAAACACAGTTTATTCACTGGAATGCCAGACAGAGAAGTGATTCGTCTCTCCAGAAAACATGTTTCCACTGCTGTAATATGCAAGATTTCAGCCATGAAGCCCATTTCATGAAGCTCTCTCAGATAAACTCAATGCCATATAAAGCTGGACGTTCTGTAAAAAGCTGTGACCTTTGCATCTCCTGACTCTGTTGTGACTTAATGTGGCCTTCCACTTTGTGACTAAACTGCTGTCATTCCAAGTCACTTCCACCTTGTCATACTATCTTCTAGAAATCACTGAAGAATAACACCAACAGCTGTCCTGCATGCCTAGGGGATGGACTTTATGGTGAAAATATACACAAGTTCAACCCAAGAGAAATGACACAGATGTGCAAATAAGAGTTTGTCTGCATGGGTAAAGAGAGGAAAATAATTTTTAAAAACGTTTTGAACTTGTGAACCTCTGCCCCGGAGGTAAAGACCCACTTGTGTAAAGCCGTGATGACACGCCCCGCTTGGCCATCACTTGCTTCAGAGGATCACGTGACATTGCTTGGCCAATCAGTGCTGCGGGGAATTTAGCGCGCGCAGTAGTCAACGGCTGTAGTAGTTGTACGTTGTGTGGTTTCTTTCTCAATATTTTAATCCATAAACATGTCGAGCAAAAAAAGAAAGTGGTCAGACGAATATGTACAACAGGGGAGCTCAATACGTGGATCTCGACAGTAGGTGACAAACTGAAGGCCGCCAGGACGCTGAGACCAGCACTTCCTGTTCTGACACGCTCATCAAAATATTCAATAACGTTTGTAACTATAACAAAACGTTTGTAGCTTCATTAAAGAATAATAATTTTGAAAAATCAACAAAACGTGTTACAATTAATTATCAGTAATTATTGTTTCAATGTGCTGCGCAAGTTGGTGCGCTTCAGATCCATTAACACACAAAAAAAAAAAATGCGACTCCGACGTGACTAGCAGAGCAGGAGTTTAAATCAGCTAATCAACCACAGCTGTGTTCATGAGAGGCTTATTAATAATCGAGAGCTAAATATCAAGCCTGGAAACCTGTTATCGTAACGGACTGAATGTTTTTTTTATGTAATCTCTGCTCGGCTAGCGGGGACGCAGGCGGTTGCCACGACAATAGGTGTGCTTAAAACTATAAAGAGAGACGGAGAGTAAAAAGGTAGTTTAATCTTTGCTTACCTTCGCTGTGGTTCATCACAGCCGCTGTAGTTTCTGAACGATCAATGAACGACAAACTTAAGACTAATTACCTCGTTCGTTTGCCGTAAACGTCACAACAAAATCAATTATATATTAATAAAATATATATTTGATCAAGTTTTAACAAACAGATGGCTTCTACCACTTTAATTATGTGAAATTAAATGAATTATATCCCAGTTTCAGAAGATTTGCCTTTACCTTTGCAGAGCTCTTTGGTTCCTCCAGTCTATTGCTTCTCATATTGACGTCATCAAACCAAATTTCAGATCTACCGGAACTGACTGGCACCTGCTGGCCTCAGGTTTGCAACCAGCTTCTGACTGAGAAACCAGTAACCTCCTCCCAGTGTCAAAATCTCACTGAGGAAGAAACTGCATTAGGTTTTCTATCACGTTATCATTTCTGATAAAACCGATGTACATTCGCATAGAAATGAGTCAATAGGGTTTAATTTACAATTTTTCTGTCTTCGTGTCATGAGGTAGATCTCAGCCAGCTGGTGAGAGAAAAAGTAAATATTGGTCTCAAAAAGTTTGAATAAAGTAATACCATCATTTGTTGTGAGTTCATGCACTGTGTTGGTTTTGTTCTTTGAGCAAGGTAATGTTCATGCATGGCTCATTTTGGGCACCAGTAAAAAAAAAAATCATATTTTATTTTTCATGAAAGAAGGGTTCAGTGAAGGCGCATATGAAACTGGTGGGTTCGGTACCTCAAAAAAGGTTAAGAACCACTGCTTTAAAGTTTCACCAAATGCTTAAAAGTTGCATGTGATTCATTTTAAAAATAAGAAGATCCAGCTATAGACTTTAGATAACAGCCTGATAATAAAGTGTAACTGAAAGATAAATGAAACTGTAAAATGGCCAATAGATTGAATTTATATTGTTCTTTCCTAAGTCATATTGACTACTTAAAGAACTTTACACTAGAGCTGCATTTACTCAGTCGCACTGACAAATGTGCATACAAAGTTCCTTAACAAAAAAACCCAACATTGTCCTACTTAAGAAAAATGTTTTTTTTTTTAGTAATTTGCTAGATTTCAATTCTTTTTTGTTGTAGTTTTTTCTACTGCAAAAGTTCACGAAGATAAAGTACTCGTGATTTAGGTGATTTTTCTTTACGGAAATATGGGCAATTAAAAAGTTCACAATCATGCAGGCTACTACCATTAGCTTATTATCAGCGTCTGACTGGTACTGGTGTAATCAGAGCTGATAAGCAACTCAGTGCACAAAAACAACCCCAACAGATCTTATTCAAAATAGATTATTTTTATTAGCGATGAGTTATATCTGTGTGATGGAAAAGTTCTTAAAAGTCCATCTCTATAAATATAGTTTCTAATGGATTTAGATCATGTGTGGGTGGGGGTTCTGACTATCTCCAATGGCCAAGAGAGAGATGACTCCTATTATGTTGTAGGTAATCATTAAATGTTTACTAATTTCACAAGGGCATAGTCATGCTGACTCAATATTCTTGCAGCTCCCAGTACAGCACTGTGACGCCAATATATACATGATAAAAAATACAATATTCACTGTTCTAAATACAACTACGCTGCTGCTGATAGGAATGTGTCTAGAGGTCATTTTAGTGTAATGTGTCTTGTTTCAATCAATCATGAAAAAGAAACTTAACTTAGAAACTGGACAGTAACTAAATGCCACACTTCAATATTAGCCTGCATAACCAACCAAAAGAGGCATATTATCGTTAACAAATTAAAGTATAACTTGTTAATGTTATACTTATCTAAGTATAGTATACTTAGATAAATATAACATTACTTATATAAATATAAGTATAACATTACTTATATAAATATTTATATATAAATATAAATGATAAACTATTATAATTAGCATTATAGTTTTGCTAAATATTAGAGGGTTTTTTTCCCCCCCAAGAAAAACAATTTGTCTGAGATTAAAGTTTTAGTCAACTTTTTGCTACATATAGGATCTTTAAATTTGTAACAAGATGTGAATAACATATATATATCTTTTTATATTTAGCAACAGCATCATTACCATCTTGATTCTCTTTGTGTATCCCTAAAGTCTCACTGTGTAAGCTGTTTATTGAATGCATACAAAGGTGTGTAAATGTGAGTTGCAAGTTTGTGAAAGTCAATGCACACTTGAAAACAAAAAAGCAAACAATTTTCTTTTTACAAATCAGCATCTTAGTTCCAAGAACATAAAGGCTTCATCTTCTCCCTCTACCTTGTGAACAAAATCAAAAGCTTGATTGGGTTTTTGGAGAACTGTGATCAACTTGAATGTATGTACTTGACTTTAAATATGTATGACAGGACTGAATTGGCCTTTTTGTAAAGTGCCTTAAGTTGGCATGATGTGAATTGGCGCCTATATAAATAAACCAGATTGAAAGAATATCGTTTTTTCTCAGATCCAGAAATCGAATCATATTTATTATTTTACAAATCAAACCCAGAGTTTTAAAGCTCCACACAGCTAAAAAATGGTTCAATTAAAATGTGCAAAACACAATGGTAGCAGAAGAAAACAACTAAATGAAAAATCAAAAACAGAAAAGAACAGAGCTAAGGAAACAAAACAATTCCAACATTGCACTGAATGTACTTTCATTGGGGCATGCCCATAGCAATGCATAGGAGGCAGTGACAAAGTCACAGCCTCATGCATTGCATGGCAGGCACCTATTGTTCTTCACCCAATAGAACGCCTCTTTATTATTATTATTGGGGCATGCCCATAGCAATGCATAGGAGGCAGTGACAAAGTCACAGCCTCATGCATTGCATGGCATGCACCTATTGTTCTTCACCCAATAGAACGCCTCTTTATTATTGGGGCATGCCCATAGCAATGCATAGGAGGCAGTGACAAAGTCCAGCCTCATGCATTGCATGGCAGGCACTATTGTTCTTCACCCAATAGAACGCCTCTTTATTTTATTATTATTATTGGGGCCTGCCCATAGCAATGCATAGTAGACAGTGACAAAGTCACTGTCATGCATTGCATGGCAGGCACATATTGTTCTTCACCCAATAGAACGTTTCTTTATTATTGGGGCCTGCCCATAGCAATGCATAGGAGACAGTGACAAAGTCACTGTCATGCATTGCATGGCAGGCACATATTGTTCTTCACCCAATAGAACGCCTCTTTATTATTATTGGGGCATGCCCATAGCAATGCATAGGAGGCAGTGACAAAGTCACAGCCTCATGCATTGCATGGCAGGCACCTATTGTTCTTCACCCAATAGAACGCCTCTTTATTATTGGGGCATGCCCATAGCAATGCATAGGAGGCAGTGACAAAGTCACAGCCTCATGCATTGCATGGCATGCACCTATTGTTCTTCACCCAATAGAACGCCTCTTTATTATTATTATTATTATTATAACTTCTTCTTCCGTGACCGTTAATGCGGCTCATACCGCTGCGTGCCCACCCACAAAAGTGGTATCGAAACGTGCGGCTCGGCGCCGGCATTGGAGCTATTACTTTTATGGGGATTCGGACTTACGATGGCGACGTAAAAAGCAAAAAACGATTTAAAATTTTTGTCAGTTTGAAACGGCGGGAACTAGAGTGTAACCGACGTCTCGTTAGAGTGTGGGAAGCAGAGAGATTTTGACCCCCAAATAAATTTTGAAATTGCCGTCACGCCCACAAATATCGCCCTATCTGTATCAAACTCGGTCAAAACATCGATACGAGTGTCTGCTCCGGTAAAATGTTTTCAAAATTTTCCTAGGGCTTACGGATTTCTGTCAAGGTGCTTTAGAGCGAAGTCATGCGACAGGATTTTCACACCCTCGGCCTCATTGACTTCCATGTATTTCTCAAAAATGTCAAACCTCAGCGCACAACCATTTCTATCTCGTCGCTGTTATTACTGTGAGTGATGTACAGATATGATTCGCGGTACTATCGGAGACAAAAGATAGCCCTCTCATACGCTTCAAACCGTTTTCCAATACGTGCCACGGTTCCCGAACGGGAAGGAGTTGTTCGGAATGGTTTTTCCATTCAAACTGACTGGGTGTCTCACAAAGATAGAATTCTTTCTCCACCTTTCTGTTTCACACACATGACAGTTGGCAGAGGATCCATTCCCATAGCAACGGAACACAGCAGGGCCGAGCAGCTGATTAGGACTACAGGTTAGGACTACAAATACTCCATATTTGTAGTTTTAAACAAAAATCAGCTAAAACAGAGGGCAGAACTGACATGTAGAACTACTTGCTGTTTTGACCAATAGATAACTGATTTATGAACACAGCAGGGCCGACCAGCTGATTAGGACTACAGATTAGGACTACAAATTCTCCATATTTGTAGTTTTAAATAAAAATCAGTTAAAACAGAGGGCAGAACTGACATGTAGAACTACTTGCTGTTTTGACCAATAGATAACTGATTTATGAACACAGCAGGGCCGAGCAGCTGATTAGGACTACAAATTCTCCATATTTGTAGTTTTAAATAAAAATCAGCTAAAACAGCTGATTAGGACTACAAATTCTCCATATTTGTAGTTTTAAATAAAAATCAGTTAAAACAGAGGGCAGAACTGACATGTAGAACTACTTGCTGTTTTGACCAATAGATAACTGATTTATCCCAAACACTGTTACTCATAGGATTAGTGTATCCCTTTAAAATAAAGCGTACTGAAAATTTCAAAATAAAAGACCTGAAAATTTTAAAATCACATAATTGCTCTTTGGAGCAAAATATAACTGATTAAACCCAATCACTGTTACACATGGGATTAGTTGGGCCCCTTGAAATGATGATTACTGAAAATTTCAAAATAAAAGCCTTTACATTTTTACATCAGATAATTGTTATTTTCGCAATTGCAAAACTGATTTCACCGAATCAGGTTACACATGGGATTAGTTGGGCCCTTAGAAACGATGATTACTGAAAATTTCAAAATAAAAGCCCTGAAACTTTTACATCAGTTTATTTTTGTTTTGGGCATTTTATAACTCATTTGACCCAATGAATGTTAATCATGGGATTAGTTTGGACATTTAAAATAAAGCTTACTGAAAATTTCAAAATAAAAGCCTTAAATTCGTCCGTGGCTAGGGCAGCGCCGCAGGCGCTGCAATGATATTATTTTCATTATCTTTTTCTCTCAGGTTAGGGCTCTGTCTTGCGCAGCTAATTAGCATTAGCATTTTACCTTAAATAAGGTATTAGCTATGTCTAAAGCTTATTAGCCATGTTTCGTGTACTAAATGGAGTAAGTCAATTGCAGACAACATGCTAGTGATGTACCACATGCTACTGACATTAGCATTTGCTAATGCTAACATTAGCATTTTGGCTAATTTTAGCATATACATTATTTTAACAGACTGAATGGTGCAAGTCCATGTTAGTAAACATTCCTGTGATTTTTTAGCCAAGCTTAGCATTGATGCTAAGCATCAGAACGCTGGGTCCAATCCGACGGGCACACTTTGGCAGGCCCCGGTTAAATTTCTCCAGGAATTTCTAGTTGGGGCATGCCCATAGCAATGCATAGGAGCAGTGACAAAGTCACACCTCATGCATGCATGGCAGGCACCTATTGTTCTTCCCAATAGAACGCCTCTTATTATTATTATTATTTATTATTATTATAACTTCTTCTTCCGTGACCGTTAATGCGGCTCGTACCGCTGCGTGCCCACCCACAAAAGTGGTATCGAAACGTGCGGCTCGGCGACGGCATTGGAGGTATTACTTTTATGGGGATTCGGACTTACGATGGCGAAGTAAAAAGCAAAAAACGATTTAAAATTTTTGTCGGTTTGAAACGGCGGGAACTAGAGTGTAGCCGGCGTCTCGTTAGAGTGTGGGAAGCAGAGAGATTTTGACCCCCAAATAAATTTTGAAATTGCCGTCACGCCCACAAATATCGCCCTATCTGTATCAAACTCGGTCAAAACATCGATACGAGTGTCTGCTCCGGTAAAATGTTTTCAAAATTTTCCTAGGGCTTACGGATTTCTGTCAAGGTGCTTTAGAGCGAAGTCATGCGACAGGATTTTCACACCCTCGGCCTCATTGACTTCCATGTATTTCTCAAAAATGTCAAACCTCAGCGCACAACCATTTCTATCTCGTCGCTGTTATTACTGTGAGTGATGTACAGATATGATTCGCGGTACTATCGGAGACGAAAGATAGCCCTCTCATACGCTTCAAACCGTTTTCCGATACGTGCCACGGTTCCCGAACGGGAAGGAGTTGTTCGGAATGGTTTTTCCATTCAAACTGCCTGGGTGTCTCACAAAGATAGAATTCTTTCTCCACCTTTCTGTTTCACACACATGGCAGTTGGCAGAGGATCCATTCCCATAGCAACGGAACACAGCAGGGCCGAGCAGCTGATTAGGACTACAGATTAGGACTACAAATACTCCATATTTGTAGTTTTAAATCAAAATCAGTTAAAACAGAGGGCAGAACTGATATGTAGAACTACTTGCTGTTTTGACCAATAGATAACTGATTTATGAACACAGCAGGGCCGAGCAGCTGATTAGGACTACAGATTAGGACTACAAATACTCCATATTTGTAGTTTTAAATAAAAATCTGTTAAAACAGAACTGACATGTAGAACTACTTGCTATATTAACCAATAGAACTGTTTATCCCAAACACTGTTACTCATAGGATTAGTGTTCCCTTTAAAATGAAGCGTACTGAAAATTTCAAAATAAAAGACCTGAAAATTTTAAAATCACATAATTGCTCTTTGGAGCAAAATATAACTGATTAAACCCAATCACTGTTACACATGGGAGTAGTTGGGCCCCTTGAAATGATGATTACTGAAAATTTCAAAATAAAAGCCTTTACATTTTTACATCAGATAATTGTTATTTTCGCAATTGCAAAACTGATTTCACCGAATCAGTGTTACACATGGGATTAGTTGGGCCCTTAGAAACGATGATTACTGAAAATTTCAAAATAAAAGCCCTGAAACTTTTACATCAGTTTATTTTTGTTTGGCCATTTTATAACTCATTTGACCCAATGAATGTTAATCATGGGATTACTTTGGACATTTAAAATTAAGCTTAATGAAAATTTCAAAAAAAAGCCTTAACATTCGTCTGTGGCTAGGCAGCGCCGCAGGCGCTGCAATGATATTATCTCACATTATCGTTATCTCTAAGGTCTTGCGCAGCAAGACGGTGCATTAACTTTAGCACAAACATTAGCATTTCACTTTCCCCACTAGTGCACTGCCGTAGGCAGTGCAATAAAATTTATCCTGCAGTATCATTTTCTTAAGGTTTTCAGTGAATGGAGTAAGTCAAATACAGACAACATGCTAGTGATGCCCCACATGCTACTGACATTGCACTTGCTAATGCTAACATTAGCTTTTGGCTAATTTTAGCATATACACTTATTTTAACAGACTGAATGATGCAAGTCCATGTTAGTAAACATTCTTGTGACATTTTAACCAAGCTTAGCATTGATGCTAAGCATCAGCAAGCTGGGTCCAATCCGACGGGCACACTTTGGCAGGCCCCGGTTAAATTTCTCCAGGAATTTTCTAGTTATTATAACTTCTTCTTCCGTGACCGTTAATGCGGCTCATACCGCTGCGTGCCCACCCACAAAAGTGGTATCGAAACGTGCGGCTCGGCGCCGGCATTGGAGCTATTACTTTTATGGGGATTCGGACTTACGATGGCGAAGTAAAAAGCAAAAAACGATTTAAAATTTTTGTCGGTTTGAAACGGCGGGAACTAGAGTGTAACCGACATCTCGTTAGAGTGTGGGAAGCAGAGAGATTTTGACCCCCAAATAAATTTTGAAATTGCCGTCACGCCCCAAATATCGCCCTATCGGTATCAAACCGGTCAAAACATCGATACGAGTGTCTGCTCCGGTAAAATGTTTTCGAAATTTTCCTAGGGCTTACGGATTTCTGTCAAGGTGCTTTAGAGCGAAGTCATGCGACAGGATTTTCACACCCTCGGCCTCATTGACATCCATGTATTTCTCAAAAATGTCAAACCTCAGCGCACAACCATTTCTATCTCATCGCTGTTATTACTGTGAGTGATGTACAGATATGATTCGCGGTACTATCGGAGACGAAAGATAGCCCTCTCATACGCTTCAAACCGTTTTCCGATACGTGTCACGGTTCCCGAACGGGAAGGAGTTGTTCGGAATGGTTTTCCCATTCAAACTGACTGGGGTCTCACAAAGATAAATTTTTCCACCATTCTGTCTCACACACATGGCAGTTGGCAGAGGAGCCATTCCCATAGCAACGGAACACAGCAGGGCCGAGCAGCTCATTAGGACTACAGATTAGGACTACAAATACTCCATATTTGTAGTTTTAAATCAAAATCAGTTAAAACAGGGCAGAACTGACATGTAGAACTACTTGCTGTTTTGACCAATAGATAACTGATTTATGAATACAGCAGGGCCGAGCAGCTGATTAGGACTACAAATTCTCCATATTTGTAGTTTTAAATCAAAATCAGTTAAAACGAACTGACATGTAGAACTACTTGCTGTTTTGACCAATAGATAATGATTATAAATACAGGGCCAGCGCTGATAAGGACTACAAATTCTCCATATTTGTATTTTAAATCAAAATCTGTTAAAACAGAACTGACATGTAGAACTACTTGCTGTTTTGACCAATAGATAACTTCATTTATGATGATTTATGAATACAGCGGGCCAAGCAGCTGATTAGGACTACATATTAGGATACAAATACTCCATGTTTGTAGTTTTTAAACAAAAATCAGCTAAAACAGAGGGCAGAACTGACATGTAGAACTACTTGCTGATTTGACCAATAGATAACTTGCTCGAGCAGCTGATTAGGACTACAAATTCTCCATATTTGTAGTTTTAAAAAAAATCAGTTAAAACGAGGGCAGAACTGACATGTAGAACACTTGCTGTTTTGACCAATAGATAACTGATTTATGAACACAGCAGGGCCAAGCAGCTGATTAGGACTACAGTTAGGACTACAAATACTCCATATTTGTAGTTTTAAATAAAAATCTGTTAAAACAGAACTGACAGTAGAACTACTTGCTGTTTTGACCAATAGATAACTTCATTTATGATGATTTATGAATACAGCAGGGCCGAGCAGCTGATTAGGACACATATTAGGACTACAAATACTCCATGTTTGTAGTTTTAAACAAAAATCAGCTAAAACGAGGGCAGAACTGACATGTAGAACTACTTGCTGATTTGACCAATAGATAACTTGCTCGAGCAGCTGATTAGGACTACAAATTCTCCATATTTGTAGTTTTAAATAAAAATCAGTTAAAACAAGGGCAGAACTGACATGTAGAACTACTTGCTGTTTTGACCAATAGATAACTGATTTATGAACACAGCAGGGCCAAGCAGCTGATTAGGACTACAGATTAGGACTACAAATACTCCATATTTGTAGTTTTAAAAAAAATCTGTTAAAACAGAACTGACATGTAGAACTACTTGCTGTTTTGACCAATAGATAACTGATTTATGAACACAGCAGTGCCGAGCAGCTGATTAGGACTACAAATACTCCATATTTGTAGTTTTAAATAAAAATCAGTTCAAACAGAGGGCAGAACTGACATGTAGAAACTTGCTGTTTTGACCAATAGATAACTGATTTATCCCAAACACTGTTACTCATAGGATTAGTGTATCCCTTTAAAATAAAGCGTACTGAAAAGTTCAAAATAAAAGACCTGAAAATTTTAAAATCACATAATTGCTCTTTGGAGCAAAATATAACTGATTAACCCAATCACTGTTACACATGGGAGTAGTTGGGCCCCTTGAAATGGATTACTGAAAATTTCAAAATAAAAGCGTTTACATTTTTACATCAGATAATTGTTATTTTCGCAATTGCAAAACTGATTTCACCGAATCAGTGTTTACACATGGGATTAGTTGGGCCCTTAGAAACGATAATTAATGAAAATTTCAAAATAAAAGCCCTGAAACTTTACATCAGTTTATTTTTGTTTTGGGCATTTTATAACTCATTTTAACCCAATTAATGTTAATCATGGGATTAGTTTGGACATTTAAAATGAAGCTTACTGAAAATTTCAAAATAAAAGACTTAAGATTCGTCTGCGGCTAAGGCAGCGCCGCAGGCGCGCAATGATTTATCGTACATTATCTTTATCTCTCAGGTTAGGGCATTAGCATTAGCATTAGCATTTTACCTTAAATAAGGTATTAGCTATGTCTAAAGCTTATTAGCCATGTTTCGTGTACTAAATGGAGTAAGTCATTACAGACAACATGCTAGTGATGCTCCACATGCTACTGACATTAGCATTTGCTAAGTAACATTAGCATTTTGGCTAATTTTAGCATATACACTTATTTTAACAGACTGAATGGTGCAAGTCCATGTTAGTAAACATTCCTGTGATTTTTTTAGCCAAGCTTAGCATTGATGCTAAGTTTAGCATCAGCACGCTGGGTCCAATCCGACGGGCACATTTGGCAGGCCCCGGTTAAATTTCTCCAGGAATTTTCTAGTTTTATTATTTAATTCTTCTTCCGTGACCGTTAATGCGGCTCATACCCGGTGCCCACCCACAAAAGTGGTATCGAAACGTGCGGCTCGGGCCGGCATTGGAGCTATTACTTTTATGGGGATTCGGACTTACGTGGCGAAGTAAAAAGCAAAAACGATTTAAAATTTTTGTCGGTTTGAAACGGCGGGAACTAGAGTGTAGCCGGCGTCTCGTTAGAGTGTGGGAAGCAGAGAGATTTTGACCCCAAATAAATTTTGAAATTGCCGTCACGCCCACAAATATCGCCCTACGGTATCAAACTCGGTCAAAACATCGATACGAGTGTCTGCTCCGGTAAAATCTTTTCGAAATTGTACTAGGGCTTACGGATTTCTGTCAAGGGCTTTAGAGCGAAGTCATGCGACAGGATTTCACACCCCGGCCTCATTGACTTCCATTTATTTCTCAAAAATGTCAAACCTTTGCGCACAACCATTTCTATCTCGTCGCTGTTATTACTGTGAGTGATGTACAGATATGATTCGCGGTACTATCGGAGACGAAAGATAGCCCTCTCATACGCTTCAAACCGTTTTCCGATACGTGCCACGGTTCCCGAACGGGAAGGAGTTGTTCGGAATGGTTTTTCCATTCAAACTGACTGGGTGTCTCACAAAGATAGAATTCTTTCTCCACCTTTCTGTCTCACACACATGACAGTTGGCAGAGGATCCATTCCCATAGCAACGGAACACAGCAGGGCCGAGCAGCTCATTAGGACTACAGATTAGGACTACAAATACTCCATATTTGTAGTTTTAAATAAAAATCAGTTAAAACAGAGGGCAGAACTGATATGTAGAACTACTTGCTGTTTTGACCAATAGATAACTGATTTATGAACACAGCAGGGCCGAGCAGCTGATTAGGACTACAGATTAGGACTACAAATACTCCATATTTGTAGTTTTAAATAAAAATCAGTTAAAACAGAGGGCAGAACTGACATGTAGAACTACTTGCTGTTTTGACCAATAGATAACTGATTTATGAACACAGCAGGGCCAAGCAGCTGATTAGGACTACAAATACTCCATATTTGTAGTTTTAAATAAAAATCAGTTAAAACAGAGGGCAGAACTGATATGTAGAACTACTTGCTGTTTTGACCAATAGATAACTGATTTATGAACACAGCAGGGCCGAGCAGCTGATTAGGACTACAGATTAGGACTACAAATACTCCATATTTGTAGTTTTAAATAAAAATCAGTTAAAACAGAGGGCAGAACTGACATGTAGAACTACTTGCTGTTTTGACCAATAGATAACTGATTTATGAACACAGCAGGGCCAAGCAGCTGATTAGGACTACAAATACTCCATATTTGTAGTTTTAAATAAAAATCAGTTAAAACAGAGGGCAGAACTGACATGTAGAACTACTTGCTATATTAACCAATAGATAACTCATTTATGAACACAGCAGGGCCAAGCAGCTGATTAGGACTACAGATTAGGACTACAAATACTCCATATTTGTAGTTTTAAATAAAAATCTGTTAAAACAGAACTGACATGTAGAACTACTTGCTATATTAACCAATAGATAACTGATTTATGAACACAGCAGGGCCGAGCAGCTGATTAGGACTACAAATTCTCCATATTTGTAGTTTTAAATCAAAATCAGTTAAAACAGAACTGACATGTAGAACTACTTGCTGTTTTGACCAATAGATAACTGATTTATGAACACAGCAGGGCCGAGCAGCTGATTAGGAATACAGATTAGGACTACAAATACTCCATATTTGTAGTTTTAAACAAAAATCAGCTAAAACAGAGGGCAGAACTGACATTTAGAACTACTTGCTGATTTGACCAATAGATAACTTGGTCAAGCAGCTGATTAGGACTACAAATTCTCCTATTTGTAGTTTTAAATCAAATCTTTTAAAACAGGGCAGAACTGACATGTAGAACTACTTGCTGTTTTGACCAATAGATAACTGATTTATCCCAAACCTGTTACTCATAGGATTATGTATCCCTTTAAAATAAAGCGTACTGAAAATTTCAAAATAAAAGACCTGAAAATTTTAAAATCACATAATTGCTCTTTGGAGCAAAATATAACTGATTAAACCAATCACTGTTACACATGGGATTAGTTGGGCCCCTTGAAATGATGATTACTGAAATTTCAAAATAAAAGCCTTTACATTTTTACATCAGAAATTGTTATTTTCGCAATTGCAAAACTGATTTCACCGAATCAGTGTTACAATGGGATTAGTTGGGCCCTTAGAAACGATGATTACTGAAAATTTCAAAATAAAAGCCCTGAAACTTTTACATCAGTTTTTTTTGTTTTGGGCATTTTATAACTCATTTGACCCAATGAATGTTATCATGGGATTAGTTTGGACATTTAAAATAAAGCTTACTGAAAATTTCAAAATAAAAGCCTTAAAATTCGTCCGTGGCTAGGGCGCGCCGCAGGCGCTGCAATGATATTATTTTTCATTATCTTTTTCTCTCAGGTTAGGGCTCTGTCTTGCGCAGCTAATTAGCATTAGCATTTTACCTTAAATAAGGTATTAGCTATGTCTAAAGCTTATTAGCCATGTTTCGTGTACTAAATGGAGTAAGTCAATTGCAGACAACATGCTAGTGATGTACCACATGCTACTGACATTAGCATTTGCTAATGCTAACATTAGCATTTTGGCTAATTTTAGCATATACACTTATTTTAACAGACTGAATGGTGCAAGTCCATGTTAGTAAACATTCCTGTGATTTTTTAGCCAAGCTTAGCATTGATGCTAAGCATCAGAACGCTGGGTCCAATCCGACGGGCACACTTTGGCAGGCCCCGGTTAAATTTCTCCAGGAATTTTCTAGTTGGGGCATGCCCATAGCAATGCATAGGAGGCAGTGACAAAGTCACAGCCTCATGCATTGCATGGCAGGCACCTATTGTTCTTCACCCAATAGAACGCCTCTTTATTATTATTATTATTATTATTATTATTATAACTTCTTCTTCCGTGACCGTTAATGCGGCTCGTACCGCTGCGTGCCCACCCACAAAAGTGGTATCGAAACGTGCGGCCGGCGACGGCATTGGAGGATTACTTTATGGGGATTCGGACTTACGATGGCGAAGTAAAAAGCAAAAACGATTTAAAATTTTGTCGGTTTGAAACGGCGGGAACTAGAGTGTAGCCGGCGTCTCGTTAGAGTGGGGAAGCAGAGAGATTTTGACCCCCAAATAAATTTTGAAATTGCCGTCACGCCCACAAATATCGCCCTATCTGTATCAAACTCGGTCAAAACATCGATACGAGTGTCTGCTCCGGTAAAATGTTTTCAAAATTTTCCTAGGGCTTACGGATTTCTGTCAAGGTGCTTTAGAGCGAAGTCATGCGACAGGATTTTCACACCCTCGGCCTCATTGACTTCCATGTATTTCTCAAAAATGTCAAACCTCAGCGCACAACCATTTCTATCTCGTCGCTGTTATTACTGTGAGTGATGTACAGATATGATTCGCGGTACTATCGGAGACGAAAGATAGCCCTCTCATACGCTTCAAACCGTTTTCCGATACGTGCCACGGTTCCCGAACGGGAAGGAGTTGTTCGGAATGGTTTTTCCATTCAAACTGCCTGGGTGTCTCACAAAGATAGAATTCTTTCTCCACCTTTCTGTTTCACACAATGGCAGTTGGCAGAGGATCCATTCCCATAGCAACGGAACACAGCAGGGCCGAGCAGCTGATTAGGACTACAGATTAGGACTACAAATACTCCATATTTGTAGTTTTAAATCAAAATCAGTTAAAACAGAGGGCAGAACTGATATGTAGAACTACTTGCTGTTTTGACCAATAGATAACTGATTTATGAACACAGCAGGGCCGAGCAGCTGATTAGGACTACAGATTAGGACTACAAATACTCCATATTTGTAGTTTTAAATAAAAATCTGTTAAAACAGAACTGACATGTAGAACTACTTGCTATATTAACCAATAGATAACTGATTTATCCCAAACACTGTTACTCATAGGATTAGTGTATCCCTTTAAAATGAAGCGTACTGAAAATTTCAAAATAAAAGACCTGAAAATTTTAAAATCACATAATTGCTCTTTGGAGCAAAATATAACTGATTAAACCCAATCACTGTTACACGGGAGTAGTTGGGCCCCTTGAAATGATGATTACTGAAAATTTCAAAATAAAAGCCTTTACATTTTTACATCAGATAATTGTTATTTTCGCAATTGCAAAACTGATTTCACCGAATCAGTGTTACACATGGGATTAGTTGGGCCCTTAGAAACGATGATTACTGAAAATTTCAAAATAAAAGCCCTGAAACTTTTACATCAGTTTATTTTTGTTTTGGCCATTTTATAACTCATTTGACCCAATGAATGTTAATCATGGGATTACTTTGGACATTTAAAATTAAGCTTAATGAAAATTTCAAAATAAAAGCCTTAACATTCGTCTGTGGCTAGTGCAGCGCCGCAGGCGCTGCAATGATATTATCTCACATTATCGTTATCTCTAAGGTCTTGCGCAGCAAGACGGTGCATTAACTTTAGCACAAACATTAGCATTTCACTTTCCCCCACTAGTGCACTGCCGTAGGCAGTGCAATAAAATTATCCTGCAGTATCATTTTCTCTAAGGTTTTCAGTGAATGGAGTAAGTCAAATACAGACAACATGCTAGTGATGCCCCACATGCTACTGACATTAGCACTTGCTAATGCTAACATTAGCATTTTGGCTAATTTTAGCATATACACTTATTTTAACAGACTGAATGATGCAAGTCCATGTTAGTAAACATTCTTGTGACATTTTAACCAAGCTTAGCATTGATGCTAAGCTCAGCAAGCTGGGTCCAATCCGACGGGCACACTTTGGCAGGCCCCGGTTAAATTTCTCCAGGAATTTTCTAGTTATATAACTTCTTCTTCCGTGACCGTTAATGCGGCTCATACCGCTGCGTGCCCACCCACAAAATGGTATCGAAACGTGCGGCTCGGCGCCGGCATTGGAGCTATACTTTTATGGGGATTCGGACTTACGATGGCGAAGTAAAAAGCAAAAAACGATTTAAATTTTTGTCGGTTTGAAACGGCGGGAACTAGAGTGTAACCGACATCTCGTTAGAGTGTGGGAAGCAGAGAGATTTTGACCCCCAATAAATTTTGAATTGCCGTCACGCCCAAATATCGCCCTATCGGTATCAAACTCGGTCAAAACATCGATACGAGTGTCTGCTCCGGTAAAATGTTTTCGAAATTTCCTAGGGCTTACGGATTTCTGTCAAGGTGCTTTAGAGCGAAGTCATGCGACAGGATTTTCACACCCTCGGCCTCATTGACATCCATGTATTTCTCAAAAATGTCAAACCTCAGCGCACAACCATTTCTATCTCATCGCTGTTATTACTGTGAGTGATGTACAGATATGATTCGCGGTACTATCGGAGACGAAAGATAGCCCTCTCATACGCTTCAAACCGTTTTCCGATACTGTCACGGTTCCCGAACGGGAAGGGTTTCGGAATGGTTTTCCCATTCAAACTGACTGGTGTCTCACAAAGATAGAATTCTTTCTCCACCATTCTGTCTCACACACATGGCAGTTGGCAGAGGAGCCATTCCCATAGCAACGGAACACAGCAGGGCCGAGCAGCTCATTAGGACTACAGATTAGGACTACAAATACTCCATATTTGTAGTTTTAAATCAAAATCAGTTAAAACAGGGCAGAACTGACATGTAGAACTACTTGCTGTTTTGACCAATAGATAACTGATTTATGAATACAGCAGGGCCGAGCAGCTGATTAGGACTACAAATTCTCCATATTTGTAGTTTTAAATCAAATCAGTTAAAACAGAACTGACATGTAGAACTACTTGCTGTTTGACCAATAGATAACTGATTTATGAACATAGCAGGGCCGAGCAGCTGATAAGGACTACAAATTCTCCATATTTGTAGTTTTAAATCAAAATCTGTTAAAACAGAACTGACATGTAGAACTACTTGCTGTTTTGACCAATAGATAACTTCATTTATGATGATTTATGAATACAGCAGGGCCAAGCAGCTGATTAGGACTACATATTAGGACTACAAATACTCCATGTTTGTAGTTTTAAAAAAAAATCAGCTAAAACAGAGGGCAGAACTGAATGTAGAACTACTTGCTGATTTGACCAATAGATAACTTGCTCGAGCAGCTGATTAGGACTACAAATTCTCCATATTTGTAGTTTTAAATAAAAATCAGTTAAAACAGAGGGCAGAACTGACATGTAGAACTACTTGCTGTTTTGACCAATAGATAACTGATTTATGAACACAGCAGGGCCAAGCAGCTGATTAGGACTAAGATTAGGACTACAAATACTCCTATTTGTAGTTTTAAATAAAAATCTGTTAAACAGAACTGACATGTAGAACTACTTGCTGTTTTGACCAATAGATAACTTCATTTATGATGATTTATGAATACAGCAGGCCGAGCAGCTGATAGGACTACATATTAGGACTACAAATACTCCATGTTTGTATTTTAAACAAAAATCAGCTAAAACAGAGGGCAGAACTGACATGTAGAACTACTTGCTGATTTGACCAATAGATAACTTGCTCGAGCAGCTGATTAGGACTACAAATTCTCCATATTGTAGTTTTAAATAAAAATCAGTTAAAACAGAGGGCAGAACTGACATGTAAACTACTTGCTGTTTTGACCAATAGATAATGATTTATGAACACAGCAGGGCCAAGCAGCTGATTAGGACTACAGATTAGGACTACAAATACTCCATATTTGTAGTTTTAAATAAAAATCTGTTAAAACAGAACTGACATGTAGAACTACTTGCTGTTTTGACCAATAGATAACTGATTTATGAACACAGCAGTGCCGAGCAGCTGATTAGGACTACAAATACTCCATATTTGTAGTTTTAAATAAAAATCAGTTCAAACAGAGGGCAGAACTGACATGTAGAACTACTTGCTGTTTTGACCAATAGATAACTGATTTATCCCAAACACTGTTACTCATAGGATTAGTGTATCCCTTTAAAATAAAGCGTACTGAAAAGTTCAAAATAAAAGACCTGAAAATTTTAAAATCACATAATTGCTCTTGGAGCAAAATATAACTGATTAAACCCAATCACTGTTACACATGGGAGTAGTTGGGCCCCTTGAAATGATGATTACTGAAAATTTCAAAATAAAAGCGTTTACATTTTACATCAGATAATTGTTATTTTCGCAATTGCAAAACTGATTTCACCGAATCAGTGTTACACATGGGATTAGTTGGGCCCTTAGAAACGATAATTAATGAAAATTTCAAAATAAAAGCCCTGAAACTTTTACATCAGTTTATTTTTGTTTTGGGCATTTTATAACTCATTTAACCCAATTAATGTTAATCATGGGATTAGTTTGGACATTTAAAATGAAGCTTACTGAAAATTTCAAAATAAAAGACTTAAGATTCGTCTGCGGCTAAGGCAGCGCCGCAGGCGCTGCAATGATATTATCGTACATTATCTTTATCTCTCAGGTTAGGGCATTAGCATTAGCATTAGCATTTTACCTTAAATAAGGTATTAGCTATGTCTAAAGCTTATTAGCCATGTTTCGTGTACTAAATGGAGTAAGTCAATTACAGACAACATGCTAGTGATGCTCCACATGCTACTGACATTAGCATTTGCTAATGCTAACATTAGCATTTTGGCTAATTTTAGCATATACACTTATTTTAACAGACTGAATGGTGCAAGTCCATGTTAGTAAACATTCCTGTGATTTTTTTTAGCCAAGCTTAGCATTGATGCTAATGTTTAGCATCAGCACGCTGGGTCCAATCCGACGGGCACACTTTGGCAGGCCCCGGTTAAATTTCTCCAGGAATTTTCTAGTTATTATTATTATAACTTCTTCTTCCGTGACCGTTAATGCGGCTCATACCGCTGCGTGCCCACCCACAAAAGTGGTATCGAAACGTGCGGCTCGGCGCCGGCATTGGAGCTATTACTTTTATGGGGATTCGGACTTACGATGGCGAAGTAAAAAGCAAAAAACGATTTAAAATTTTTGTCGGTTTGAAACGGCGGGAACTAGAGTGTAGCCGGCGTCTCGTTAGAGTGTGGGAAGCAGAGAGATTTTGACCCCCAAATAAATTTTGAAATTGCCGTCACGCCCACAAATATCGCCCTATCGGTATCAAACTCGGTCAAAACATCGATACGAGTGTCTGCTCCGGTAAAATCTTTTCGAAATTGTACTAGGGCTTACGGATTTCTGTCAAGGTGCTTTAGAGCGAAGTCATGCGACAGGATTTTCACACCCTCGGCCTCATTGACTTCCATTTATTTCTCAAAAATGTCAAACCTTTGCGCACAACCATTTCTATCTCGTCGCTGTTATTACTGTGAGTGATGTACAGATATGATTCGCGGTACTATCGGAGACGAAAGATAGCCCTCTCATACGCTTCAAACCGTTTTCCGATACGTGCCACGGTTCCCGAACGGGAAGGAGTTGTTCGGAATGGTTTTTCCATTCAAACTGACTGGGTGTCTCACAAAGATAGAATTCTTTCTCCACCTTTCTGTTTCACACACATGACAGTTGGCAGAGGATCCATTCCCATAGCAACGGAACACAGCAGGGCCGAGCAGCTGATTAGGACTACAGGTTAGGACTACAAATACTCCATATTTGTAGTTTTAAACAAAAATCAGCTAAAACAGAGGGCAGAACTGACATGTAGAACTACTTGCTGTTTTGACCAATAGATAACTGATTTATGAACACAGCAGGGCCGACCAGCTGATTAGGACTACAGATTAGGACTACAAATTCTCCATATTTGTAGTTTTAAATAAAAATCAGTTAAAACAGAGGGCAGAACTGACATGTAGAACTACTTGCTGTTTTGACCAATAGATAACTGATTTATGAACACAGCAGGGCCGAGCAGCTGATTAGGACTACAAATTCTCCATATTTGTAGTTTTAAATAAAAATCAGCTAAAACAGCTGATTAGGACTACAAATTCTCCATATTTGTAGTTTTAAATAAAAATCAGTTAAAACAGAGGGCAGAACTGACATGTAGAACTACTTGCTGTTTTGACCAATAGATAACTGATTTATCCCAAACACTGTTACTCATAGGATTAGTGTATCCCTTTAAAATAAAGCGTACTGAAAATTTCAAAATAAAAGACCTGAAAATTTTAAAATCACATAATTGTGATTTTATTAAATTAAATTTCTCCAGGAATTTTCTAGTTGTGAATTTGTTCCTTTGTTTTATTGTTTAAATTGTTCAACTGTTTTATATTCTTTTAAAGTTTTATGACTCTGTTTTTTATGTTTTTTTTTCCAGTTTTCCCACAATGTTGTGTGAAATAGCTGTTATTCTTGTGTTCTGCACCTCAGACGTTCACCTAGAAACACAACTGTGAATGATCCACAGCTTTCTGTTCAGTCATAAACCTTCATTAACAGCATGTAAGACAGCAGTGCTTTCCCTGAGCTGCAAAAACAAACACTGTTCAAATGTTAATGCTCTGATTAAAGAAAACTAACACTGAGGCCATTTGAAAATGAATGTATATAAAAAAAATAAAAAAAACTGTTCATCTTTTTGAGGTATCACAAGGTATTTTTGGCGATTGCGTTCAGACTCCGAACTTTATTGGCATCTGTCACCTTCAGGCTGTACTCAGGCGCTGACATCGTAGCTCCCATTGTTACACAGGTGTTCCTGCACGTAAAGTTTAGAAGAATTTAACTAAGTTTTTGTGTTGTGAGTTTGGTAGCAATTACTTTGTTCAGTGTAGTAGAAACATGCCCAGGTAAGCATTATTTAGGGCTGGCTTTAAAACAGACCTGAATTTTATTGCAGAGTCTCTGCTGGAGCGAGCTGAGCAGTGAAACTCCTCAGCTCCAGAGCCCTCCAGTATTCTCTGCAGGTTCCTCTCTGTAATACCACCACCTGTCATTTGAATACATAAAAAAAAAGAAATAATAAATTCATAAATGAAATGGGCAGATAGCAAAGCGAGAAAGATGGGGGTACTAACCTGGCATTACAATTATCCTCCCTTTGGCCTATTAAGAGCAGATCACAAAGTCAGAAAGATTCTAACACAGCCATTTTTGAACATTGACTAAAAAAATAAATAAATAAAAAAAATGGTTCACATACAGTTAAGCCCAAAATTATTCATACCACAGGCAATTTTTAGTCACAAAATATTTTTGCTTAACCAATGGGTTTAGGAATTTAAGATAAGAAGTGTGGCAGATTTCTATAAAAATATTATTTCAAGATACATCAGATTTTACTTTTGTTTATATTTTATTCAAACAAAACACGTGACAAAAATATTTATAGCCTTTTCCATAGCCAATGGAAACAGCTTTACTGTCATTATAGCAATCACACCCATTTTTATAATTGCTGTTCAGCTTTTTGCACGTTTACCTTTGGTGATAAGTTCCAAAACATTAAGGTTGAAAGGCATTTTATCCATCATCATCATCATCATCATCATCATAATATTTAACTATCAGATTCAAGGTGGGATAATGGCTGGGCAACTCCAAAATGTTATTACTAGGTAAAATCTAAGTCTGACAATGTATGAATAATTATGGACTCAAGTGTATTAGGAAATAAAAAAGTCAAATAATTACACACAGATGAAAGTTTTATAGCCTTTATTTCTGTACATTATGTCCATTTTATTACCTTATAATTGTTATAAAGGTATTGTAGCAATCAGTTTCTGTTGATCAGCACTGATTAACTGGTCATCAGGAAGTTGAAGCACTTCCAAAAAAGCAGAACTGCCTGTGGACATTAAGGGAATATCAAGGAGGAAAGACACTTGCACTGATCTAAGTTCTTTTGGGGGAAAAATTTTAGGTAATTTCCAAACTATTTGAAGCCCATCATTCTGCAGTGGGCTCTTTTCATCCGAAATTAAATCAACAAAAGAAGTTACTACTCTGTATATGAATGCCAATTCTAACTATTTAACCGGGGCTCCACAGCTCCTACTCAAAGATAATAAAAAACCTCTCAAGTAAATATTAAGAAATATTTTTTGAAGTACTGATCAACATCTCATCAACTGCCAGCAAGGCTTGTAGAGCTTATGTAACACGTACTTGATCAATGAGCCGTTTAATAACGGGCAGGCCCTCCAAAGCCGAGCTGTCGCAGCCGCTCGTCAGCACCCTCTCAAATCCTAACGATATCAGAGTCTCCAGAGCAACTGCTGAGTCATAGGCCATGTCAAAAGCTGCAGGGAGATCAACACAACATCCATGCGAAGAAGTTAGACTCACTTTGAAATCTGTATTCTTAAAGATTCTAATAAAGAGTTCTCTATTCTACTGAGGATCTGTGATATTTCTTTAGGCGTGAATGCTGGGAGTAGTTTAGCAGTGCGGTTACCTCGATGGAAGGTCAAAGGCAGAGGACGAGCAGCCGCTGGTGAGCAGGAAGGCACAGAACATCTTATTAGCAGCAGGAAAATTGGCAAGTTTCCAAATTTAATTTGAACTGTTGTTGACTTTTTCGTTTTAATAACCTGCTTGCTGAGAAAATTGGTTTATCACATAGCTTGCAGACTACAAACTGATGCCGCACAAAGATGCAGAACGGACTAAGCCTGTAAAGCATCAACTCTGTGAGGGAGAAAATATCATCCTGGATTCTCACTGACAAAATTCAACATATGATTTTATTTTTTAATAACTCAGAGAAATTAAAAATCCATCCTACAGTGCCATGTTGAAACACATCAAATATAAAACATGCAGTAGAGAAGAGTAATCATTTTTTTCCATAATGATGGCCTAAAATAAACTAGAATCATGGCTCTCAGTTGGATCAAGAACAGGCTATTGATCTGCTCCCTTCCTACTTCTATCATGGTGAGTCTTTTAGAACTGGTTTCATCAATAATTGGCATTTTAATGGAAGTTCCAACATGGAAGTGAGAAAAGTACACCATTTGGACATATAATAAAAAAGCTATGCTTGAATTTTCTTTTTCATTATTTGTGCTACAGCAAGCTTGTCTGTCAAGATTTATGAGGACATTTTATACCTCAATAAAGCAATTCAGGCAGATATAAAGTCCTTCCTAGATTGGTGACAAAGTGAAAAGCACTTCCACCTACATCATAAAAAACTGCTGACTCGTCATTTAAGTTAATGAAAAGGGCTATTTCTGATGATTTCAACAAAGTTACAACCTTTAACATTTGCCTCTTACTTCTATTTCTTAATTTCTACAACATTATTTGTATTATATTAGCCATAGCTTTCACAAACAGACAAGAGCTTTTTGACCTAGAATAAAACTCTCAATCAGCTGATAGCAGGCTCTGTGCTTCCCATGAATTGGTGATGAAAAACCTAAAAGCTGCCCAAAAGGAAGGTCATGATCCAAATCTATTTATATCAGTGAGACTGCAATTCTGACACCAGCTACGGACTGTTTGTGCTCATATTTTGTCTCCCCCTTCTGGCAGTCAGTTTTAACACACATTGTAAATGCCTGTTGCAAACATTGACACAGTAAAATTTTAAAAAGTTTCTACATATTTCAATCTCCTTTGCTGAGGATACTGAGCCACAATAATACTTCTATAGGACAATTAAATGGTTATATTCAAACTGTTAAAACATTTTATCCTTACTTAGAATACAACCTGTAATTGGGAGAAATTATAGCATTTGTTAAAAACTGGCAAAATCCAGGCCCTTACTTAAGGTCTGTTTCAAAAACATTTCACCTGAAGTGCATCATTTTCACTGCATGATGCATACTTAGGCATATGTTTTGTGCTAAGTCATATAAGAGCAGTTTTACCTACATCAACCAATGTATTCTCTGCTCTAAAGACATAATGTTTAGGTTTAAAGGTCTAAAATGTATATATTTAATGATGTAAAAAAAATGTTAATTCAGGTTTGTTTGGGTTACTTCAAAATGTAAGCTTGCTATAGTGAAACCATTTCTGTTGATTATTTGTATACTTTTGTTGCTGAAAGATGCTTTCTAGCAGAAGCCAGAAGATTTTATGCCAACTCCCACGAGTATTTAGATTCTCGATTTTAACTTCACTAAGGGACCTGTCTCAGCTAAAAATAATTGGAACTTATTAGAAGATTCTCTAATAAGTTCCACCATGGTTCCAGCAGACCATAGCACATTTTGCCACATGCATTTGAGAGATTTAGCCAAGCATGGACAATCTTCTTAGTAAAAACAGACATACGCTAGACATAAGACGAAGATGGATAATTGTTCTCACATCTACAAAGCCAAATAAAACTGCCAGAAATTTAAATCTTGCACTACTTTTTTGATCCACTCGATGCTGACTATATTCAAAGTGTTCTATGGTAATTATGATTTCCTATTTATAGGTGGTGTGCACCAAAAGATAATTTAGTTTCATGCTGTTTTATTGTAGGTCACATTAAAGGTGGAAAAAATGGTTGATCTTGGTCTTATTTTTCTACAGCCCACCAACTAGTTATATTAGCTGTGGTGTGTAAACCATTTACATCAACTGTACCTATCAGCTCCATGCAGAGACCTGCATCCACCCCTCCAGTCTCTGTCAAGGCGCCTACCACTACACCATCTGCTCCCTGCGTCTTCATCAGCTCAATGTCCTTCTTCATCACCTCCACTTCTTGGTCAGAATAAAGGAAGTCTCCACCTCGAGGCCGTATCATTACATAGACCGGAATTTTGATGTACTGCTTTATCACCTGAAGAAGACCTGCAGCAAAACAAAAAAGAAGCAAATGAATTGTGATTATGCGGCTATGTCGGCCACAGACTTTCTAGGACAAATCTACAAATGTGCAGCTCACCGAGACTGGGAGTGAGACCTCCCTCCATAAGACTTGAACACAACTCCAGTCGACCAGCACCTAAAAGGACAACAAATAAACTGTCAGAGAAACTTCAAAGCTTGTAACCTTTGTGAATTAAAGCAACTCTGCACATTAACTTAACAATGACTTCTAACATGACTAAAGCACAATACCTGCCAGAAATAATGTAGATATGTTTGAAACACCACTAAAAATGGAGTCAGCAGTTTGCAACCTTTGACCTTGCTTTTAAGGAGAGCTAGATTTTAAGACAGGAATATGGGTTTAAAAATGTAAAGCAGAGCAAATTGAACAACTCTTCACTGACCTCCTCGCTCAGCATTGACAGCAGACTCCACGGAATCCACGCACACCTCCAATAAAATGCTCTGTGCCATCATAAATTTCAGGCCAAGGGAACGCTAAAAAGGGATATAGACATATGCATTCTAAATTTTTATTTTAGTAAACAAGCTTAAAAGTATGTAAACTTTTACCACCACATGTACCTTTTCCTTTTCCTATCAACAGAAGGAACCCGAATGAACGTTTTGAGTGCGATTCAGAGTCAGGACATGTTTTTGTGGGAGCCAGGCACTACAATGGATGACCAGTTTCCGGTTTGTTGAATTTAACACTCCCTCTATTTGTGCGGGCGGGCTTATGTTAACAGTTTGCTACCAACATCGCTAGTTGGAGTGACACCGCCCATGCAAGATACGCTTATTTAATAACACTTACAACACTCGGGATCTCCATTACGGTTTTTTAAAAATAGTAGATAAAACGTGTTTATTAACAAGTTATAATTTCGGATGAGCGTAATATTTTGGTCAAACATTAATTACATTTAGCCATGGACGTTAGCTTGATACAGCCATACAAATAAAGAGTGAAAACAGCGTCGCTTTTGTTGCCCTGTAGAAACACGTCCGCGCTTCCGCCATATTGGTAAAGGCAGGTTTACCTTGAGCAAATTACTAACGAGCATGTTTATCTTAAACAATAATACACATACCTTTTAGCACTAATTACTTCAGTCACTTATATAAAATTAACAAATCGGCCAATCAGAGTAGGGCATACCAATGAATACAAAACAAAATGTTTTTGAAATGTACCCAAAATTGCCTAATTTATTTTTTTTGAAAGATAAAAAACACAAATATAATATTGATTTCGTTTTAGTTCTTCAAACTAGAAAAAATATTTAGTTTAATTGTTTTGTTTGCCTAAGCCATTATTTGGAGGTAGATGTGAAACATGTTGAACTTATTGTCCAGGTGTAAGTTAATTAAAAAAGAAAAACAATAGATTTATTACATGTTATAGTAAAATTATGTTTTAATTTTTTCATGAATCAACCCTATTTATTAAGAATAAGGAATGACATAAAAGAAAAGCTCAGTCCCTTGGATTATATGTATGCAGAGCATGAATGCCCGAGACTTGCAGTGTTGTGTCCTTTCAAAGATTGCATCCTAGGAGTTGGTGGTGATTGAAACATTGTACCCAAATATAATACAATTACAGCTGAGTTTCAATATTGTGCAACTGCATTTGTTCAAAGTATTTATAGGGACATTGCAAAGAGCTTAGTTTCTCTGTACCTTTCCAGATGGCCTTGCATTAATAGCTTCTTTCCTAGATACCTAGTTTATATTACACAATCTTCATTGTCAAATAATTGGCACACCTGTTGTCTGTCATATTATATTAGCAGATGTCAAAAAAAAAAAAACCCAAAAAACAAAACCATTTCCTTCAACTTTATTTTCGACATTAGCTTTTCTGGAAGAGCACATTTACCTTAACACATTTGCGTTTCCGACCATAAGCCAAAGGTCTGCCAACCCTTTGGCAGTTATCACACTCTGCAACCTTTTGGATAAAGAAAGAATGGGTATAATAATAAAATGAACAAACAATAATGTATGTTGCTATAATAAAATGCATACCCATTTGTCCACATCCACAGACATGCCATGCCAGTAAAACCTGGCGCACATAGCCGACCTTGTTTTCACAATTCCCATGTGAGAACCAGTTGGAGAAATGTGAAACTCTTTAAAAAGTTTCTTTGCCTCCTCCTTGGTCTTAACAACCTTTCTGCTTCCAAAGTAAAGTTCTCCTTCTAAACAAAATAAGTATAACTTTACTGAAAGAGGAACATTAATAAGACATTAGATATATGCACACTAGTGTTTTAGATACTAACCCTTCAATGTGAATTTGGAGGCATATCTCCTGAGGTTTTGCTTCTGAGCTTTCCGAAACTCCTCGGGGAAGGATTGTTGGGAAAGATAGAAGAAAATGTCTTCCCACTTTCTTTCCATCTCTTGAAGAAATGCAACAATGTGTTATTTTCAATAGTCTCAGTAAAAAAAGAAATAGGTGAAAAATGTTGATTCACTCAATTACTCTACACAAACGGCACATTTTTGTTTTATACATGTGTGGATTCAACTGTGAATGCAGACTGTGTTTTGTAATAAAATGCACTCAGATAAAGCATAATGGCATCATCAGTTAGATATGTGGAAATATAAAATCTGTCTGAGTGCATCTGTATATTTTACGAGTGTGAGTCGAGTTCAACCATTAAGATGTAGTTCCCAGTAGTTAAATTACTGCCATAATACACAGGATTTTTTTGGTGACCTCATGGTGCTCAAACTTACTTGCTCCAGTTGAATAGACAAAAACACCCAAGGTCAGGATCCCATTGGATTGGAAAGACACTCCCGTGATTGTATGATATGTTTGTTAAAGTTTACTTCACTGTACTCCCTATTTCAACATATAAGAAAATCACATTTACTAAAGACACTATGTTCACAACATAAGAGTAAATCAGCCAATCACTTTACAGATTCTGTCTGTATTTAGTTAGCAACAGAAACATATCTAGTGACACAATGGTAACAGTTTAAATATAAAAACTCTGATTTCTATGTTTGGCTTGAAGGAGGGGTGGATTAATACCAACTTGAAATACTAGGGGTGCAAATTAAACAAAAACATGCATAAATTCACACATTAAATTCTCTTAATGGTAAATCTGACATCACTAGTTAAAATTATTTCTAATGGGTATTTTTGTCTAATGAATATACAATTAGATATCTTATTAACTGACACGACTAGTCATTAACCAATTTCACATATCTGGAACGTGGTGCTGGCAAGTCCATTTTATGTTAAAAAGGCTTGCCATACGTCCAGGGTCCTGTTCACCTCATATTGACCACAGACTGCTGTTTGAATACCTCTCGCACAAACAGGTATTTGTGCAAATTCACCCATCAGCTAACTGTCGCTATCTAGAGCTGACTAATATAAACTTTAACTGAATGGAAACTGTAGCTAAAAACGACAAAAGAAGCGTTTCGAGTGATTCACCAGCTTTAAAAAAAAAAAAAAAAAACACGGCGGAACATATCTCGACGGGAGAACTCAGCTCGACATGTCAGTTAAAATCACCAAATTTTGCACTTTCAGGGACAAAAATTCAAACAATTCATCTTGATAAATGACAAACAGAAATTTATATGAATGCGTTAGGTAAAGACATAAATATGAGATAAGTTCAGCAATAAATACTTTATACCTCTGGGCAGTAAGGACAGTTCGATAAATAGTCGTCGAGGTAGGAGGTACTGTAATCTTGTTCTGCGCATGCTCAGGAAGAAATGACCAGACAACATTTTTTTAAAGAAACTTTATTATACAAATAACAAGTACAACTAAAAAGTGTGCATTTCCTGCGAAAATGCAAGTGTGAAGGCTGAATGCTTTTGGTGAAAATGGCAAAAGTGTTTGAAGCAGAGATGCTAAAATACTAATAACAGCATCTCATCTACCACTAGCATGTTGACCTACAGTGACTTAGTCCATGCTGAGTCAAAACAACAACAACAACAACAACAACAACAAAAAACTGGTTATGAGCAAATAACCAGGGCTGCCAATTAAACAAACAGTTTATATTGTCATTCTCAACTCTGCCACAGGAAGGAGCTGGTCCTGTTGTGCTGGTGTTGGAACAGCAGTAGAAGTAGCATAAGGTAGGTTAACTACCATTGTTCCCTTCAAAGGCATCATATGCCTAATTCTCAAGTCTGCCAGCAGAGTTTTTCCATTCATTTCTATGAGGATGAAAAATTCATAAAAAGCTGAATATTATAAAAAGTATGAAGGTTATGAATACCAAAAAGATATAGCCGGCAAACTGATTGGTATAAAAGTTGAATAGTGAAAATACCACAAAGTATGCAGGAGAAGAAGCCCCACGAAAAGTGTATGGAAGCAACCAGAATAATAAATATAACTAGAAAGTGTGCATTTCCTATGAAAATGCAAATGTGAATGCTGAATGCTCAATGCTGAATGCTTTTGGTGAAAATGGCAAAAGCAGGGGTGAAAAATTAATAAAAAGCTGAATATCATCAAAAGTATGAAGATTATGAATACCAGAAGATATAGCCAGCATCAGGAGAGCACGCTGAATAGTATAAAAGTTGAATGGTGAAAATAGCACAAAGTATGTAGGAGAAGAAGCGTGGCAAAAAAAGTGAGCAACCAGAATAAAATTAATAAAGAATAAAGAGAAACAGGAAAACCTGTTGAATGCCATTCACACTAAATGAACATATGAAAAATACAGAATACAACACTAATATGAGCAAATAACCAGGGCTGCCAATTAAACAAATGTCTCTTTCAGCTGAGCCACCACAATTCCATTCAGAACACAAGGCTAAAGAAATACATGTCTTTTTAAATAAAATCTGTTGCACGATGCATTTGTGTGGCAAGATGAAGTTGTTTTTATATGACGGTTCACGTTAAGATGAACTGCTTATAGAAGAATGAAAGTTTTACAGAGAGTTTCTAAACTTTGTAATTACAATTTAAAAAGTGCATCCACAAAGCTTCATCACAACAATTCTAAAAGGTTTTTCCATATACAATTAAGAAACTTATTGTCAATATATATATATATTTTACTCAAGAAGTTTTTGTTGTTGTTGTTATTTTTTTAGTAACCTGACTTCCTGATTACTTCAACGTGACGTCTGTGACGTCAGCGGGTTAAAGTTGAGCCGACATGCGCACCACCAGCGTTACCAAACCAGCCTTGTTCCAGCAACAGTTCATCTTTAGGATAACACTGTAGTACCATAGGAGCTCAGGGGAACACACGCAAAAAAAAAACCTTAAAATGCTACTCTCAAAGTTACGGACTACGATATTTTGTGGTTGCAGATATGCTGGGAAGGGTCTTCAACAGAACAGCGTAAGTTGAGCTACGTTCAGTTGCTATTTGTAGTTAACCTAACTAGTTAAAGGAAAAGGTCGCAATAACATACCCGCGATAAGCGTCAATGCAGTCAGGTTGTTTTTACTAACATGCAGCTTAGACACACTGTACATTAACTTAATATTGACCAGTCACGCTGTGGAATCACGTATCATTATGATATTGCATCACTGACCTTCACCCGCATTGTTGTTACTGTCAAAGTGGAAAGGAAGCATCATATTTATCATTGACGACTTTACACCTGCTTGGATGTATTTTCTGAATAACCCTGGGTATTCTGATAGGAAGACATTTGGAAATACACGTCAATATGAAACTTGCAATAAGCAAAAAATAAAATAAATAAAAGATTGATTATTATTATTTATTTATTACCAGTGCTTCCATAAAACCACTGTGAGCTTCACAAAACCTGGGAGTAAGACGAAAGAGTTTTTTTTTTTATATGAGGGAAATAATAATTCATGAAATATTAATGAAATATTCTTTGAAACTAGTTTGCTTTGTACTGTGCCTTATGTACAACTTGGACAACACTTCAAATTAAATTAAATCATAATATAAGAGTCATGCCTATGTTTGCTTTCTTTTCTTTATTTCCAGCATCAGCGTCCACAGCTGCGACAATGGCTTGTGAGGAGAAACCAGAGCTCCATCACTGTAGAAGCAGGGCCATCCTCCACCCCAGCAGCAGTATCTGTACCCAACGCAGCAACAAACCGCATAGTGGGTCGCTGGTTGCTGGGCTGCAGTGGCCTCGTGGTCGGGGCGGTGGTCTTGGGTGGTGTCACAAGGTGAAAGTAACTTAACTATCGTAACTGGTTTTGTAATTCTTTGAAATGCAATAAGTCTGATGTGTGTCTGTGTTGTTTTTTTTATTGTTCAGGCTAACAGAGTCTGGACTCTCAATGGTTGACTGGCATCTGGTGAGAGAGATGAAACCACCTCAGTCTGAGGCAGAGTGGGAGGCTGAGTTTTCCAAGTACAAACAGTTTCCAGAGTTCAAAATGTACGGCTTATTTCTTTTTCTTGTTTTAACATTATAAGGACAATTTAAAGACTCACTGAAATCTTTTTTTTTTTTTTTTTTTTTTTTAAACAAAGTAGAAATGCATTCATTTTTTTCTCATGTTTGTATATGTAATCTTATTTTTTTAATAACTATGTAACTAAATGAAGGTTTTATTTTGCAGTCTTAACCATGAGATGACTCTGCCTGAGTTTAAGTTCATCTTCTACATGGAGTGGGGTCATCGCATGTGGGGCAGGCTTGTTGGACTAACATACATCCTACCTGCTGTGTACTTCTGGAAAAAAGGATACCTCACACGTTCCATGAAGGGAAAAGTGCTGGGGCTGTGTGGATTTGTGTTCTTCCAGGTCAGACGTCACTTATTTATTTTAACATCAAGATAAATATTGTCTTTTTTCATTCAGTTAGTAAAGTTTTTCACAGATGTTTGCAAATCATCTCATAATTGAAGTGTGTTAATCTTGTCAGGGTCTTCTGGGCTGGTACATGGTAAAAAGTGGGCTGGAGGAAAAGCCTCAATCTCACGATGTCCCGCGGGTTAGTCAGTACCGTCTGTGTGCTCATCTGGGTTCTGCCCTGGTGCTATACTGTGCTAGTCTCTGGACCGGGCTTACTCTGATGCTGCCTGCAAATAAGGTAGAGTTTTGATCTAGTTTTTGATCTTAACTTTGCCTTGATCTATTGACTGTAAATAAACAATTTCTAGTTGGATAATATATAATCCCTCTTATTTCATCTACTTCCTAGATGGCAGACTCTAAACGTCTCATGCAGCTCAGAAGGTTTGCAAAGGGAACGGGTGGACTGGTCTTCCTAACTGCTCTCTCAGGTGATACTTAAAATAAAAATGTCAATTGAGGAAAACAATAGAATTAATTTCAAGCGATTGTTACTTAAAAGCTAGTGCTAAGGTTAAAAAAACAGAACCTGTTCAATGAATACATTTTAAGAAGGTGTAGTAAATACTCTTATAAAGGAGATAACTGTGATAAGGAAAGGTTACCTTTTTTGTTGTTGTTTTTTTCCCGTAATACGAGACGCAGAATAAATCTGCTTCAAAATGTTACTGACTATTCACTAGGTTGCTTTATTCTGTGTACTGCTTGGTGTTTGGCAAAATAGATTTCAGTGAATGCAATTTGAATATAAAGTAAATTGGGAGCTAAATGTGTTTTTGTTGTAACTCTAGTTTGATTGAACATCAAACATCAGGTCAGATATATAATAGTTTTGTTAATGTTTTTGTTTTAAAGGTGCCTTTGTTGCTGGTTTGGATGCTGGCCTGGTTTATAACTCATTCCCTAAGATGGCAGATAAATGGATTCCTGATGATATATTGGCCTTCTCTCCGGTGCTTAAGAACATCTTTGAAAATCCCACCACAGTGCAGTTTGACCACAGAATTTTGGTATGTTTTCTTGAGTGTATTTCAAATTCAGTTTAAACTGAATGCCAGTGAATTTATGCAGTAATATGCCAATCTTCTTTTCAATCGTTTTCCTTCATATTTTAGGCAATTGGCTCTCTGACAGCAATCACCGGCCTTTATCTGTTCTCAAGGAGGGTGATGCTACCCAGAAGGGCTAAGATCGCTATCGGTCTGCTTGCAGCAATGGCGTATACACAGGTATGCTTTCAGGCAGAAATGTCCACAACACAATGGTGCAATATAAGTCACTATAACTAAACATTTTATTTTTCTGCTCATTAGGTAGCACTCGGTATCAGCACACTTCTACTGTATGTTCCTACTCCATTGGCAGCAACTCACCAGTCTGGATCTGTAGCTCTTCTGACTTTTGCCATTTGGGTTTTGGCTGAACTTCGTAAAATGCCAAAGTAAAGCCTTCTCCTTTGTGGAGAAGCCTGTTTAATCACATGACAAGTCTTAACTGTCAACAAAATGAAGCTACGGTGAAAAAGAAGAGATGAACCTCATTTGACAATAGGCTGTTATTTACAGGCTTTTCAAGACTCTTGGTCAGGAACAGACTCTAAAACTAAATAGGGTTTTAGAGTTGGTGCTTCATATAGAGACCTCGACTCCTCCTCGGCCCATTTCCTGTCTAATCATACCCAGCAGCAAATTAAAACACAAAAAATAAATGTGAATGGTTTATTTCTTCTTTTTTTTTACCATGTAAATACACAGTATTGTATCCAGCCTAGATGGCATATCACTTTTATACTGGTTGCTAATTGAAATGTTATTTGAGATAACATAATTAGATTTAATAAAGTGATGTCCATATTTTGCTGAAAATTAATGTAATTGAGTAAATGCATTCAAAAAAGTGTAATCAGTGTAAAGAAAGCTTGTTGAATTTGTATAAAAGAGAAAGCAAAAACACAAAGATCCTCTTGTTCTGTTGGTTTATTTTTGTCCCACCTATCTCTGAGATCCTTGGGAAGGTTCTGCAACTTGATCAAATTCCTATTGTAACTAATTGGAACATATGTAATTAACTTATGAAATCAATTTTCTTGTGACACTAAATTTCTCTCCAGTCATTTTTCCCTGAATACCATAATATATCATTTCACCACATTTGATTAAAAAAAAAAAATCTGTACTAAAAGTATAATTTACAGGTCTCCAAAATTTTAGGAGACCCATAGCATTCTAATTCAGTGGATGTGTACAATAAAATGATTTCTTTTTTTAAAGTTTTTTTTTTCTTTAAGAATATAATGCAATTTTATAAGATGGGGCAAATGACTGTGCTAATATACACTAATAATGAGAAAAAAAGTGACTTAAAACACTATGCAAGACTATAAAAGAAAGCTCTTTAGAACAACCATCTGATTTTTATCAATGGGTTAATATTCCCTGGTGGAAAAGACCGACAAGTCTATATGGATACGTGAACTGAAAAAAGACAATCACCAAAATAAACTTTTGTTCTGAATTTCTTACAAATACAATGAAATTGTTGTTTTCATAAGTAGTTAAATCTCTAAAAAACCTCAAATCCCAACAAATAATTGGGATTAGAGGTTTCCAAACTATCCAGTCCTAGTAGTAGTTAGGACTGGATGATCAATACATCATCAATGATCAATACATCGATTGATCATCAAGGTAGTTACAGTGTTGGCAACATTCATTTGTATAGAAGAATTAACCTAAGAACAATTTTCTACAGTAATAAAATCTGTTATTGCTGAAAATGGGGGAATTTGAACATATTATTTTCCTTTATTTACTGAAATTGTTGTAATAAAATTCTAAAGAGACAAGAATGTGGAGTCTTTGAAATTCAAATTTCATCCCATGTTGCATAGTAACTGATTTTATTATCTCTGTACAAAATATACACATTTTGAATATGTAATGCAACCAGCAGCTAGCTAACCAGACAATCAGTACAACATGTAACTTTTCATTGTTCTAGACACAGTACATGCGAGTATAGACAGGTTTTACTGTAGTCAGGAACTTAACTGAGCCGAAACACTTTTCTAGTAAAATAAAAAATACTGCATGTGTAAACAAAACCACAGAGATAGGATTGTTTGAAAGAAAATCATAAAAAATGCAGTTGCTTTGAAGAAAGTGAGAGATTGGGTGGAAATGTAAATGGAGAACATTATTGCTATTCCATGTTAGGTTCTCTGAATTAATGTTTCAGTGCCTCTGGTAACAAGGTGTTAGTTAGAGCTCAGTGATGTTCTGGTATAAAAAGAGGCTAATTATATGG
Organism: Poeciliopsis retropinna; assembly: GCA_010277075.1. NCBI lineage: Eukaryota > Metazoa > Chordata > Actinopteri > Cyprinodontiformes > Poeciliidae > Poeciliopsis > Poeciliopsis retropinna. Next base: position 11,719,470 of record VMRM01000014.1, on the reverse strand, counting down.
TAGATGTAAACATTTTTAAAGAAATATTCATAACAGCTTATCGTGCAGGTTCACAACCTTGAATGACATTGACAGTGAGCAGGCAAACCGCATACCTTTATCTCTAAGTGCTTTTTGCCTCACTGATTACAGTGTGTCATATCCATCTAATATTTCTTCTTTGGTGGCAGAAATATGGATAATAAGAAAAGGGAAATGTGGCGGACATGGGGGACAAATATTTATATTCATCATATTGTAACTGCAAAAGCTAAATAGCCTTATATTCAAAATAAACATGATTTTGAAGTGGTAGAACCTGCTACAACCACATGACATTTCAGGTAATAAGATTTTCACACATACTGTCTTGAATACACTGATTTTCCCTTTAATGAAATTTGAAAGCCCAGTATGACTGTGGTTTGCAGTCCAATACTGACATGGTTTGACTGGTCAAAAGCTGATAAACTATAGTGCTATTCCAACATTGCACTGGCTAATTGTCATTCCACTGGGAATGCTAAAACATTACAACAGTCATCAGACAGCTATTGCTAGGACTGGATAGTTTGGAAGGCCAGAAATTAGTCTAACCCATGAATAAACATGGGTGCCGCTCCACTGCGGGGACTCATCTGTAAGACAGCATGTCTTCCTGATACCCATGCACGCACACATACACTCAGAGGGTGAGGCACCTGTGAATGACTAGGAACAGCAGACAGACGAGCAGACTTTGGAGTATTTCTTTAAATATGTAATTAGATATTAGTGACATCATCATGCGATACTGAAGTCAGTTTCTCTTGGAAAACAACACTTTTGTTTAGCTTTCACCTCGGCTCTCTGGGATCTTCAATTTGTTGGTCGCTCATCAGGAAGTCTCTTTCTCTATCATGTCCACCAGGTGGCCACAGACTCATTTCCATGTTTCCTCTCGTCTCCAGGGACGTGTTCCCGCACAGCGCGCAACAGAGGCAAGATCAGAATCACAAATCCAAATATCGAGCATATTAGGGCAAAAGGAGAAAGTTATTTCAAATCAAGGTTTTAAAGGAAACTTGATCCAGCTGAGTCCAGCCTTTGCAGGCTGTGATAACTGACCCGCAAGACACCATACTAAATAAAAGTTCAAAGAAAACAGCTGGGGGTGTGCTAGTTGCTGTAAGCCCACTGAAAGCATTCTTTGTCTGTGCTCAAGGATAAAACTAATTAAGGTTCTTTATGATTAGCCTGGGAGTCATGGAAACTCCATCGTTGCTGGAATAAATGCCACTAGAGGTCCAGGAGGAGGACGATGGTCTCTCTGCGCCCAAAGGATTCACAGTTCTCAGCGAGGACACAAGCTCAGGCCTGTGTCCCACTCAGCCACACACACAGACACACAAACATTCAGAAACTCGTTCTATCTCTTCAGTCCTGATGCCTTTTCCGCCAACACCACTCCCCTCCCTGGTGCCAGTATCCTCACTGGTCCAGATCCTTAGATGACATTGTCAAACAGCTCCATGGACTGCATGATGTTCTCATCCTGAACAGAGAAAGAAAAACACCACTTTGTTTTTGCTCATGAGGTTAAAACTGAGGGCAACTAAAGACAAATGTTTTCTCTGTACCTTTTTACATGAATCAATAAATTCATCTATGGTGACCACCCCATCTCTATTCTGGTCCATTTTCTGAAAGAAAACATATTAATTTTCAAACAAATGTCTGTGACTATATGCAGTCTGAGAGATAACAGCAAAACTGAGAAATTAAACCTGAAAGAAGCTCTCCACGTGTTCTCTTGGAGCATCGTCCATCATAGTGGGGTACGTGTATTTTCCCATCATGTCATAGATAGACTTCATGATGTCCAGCATTTCCTGCAAAGTGAATGTCAAAAAACACAAAGGTATTAGAGATGTAGGACAAAACAATATTCTTTTATGACAGTTCTCTTCAATGTTGCTTTAAGGAGCAGAACAAAATCTACATCATTGAAGAGGTAAAATCAAGGAGTGGGTTCTGAGTTTTAGACAAGAGGACCGAAGGGAATGTTCCAGCTACTGAGGGATTACACTTCTTAGCCTTCCAGACTCAGGAAACTCTGGGAGTAGGCAGTTCACCTCAAAGTGATAGCATTCAAACAGGAAAAGGTGGACTACTCCCTCCTGGTCTGCCTCAATAAGAGAAGTTTGAGTGTTTTGTTCATGAGAGATGCTAGAATGAAGAAGGAAATCAATAGACAGGCTGGGGTCTTGTCGGCAGTAACACAGATGCTGCTGCTCTGTGTTTTGCTGCAGAACAGCAGAACCAAAAGTTCTCGATTTACCTGTCTTTGCTCTGACCTTCATCTATAAGTGATGAAATCTGGATTATGACTGAAACAACAAAATCTCAAATACAAATGGCTGAATTATCTTCATCAATAGAGTGGCTGCAATCATTAAGGGAAGCTCAAAGTAGATTCACTTCTCCTCCACACCAAGATGAGTCAGCTAAGGCGGTTCAGACACCTGACACCCACTAAAGGGAAGATCCGAGGGAAACCCCAAATCACTGGATTCAACATTCATTTCTTCTGGCCTAGAAATAAATGCATTGAGATCCCCCAGGATATGCTGGAGAGTCCCAGTTGGGTGAGAGATTTCTAGGTTTCCTTTTTTGTTTACCTGTTACCTCCGTGACCCGATTTTGGATAAGTGAAAGACGAAAAAAATCTGAAATGCTGAAAGGCAACTTATCCTTTGTGCTTGACACAAGGGATAAGTTCAAAATTCTGAAAAGATATTGAAATTCAAATCAATTAAAATAAAACTTGTCAGTTTGGAAATTAATGTGAGTGTGTTACCTCTTTGGTAATGCAGCCATCTTTGTTCAGGTCATATAGGTTAAAAGCCCAGTTTAGCCGGTCATTAATCGTCCCTCTCAAGATGATGGACAGACCAAAAACAAAGTCCTGATAGAGAAAATTAATCAATTAGGACCTGCTTAAGGTCTGACATATTGATTAGATAAACTGTTTCTGACTTTCTCTGCCCTGTGGGCTGGTGTTGAGGTGGATAATGCATCTTTGTTTGACTGTCACTGTTGCATCAAATTTCAGATGAGCCCACATTTGCTTTGATCCATTCAAAGAACAGAGCTCACCTCGAAACTAACGGAGCCATTCTTGTTGGTGTCGAAGGCTTCAAACAGGAAATGTGCATACATACTCGAATCTGCAAAGGGAGAGACTAAGAGTAACCCGAGAGCAGCGGAAACGTGAAGTCTTTGAACGGCTCTGATTAGCAGTGAGCCAAATATAGACTAGATATAAAAATAATTTCAGATACAACTGGAGGCAAGTGGTTAACATTTCATAAAACTAAATATCATGAAATGATAAATCACTTTGCTTCTCTGCAGAACATCTACTACGGTTAGGAAGAACTGATTATTATGAGTTAAATATAGAGTAGTTATTTTATTGTGATAAAAGGAAACCTAAGTTTCCATTCAGTGCTTCCCTTCAGACCACCAGATAAATGTCATTATGTACAAAGATGAGTCGAGTAAAAACATAATTCAGCTTCCAAATAATAATTTCATTTTTTCCAAGGAAAAACAGCAACACAAACCAATTTTGCCTCTAAAATGATCTGCATTGAAAATCTTGGGAAGGTACACATCACTAGTACATCTAGCATAAAACCAAGACAGCATTTCAGAAAAAGAAAATCAGTCAAACATAGTAGTGATAATGTGATATTCTGGGACTGCTTTGCTGATGGAACCATTTATTTAACTCTTCATCAAAACATCTAGAATCAGCATACTGGGCCATCAGTACATGGGACAGAACCAAGATCAGAAGCACACCAGCAAGTCCGTGTCTAACAAGTTCCAGAAAATTAAAAAAAATGAAGATGTCAGAGTGGCCTAATCAAAGATTGATAAACTGTGTCATGACCTTAAATAGCTTGTTTCAGCTCAAAAAGCCACCCAGTGTTACAAATTTAAAAACATTCTGTAAAAAAAAAAAAAAAAAAAAAAAAAAAAAAAAAAGGGCCAAAAGTTTGATACAGAAACTGATTATTATTTTTCTCAAATTTATGATGATTATAAACTAACTTCTCAGGTAACAAAAGGTACCTGAGAACTAAGAATCAAAAGGTAACAAAAGGTACTAAAGGTACATAGTACCTTTTGATTCTTAGTTCGCTTGCACAACGCAACTTTTACAGACATGGTTTACAGTCATTAATGTCACACAACATATTTCAATGACTTTCATATGTTATATGAAACTTCTAGTTTAACTACATTTGATTTAAATAAATTAACTGCACATCCGTACTTGTTGTGCCCTTTGAGTTGAGCCATAACAGTATTTACTCAGGTTATCTTTGTCGGCTCTTAATATTATTTTTGATCACCTGAAACATTTAGGCATGACACAAAAATCAAAAACAGAAAAAATATAAATGTCAGATTATTTTTGCAGTGGTGTACATATATTTGTTGAACATTCATTTTAGTAGAAATATCAAAATTTTAATTGCACTGTCAAAAATGGAACTTACCTCCCTGAGGAAAGAACTGGGAGTAAATGTTTTTAAAGTTCTCCTCATTCACCACTCCACTCGGACACTCCTAGTGAAAAACAAAAGGAAAATGGAAATTCTAACATTTTTAAATGTAACTGAGAATATTAATGAACAATGGAAACCTACATTTTTGAAGCCCCTGTAGAGGACTTGCAACTCCTTCTTGGTGAACTTTGTCTGCTCTTCCAGCTTGTCCATGCTCTCAGGGCGATGGCACACAGTGGACAACTCAAAGTCATCTTCAACACTGTCTGTAAGAGACATAAAAGGGTTAATCACTGAAAAAATAGCCATCAGGACAACATCCAAACCTCAAGAAGTGAAAGTCATCTTACTAGTAAGATCAAAGTCATGTAAAGATAATCACATCCAGCTACACCTTTTGTTCTACATAAAATAAACACTAAACAAAACCAAAAAAAAAAAATATTTTCACAACTAAAAAAGGAGAGAAGACTCAATGAAACAAAGAAAATTTGTAATATAAATTAATGTACTGGGAAAATAAATTTTGAGTGCAGATGAACAACTTAATTGGGATTAAGTTTACTTACACACCTTGTTGCATTTAAAACAGGAATCACGAAACATTTCTAAAGATGTCAGTTACTCAGATTCATTGGGCAGAAGTAAATTTAAGTAAGTACATTTTTCAGTAATTTATACACAAATTTATACAATTTACATACAGATTATATTGTTATAAAACAGTAATTTATTGTTGTAAAAGGGAAACCATAATTTTTAGTTTCCACCCCGAATTGGTAATACATATCCCATCCACAACCACACCCCAACCACTTTTGTGTCAATCTGTACATTCTGTGGACAATCTAGAAGACTAATACAAAAGTTTTATTAATGAATGAGAACAAAACGGAAAGTACAGTAAAACAAATTGCTTCCAGGAACAACTGTTGTTCTCCCTTGCCTGAAGGACATTGGAAGACTATTTCATGTGATTGAACCTACAGAGCTGTGATAAACGCATTTGTGAAGTAAACAGCATTGGACCATTAATATGGATAAAACAAACTTAACGGTTATTTTACCTTTTTCTTTTTAGCTTTTTAGCCTATAAAAACCCAAATATTTACAGTATGAATGTAGATAGACTAAGAATAAGAACCACATCATTTAGTAAGATACATAGCTGATACACTCAAGCAGTCTTCTGTCTTGTGCTCTTGAATCTTCTCTGCTTACAGCTTGTCTACTCATTCTCAGTCTCCTCTCTACTTGTCGTCTCTCCCCACCCATTGTCCTGAAACTTTTTACAACTTCATTTTATTTCACTCATCCTCCTCGCTCCTCCTTTATGATCCTCGATCCATTTTCTCCATGTCTCTCTTTAAGACACTTTTTTCATCTCCCTTTTTCTCCTCAACTCTCCTCGGATCCTTTTATTTTCTCATCTAGCTTAACAATCCCTTTTTATCCCAATTTTCTTCTTCATCACTCTTTATGACCCCAGACACTGAGACTGACCACCTTATGGAGGAGGCTAATTTTTAGCTGTGATCTCCTGCTTTTGGTCATCATCAATATCTTGCGACTATAAGTAAGAGTTAGCACATAGACAGGCCAGGATAATGCCTGTATTACGAAAGATGAGATCCAGATCTGTCTGTTCATTTACTGCTTCATCGTACCATCACTTCTGAAAAAGACATCAAGGTACCCCTTCAGACAAAAACTGAATTCCAGGTGTAATCTTCTGTTTTACAGTCTAGAATGATGGCCTCAGATTTAGAAGAGCAGACTCTCATCCCAGCTGCATCAGTCCGAGCTGTAAACTGCTCCAGGACATGGTAAAAATTCTGGTTTGAAGATCCATAAGAAACCATATCAGCTGCAAAGATCCCATCAATAAATGACACAAACAGAAGAGAGGGCAAGAGAAGCACTGGTGGAGACCAATCCACACTGGGAAAAAAATATGATTTGGAGAAAATCGTGAGGGCACACCACTTACCTTAGTTATAAACATACTGCAAGATACTCTGTGATCTTATAGTACCAACTCCCACAAAACACACATGAACTGACCAACCAAAATGTCCAAAGACCCCCATGGCATTTCCTTAAGGGTAATGATTGTATCACTGTTCAACAGCCAGGACAAAACCACTCTTCTTCTGGAGTCCAAGACTTGAGAATCATTTACTGCCTTCTTTCAAACTCTGCACACTAAGCTTACTTAGGAGAGTTAAATATTGTGATACAATTGCTGGAACATGCTCTCCAGCACAATTGGAAACACCAACCTGGTCAATCACTCTGTCGGTGTTGTCCCACCCTTCACTGCAACACCAAAGATGCTTGTAAATCGCAGCATTTTCACAATGTCCAGAGCTTTCAGGGTACAGGGGCACTGGAGAGCTTCTTTTTGATCAGTGACTTCTGTCATATTACCTTACCTTCCCAAGTCTTATTTTCTGCCTCCTCTGTGGAGGTGACTGGGTTAAGAAGGTCATCAAAACATTCTTTCCAATACCTGGCAATGTCAACAGTCCTGATTTTCATGAAGGGTCTTTCACACCAATTTGCTTAGAAAGCATAAAAATTCAAGCTTAAGTGAAAGACTTAAAGAGCTAAAACAAACATACTTTACATTAACTATGTTTATTAAGTATAAACACACATCTTCTACTTTTAGATGTCATACTGTACAAATTGTAACACCAAACCTGCTGCCTATGCTTAATTCAAACTGTGAAGCTCTCCATTTCTTTGTGTTATGTTAACTGAATGTAGTAATGACAGCATCCACACAAATGTTAATGTGAACTCTCTAGAGAGGCTATTGGAAGAAAAGCGAAGAGATATATGCAGAGTGAAGGAGCACTTGCTTTGACTGATTGAGGGAGTGGTCGAGGGCGTGCAGCACGGCAGCAGCTTGAGGAATCGCTGCTTTATGGTTTTTTTGCTTTGACTGGTGGAGGGGTTACCTGCAATCACCAACCATAGCACAGAGGTTAGATACGTACACTGACATGGGTCTATTTACTTCTCTAGCAACATGCCTGTAGAACCAAAACACACACAACATATAACAAAAAATGCAACAAATTAGTTCATGCTGTTCAGGCAGATAATTGCCTTCTGGGTTGGCTCAACAAAGGGAGACCATTTTTATTTGCACCCCAATATTTACAGATATCAAAAAATATCATCACCTGGATTTCACAAAGTAAATAGGTAAGAGGCTCCCATTGAGTAATTATGGATGACTATGCTTCAGCTAGCATTATTTAAACCCTAGTTGATACAGGAGGTGGCTTCTCATATCTTAAATACCTTCCTTGAAGGCACATCCTATGGTTGGGGGAAATATATGAATCTCTTCTAGACTAACAAAAAACATCTGAAGAGAATGCTGAAGCTATTAAAATTGTGTAGAGAACTGTCCAACACGTTATTAAAAACTAGAAAGACGCTGGGGAACCATCATTTTTGTGGAAGAAATGTGGATAAACCAAAACCTCAAATGACTGTGATAGGTGATCACATACATGTTTGGTAAAAATCAAAAACACCAGCAGAAATCCCAGGTATGTTCATTATTGAACATAACCCAGCCATATTGCAAACAAGCTCAAGAGATTGGGACAAAAAGTTAAGTAGCCTGAATAAAATCATTGATCAGAGAGACTAAATGAAAAAAACCTTAAGTTTGTCAAGGAGAATAAAGATTGCATTCAGGAGCAGCTGAAGATCATCATGTAGTCTGATGAGTCCAGAACATGGACCTAATTTTACACACAAAGCCCAGCCACTGACTCCTGCATCTTAGTTTCCATACGCACAATGACTTTGGTGTTTTTCCAAGACCAGCCAATGGTTTGAACAGTACAGGACATTTGGTGTGAAAATAAACCGAACAACGGCCTCTATAGTGTGTCATCCTATTGTCTTTCTGTAACATGCAGTCCCAGGGACGGTCACTTTCTGTGCCAGTGGTTGTGGCATTATTTGCAAACAAAGTAGGCAGAGGACATTGTCCAATGTCTGGCAGACTCATCTATCCAACTGCCTAAACACAGGCCCTACCCTGGTGCCTTAAGCTGTTCAAACAGGTAAGCAATTTATCTTTCTCTACACAGACCCAAAAACAGACCATGTCACAGAAATCAATAGCAGAGACTTTCAAAATTAATCAGCATTCCTCAGAGGTAAGTTGAAGGAGTTTATGCATGCAAATGCTTATAAATATAGAAAACTAATATATAACCTTATAATCAGCAGGCTGGAACAAGGAAGAGATGAAAGAATATCATAACGAAGATTTCTATGCATTGGTTAATGCAACAGTGATCGTTCTGAAGCTTTGAAATAGACTAATAACAAAAAACACTTTTGTTTCATGGGTTTTGTGCTTCTGCTGACTCTGCATGGTGCATTGAGCCTAAAATACTTGCAAGAATCATCAAAGCCTCTGTCAGGGCATCATAGCGTACTCTCCACCCCCTCTGTCTGTCTGTCTTTCTGTCAGTCTGTCCTGTCTGATTTCATTTGCTGCCAAAATACCATGATGAATTTGTGCTGAGTTACCTTTGATGTCATGTTATTTTCTAACGATGACACCTGAAATTATTTTACTCTGCTCCAAGTCAAAATAAAATGAAAGAAGTTTTCCTTCTTATGCTTTTTGGTTGTAGTGCTACTGGGTTCAATAGTGCGGGTAATCTTGACACCTTTTCATTCTTGGGGGTGGCAATACTAGATTTTACAGATCTTGTGTTTCTAGACCCAAGATGTATCAGGAAAAGTAACCATACCACAAAAGATTCAAGTGTGAAGTCAATGAAAACTACTTATTTACATTTTTAACTCAACAAAATTGAAGAAAACCAGACAGAAAACACAGAGAATCAGGAAAGCAAAGGAATTTTGAGTTGTAGATTTTTTTTAAAAAGATATTTTTGGATAAATGCTCAAGTCTTCCAACCAGAAAGCCCTGAGTCTGCCATGCAAGCTGTGTCTTGTGTCCTGGTGGCACTCTGGCTAAGACACATTGCCTGAATTCACATGATCAGTTCAGCATGATCTTCCCAGATATTTATAACGTAGGGTCTTCTAATCAAGACCTCTTTGCATCTCTGTTATTTATTTATTTATTGACAAATAAATAACAGAGATAGCATTCATTTATTTATTTTCTCCAAATATCATTATTATTACTAGTTCCTAGAAAAAACCCCGTTGTAAACTCATTTGGCTACTGTAATTGTCTTTTACTTTATTAAAATATAGTAGTAATAACACTTGCAACCCTGGTAGGTTAAGTATGTTTAGATAATGAATAGATGTCGTAATAAATAAATAAATAAATAAATACATAAATAAATAAATGATGGGGTAAAGAGATTAGCCCTAGAACTCAAACAAAATTGAAATAACTAAAATAATTTGAAAATAATTTTTTACTAATAATCTATCATTTTGAATAATTAAAGATTATACTAAAACTCTTCTACTGCTGCTATGACTGCTACTACTGCTACTACTAATTGCTATATTATTGTAACTTTATAAATAAAAACACACAGCTTTTCTTAATAGGCTTTGATAAAAATTCATTCAGAAATCCAGAGAAAATTGTAGTTTTCTATTGTGTAAACAAATCTGAGAACTTCAAATGCACAATTTTATCATAGTGAACTAGAAAATAACTCCATCATAATTATAAATTCAGTTAGATTAAAGGTACAAATTAATGCCCAGATTTTGTTGTTTACTAGAAAAATTCTTCTCATAGAAGATGTTGTAATACCATCCAGCCACACATTACCGGCACAGAATGAGTGTGAGAAATTGGTCTGACAAGACCTCATGTTTAACTCTAAAGAAATAGACACACACACACAGCATTCTTGCCTCCTGCCAGCTGAGAGTGTTTCCCCACTGTCCCATCACCTCATTAAATATTTTGACTAACACAAGGCTTTCTGCTCCTTCCTAAACACTTCCCTTACCTGCCACAGAGATGTCGATAAGCCCCAGAAAGTGCATCAGTTTGAGGGAGCTGCAGACCACCAGGAGGATGCCCACAGTCTGCAGCCCCTCCACCTCCCACTTGTCTCGGAAGAACAGATGCATCCTTTCCTCCTTTGCTCTCCCTATGTTCCTGTTCACACAAATCTTACTCTTGCCTTGCGGGGGGAGAAGACCACCTTCGGACACCCCCTCCCCCCCAACAAATAGTTTCCAAAAAGGAATGTGCTGTCCTTGTTTCTCAGTCCTCCTCTACGTGCCGTGTCCAGCCATCCTAACTCCGCACGGATCCCCACCCTCTTTATTTTTCACTGAAAATAGATTATTATTCTCCTCGTTTCTTCTTCCAGAGCAGAAAGAAAAAGCCGGTGGGGATGTGGACTCCCTCCTCCGCCTCCAGCAGCCTGTCAGAGGTTGTTTAGCTTCCAGGTGAAGTTTGGACCGTTCACTGTGTGGGTCCTGACAGGTTGGTGGCAATTGTTTTCAGACTCTCTGATTTTCCAGATTCTGACTCTGAAACTCTCTCTACTCTGTGCCTCGGCTCCGTCACTCCGGTACTCTCTGTGTCCCTCTCGAGCTTAATTGGGTCAGTGATGGGGATGAGTGAATGAGGAAGGAGGAAAAGGATGATAAATTTAAGAAGGGGAAATGGGAGGTGAGTGCTACTTGCAGTTGAAGAGGTGAAACAAGGTAGTGTGAGGCAGGAAACATGGGAGAAAACAAAAGAATAATGAGGCAGTGAATTAAGGAAACAGACGAGAAGAAACATTTGGACAGGAAAGACAAGATGCAATAGTCAGAGATGAACATATCAGCACTGATGAGAAAAGCAGAACAAAAAACTAAACTATAATGGAGATTTTTGAATAAGAAAAAATACAAAGATTAGGAAAAGGACGAGAGTAAGTCAGTGACGACAGAAATCCAAAGCATCTGACGCAGTAGCTACTGTGGGCAAACTCACAGATGTGACAATATCCCCTGAGTGTAAAATCGACACATGTGCACACACAGACACACAGCCTGGAGGTGAAAGCTGGGCAACATGTAGTGCATACGCAATGCTGCACAGAGCTGAACCTTTCAGATGGGAAAGAAGATGCTGCTTTCACATCTGGGTCTCTGACATTATCAGTCTTAAAAAACTGAAAAGAAAAACTAAAAACTGGTTTTAAACAAGCTAATCTATAACGATATATTTGATTTGCATAGAGAAACAATGCCCTGGATTTTATTTACTATAAGAGAAAAATTATGCAGTCGTGCTTTGCTGATGTCAAACAAGAATGAGCTGGTTGGTTAGAGATGACAGATAGGCGATTGAGTGGTTCAAATGACCTCTAATTACAAGCATAATGTGTGGAATACAGGCTACAATCTGCTGTAGACAGAGATTACAATCTCTGAGTGGCTCCTGTTCTTATTGACAGGAGCCACTCTTGTCAACTAATCACAGAAAACCGAGGCTACAGATCACACAGACTCAACAAATTTCAACAATAACAGTTTGAAAGTACTAAACTTTCCATTCACTACTAAATATTTGTTCAGACTTTATGGTACCAGAAATGTTGTAAGGTACTAACTAACCTTTAAACTTCAACTAGCAAACCTTTGTTACAAAAAAGTCTAAGAGAAGCTAAACAAAGCAGATCCTTTGCTTTTGACGGGCACAACAATACACTGAGTTTGTCGTTAAGATTCTTTGGAGGTAATTTAATAGAATGTTTAAAGTCATCTTCCATTTCAAAGATCTACTTGTGCCTTAACTTCCTGGCTGATGTCTTGAGATGTTTGTTCAATATTTCCATATGATGTTCTTTCTTCATGATACCATCTATTTTGTGAAATATACTGCTCAAAAAAATAAAGGGAACACTTAAACAACACAATATAACTCCAAGTAAATCAAACGTCTGTGAAATCAAACTGTCCATCTAGGATGTGTTATTTGAGTGTTCCCTTTATTTTTTTGAGCAGTGTACATGAACATGTTTGTGTCCAATTAACTCAAATGTTTGAGTTAAACAGAGGTTAAACCTCATTAATCTGCTTTAAATAAAATGGAGACATACAGAACTGGCAAAATGTCTGCGATTGGAAATACAGATGGTTATGAAAGTTGGGTAAATAAGCGAATCTCCATCCAGCTCCCCATATGACAGCTGTCACTTTCACTGCTAATCCAGCATGAGGTCTGTGCAGTCTGTTGCCAGTTGACTGAAAGCACTGCTCCAATTTACTTGGAAACTGAGAGACTGTGTGATATAATTAGCAGGCCAGCGGTGAGCTTACCAGAAAACCTTCTCAGATGTCCATTCTCACCAACCCCGACTCACCCATGATGCTCTCTCCACCTCCAACGGTTCTGTTAGAGCAGCTCGATTCCAAATGCAAAAGTCACTGAGCTTATTTTAGCCCAAACTGTTTACGGCTCATCTGCTTGAGAAAATGATGGCTTAAAGAATCCCCAAGAGAAGCTCTGTACCAAAAATAATGTTGGACATTCACTTGCCTGAATTTTAATCGACAGTAGATGTTGACACATGAACACATACACACACACAAGCTCTCTCTGAGGCGGTAATAAAATATTAGGTTAATCAGTCTTAGTTGATTAGTCTCCGCGAGGAGTAGTTTGCCCGAAGCCAGACACATCTCCTAATTGAAATGCCTCCATATTTAGTAGTCTACCTGGGAAATTATTTCTCTCAAAACTGATTAAAACGTCTAAGAGACGGGGGGGAAAACGTACATGTGTGGGAAAGCATCAAGCAAATGAGACACAGGAGGTCATTGATAAATGGTGCTCAAAATTGGCTAGTGTGTTTTCAATTAGACAAATGAAATAAGGGATCCATTTGCATGGACCATTAGCATTTGAATATATTTTTAATATGGTGATGTGAGACAGAAAAAACAGACAGATCGTAACAAGGACGAGTCCTTCCGACATAAATTAGAGATGGATGCAAATAAACAGAGGGTAAAAAAAAAAAAAAAAAAGGTTTTCTCTTTGGAGGAACTCAGATTTATAAATGTCATCCTGCATGCACGAACATATTCTAAAGTGAAGATTATATTAATATTATTTTTTGTGGGGCAACGTCTTAAATTAGCTATGTTGTGACCTGATAAAAATCTGACTGTCGATAATAAATCAGAAGTTATTCTCAAATAATTGCTAGAGACTTAAAATTGAAAAAAAATTGTAAACCTTTCTCCTTTTTTCACCTGAATTAATTGATTAATTCCGGTGTTCCAGCAACAAAATACTAAAGCCAAGTGGAAGCATGCATCAAACTAAGGTAAAACATTTAAAATAAAAAAATATAGGAACAGAAATAGGAATGTACATCAAGGGCAAATTTACAACATAAGAAAAACAAAACTGTATAGTTATACAAAATAGTATACTCAAATAAAAAGAAATGTAATTTAAATCCAATTTTAAAAAGAAAAATAAACAAAATGCATATTTAAGAATAAATAAAGCAGCCAGCCTAAACTTGATCAGTAATAGACTTGTTGGCATACTGATAATCTGACATTTCCTCAATTTATTCTTGGTAATTACCCTTTTATGCCTGTAGGGGTCAGTGTTCAGCCAACTATTTAATTTGCAATTCTGTGTTCAAGAGGACTTTTGGCTCCACCCCACAACCTCTCCTCTCTGTCCTGTTAAGTTTCATTTAAATTCAGCACCAGTCAGTAACAGACTAGCCGTGTGATGACAATAAAAGAACCTGAGCCATTAACAATTTTCAACACCTTTGTACACACAGAGCTCTTCACAAAGAATAGATACATGCTTACTTCTGTGTTGTATTTTTACAGCATGAGATGGAAAAATAAAAAATAAATCAGGTCAAATAATAAAAGTTGTGCTTGAAGTCACTTTTGCACTTGATTCAACTTTTTCTGTCCTTTTAACATTGCGTCATGTGTTTCTGAGCAGTGTAAAGTACTCAGTCTAAATTGCATTTGCATTGCTCACAACAAGCCTCTAAGCTTATTTCCATCAAAGCACAAACATGCCTCTCAGCTGTTTGTTGCCAGAAGCCAAATCAAGAAAACATCCTGAATGGATCGATACCATAAAAAGGGAAAAAAATAAAAAAATATATTTCTTGCAGCTAACAGCGAGGCTCAGCCCTCTTAAGGGATTTCTGCATCTGTTCAGAGATACTATTCCACAAGAGATCTGCATGTGAGGTTACTGCCTCAGCAGCTAATTTACAGAGGAAATCAACAACATTTCTAGCCAAACAACAGTTTACTTTGTTGGAGCAACAGAAGAGCCAATGAGGAAGTTATCCCAAATGTTGCTGTGATGCAGCCATGAGCGAGGATCAAATTGGCAGCAGAATGGCAGCAACTTGTAGCTTTTCTTTGGAAATGTAAAACAGGATAAATCCATCCCCTCGCTGTTTGACGTAAATGATTAATTTTGGTAAATCCTGCTCCTAGGCTTTTGGGCCCTTGTTAATACATTATGTAGGTACAAGACTCGAGTCAATAGCCATGTGAAAAAAGTCAATAAGAGACGGAGAGAAAAAAAGCGTACGAGCAGGAGGTTCAGAGTGAGAGCCAAATAAATTTCATTTTCAGTGTCTTAAAAATCAGCTGTTGTTGCAACACCACCACATCAGCAAAACAAGTTTTACAAAACGTATTTTAATTTGTCAAACACATTTTAAAATTTAGACTAGTAGGAATAAAACCTCTCATCTCACACATACAAAACAGACGCCACATTAGTTCCACTTTGTAACATAGACTGATTTCTGCAGACACATTTCCTTGGGTTAAGACAATCATACAAACAACATGACATCTTGTCAATTTTTCATGCTTCTAATACATCAACTATGAAACGAAATTTCACTCAGTGCATAACATGTTCCACCCATCACCAAGCTCCATGATGAAGAGATAATCAATGTTCTTCACTGGTGGCTGTTGCTCAGAGGTAAGAACCTACAGTTCTGTAGGTTCTGAATTGTAGAACCTACAATTAGTGCTAATATTTTTTGCAATATTGCAAAAAAGCAATATTGCTCAGGAAGCATAATGTGGGTGAAAAGGGTGCCAGAAAAGGTCAAAAAGATTAATCAACATTATAATTTTGGAGTAATGTTTGGCAAGAATAAGAAAATAATGCATATTTAGCTGTATTGTTTCACTTAGTAAAGGCAGTTTTCTTCCTATCTAGATTTAAAACAAAGCTTTACAATATTCTCGTTCACCTTATATTGGGAGCTAAACATTTTCTTAAAGCTCTGTTGGTGTGAATGGCAGGGAGATAAAGACAAAGTGAATTACTTCATTCACAGTGTTATCTTTTCACTCACATGATCTGCACCACCAACTTTAAGTCTTTCTCTCTTTCATCCACATAGCTGACATACAAACAGTCTTTTTAACTTGAAGACATGCATACAGCTACTATCAAATTCAAAGGTGCAGTGCCAGCTGGAACAAAAAAGAAGAACGCAAAAGAAGGAGAGAATAAGGTAGAGAGGGGGTGAGTTGGGTATTAGATATCCCCTGTGTGATCCTTCTTGTGTCCCAGGCTCTCATCTATAGTTGGCTAACCAACAGCGGTGCACGGATGGAAAGAGACCCAGACAAGGACAACAAGGACAGACTCCTTCACATTCACTGCTGATTTAATAAAGTTTACTAAATTATTGATATACTTCAGCTCCAAACCACTAAGAGAGGGATAATACTGTTCACTCTTGTTTTAGCAACACAACAGAAAGAAGACTTATGAAACAATTCATTACCCTGAAATAATAGCCTGTCTCTGCCATTTCTTTTCTTGTAGAAACTCTAAAGTGAAGGCTATATGATTCTGCGAAGCCATAGAGTGTGTGCAGCACCACAGCTCCATACTGCGAGCACAAACACACTCCATTCTCCATTAGCTCGCCTATCAACTGAAGGGCAATTACAGAGAGGGCAGATGGACATAAAGGTGTGTGCATGAAATCAGACATAAATGGGTCCTCTGGTGACCAGCAAAACATTTTAACAGCACTTATTCTTCTGCATTATACCAATACCGCTCTATCATTGGCTAACATCTTCAATAGCTGCTTTCACATTTGGACATAAACCATGAAGCTTCTGCACTTAACAATACCTACATCTTTCTAACCCTAACATTAAGCTTTGTCTTCCAGACATCTAGTAACAATCCTTTCAGCCTGCTCCATTTTGTCCTCTAATTCTTTGAGTCATTGCGCTGCTGCGCCTTGACAATATATTCCCATCCCTTTGAATTTTTTACATTATAAAGTAACTCCTATGTATGTTATTGGAATTTATTGTAATCAACCCAAATGTAGTTTGGCATGTCAAAACTATTTAGGACCAACTTTTGCTGCACAACTCCTATCTATGGTTATGAGATATGAATCATAACAAGGGTCAAATCTTTTCTCCATAAGGTGACTGAGCTTAACTCTAGATCACCCTGGCATGCTCAGTCATCTGGAGGGAGCTGCTGCTTTGCAAGGTGCAAAGCTTGTTTATTTGATCAATGACTTCTTCTGAACTTTTTTGGAGGGGCTAAATATTCCTTTTAGCTTAGAAATTTATTGGAATAAAGCCGGGCCGTGCAGAGACCTTTGGAGGGACAGGGGCTCAAAATTAAAAAGGGGCACACTGAACAAAACACCGTACAACAACATAGCAACAACCTGTATTAATCAATAATTTAATTGGATCCTACTATATCATTACCATCATGTGGGGAAATTCAAAGCAAATGTAGTATATTTTCTCCAACAGGTATAAAGTTGCTGTTTCTGCTGCTGACAGTCCTGGAGGGCTGAGTTGATCTGAGACTATAGCTGTTAAACAGATCATCGGAGAGAAGGTCGCTGGGTATTAAATAAGCAAATTTGCTGCCATTTTACTGATTAAGCCCTAATGATATTATAATAATATAATAATATCACATTGGTCTGGCCCTGCATGAAAAGTCGCTGAATAAAAGGATTTTTTTGTGAGTTTCTAACCTAGGGCTCTTACCTCGACAACCTGATTTCAAATAAGAAAAGCCCATGGATCGATGACTGTTATTGTAGCTGTGGCTCTTGTCCAGCTGCTAAGTCATTAAAATGAATATCACACATAAGAGTATCAAAAGTGATGGAGGAGCCCTCAGTCCTCAGTCTTGTCGCAGGTATTAACTACTTCACAAAGCCCAGTGCCAAGTTAATTTCCTTCAAGATGAAAGACAAGAAAAAATGTTGTGGTGGACATGGAAACATGCCAAATCTTTCACACAAGATTTGACATGGAAAGACTAAAAGAAACAATACACAAACAGTAGGTCTGAGGTACTCTATGCTTAGTCACCACTGGGAGGTAGATAAAGGTATCTCTACCTACCAGACACAGAAAGAGCAGGATAACAGAGTTATACATAATCACTGTTTTTGTATTGCAGGGTACATTAAAGTTCTATTAGGCTATGGAAACAGAAGCGAGGGAAGAAAGTAGTTTCAACAGACATGCTGCCACTCAGTATCGCACAGACCAACCCATTCAATATCCACCTTATAAACTAAATAGCATATCCCTGTCAATACCCATTACTCTAAAATTTGTCAGTAAGTCGTAAAACTTTGAGACGAACGTGCTTTTTATACACTCAAAAGGAAACGTTCACTTTACTTTCTTTTTTCTGCAAAATTAGATGCTGTTTATTTATTGCAGGGTCAGCAACACAGCTCATTAAATTAATGAGCATGAAATGTATGTTTTTTCCTCACTTTCCTTGCTCTGGCTCACCGGAAAATGACACAGAATGGGTCTTCAAAAGAAAGAATCATTAAAAACATTTTTTGTTTGTTTTTTTTGTTTGCTTCTTTCAACTTTTCATTGTTTAGTTCAGAAAAAAAATTACATAAACATATTAAAAACAACATGCATTAAAAAAACAAAGGAATATAAGAGGATTGGAAGTCTACATAAAGTATCATCCACAATATAGACTAGTGTAAACATGTGGAAGTAACAGCTTGATTTACTAGTCAATAAATAAAAACATTACAGCAAAAACTGAACACAATAAGTTGCTTTCAATCTGAACAAATAAATGATTATGGAGCCATGCCTACAAGTGGATAGCACACACTGAAAGGTGGTCTCTTAATCCTGTAGTGATTCTGAGGAGTCTGAACGCTACAGTCATTCCACCATCTGGACTAGGATCCTCCATTAAAAAATTTCATTAGTCTAAGTACTCACCAAGGAGTTGGCACACGCAGATATACTCATTAAGGCAGCAATTTTCATAAAATATTATCAAAATATGTTAAACACTGAAATGCTCTCAAGAATGGAAGTATAATGTAAATTGAGCTCCATGTGTTTGTGTATATCTGTGTTTGATTGCCTCTGTGTACAAGTACTTATTGAGTGCAAAGGCACTCTACAAACTTGGATATTAGGTTTCCAAGTTTGTTTGTTTTTTAGTTGACAGAGCTACTGGCACACCTTGACTGCTGGAGTCAGTCCAAAGGATGCATCGGGGATGAAAAGTGGCTTTAGGATGATCTGCTAGAAAAAAAGTCATAGTCTTTGCTGTTTTTATCTTAGTATATGGCAAGCCTCTCTCTCAAATTATAATTTATAGTTGGAGTACAGTGCATTAGTGCTAATGGTCATTAAAAGAGAAATCTTAGGATCCAGAGAGCATAATGCAGACAGGGTAGGAGAACAGACGATAGGATCAAGATTGCCCATCTGCCCTATTGTCACAGTGATAAGAAGATGTGAACAATGTTGAGCAGATTTAAGGCAGAGGGCAAAACTTAGGTCATTTTTGAGAAGACAGGCGTAGCAAAGCCTGGTGATAACTCCTGAGGTAAAGAAAAGAAATGTCCCATCAACTCTCTTTATGACCTAACCCCAGCCACATTTGGCCAAAGCAGCACAGAAATTATTTTAAAAATCCCAGCAAGTCCACTTCTGAATGGCTTGTAAAAAGGGTTTAGAAATATCCAAAGTTTGATTGTAATTTTAAGTGATTCTGCTAAAAAGAACAAACCCCACAGAGGTGATCAGGACTTACTGCCAGGTTGATTAAGAAAACTTTTCCACCTTTTTATAAGCATCATTTAGTTTTTTTTCACAAGTTTTCTTTGTATTGTTTATCTACAAAAATTGGAAACATGTAAATTGTCACCAAGTAAATACAGTTGTAATTTGTTAGAGGGAAATACTTCTCCAATTTATTGTCTTGCCTATCACTTTGCATCTGGTACTGAATCATCCCACTGATGGATGATGAGAACACAATGTGCTATTCTACTTGAATAGAATATTATTCTATATTCTAAAATATAGAATAATTCTGTACTCTATATAAAATTATTCTATATATAAAATATATAGAATGATATATTTAGAGGAAAGCACTGTTGCAAAAGAATAGAATACAATAGAATAGAATACATCTACTCGGTTATCACAAAAAGTGGATTGAAGGTAAAACATGCCAATTTGTAATATCAATTATAGAAAAACCTAATGAATAAAATTAGGTTGCTTAATAAGCATTATGTCAATCTAGACCACAAAACATGTTGAGCTATAATCTGCAGCAGAACCGTATTTCCTTTCTTTCTGCATCCCCATATAAACCTTGTGAGCTAATGTGAGCTCTAAAAGTAACGCTGGCACTCCCTCAGTGAAACTAGTGTCTCTTCAGAGCACTCAGACCCACTCCTTCCATTGTGTTATCGATTGAAAGGTAAAAGCACACACCCAAGGGGCAGAGAAAGTCCACACACACAGCTAAAGTTACACGGTTGTGTGTGTGTTTGGGAAGAAGAGGGAGGGATAGAGTGTTGCACGGCCCACCAGTAACAGGAACCCTTAGGCAGCACTGCTGCCAACTGAGGACCGGAGGAAAAGGGCGGCACACATAAAAGTAACCTTTCATGCATTCAGTTGTGGTTTTATGTGACTTTAATAATATTCAGCATAATTATGAAAAAAAAATACACATTTTTACCTTCCCCACCAACAGGCTCGAACATCCCAAATTGTTCCAGGACTTTGATGAAGAGACCCATGACCACCAGCACAGCGATCATCTCCAAGCCATCCAAGCTTAACATCCTGGGGGACCGCCGTATGTCATCGCCCAGAACCGTACCACCAAGCCAAGTCGAGCTGCCCTGATCCTTGCCAGCAACGCAGCCACGCCCAATTTAATCACTTTGTCCAAGTTTAGGAAAGTTGTCCTCGACTCTCCTCCGTATCTTTTTATCAACTTCAATCCAGTTGCAAGTTTTCAGATGTAAAAGGGCTGAATAAGTTGTGAAAACTTCAAAGTAATACTGCAGACGGCTTGTGGGTTGATATTCATCAGCTACCTCAAAAAATCTCTCAGTCAACCTCCTTTATTCGCCATTGGTTGCCATTAATGCCGAAGCTACAAGCAAGCGACACAGACATCCAAAGTGTCAAAACACTGGGCTCCAGTTTTAACTTTTTTTCTCTTCTGTCCTGTCTGTGTTTTTTATTTTCTTCTAGCCCTCCTCGAGTGATGGAATCTGGGACTATGCTGCGCCTGTTAGTCCTTTTGGCAGTGGTTGTCAGGAAGTGAATGTTGTGAGGGGGAAAAGAGAGTGAGTGAGAGAGCCGGCCGATAAAAAGAGGGGAGAGAGGATGAGTTGGAGATGGCATAGAAAATGAGAGGGAGGGAGGGAGGAATAACTATCTGCGGCAGAGAGTGGGCAAGAAGCATGCACACACACACAAACAGTGACACAGAGATTGTTGGTGGGGGGGATGCTAAGAAATGTCTTCTCTTTCCAGTAACATTTGATTGATTTGCACAGTGATGTTTCCTTGGAAACGGAAAGTGAGTGTGGAATATATTGGCAAGACAATATACAATAATGCCCATCCAAATTCAAATATCACCTAGCAAGCATCTTTTGACGGTGTCGCGACTGTGGCATCCATTCTGCAGCGCGCAAATGCCTACAGGTTGATATCATGTTCCATTAACTTTTAAACATCTTCCTGTGAAAGTTTCGTATGCAACAATTTTTTTTACAGGCAATGTTCAATTTAAGAAAGGGAGGGATGTGGCCAAGTGTGGACTGGAGGGGAACAGTGGGGTTGTGGTCAGGAGGAGGGAAGCACTGTTGCATACTTATAAACTTTCTTGCTATATTAAGTGTCATTCCAGACAAAACAGTTCCACAGAAACATAAAAATAAAACCCTAAACATAAACATAAAACCCTAAATAAACCTAAATAAAACCCTAAACACCCTAAGCTTAGGGTGTTTAGGGTTTTAAAAGTGTGTGGTGCATTCCAGCTGGAATGCACCACACATTTTTCAGGTTATTTAGGGTTTTATTTTTTAGACAGTTTGTTGACAAAAAATATATAATTTAGGGGTTCTATTTAAATTTTAAAGAGCTTTGGTTGATCCTACAGAAATCTAAGCTGCTTCAACTTATACTAACGTACTAAAAATGTAAGAGTTTATTAGCTTACATGGTACATTATCTGTTCAAAGCAGCATGTTTACAAGTTCAGTGAATTCTGCTTGACAACTCTAAATGTAATGAAACTGTTTCTTTCACCAAGGAACTTAAATTGAGCACTGCTCATTCTAAAGAGATGAAGTATTGTTTTTTCTTTGGGGAAAACAGCTGCTGCAAACAGTCTTTAGGAAAAACTTTGACTCGTTTATGGGAGAAAGAATCCATTATTTCCACATGATGTTCTCTGTTAAGAAGCAATTCTCACTGTGGGATATAAATACTGGTCAATTACAGACTCCGCTATACAAATTGAAGACTCATTCGTTGATCTGAAACCAGAAAACATATGTAGAATTAAGCCCAACTCCAGCTGGAATGCACCACACTTTCCAGGTTAAAAACAACCCAGGTCAAAGGGACACAGACACAACATAGTTCATGCTAAGGTGAAGACAATCTCTGCTGGTGGCGACTGCAGTCAGACCGTTTAGGAGACAGTGTGGTTGAAGGGAAGCATAGGTTTTCAAAAGGAAATTTGTGTTTTGTCACCTTTTAACTCAGTATTAACAACTTTAAATAAAAATCATATTAATAACAGAAATAAATATAAACTACTTGCTGCTGGAAGCTTGACTTTAGAATTTTTAATAGCTCACCTTTTCGAGATCATTTGTATGATTTGAATGATTCTGCAGCTTCTCTGGAGTTAAACGAAAGTTAAATGTGTTTCTAGGTGAAACCATGATGACACAGCACATCCTTGGAACTGGTAGACGTTCAGCATTTTGTAAAGCCTGACTCCATTAAAACCAGTTGTCCACTTTAATAATTAATGTGCATGTGTCGGGCCTGTCAGCTTAGGTGGACTGCCATGTTTTGGAAGGTTTGCCGTACTCCCATACTTGTTCTCTTTTTAAATGATGGGTTCACTGGTCTTCATTAAGCTGTTTGTTCTGAATTGTCCTTAATATTTCTGATGCATTTACAAAACTTGTTCAGTTTTGAGATAAACTCACACACTGATGGACATTTGCAATTAGATAACTGCTGCATTGACTGAACGGGATTTTTTTTAGGGGTATCAGAGTAGTAAAGAGGGCAGAATACAAATGTGATACACAAAGAACAAACAGACATGCATACTCATTCCAGTTTAGAGAAACCGTAGAATAATATGTTATGTGATTATTTTTTCCATAAAGCACCCTACCACTGTCAGTCAGTCAGCTTTTAATGTTGCATGGACAAATAAATATTAATAGGAGTCCATGCAGGCTGTAGCCATCAACCACCATCTGATGTTTTCTACTAGCATGGCTTCAACTGAGGGTATCATCTTGTGTAGCACAAATAACATAATGAGATGAATATGTGTTCCCTCTGAGTCCCACTGTCTCAATGTGTTTTGCTTTCAATGTTTTTTTGAGAGAGGAATTGTGGAAGAAAGTAGCAACTTCACTAACAGGGTGCGTATCAATTCAGATCCCTTGAGCATTTTCTTTCTTGACATTCCTTTCACTCATTTAAGCTATGGTGATTCAAGACTGCACCTCATTATAGCATCACAATGTCTAATAAACAGAAGAGGACCGTGTGGGTCATCCTAATATCTACCGAAAGTTGCACAAATATAAACACAAGTCAGACAATGTGACAGAAAAACTACTTCTGTGTGAAATCAATATTCTCATACACCACGCAAAGGCAACCAGACCCCAAGAAGTTTATCTGTCCGCTCTATGACAGTAATGTATACGGGCTATGTTAACGCAGAGCTAAGATTGCAGAAACAATAAATGTACACGCAGTGATACCGAAGCACACACTCACAACAGAGACGGAGACAGCAGAATGTGAAATCTGAGCCGAACCTGTTGGTTAGAAATGATTTTTCTGCCTATTTAGGTACTGAAGATTTTTCATTTGATTGGAGAGATGCAAAGGTGGAATGAAACAGAGGGAAAGGGCACGTTGTTGCCACAGAAATGAAAAAAGTCAGAGAGAACATGGAAGAACAAAGGAAGGACATGTTCAAGAGTTGCTAAGATCAGATTCCTCTGTTTCCAGGGGAAAAAGACATCTATTCTTTATTAACCACCAGCATCTGTCCCCTCCTGGAGGCTTTTTCACCTCATTCAGGCTGTCACCATGGAAAATTGGATCTGCAGATGTGTCCTCTATTGCTACACACATCACACTTTCTCCTCCACCTTTCAGCAGGACTGCAAGAAGGAGATATATTTTCAGAAGTCTGACAAGTGATTACAAGGAGGAGGTGCTGCATTGTGTTGCCTGATTAGAGGAGTGGAAACTGTTGCTGTGGGATCTACTTGTTTACATAAGTAGAACACTGATGCAGCTCTGCAACTACTTGCAGTTCCAGTTAAGAGGTCCATCAGCTTTTATTTACCAATCTACCTCCATCCTTTACAGAAAGATCAGTGGTGTGCAAAGAAACTAAAACAGCCCTTTGTTATACAGACAGCATAAAAAGAGTTGGGAGAAAATTTAATAAAAAGGAGTCTAAAATATATACACTCAACTCTTTTCTAATTGGCTCTTTCAATAGACAAACTTGTCCAATTACAGGTTTATTCACTATAAAGAAAAAACGCTTGTATCAAAGCTAAATTGGCTGAAAGGTAAGAGGTTCTAAGGTTAACGTCAATGAGATATGCGAAGGTTTTGAGGACTTGCAATTTGAAAACAACTAAAATTTTCCATTGTATTCCTGCAATGCTTTGAAGTTTCTTTAAAGAGATGCAAGTGAAAGTCCTGGATTCTAGTTTTCATTGGCTGAGAGAAGAATTAAGTTATTCAAAGCTGTCCCTCACCCACCTGTTGCTGATCACAGAATGTCACCTGAAGTTAAAACAGGTCCAAAAATACACCTATACACATTTGGCTATTGAAACTAGAGAAGGATATTCCATCATTCAATCTATGTAAACACTGTTATATAGAGTTTGAAGGTATTTTCTCAAACTCCATGTACACACATGCAAAAACATATTTGCACACTGCCTGGCCAAAACAAAAATAAATTGCCACATGCATGCAGGTTTGAGCTTCCTGTTGGGTAGTTATTGCATGGTCAATTGTCTTCTAGCTGGCACAAGTTTTCTTTTTCTTTTTTTTATGATGCAATGAGCTTCTCATTTCCTAAATAATCATGAGAAAAAGACATTCTGTGGTTGTGGGAAAGATGGTGGTCTGTTTAACAAGGGTCACATCATTGGAATCAAGCAGAAAGAAAAACATCTAAGGAGATTGTCAAAACTACTGAAACTAGGATGAGAACTGTGCAGTGCGGCATTATTAACGAGAAGGACAGCGGGGAGCCATCGTCTTTGAGGAAGAAATGTGGTCAGAAAAAATCCTTCATGACTTATGATCGGTGACTACTTAAATGTTTGGTGAAATCAAAAGAAAAACAACAATAAAACTCAGGGCTATATATAAAAGTCAGAGTTTTCCCATTCACAATGTGAAGGGAACTCAAAGGATTGGGGCTGATCTGTGTAATAAACCTGTGATCTGGGGTGACTGCAGCTGGTCAAGTTGAGAAACATTATGAGATTTCTCAACTTCACGCAACCTGAATATACTGAATGACCAGGTTATTCCGTCAACGTATCGTTTCTTCCCTGATAACAAGGGAAGATAAAAATGACAACCTTCATCAAGCAGAAATTGCGGATGAGTGGTTGAGGGAGCATGAGACATCATTTTCACACATGTATCCGCTGTGTTGTTCAGAGGTCAGAACTGAACCCCATTGAGAATCTTTGGGATGTGCTAGATAAGGCTTTGCGCAGTGGACAGTCTCATCAATACAACATCTTGGTGAAAAATTAGCACCACACTGGATAGGAATACATTTTGTGACATTTCAGAAGCAAGTGTTAAATGTCAACATTAAAGGCGGTCATGTAGGTCTTTTTTTGTATAGACCTACATGAGTTCACCTCAGGTTAAAAGAGCTTTTCTGTCATCAGTTTTCTTGTCACCGAAATGCTCTTCTAGCATTCAAAATACAGAAAACGGACTAAAACTATTTAAAAGCATGGCATCTGTTACTTTTCCAAGAATGTGGAGTGCTCAGTTTTAAGAACAAAATCTGTACACTTCCTTTCCTTTCCAGGCTCCTTATTGATTTTTCCAAATTTATTCTGCTGCTAAATATACTTCAAGATGCTCTGAGATGTGAGCTCTGAGGGTAAACAGATCAACTGATAAGAGCTGAACTGTAGAGGCTGTTGTTCACATTTGTGGTGGTGGGTTTAAGGGTTTCGTGGTGCTACAGTAAATGGCTGTATTGATGTATGTGTCAGTGCTTACATGTACTGTTAGTGTATGTCAAGCTTAAGCCCTCAGGGAAATGTTTTGACTCAGTAGGTTGGCAAATAGGAAGATTATGTTAGGTTGGTGGATTTTAACTTGAAGCAGTAATTAAGAATTTACAACAGAAAAGTAAAAAAACAGGCATGCCATGTAAAATAAATGGATATCCTCACCACTAAAGGTTCAAATTAAACAGATGTTGTGTTAATGTTGACTCTGGCTCCATTAGAGCATTAAATGTAAACCCTCTTTCCCCCAGATTATTCTAACTTAATGTCATCATTGTTCCTTTTTGCTTCAGTAATGCTTCACTGGAAATAAGAATGGAGTCTGAAAAACAAATAACTGCTGTGATCAAAAAGGTACATTTGAATTTTTCTGCCATCACACAGCTTAATAAAAAAGTTCCCCATAAATCTACAGTAATAATATTCTCTTTAGCCAAAGGCGACATCTCACTGTGATCACTCTCACACAACATCAATAAAACATATTACAACACGACTGAAGAGGTGATTCAAATGAAATTAAAGGTTACTGAGGTGGACAAGGACATCTAGTGGACATGTAGAGCAAAGATTAGTCACTGTGAAGCAGATCAAGATACCACATTGAGGAGCAAGGTTATAGCTAAGAAGAATGCTTAAGATTTATCGATATATTTAGATGTATCTATACCCTTCAGTCCTGGCATCAATCAATTAAACAAAAGCTTTTAATAGTTACAATTTTCTTTCCTCCCTGCTTAGTGTTTTGTGTAAAACACAGAGCGGTGCAAAATTATTTACACCCTCTGACTTTCATCCTATTTTGTTGCTTCACAACCACAAACATCAAAGGACTTTATCTGAATTATACGTGATAGGCCCACACAAAGCAGAGGAATATTGAAGAAAAAGGTTACACAACTTCAAAAATCATTCTCGAATGAAAAATTGAAGTGCTTAGCCCCTTCCAGTATTAAACCCCAAAACAAAATGCAGCACAACAATTTGCCTACAGAATCCAGAGTCTCTATATAAATGCAGCTGTTTTCAAAGATTTATGAGACAACATTAATAAATAAGCACTATACATAAGAACATTGTGGAGAGATTTAAAACAGGGCTCGATTATTAACAATGTCTCAACTTTTGCACATCTGTTTTCTATCATCAGGAAACAGAAAGAGAGTGGCACAACTGCTAAACTATCGATACATCACTAGGTGTTCATCTCCTAGCAACAACAGCATCAACTGGAGAAGTCACCTGGATATCTGGAGAAGGTGCAGAGATCACAAGTCAAACAAATTGTCAACAGGACAATTTGTGCACTCCGTGAATCTGTCCTTCATGAAAGAGTTGGAAGAGGAAAGTTATTGTTAACAGAAATATTTTTTAAAACGTCTTGTTTGTCACAAGCTTAGCAGGAGGAACAGCAAACAAGTGAAAGAAATGCCTCTGGTTAGATGGGGGTCAAAGTTAAACGTTCTAGCTACTGTGCAAAATACTTTGTGAGGCAGAAAATTAACTCAGAAATCACACCAACCCGGCAGCAAAGCATGGTGGCAGCAGCATTACACTATGGAAGTTTTATTCCATAGTGTAATGCAAGGAAACTTTTCAGTCCTGGAGAGATAATAAGGAGGGTCAACTACAGGACAATCAAGGACAGAAACCTGTTGGAGGCGGCAAAAGATTTAGGATGAGGGGAAAAGTTCAACTTCCAGCAGATTAAACAACCCTTAAGCACAAACTTGAACATTGATGTTCACAAACACTGCCCATCCAGTGTGACAACTATAATTGTTTCTAATCCTAAAGTATTGACTCAAGTAGGCTGATAAATAGATGCAGATAAGATTTATCCAATTTATTTTTTATTTAATTATTGTGGGTCTTTTACATAAGATCACAATTAGACACATTGCAACATGTTATTGTAATATATGAAAATGTGAATAATTAACACATTTAAGTGTTTTTAAAAATCCATAAAGATTTTTTAAATTACTACAACATATTTCACAATGTGGAAATTTTTAAAATCTGCAGATTGCACCTCTGGGCATCTAATTTGCTCCATTAACCCTCTAATTTACAATAAAAGCACTTCTTACCTTTCATCATGAACAGCCAGAAAGACAGTGGAAAAATCAGCATAAAAATAAGGGCGTAAAAACCTCCAGTGCCCTCCTTAGGCCTGCCTAGAAAAAACAGCAACGGAAAAGCTCTCATCTAAAAATGATTGCTGGGCATCAAGATGACTTTCACTTGTTTGACATGTTGGTTCAGGTAATCAGCAGTGCTGTCATCTTTCAACTGTTGGCATCATGACATACTCTGCATATGGATTTTTTCCCATTGTATTATGCACACCCAAACAAACACATGCATTCATGCATGGACTCCTTTGATGAGGCACACTTTGTTTTTCATTCATGTTATGGAAGAAGTAGGTGAAAAAGCAACCAATCAGCCAGCCAATATACAGCCTTTCATTCATATTTTGTACATCCAACAGCAGTGTGTCTGGCACTTTGCTGTGTTAGTCATGGCTCATGGCAGCACACAAAGCATCAGGATACACCGCAGGCTGGTGGAAGCAGCACAGCATGTAAACACTGAGCTCTGCAACAGGAACTGGAAACACAGCTACTAAAAATGTTGGGAGGAAACTAGAAAAACTCACCTGGGTGTGTACTCAGGGTTGGAAATGAACAATGTTTTATTTATTTCATGAATCAAATGCAGAATGAGTGAACTTTGAATCTTACAGTGCCAGAGAGCAGGTGCTGGATGGATAGGAGCCTACTGGGTGAGAAGAAAGGGAATGGGAAAGAAGGTGATAGAGGGGGAGTAAGACAGACTAGGAGGTGGTGGGAGAGAAAAGAGAATTACAAAATAATAAAGAAGTGACTTGGACAGGTAAAAAAAAAATGGTGAGACTGCCTTGGGTTGTGGGAAGATGTCATAACAGAACTGTAAATAAAAAATGCACACAGTAGTCAAATGACCCTCATGCAGCTTTAATCAACCTCCAGTAGAGGTCAGTGTAGGTTAAAGCATATATACACTCACGTACTGTGTTATACTCGCAAACACACAGACTTACAGAGAGGCACATTAAAGGTTTATTTGAGAATTCCTTATAAATATGATTTACATATTAACTAAGTTGATAAAAGTATGCAGCAGCTTTGAAAAAGATATGTAGCTCTGTTACTTCACCAGAAAATGTAGAAAAGCAGTGTGTTGGAGAGACAACATAACACAATAATTGAGAATCTATGAGTTTATTGATTTTAAATAATTAGTGTTTAAGAATTAAAGTAGAATGTTTATTCTAATTATAATGAAGACAAAATACAGGCTCCCAATTACTCCATGAAGAACCCCTTCAGTCTCCTCACAACAATCAATTTAAGGACACGGTGCCAGACTTCTAGTCCAAGCAGTAGCAACCAATTGAATGGCCAAGTGAAGAACAGGGCAATGACAACATGACGTGGTGCTGAATCAGCAGCAAATCAAAAAGCATAAAGTGATCCAACCTGTAGCAGAGGACAAATCAACCTATCCTACACATGCTGCAAAGACACAGAGGGAAGCACAACTTTGATAAATATGCATTAGAAGGAAAAGGAATTTCAACCATTCACAGAATTCATTTATTACGCTGAAGAAGTTGTGCACATCAGAAAGAAAGATTTAATCAATAACAGTGGAGGGAGTGGATGAGGAGAGCGAAGAAGAGGACAAGTTTCGGTCAATTGGTTTATTGTGATTAAACCTGTCAGTTGTCACCACAGAGAGCAAGAACAACTGAAATCAGCAGAGGCAGGCTGATTGCATCTCCATGGACACAACATACAGCATCAATCCTCTAGGCATGGAGGCACACAACGACAAAATCCTAACATGTTCTCATGTTGTAGAGCACGGACTTCTATTCATTCTCATGGTTAACGTATTGATCCATGTATGAATATATATATGTAGTCAAGTTTCAGCACTTCCATGCCCTGACATTACATGCACTGAGAACATGACAAACTCCATTATCATGGCTGTGCAGGCTTTGCTGCTTATTAGTATTCTGCAGAGACACAAACAAAACAAGCACACACTGTGGGGTTATCTTTTAAAGGAGTTCTCGCACAAATAATAAATATTAAAATCCTCTACAGAGCTAGCCCTCTGTTGTAAAAGAAAGATAATACAGATGTTACATTTTTTAGGAATATTTTCCTTTTTCAACCTTATCCGAACAAATATGACTTCTCAGCGTCACTTTCTAGTTTTCTTATTATATGGGTAGTTTTATGTTACCTACTGTCTGCAAGTTAAAAATACATTTTCACCTAATTTGTAGCTGCAGTGGCTCTTTCTTCATACTCTTAAAGGAATCAGATAAAGAGAGTAAATGTGCAGTGTATTTTTACTTAATGGAATTAGAAGCTGCTCAACTGATGCCAACTTAAAAAAAAGAAAAACTGTAGAAAACCTGTTCTGAGTGCAAACCACAGATGTATTTTGGCTGCTCATTCAAGGTGCTACAACAGAGAATTAGGCCAGTGCGAGCTGGTTGTTTCCCTCTGTCACTATTTTGTACTTTTGAACCTTTGTTTTTTTTTTTCATACCTCACCTTTTGTTTGTTTAATAAACTAGTGGAAGAAAAACAGAAGATGACATCAACACCTAGCAATAAGGCTGAATATCAAACAACAAAGTTTCTTCATCTTATCCTTTTGGGTTGGGAATCATTTCAGAGGTTGTTGCTCATCTTTATTTCTGTAAAGGCAGTTGTGTTACCTTTGATTGTACAAAAAGTGCTCTATGGAAAACTCTGGTTGATTGGTTCATCTTTAGTATTCAGTTGAAAAATCAATATGAAAAGACAATATCAATACACAAAATAAAGCCAAGTACTCTAAAAGCTCATCAGGTCGTGGACTCAATTTTCTGATGCAGATCACACTTAATAGTAAAAAGGGAATGAGAAGAAAGGGAAGAAGCATTTAACTCTGATGTCATGTTAATTTTACAGGTTAGTCACTTCTACATCTGTGGCATCCAGACGTTTATGGATATTAATTAATTTATGTGAGTGGGGTTCTTATTAGATTGGAGAAAATAATTATAAAACACATCTACAAATAAAGTGCTACAGTATCAGATCCTCCCGGGGAAAAAATAGCTTTTAAAAGGAGACCACTAAAAATCCTCAAAAAAATGGCAGGAGAGCAAATGTTTCCTGTGATTCCTGAAAATCTACTGCTGACAGGACACAGACAGGCGCTCACACCTGAAAAAACTGCTTTTAAGTGTTATGTGCTCTTTTTTTTGACACAGGTCATGACGTGTTACACGGAGCGTAGAGGGCCTTACAGCTATAAATAACCCTGAGAGGAATCAGATTTGGAGAACCGGAGGTGGGAACTGATGAGATCACACATACCCATACAAGTGTGTGAGTGTGTGTGTGTGTGTGTGTTGTGTGTACTGGCACATGAAGGCACACAAAAGGCTTGGATCTGTGGAAATGGAGATGGAATCAAACTGACATCATGCAGACTGGCAGACAGACAAGCAGACAAAACAGTGGGACAGCAGGAGAAAAGAGAGCAGGAACAGGCTGAGCGCAGCAGCACGACTGAGAGGAGGGTGTGAAGCAACACCGAGGTGCCTGCCTGGAAAAGGAAGCGGGGAGGAGCAGACGGTGAGACAGGGAGAAGGAGGACGAGGATGGTGTTTGAATAAATGAGAATGAAAGAAGAATAAAATAAAGCAAAGATGCAATGATTTACTTTTTTTTGTTATAAATAAAAATGTAAAGTTTTGATGTACATCAAATATTTATTTGCGTGGGCAGGCTTTCCAGGGGATTGTGAATGAATTTGATTTAAATGTGTTTGTCTATCAGCAAGGACATAAAAATTAGAAAGGACAAATAAGCTACGAGAAATGATTTATGTTAAACTTGTAAAAAAGGTCACTACTGTTTTCTGTCGTCTTTGTGCCACAGTCACATTGAATGAATTAGAATATTAGTTCCAAGGAGGCTTATTTGTCAGATTAAAAATTGCTTTTAAACTCAACGATGTTCAAGTAGGTATTAAACATTTTTTTTCATTAAACCATCTGCATTAGCAAGATTTTTTATTGGTCTGTTAGAATATTTTAATCTTAAAAGCCATGTTTTTATTAACTGTAAGAAAGAAATCACCATTATCATCAGCTTTAAAACATCAGCCTGTGTGGAGTTGATCTATATGTATTTTACTTATGAGCTGAGTTTTTATTTATATTTTACTTATATACTAACTTTTCATTAATACTCTAATTTATTTAATGTCTCTGTACATTTCTACTGTATTTCAGTTTATTATTAGTTAAACATGCCACATAATTAGACAGCTATTCTATTATCTATTCATGCCTAAAGGAATTCTCTTAAAGCAAAGGTTTTTCTTTCATTTCTTATCTACATCACAAGGAAACAGATGAATAACTCATGATAAATCTGATGATGTTCCACAGACAAAACAGATTTGAACTTCTTGAAGATTTAAATAGATAGGAAAGTAACACACCGTGCAACCTTCAATTCAATAAGAAAATAAATTTTTAAACATCTGGGAGAAGTTTAATGCAGAGTTAGTGCTCTGTAAGACACTCAAAAGTTGGAATCTTGTTTTATAGCCCTATTAAATGTTAAATTCAGCATCTGAAAATGGAACTCGGATATCACAAGTGCTATACTAAGTGCATCCTAAATTGACAGGCCAGGCAGAGGAAGCAGCGACCAGAAAAGCAGCAGAACATCACCTTCACCAACTGTGTTTCAAAGCAGATTGGGTTAAATCTGAGAGAGGGGCTCAAGTTTAATTTGCTGGCCTCAGCCCCTAAAAGCAATTAAGGATAACTGGATATTATTTGTAGAAAAGTATTTGAAAATGATTCAAACTCAAACATGAACAAAAGTTAAACTTGCAGCATCGTGGTAACGTGACTGACTCTTCGACCTACACCTCTGGCTACACCATCATCTACCTCAAAGCAGCAGATATGAAGATTATTATTTGCACCTTTACAAGTTAAAGTTCCCAGTTCCTTTAATCTGTTATTTCATA
The DNA here is from genome assembly GCA_010277075.1 of Poeciliopsis retropinna. NCBI lineage: Eukaryota > Metazoa > Chordata > Actinopteri > Cyprinodontiformes > Poeciliidae > Poeciliopsis > Poeciliopsis retropinna. The sequence goes on along the minus strand of VMRM01000014.1, from coordinate 11,685,923 downwards.
CATGCAGAAACAGTTAAATCAAATTTCTTGAAATTCAATTTTATCTGATCAGGTATGTTTGCCTTTTTCTGTCCAGTTTCCCTAACTACAGGATTCATTCAAAGCTGTGACATACAGGCACGAGTTTTACACATGATCAGACAGAAAAGAAAAAAAAAAAATCCAGCCCACAACCTTAAGTATATAAATGTTTCAGCTGAACACGGCTGACTGACATCAAACTGATGCAGAGTGGAATAAGTGACAGACAGCTGCTGCTCGGGAAAATGACTGGCAAGTGAGACATTCACAGGAAGTGAAAAGTGACATCAGTCTGTCACCAAATGGCTGCTAGAGTTGCGGGGGTAATGGAGTCTTTCTGAAAGACAGATATTTATCCATTTACTTAATTAGTATTGTAAAAAATATTCTGTTTTTCTTGATAATAATTATTGTTTTTCCTTTGTTTTACATGTTACACAATCACAGCATGCTCTTGTTACTTAGTTCTGTTGCTTCACTCAGCTTCTCCCTGGTTTCACTTCATTCTGCTCAACTTCACACATTACTCACACTCATATTGTCATGATCTACCCTCTTCTGTCTTCCTTTATTTCCACATATCCTGACTCTCTCATGCTGTCTCTCTGATGCTGACTAGAGGTCAGCAAACTGTTTCTCAAGGTTATTCCTGCCCAGGATCTGCCCTCCTTACACCAGGGTGGCCAACAGGATGTGACAGCTCAGTCCCAGCGGGAACCCGACAGACTTTTAATGCCTCTAATCACCAACATCCCAGGTGGATCGAACTGATGGGCACCCTTTGTATTCGTCCACTGCGGTCCATTATTAACAGTCAAATACACGGATTGACAGACCGGAAAAACCATTGAAACAAGTTTTTGGTTTTCATGGTTTTTATTCTTGCTTTAATGATGTCCTAAAGATAAAAGGGTTTCAAGTTGAAAGTCCAGCTTTAAAGAGCTTTTCAGTTGATGTTTCTGACTTAAAAAATGTGTCACAAATCTAAGAGATATCACAACATTTTTAATTTATAAGCACTCCTGTGCTTACAATAGCACATAAACTAAGCCATAAATGGGATGAAAGACAGACAAATCAAAAGTGTTGCAAGAAACAACTGAACAACTGCATGGATCAGAAATTCACGCTGGTGTTGGAGCTTCTCCAGGTATTTAACATGCTGAGTTTAAGAAATGTTCATTAGTGTAGAGAGAATGTCTGCATAGTTATTGCAAGAGATTAGAAAATGCTGTGGTCATTGCTACATTTGTGGTTGTTGGAGAACTTTGTAACAATGGTTTTGTAGCATATTTGTGGTATAATGTTTTTTCAAGTTGCGATGTTCATTCTGCAGTTTTAAATATTCAAAAAATTATGACAATTTCTGAACTTGCCTTGAAGAATTACATGCCAGTCAGGGGTGTTAAAGTGAATAAAGGCCTAATTAATTCCAATTTCCTTTACCTTTACAGAAAGATCAAAACTTTTCCTGTTTGTGTCAAGTCCTTCAGTCAGTTTGGTTTGGAATGCAAAATGCTGTGCCGTGGTTTGCTAGGAAAAGAAAAACTCACAATCACACAATAATAATTCATACAGAATCCCTCACATCCTCTCCAGGTCTCACTGAAGAAATAGCCATAGAAATTTAATTTTACCATCAGAAAGGACACCTCAGACACAAAATTAAAAGTCATTATTTGTGACTGATGACAAAAAATATATATATTATAATAATACTTTGCATTTTTTATGCAACTGTGTAATAATGTACATCCATTGGCATTTATCAGTCCTATCCATCCTTCTCTTTCAATAACCCACAGGGTGGATTCTGCACATAAAACAATGCCTTATAGCTGTAATATTGTAAATGTTAAAAATACATTTATATGATTTTTTAACAAAACATACCATTAAAAGGCTTTGACAGCTCTACTTTCAGGTGCTCCGCCTGCCATCTGCAAATCAGATGGCAATGCAATCAAACCTTAAGCTGCAACAAAGAGGCATACACACATTGTTCAAATAGCAGTGGGAGTGTAACTGAAAGATTCCTGTGGTGTTCAATAGCTTCAGTTAGCTTGGATTCACCCATTGCTCTGGAAAACTATAGTTAGCTGCAGATTTATCCATCTGCCAGGGAGGCTTGTCAATGAAAGGGTGGAAGATACACTTCCCTTGAGTAAGTTAGCCTTTAATGACGAAGGGGCTGGCAGGAGAAAGATGATTAGAAAATTAATTATTTATCAAAATGCTACTAAAAATTTCCCCCCTGAAAACTGAAAAATTGGAAAGGAGTCATTAAGGTTTAAATTGAATATTCTGAACTTTGAATCCAGAGCTTTTTATGAAGACAGGCTTGTGTGGAAATGAGCATGTTCATTCTGATGCACACAATACGCTACAATGTGTGAACATTTTCAGCTTCTGTCTCTTTTTCACACCAGGGTTGCTGATCACTCAAAATATACATATAGCAATGCTTCAGAAATCACAATAATCCACTGATGATTCATCATACTCTAATCTTTGCTGTCTTAGTTGTATTACGTGGTTTTAAAAAAGATGACCTGATATCTTCATGGTGTTCGTTGAGTTTTTTCTTCTTCACAACTCTCTTAGAAGTCTCTTAAAAGTTCCTGTTAAAGCTAAACTGACATTTGACAACGCGTGTTGTCAACGCTTCATTATACTGATCTCTTATCAAAAATCTCAAAATCAAAGTCACATTATGAACTGTTTCTAAAACCTTTGAAACCGTTTGTGATTATTGTGTTGTCACAAACAAAAGGAGAAGATGGCAGGAAGTGAGTAATGCAAGAAGATGCTGCGAGATCTTAGAAAACAAGATTAACAGTGTGGATGCAGATCATACAGGACAGTGCCTTGCAAAAATAATAATACTCCTTTAGCCTTTATACATTGCATTATGATACAACATTAAAATGTAATGCATTTTATTAGTATTTTAAACTATCCTCTCAAAATGTCCTGCAAAGGTTCTTGTAATATAAAAAGGAACAATAGAACAAACAAGTAAAAAAATAAAAATCAACTTCAATGTGACATTAATAACATGTACAAGTAAACTGAAACCAAATAAACCTTTGAGAAAATTTATTTAAAAACTGACCAGTTTCAGTTTGACTTTTACTGGATAAAAATATATTTTTATTTGTTTTGAATTAGACTTTACACCTAAACAATTATTTTTTTCACTGCATAATGGGAGTGTAAACATTTTGCTTATTCCCAACAAAACAATAATAGTTTTTGTACTGACATTTATATCACAAGCACAACTGATGTGAACAATATTAATAAATACTATTTGGCATAAATGATTTTTAAGTGATGTTGTATTTCAGCACCATGGACAGAGACACAAAGATTGTATTTACAATCAATGTTTGAGACCATGTCCCTTCAATGTACACAACAAAATCTCAATGCAAACCTCCCGAGCCTCGAAAGGCTCAATTACACATTTCCCTGTTGTTGTTTCACAGAGAAAACCTTCACATGACCAACTAAACCGAAACTGAACTGTGATCACACTCTTCTGCTTCACAGCGAGATTCACAGCTAGCACATTAGGTCCTTGCTGCTTTCGGTGACAAAGACCCATTGTGAGTTTTTACAAATGTTCCTCATTCATCAGTCAGGTTGAGATATGTTCTGCTCAACAACCACATGTTTTTAAGTTCCAGGACTATGTATTTTCCAGACACACGGTGTCATTTTACAGCACAATCAAGTAACTATGTTACAATCAGTTGTTATAACAATTCTGTATATCTCAAACAAAGCTCAAAAGAAATTTTACTTTACCATTTAATGCCTTGAAATTGGGCTCCTGTCTTTAATCACTTTAGCTCTTACCCACACTGCCTTCTGTATGTCGTTACAACATTACTCCTCCAGTAAGTTGTACATTGAACTTAAGTGTTAATAATTAGCTAACACTAGGTGTTTGCCAATTACTGCTGCCACTAGTCTGATGGAGCTGAATGGGCACCGGGGTGGAGGGGTTCTCTTAGAGGCAGAAGCTCAGCTGAAAACTGCAGCTTTGTGGAGAAGCTGTGTCGAAAAGCCCTCAGTTCCACCATGAGATTAGGCACTACCGAATGGTTTCTATGGAAAATTTAAGGATTTCCCAAAAATGCATGAAAAAGCAACAATCCAGGTGTGTTTTTGATGAGTGAAAAACATTATAAAATGATATAAAGCTGTAAAAAAAAAAAAACTCTAATGCCCTCCCTCTTTAAATATAATTTAGCTTTGAATGCAAGTTAGAGTAATATCACTATGTGAGATACAGTGGTTAGAACATGTCTGAAGGACATTTCGTTTAATGAGGCGCAACCACCAATAATCATGCTACCGTCCTGAATGGTTTCAATCCTTTGCTTTTACTGCCGCCCTTTGAACGTTCAGACGGCCACTAAAAGTCAAGATGGCTTTAAAACATCCTCCTTTAAGCTCTGATTTAAGTCTTCAACATACCATCAAGCCAAATAATGTATAGCAAGGCTCAAGGTCTCATTCAAATCTTATCAGTTGCCATAGAGCCGTGCCTTATGTTGCAGATTTTTCTCTTCTTTTATGCAGATTGTATTGGATTATTTTTCTCTGTCCTCTCTACTTACACACACACACTCACTTCAACTGCTACTAATAGGGGTTTATTTTTAGCACTAGTGAGGGGTGTGTATACACATGATGGATGATGGTAATGCTTCACGCATTTCTCGTCGAGGGAACAGAGGTGGGAGAGAGACGAAGGGGGAGAAGGTTGAAAGCAGTTCAAGGAGTTGGCCTGTAAGAGATGACACACGCTGAGAGAATTTTCACAACATTGTTACGGAGGTGCGGCACAAAAGGCTAGTAGGACAGAGGGGAAGGTCATGACTTCCACCTGAAATGTAGCCTGGTGCAGCGAAGATCTTGCAGCTGAAGATCAACAGATGATTATTCTTCATTCAGGAGCTTAACAGCAAGATATAAAACAAATTTCTGTTACAATGCAACCCAACCAGATGAAAAGACCAATTTATTAGCATAAATTTTCTAGTTTCTTGTTTTTCCCTTGACTTTACTCGAAAGAGGATCGAGGAATGTTCTCAAGGGAGAGAAGCCTGTAGCCACCTATAAATCATTTTGATTACAAGGAGACACTGCAGACAGCACAATGATGTAAGGGGGGTTAAAGACCTGACAAGCAGCGCAAGTGAAAGCAATGACTTAATCAGCCTGGGACAAAGTGAAATGTGAACAGCATGGAACAGATTAGGGTAAAACAGTGCAAATGGTGCCAGGGAAAACAAAGGATAAGAAAGCAAGCAACAGATACACATAGGGATTATCCAGCATACACAGAGAGCACAAATATCTACTAACCAACTGTCGCTTTTCCTTTAATAACCTGATCTGAAATGCCACTGCTTGTGTGTAAAATTGGCAGTACATTTCAAAACAGAGGTGTTATTTTTATATGCAAAGCTTCAAATAGGATTTTTTTTCTACATGCTTTGACCTTCTGGAAGGAGTTTATTTTTAGGCCACCTTTTTTTAATCCTTATTGTGAATGTGTAAAGCAGGCGGTGTCAGTAGCAGACAGAAACAGATAATTCAGGTGAGAATCTTCACGTGTCTGGCGACAAAAACAAGCGTGTGCTCAGATGTGATAAAACCACATCCCTGTGCACGGCTTGTCCCTCATCAAGCTGTTCCTTGTTTTGTCAATGCGTCTTTTTATCACTAAATTACAAACACAAAGAACTGCCACAACTCTGTTTGTACATAGTCAAACAATAATCTTTAATGAAGCAGAACGGAATCTGTTAAATGGATGAAAATATGTCTTCTACTTTGCTGAGAAAGTTACCAAAACACAGAGCTCAAGCGCTGCTTCCTGCCGAGTTTTCATATTGCCCATTATGCACTGATATGAGAGATCACCCAGCCCAGCCGGGCACAGTGTCTCCTCCTCTCCCCCACTGTAAAGCATATAAGCTGGAATAAGTTATCTTTATGGTAATGAACAATTCCTTCACACTGTGAGTGCCATTACCACACACTGTGTTATGACTTACAACTGTGTTTGCATGCAAATACAGCAACAAATGTGAATCCAAACCAAACTCCCTGCAAGCTCTTCCAGAACAACCACTGGGAGTCTATGTTTAGACGTATTGCTTAAAGCTGAATTATGTAAAAAAAAAAAAAAAAAAAAATTCCCTAAAGTAGCATCAAGGCAAAATTTAATAAAGTCTAATAGATAGGGGATATGAAGAGGTACAACTTACTAAATTATGTCACATAAAAGTACATTTATTTCAGTAAATTAATTTAAAAGGATTATACAGAGTGATATTCCAGGTGGTTATTTCTATTAATTTAATGATTATAGCTGGGAGACAAAGTAGTTTTAAGAGTTTCTCAGAAAATAATAGCATTATATACAACCAATGAAAAACTACATTTTGAACTACTAAATAATTTGTTCGTGTGCCGTACAATCTATGCACACCACTTGGTCAGAGCTCTATTTTCATGACTTACTGCAGAAATTCAGCCTGTGGCTCAAATTAAGTGTTCAGGAAGCCCAGGTTGCCTTACAACTGCAGTATGTAACTTTCATAAAAATATGCTTTTTATATATATTTGTTAAAACTGTTCCCATATCATGACAGTATAACATGAGATGCAACCTGTGAAAAAAAATAAGTCCCTCATCCTTCTTCCTGTGATCCCACAACCATCTGTAGAAATGCACCACGTGGTCAAAAATAACCAATCAGAGCCAAGAAGGTCTTAGAGCTGTCAATCAAGCTCAAGCAAGTGGATTTATAAAAAAAAAAAAAAATCCCTTCTGAGTATAATTACTGAAGTAATTTACCTTTTTATGTTTTACAGATACTTTGTATCTGCAAAAATTCTTTGATATGAAGACATAAAGGTTCTGAAATATTGTACAGAACCACAGAAATTGCATAATTTTTCTCAACTTTTAGCATCGCCCTGCATGCAAAGTGCCCTTGTGACACCAACTAGACACAAATGCAAGCAAATGGATTCCTCTCTGACTAATGGTGACAGTCCTGGAGAGTTTTCCTGTCACAAATAGGGAAAAAAAACGCAACACGTCAGATACACACATACACATATTATCTCTTTCTATGCACACACACATGCATGCGCACGCTCACGCACACATAGACAAAGCACATCAAGCTCCACATCTCTATGGTAAGACTGTGGCTCAGACTATATTTTATTCATAAATGAAAGGCCTGATAACAAAATCTCTTTGGTCAGAGTCACAAGTGAGCTGCACAGAAAATCAACTTCAAAGTATGAAGCTGAAAAATAAAAAAAACAGGATCTGAAGAAATGTGTGTGTATTTCTGTCTACCTGAGCCAATGTGTAAATTTACACTTAAATTTACATACATTTAAGTTCAAGCTACACCTTTGTAGTTCAAAGGTGTTGAACTACACCGCAACAGAGGTGAAGCTACACAATAACACAGTAATTGTGTAGCTTTTATTATTTGCTAATTAAAAGCTAAAACAAATTTACATGAACACTGAAACCCAGTTTCACAACAGAAATCTGAGCTCTTTCAACAAATGATTAAAAGGTTGCGATGACATTCTTCTCCAAAAAGAAGAATGTAATTAATTCTTCACCTTATACGTCTTCTCTGAAGTCCTTGTGAAACACTAATGTCGGAAGCACTAGATTAGATTTTAAAAATTGCAATGTCAAATACAATGTAGTCCTATTGTGTTTGTTGGTTCTGATTAGCTGTGCACCACTCCTAAAACTGACAGCTTAGTTGAATGATTAAATTCACAAAGATCAATCCTGAAAATGATAATTGTGTTAATTTTCACAACAGGATACAGAGTCTGTTATATAGTTATTTATATATTTTAGTAAAATAGATTTTAGTCTAACAAATGTATTTGCTTTTCAAGATTGTACAAGGCATATGTCACAAAAAGGGTGGAAATTATCATCACATTTTATGTCGTACAAAATCTTGGCTTTGTTATAAGGGTGTGTACACTTTTGACTGCGCATTTACTCACTTAATTTTTTGTCAGCATAAATTTTCAGATTTTACTCATCACATCTTTTAATGTAGGGCTGAAACTTCTTCTTAATGAACACATTGCATGAGAAACTGTAATAATAATCAGTGGGGAGTTGTGACAAAGACCAAAGATTCTGCAGAAAAAAAGAGGCACCTGCTCTGGACGTTCAGACTGTTTATCTTAGATAAGAACTCAGCTAAAAAGCTCACACTGTGATAATACCCTAAGAGGTGGTATGTTTGTACAGCATGTTTGTGTAAGATGTTGCACGTTCTATAGTTGTGTGTGGGGAAGGAGAAAGGAGTTAAGTAGAATTCAGAACATCCCTAATTATACTAAACAGAGATTGTCCCACTAGTGTGCAACATAAACAGTGCTTTAGGGCAGATGAGGAGAAGAAAAACACACATACACATGCACAGATTGGCTGGGCTGTATTACCCTGATGGAGACTAATGACTCATACTAATTAGCAGGCAAACTGGGATGAAACAAAGGCAGGTAATTATATTTGATTGTGATCAATAATGCAAACATACACAACATTAGCTATACAAGATTAAATTCCTGACCCTAGGTATTTTTGTGGGGAAGACAAATACTTGCAAGTACTAATTAAAGACAGGTGTAAATATCCTGTGCTGCAACAGTCAGAAGATAAATGGATAATTGGAAAACCAGGAAATTTTTCAGACACGTTGGACTAACTTTATATAGTGAGGAAACGTGACAAAACCTATTACTGACAGGGGAGTTTCATAATGTCATGTTTTTTTGCACAGTATAAACTTCTGTTACAATCATACACCTTTTGACTACAATGTGTATTCTGTCTCTCCAGGCTGGACTTAAATGGCACGTCCCTCAGCACTTCTGTACGGCCAAAAATGCCACAGTTCTCAAATACCAAACTCTGAATGGCCTTGATGAAATCCCTATGTAGCAGAGCCATTATACAGTTCAGCCCTCCCTGGCTCCTGCTGCACTGAAGCAGACATCTCTCTCCCTCTTTTTCTCTCCATCTCCCATTGGAACAGACACGCAGGAGCCAGTAGTCATGGTAACTCCATTCTGGGTAAACTTAAGGATGCGTATGTGCATACACACTGTGTTTTTTAATAAATACTTCATGGATGGGATTAAATGGGTTTGGTGACAGCAGTAGCTGGTTAGCTGTTTAAAGAGCAAGTAGTTTGTTTAGCAAGCATAATGACTAACTCCAGTTGCATTTGTGATAAAGTGTGAGTGTCTGCATGTGTGTGTCACACTAAGTGAGTCTATGTGTAAAACACCCACCAGATGTCAGATTTTATTATAGCATTTTTTCCACCATGCCTTACATCTTAACGAGCAACAAATGGCAAATTACCCTAAGCTAAGAATCTTTCAGTTTATTTCTTGTCATTACAAGAAAACAAACATTTGTTCTTTTTATACTGAAAATATTTTTGAAAAACAGTTTAATTAGGAAATATCCTAAGCTGCGCTGCGGCTCTAACCTCTGTGGTGGTTAGGCTTGGTGCATTACAGCAAGAAGGTCATGAGTTTGACTCTCAGCAGGGGCCCGTTCTATAAAGAATCTGAATTGGGTTTTCTCTTATGTCTCTTGTTCCGCCTTCAGTGCAAAGGCATTAATGCTTTTGAAGTCTGTGGGTAAAATAAATGCTTTTGCACTGAACCAAATGTCAAGTTAACTGGTGCTGGGAATTTGCCTTAGATATTAGTGCACACAAACTGGACAATTTATCTCCTGAGTTTCTCTAATGGTTTTGTTCAGGGTTTTGTTCTAATGGTTTTGCCACTCACTCAGAAAATGTTTGGAAGGGCAGCATAGATAGCAACATTTAGGAATGCATCCTAAATACTCTAAAGAAGTGTTTTTTGTTTTTTCAGCAATTTTTCAAAAATAAAATGTACTTTTAATATTTAGACAATTACATTTTTACTTTTAGGATTGCCTCTGTTGGACATGTTCTAGCACCAGTTGTCATGAGGCAGACAGGAATACGAAGACTTAAGAAGTCTTAGGTTTGAAAGGTTTGTCTGTTAAGTTACAAACATTCACAGTAAATTGGTGAATTGAAGATAAACACAATATATACAATGTTTCAAATGAAGATCATTGCAATCTATAACATAAGAGGCAGTGCTCTTTTTAGTCTTATCTCCCCACACTGTAACAGTAAAGATCCACTAATGTACCACGACAACATCCAAACACGTGCGGGTTTCATGTGTTTTTATTTCTGAATGAAGAGAAACAGCAAAGAACGAGTAGATTAGGTTCTTTATCCAAAACTCTCCATGATAATAACAGTACAGGAATAGCTTGTAATCATTGCAGGCATTAAGCTCATTTTTAATCAGCAGACTGCAAAGATTTCCAGCTTCCGGTGGTAAAAGTGCCGATTGATTGACAGGTATGGCAATCCATTGCATCATATATTCTTGTGCTTTGCGACACGATAGTCTAATAATGCTGTTATGAAGGCCACCATGGATTTAACAATGTTACTACACACTATATAAATATTACAGGGAGAGTCAGGTGAGAGGTAAGGGTTGAATCTTTTATCTACTAAGAGAGCAATTATTTGTTGTCTTACAGTTTCAATAAAAGCAAAGTCTGCAGTGCCATGTTAAGTTCAAATTGGATTTTTCATCGTAAAGTGAAGCTTAATGTACAGAAAGAATATGTATTATGTATTATCTCTGAGTCTTATGGTGAAGAAGGTGTTTGTCTCTGTTTTGAGTGGTGTTTTTTCTTATGAAGGCAAGACATCAAAACCTTACTGAACCGTGACTCTGTGTGCTGTTATGGCCCTATTAGATGGTCAAGTAGTTAGCTACTAAACTAAAAGCCTTATATTGTTGCATTTGTGATACACCTGATTTATTATAGTTCCTCTCCAAAACTTTTATAAGAAAACTCTACTTAAAAATAAATTTCTCCAACTTTCTTATGCACATGACTAAAAGTTTAACAGAGACTCATCTGAATGTGACTATACTCTTTTAAGTGGTTTCAGTCCAGAATTGCAACTTTTTTGTCCCCTGAGTTTTTATTTTACAAACCTAACTTTGAGTGTATACATCGGCATAATGATGCAGCAGCAATGTGAGGAAAATATTTTGAAGAGATACAGTTTTAGATGAGAATTTATGTCAGAATAATCGGATAACAAATGGAAGCTTAATAAGTGAGTTGGACGAAGGTTGTATGGAAATATTTTCAATTTATGACATCAAAACCTTATCTGCATAATATGAATGTAAGCTGAATGTAAGTTCAACTTACACTTACAATACACTTTCCCAGTGCACAGTGGGAAAGTGTATTGTCACTTTCCCACTCATTGGTAAAGTGCTAATACATAAAACTCATGACATAAAATAATCACAATAATGGGTTCACACAGATGAGACTAAGAAATGTTTTTAGAATTTTGAACTTCTTTTTTTTCTCTCTTCATATAAACAAGATTTTACAAATCACAAGTGTCTTTGAAAATCTGCAGTCCATGTAAAATAATCCAGGCCAATATTTGAAATAAATTGAAGTCTTTTTGTTTGTCTAATCTAAGGATTAGACAATGAAAAAAAAACAAATAATTGTCTTGCACATCAACCACAAGCGTGTTTTTTATTAAAAAACTTCCCCTTTTAAATAACCTACACTGGAGTCAATTTAAACCTAACATGTATACACCCTGCCACTATGATAAAACTGACACATTTATTCTAGCACATAAGTGTGCTAGGATTTACCACATTTATGTGCATGAACTAAAATTATATTAAACTGTATGAGTTTAGAAAATACTTTTATTAGTAGTAGACTCTATCAAGCCTGCGCACCGTCAAATCGTTGGCATCAAGCAAAGAAGACATCGAAGGAGATTGTTGAAACTACTAAAACTGATTTGAGAACTCTCTAATGAATTATTAAAAACTGGAAGGAGAGTGGGCAACCATCACCTTTGAGAAGCAAATGTGGTTGGAAAAAACACTGAAGTTTGTTGATATTAAGTTGAAGACAGTGAAACTCAGGACTTTATTTAATAGTGAAAGTCAGAACATTCCCACAAAATCAATGTAAAGGGAACTCAAGGGATTCTCGTGTAGCCATAAGAAACCCACTAATTAGTGAGACTAACTGGAGAAATAAATTACAAATTGCAAGGGAGAATAAAGATTGGATGGTAGAGCAATATAAGAAGGTCCTGTTATCTGATGAGTCCAGATTTACCCTCTTCTAGTGATGCGCACAGCAGGGTGGGAAGAAAGGCAGCTGTCGTGATGTTCCCATCATGTCTAGTGTCTAAGACTGTGGGTGCAATACTGTAATCTGTGGTTGCTGCAGTTGGTCAGGTCCAGCAACATTATAAGGTCAGCCACTACCTAAATACTGAGTGAGCAGGTTATTCCATAGACAAAGTCTAGACCTTGCAAACTCCGAAAATTTTAACCACAAAACCGGATTGGCGGAGATGCAATCACGAAGCTGCTCAGTGCATAGAAGGTAACAATCAGCAGCACCAGGAACACATGTATTAACTTTTGGAGCAGAATGACCCTGATTTCACAGCCCTGCAAGCACCACGTGTCTCTCACGGACACACACACAATGATGAGGCAATAAACGGTGCAGCTCTGCTCAGTTCTGATAGAGTTACAGTTTTACGCAGGAAAATACATGTCCTCCATTACTACTAGGCTTTATCCTTTAATATTTTGCATCTTGGTGGTCATCCTGTTGTTTCTGTTCTCCTCTGCACACACAAAAAGCAATGACACAAACTTATTTCATACTTTATTAACCAGATGTTGTCAGACAGCTTGGGGAGCAATTCTTGTTGAGGGCAACTAAGAAACTATTTCATTTGTATTTCAAAATGTATTTCAAGCCTGAAGCTAAGACATTCTCCTTCATAGTCATGGCTTTCACTTTCTTCATCTTATAAAGACTTGTGATTTGTGACAGAAAAACTTTAACAGGAAAGATGGTCTCATTTTAATGCAACAAAATCTTGTGACTTGAGAGCTTTTTACACATCTATTATAAAACAATTGTAGACTGTCCGCACTTTATATTTTTGGGTGTGTGGCTCTAGCAGCCGTCTGTAAGTAGGTGGACAGTGGGCAACAAGAAGAGAAGAGGAAACACAAAAAGCAAAGGGCCCAGACAGAATCCCAAGCCCAGGACAGCTGAATTGAGGACCTTTGGTGCCCGAGCACACGGTGTGCCAAACCTAACCAGCTGATCCAAACACCTCCTCAACTGTGATTTTATTTCCATTTAGTTTTATATCACCGTTTTCATCAAGAATTCTTCACACTTATGCACATATGTCTAGGTGCTGCTTTCACAGCACAGACATGAGGCACTGCAAATGCCAAAGCTTGAGCAGAAAAGATGAAAAGTCGATGTCGAGGTGATCAACATATATGTTGAGTTCCCATTCGCACACTGATCTGTGGACAAGGTCATCAAAATACAGCTTTATCTCTATCCAGCTGGGATTCGGTAGAACCGTCTTTTGCTATTGTGATTTTCTAAAGACGATGGGCTGCAGCTTAATATTACTCAGAAAAGGTAAAGAAAAAAAAAAGTGGGGGGGCAGGGGGGCTTAAATTGCGCAGTAAGATGTCAACGTGCAATGTTACAGAAATTGTTTACTAGTCAAGGACACTTAACTCAGCCTCAGGTGGACATACTGGGATTTAAAGAAATAAGATGCTGAAAAAAATAAAGCAATTTACTAATCTTAACGGTGGTAATCTCAGTTTGCAGATTTGCATTATAAAGTTTCCTTGATAGAGCTCTAAAGCAGAGGAGGATGAGGATGTGAGAGTTGTAGTCACACTGAGAGCTGGATAAAAGACAGGATTTTTTTTTACTCCTCTGAGACTTCCTCAGTGGAGGTGGGATGCCACATACTTTCAAAAAGAAGGCAGGGGGAGAGAAGGACAGAGCAGTGAAGGAGGAGGGGAGTCAAAAGAGAGATTGAAGGAAAGAGTGAGTCCATTGAAGCCCAGCAGCTTTCTGATCCTGTCTCTGCATACTGAGAGCTGATTCAATTAATATGCATAATAGGAAAGCAAGTGTGAAAATCTACTGTAAAATCACAAGAAGAGATCTAGTACACACACAGCGCAGCTATTAATGACTAGCGTCTTTAAGCTGTTTGATGTCAAAGCTTTGTTAGTCTCACAGCCTGGAGATGAAACAAAGCACTCAAATGGACTGCATACAGACGGATGCACACACTTGCACTCTTTGAAATAAAAGTACACAAGCTTAGAATGTTTGCTTAAATTAACAAGGCTGCAGAGAATCTCAGCTACAGAAGCAAACTGATCCAAACATCTCTGCTAACTTTAGGAGTCCACTTGAAATCAAGAAGCGGACAAACTGGCAAACCTCTCAGTGTTGAAAGTTCAAGTTTTTCTAGGTGCCTACCTTGAGTGAGCGTTCCCATAAGAAAGCGGTAGAAATACCGAGCCACCTTGGTGAACTGCCTCTTGCACCTTTTCCTGCATTGGCTCATCTTGGTGCAGCAGTGGATGTGTGTGATGATAGTGGTAATCACTGGTGGTGTTAGTCGGCTGATCTGTCCAAGGAAGCAAGCTTCCAGGGTAGGAGAGGAGGAACGAAGGACTGGTTAATGTGAGTGTATGGGAGTCTGATTGCTGCTGCTTCTCTCCCTTCTCCTCACTCACCCCTTCTCCTTCTTCTCAGTGTTGTCTTCTCCCACCCCCCTCTTTCGTTCTCTTGGTTCTTCTCTCCACCTGTAGGGCGCTCACTGTCAATCAGCAGGCAACGCTCTGTCTCCTCCCCCTCATGGTCTGAAAAGCCCTCTCCCGGCCTCTCATTGGATGGCAACTGAGTGTGGCGGAAAATTACGGACCGGCACACATAACAGAGACGGTGTGTGTGTCTGCGTGTGTGCGTGAGTGAGACAAATACTACGAAGAGGCCGGATTGAGTGGCAGGTGGTGATTTTTCTCCTGCTGCATGCTTCACACATCTTTTTCATGCTGTTCTTTTCTATTTTTCCTTCTATTCGTGCCTCATAAGGATGACAGCATGTGAGACAGCGTGTGTATGCGTGAGCCGGTGGGAGGCTGAGTAAAGTGACAGACTAAAAAGAAAAAAAAAAAAGCAAATATATTAATTTACATCACACTGCCTCCTTACTCATTACCCATGTTCATAACACATGGAGGAAAATTCAGTTGTAAGGATGAGCAAAAGATGAAAGTGAAAATATATGAAGAGGCAGGTATCTTGGTGGAGGTGAGGCAAAGAGAGAAACACAGTGGGGAAATAAGACTTGAATACATAATTGTTTTTTATTATGAATATCTATTTTTAATATTTATTTACATGAAGTTTACACAAGAGCTCAGTAATAACTCAAGCAATCCTGGTATACAGAGAGAGAGAAGAAACCAACTAAGTCCATAAATTATGTATAATGAAGTGTAATGACGGAAAAAGTATAACCACAATGAAGAAAATTGTGTGCAAATAGACAGAGAAAGCTAACAGCTGAAACCTGTTTGGCGTTTAGAAAGCAATCTTCTAAACCTTATTGTTGCAATGGTGTCACTGGCTGTATAGCTGTCTGTCTAAATTTATGAATATTTCAAGAAGAACCACTGCAGTCATAATTTGGAAGTAGAAAGAACAACATTTTATCATATTATAAGTATATTCAGAAAACCCTTTCAAGATTTCGGGGAAAAGAATCGACCACATTCAGAGTTTTAGGACTCATTTGTTTGATTTTTTTTCCCCCCAGATTACAAATATAGTTGGAATTTTAGTAATACAAAACATTGACAATTATTTTCCCTGCTGAATATAATGACTATATTTACTTCACTATGAAGTGCGGTAGATTTCAAAATGAAAAACGACAGAAAAAGAGGAAATTGTTGTACAAATACCAGCTCTCAGTGGCAGATGACAGGCTATGAGGCAACTGAGAGAAAATATGAGCTTTTAAAATCTTATGGGAGTGAGAAAGAAAGGCATTTATGTAAAACCTCTCCACCTCGTGATTCTGCTTTCAGTCTCTGAGCACTTTCAGAGTCACTAAACACGCAAACACATTTACCTTGTTTTCCCTGCTGTCACATTTTTATTGTTTTTCGCTCAAACAATAACTGCTCTCAACTGCTGCCACTCCACCTTTATCCTCTCTCCTTCTCCCTGATGCCGAATTAGAAGTGATTACTGTTACCACAGCAACCCCAGACCCAATGGATTTTTCTGGTACTCAGACCGGCAGATGTAAACACACACAAAAACACACAAAAAAGCCTTACAAATAATGTGCATGCACACCTGTTTCTTCTTCAAAATGCTTGTCCTCTCCATAAGCAGTCATGTTGTCGTCTAGGAGTCACAGAGGTCAAACTCCAGGCAATTACCAAACAGAGAGGATACCACACATACCAAATAAAGAACTGACATGACCGAAGGTGACACAGAATAAGGTGGTAGTTGTGATTTGAGCAAAGAAACCGAAGAACATGTTGGAAAGCGGTTTGCAACGTTTTATTGCAAATTATTTAAGCTAAAACAATCTACAGTGCAAAATGTCCATCTTAACATGTCACCGTTTTGTCTTCAGTGTCAGAATCCCTACAGCCAACTGACACTGTTGTTTAGCTCTCGTTACGTTATTATTAGAAGCGCCAATAGGACATTACAGAAAGGAGAGGGAGAAAAGGCTAAGTAATGTACCACAGCTCTGTCCATGAACTTGAAGTCAGCAACATAAGGTGGGTTAGATGGGAATAAAGAAGATGAGACAACACCATGGGTAAGATTGGCAGAGAGGTTGTTTAAAACTGTACATATTTTCAAGACAACTGGTGCCTTAAATCTCTCACAAAATGAAGGAAGATACAAAGGTCACTAAACCTGACATGACTTTGAAATTGCCTGAAATTAGGAAATCGAATGCCTGAAGAATTTGAGATTTTTATTTTATTTTTTTTACTTTTCTCTTAAAGAGACCATTGCTCTATATGTAGTACAGAGGTCTGTAAACTGCCTCCTATTCAGCCCCCCTATAGTGACTCTTAAATCACAAACAATGAGAGATAATGTTCCTTTCACTATTTTATCATTTTAGCAAACAAACTTTTTTTTTATTTCAAGATTATGCCAATAGGAGTAGTCAAAGATCCATCTATCTGCATGTAATAAGTAAAATGCTAAAAAAGAAACAAGTGTTACAATGCTGTGTTAACTGTGCAAGTGCAAGTGGGACCTCTATAAACAAAATTAACATAAAATAATATCATCCTCAAATGTACCCTGAGTAAAGGTCAGAATATGCTCAGTTTTTCCTTGTAAGACTATGTCATAAAAGATCAATTTATTTTAAGGCTTGTTGCAAGTATTTCACTGAGATGTCATAAGTGCGGAGAGCACACCAAGTGTCATACACATATAAATTAATACATTTTTAAAGATTTTTTCTAAACCCAATCTGCTTCAAGCTTATTTCTAGCTTTAGAGAAAGAATAAAGACATAAACCTACTTTGTGAAGAGTTTTTAGATAAACTCGTACCTAAAAAGATTTATTTAAAACCGCTTTTAGACAATTTGACATAACTGTCTAAAAGTTATGTGACAGATCTTTTCCTGATTTGTTTCAAGATCAGGCAAAGATCTTTAAATGTGAGACTGAAAAAGCCTGCTTGTAACCTTCTTGTAAAGTGTGAGCTCAAAAGCTAAAGGGAGGGCTAAAAATAAATCTGATAACAGAAAATTATTAAATAGTTGAAAATCCTAAAAGTCTCATTTTATCTAGTAGGAAGTAATAAGTGGCTGTAAGTAACATTTCAAATACACTTTTTTGTTTGTATTAATTGGCTCATTGAAACAATCAGCACTTTTTTTTCATGTACTCATCTGTGCCAGGCTTTTGGGTTAATTAAGATATTTTCTACAGCGACAGTAAATAAAATATTGTTTTTACTAGTATATTTTTCAAAGTATACTAGTAAATGAGTAATGAGTAATGAGGTCTTGTTTGATGTTTGAGCTGCAGATGGACTGAGAGCAGGTATCTAATAGTTAGTCTGAAGATACGCTAGCCAAGCAATTTCATTTAAAAAACAGTGAGCATGGTGAGCCATTTTACTGAAAGCACTTTTTTGTGTTGTGAACAGCACAGTGTGATACACTTACAGCAATTGGGAAAAGCTATAAAAAGTGCAGGGGAGTAAATGGCACTCAGGGATTTGTTTTGGTGTCATTTATGCTAATTGGTTATGTGGAGCTAGAAGCTTTTTAATCAGTCCAAAGTTTCACTGATCAGGCATCAATTTATGATCACGGAGAGGAGAAGTGAATACCGCTGATTCTCTTTGCACCACATCTACTAATAGGAAGGAAACATAATTCAAACCAGACAACTCATTTTCCCATTGCCTGAAATTAGACTTAACGTTTCCTAAGTAATGACAAAATTATTTATCGTCATTTTTAATTTGATTCGTTAAATTTAAAAATACATTGAGATAATTTATTAGCGAACATTCTGATCTAGAATGTTCACAGAAGGTGCAGGGTAAGAGGCAAGAATAACAGGCAACCTGGACTAATTGGATCAGAACAGCTTTGAAATTGTGTGCAAAGGTCACCATTTGTCAGAAGTGGTTCGAAAAGGGAGTAGTGAGGATTGGGAACAGAATCATGGGGTCCCAAGGCTCGCTAATGCTCATGTGGTTGTTTACAACTGATGAGATGATGCAGTTTAAATTGCAGAAAAAGTTAATGCTGAATATGAGTGAAAGGTGTCAGATTACACAGCACATAGCATTCAAACATTCAAAAAATAATTGTTTAGTTGATAGTGACAATATTTTATGTTTTTTGAGAAACCCTGCACCTTCTGTGAGTTTTTAAATGCTGATTGAATGTGAAGGTTTCCATCAAAAATATGTTGTGTGTTAATTTGGAATTTTGAGTTTTTGAAACTGGGAGCAGAAATTATTTATTTCTTGATTACTGTGGATGACTCGTCTTAAGTCACTGAACGTGAAACAGGACCTACTTTGAGATTTATTTGATTGATAAATATCTGCCTTGTGAGACATTAAAGAACCAAATAAACTGGTTAATTAGGTTTTAATGACATAGACAGACACAATTTTATTGCAAACCCCTATTGCCACATAGTGGTGAATGAGGTAAAGCAGTCCTGGGTAAAACTGTAGCACAAAAACTTCCGATATATTTGTGTTGTGTGGGCAAGAGGAGTGGGCAGACATCAGCTGAACCTGTCTTCTTCTTGCAGACCCTGCCTCCATCATCTTGAGGGGTATGTCTGATTCTGACAACATGTTATGAAATATTAAGGGGTCCATACTGCAATGCTCAACTCCAACAGCAAAATTAGCAACCCTAGACAGACCCACAGAATATCAAATCTTGCACATGCAAGGGAAAAGATATCTTTTATGTCTTTTTTTGTTTATTTTTTAATTGAGCTACAAACAATTTAGAAGATATTCACTTGAATACATATAATC
The DNA here is from genome assembly GCA_010277075.1 of Poeciliopsis retropinna. Classification (NCBI taxonomy): domain Eukaryota; kingdom Metazoa; phylum Chordata; class Actinopteri; order Cyprinodontiformes; family Poeciliidae; genus Poeciliopsis; species Poeciliopsis retropinna. The sequence continues at coordinate 11,666,251 of VMRM01000014.1, read as the reverse complement.
CTGGAGATTATAGTGAACCGGTCTATGAGCATTTCTTTAAAAATGATGGCTTTCCTTTTGCAATTTGAATATAGATTACAGTCAACATATTGCACACATAAACTCACATTCACTGTCTCTTGTGTCTGTGAACCTATAAATAATTGAGTGAAAAAAGATTGTACATAGGCACTTTTTAGTTAATCTCATTTAAATTATATGGGCTAAAATCAAAAGATTTGAAAGGACAGATTGGATGATTAATATAGATTACATACATGAAATAGTAACTGTAATAACACACTTCTGCTTGCTCACATTCTCTATGATCAAGGTATACAATCTTGTGTAAAGGGAATGTTTATCCTCAAAGGATCGAAGAACAAGAAAAAAAGAGAGATCATGATTTAAAGTACTTGCAGAACAAAACAGGTAATTCTAAATGCCTTGCAGAAAGCATAAAGGCAGCAAGTAAGATTAACAGCAGGTAAAGTTACAAAATAATACAATAAACAAATTTTACCAAGAGTAACAAAGATAAACAAGGGCAATATATTTTGAAGACACTCTTTGTTGCATACAAAATGCTGTATTTATACCCACTGTTCCTCTTTTCTATTCTGTAAAATTACAAAACTAAATCTGCATTATTGACTCCCATGTTAGAAACCAAACAAAGCTTTTTCTCTCCATCTTTGCCTATACATTTCTCTTTTTCTTGGCAGAACATGATGAAGTGTTTCATAAGTGGGTAAAGAAAGCAAAAAATCCCACAAGAGGGAAAATCATTCTGCCACCTCAAGGAGACAAGAGTTTTCTGCTTTCTTTTCATTTTTTTTATAATATTTGTGATATTTTTTATCTTTAAATGATCAAAATAACCAGTATATACAAATGAAGACAGCGTTGTGTCTAGAAGTCATCATTCTTTTTATGTTCAGTGTATTTTGAATATGCTTCTGAAGTGACAAAAAGTTGTGGTTCTTCTTTCTCTAAATAGCAATCAACATAAAAAAAAACTTTGGCATTTAGGAAACACTGTTTTGGAGCTGTGGATGAGCTATCACAAGCCAGTCTGCTAATAGCTGACGGTTTTATGGAGGATGGAACTTGTCTGCAACTGTGAGGCTCCATGGGCATGAGGTTTTTTCAAGTATTTTCATCCAGGAGTCTGAGTCACCACCACCAAGATATCAATGGTATGAAAGAGGCAGAGCTGAACCCAGGTAGCAGCACATTAACAACTATTATCAGATACCAAGCCATAAACAAAGAGCAAATGACACTGTTGACATTGATTATCAATTTAGGAAGCTGTTTAAACTATTTGTGGATGTTAAATGAGATTTGTAATTTCTCAATTGTACCGAGAGAATAATATGAGAGAGAGTTAGGGGGGTCATCTGATAGAAGCTGGGATTTTGACAGACTTTGTGGCCAATTGCACTGATGGTGAATATCCAGATCTGGAAGCTATCTGGAAAAATCATTTTCATTATTAGGATGGCGACCCAGTGATTTGGCCAAACCATCTATTGGCTGTCAAATTTGTCTTTAAGATACCTGCAAAACTATTTTTCTGAATCATTAGTGAAATAGATTCTCCAAAATGACCTTATCTGACTTCTTATTGTTTTTCAACTTTTTATTTTTATGGCTGAGTTTTATTCAAATTTTACTAAGTAGATTAAAATTCATAATAAATTGCACACAAATAGAGCGGATAAGGTCATAAAAGGTTACGTTTGTCTCCGGTGACAACATCTAGAATTTTCCACAGAACTGTAAATGCTGCAGCAGTCTCTATGAATCTCTACACAGAAAGCACACAGGAACGCTGGAGATGTCACACTAATGCTCAAGTATCTGGCAAAGGCACACATGCCCATTTACATGCATTTGTTTTTAACACCATTTATGAACCAGGCAAAGGCACCAGCTGGTGAAACCCACTCAACTCTCTATTCACTGAGAACACGTGACTGTGGAGAAAAAGGCGAGGAGAAAGGGAGGAGAGTATGGTAAGAGGGAGGAGCACAGGTGGAAACACTTGTCCACATGGATGTGCAACATACTGAAGATGTTTACATTGTGCAGAAAGAGAAATGATGAGTCTGACCTTTACAGCAACTACTTTTGTTTATATTTTCATTAAACCCTATGTCCTGGGTTAATGTAGATGAAGAAGGCTTTTTAACAAAATTAATTCAAATATAATGTTTTTTGAAAAATGAAAACACATATTTATACATGATTGTTGCTGGCTGGATGTTAATATTAAATTTTATGGATTTGCATTAACTACCAAACAAATTTGGTAGTTAATACAACTGGATCTAGAGTCAAAGGGGGAAGCAGAAAAAGTAAGGAGAAGTTTTTTGTATAGACAAAGTGAGATAAGGCACCACAAATAGAAAAAGCAAAACACAGGTAAATTCCGGTAGTAAAGCAGGAATCATGAAAACCAGTGTTACTAATTGTAATCTTAGAACCAATATAATAACTTATTATAATAACTTATTCAGGAAAACAAATATTTACCTGTAATTAAATATATAGTTAGAAAAATAAATAGTTAATTTTAGGCTAAACATTTAGTTGCTGAAATAAATATTTAATTTGTTACTTAATATTTAGTTTGAAAGGTAATTCAAACTCAGGCCTTTAGTTTGTAACTAAATATTCAGTTCTCAAACAAAATATTCAGCTTTCTGACTAAATTTTTAAATGGAAAGATTGATATGCAATTTGTTAACTAAATAATTAGCTTGTGAATTAAATATTTAGTTTAGAACTCTTACATTTATAAATGTATGACTAACATGGTGAACATTTTACTTTGAAAAACACCCACATGTTCTTCTCGATGATGGTAATATTTCTGGCTATTTTTTACTGTGTAGCTTTTCAAACAGCATCCCATAAAGGAGAAGTCACCCCACCTTTCTTCTAGTTTGCAGGAATAGTCAAGGTGTTTCTAATATTGCTCTACAATATTGAAACATGATTTTTTTTTTTTTTTTATGTAAATGCTGCTATACTGCACTGTATTTAAACTAATGTGATCAACTACAAAAATTAACCAATGACTTTGCTGCCCCCTGCAGGTAGAGACCAGCACACACATAACCTGAGAAGCAGTCATCTGCCCCCAGAGCCTAAAAGATGGACTCAGAGAAACTACAAATGTGCAAACTTCACAAACACACACACAGGCATATATTAGGATCTAACTTTAATGAATACCAAAGAGGAAGAAGGGCTATTAATGAGGATGATGCACTGTGAGTAACTAATGATCCACGGCTGTTCCAGCTGGGAGAGAAACACCACAGCAGAAAACTTCAGACTAAATACTAATGAATATTCATTAAAAGCAGTTTACAAGTTAATAGAATATGGATTAATCACAATTACTGTGAATGTTTTAGTAAATATCTGCATCTATGTGTAAAAGCACCTGATGACCACAAGAATTTATTTTTGCTGTATTTTATGTTTATTAATATTTACATCTCTGTTTTTTATTCTATTAATTGTTGGTGTGAAAAAAAAACCCTGACAAAATATATTAGAATCCATATGTCCATGCATGCATGAGAAGACAATGCAAACTCCATGCAGAGAGACCACAAGCTGAGATTTGAACCCAGGACCTTCTTGCTGGAAGACAACAGTGCTACCAACTGCTTCACTATCCAGCCCAACAATAACATTATTATGTTAAATTACTTTATTTTCTGGCTTTATTTCTCCTGCAGGGACTGCATCTCATTTCTATGTCACAACTGAATAAAAGCTATTATATTTAAATCACATCTTATGCTATGCAAGTTTATTATCAATAATTTTAAGTCTTCAATTTTGTTGAGATGGCTGAAGATTAGATGTATGTAGATTCCTATCAAATTAAAATTATTGATGAAATAATTAAAAAAGTACTTTAACATAGTATTAGTTCACAGTTAAGTATCTAAGATGAGAACCTTTTTCTAATTGTAACAGATTTGTTTTTCTTTCAGCTTAATTGTACACGATAAATGTCAAAATATGTATTATTTGGAAAAACGTAAAATGTTGCAACATGCTAATTTTTTATAGAGGCATGAACCACTTTTAAGAACTATCTGTTCTGCATCATAAGATTGGACATAAGTTGTTCAATTTCTCAAAAAGAAAAACCCCTGGTTTCCCTGAATACGAGTTAAAACAAAGAAAAGGACAAGATACTGAAATTTGACGCTAGCCTGTAATAAGCAGGATAGGCCAGTAGATGGCAGATATAGGCCAGTGACCACAGCTGCTGTAAGGGAACAGAAATATACCAATCTATGATCAATCATTGTAGTTTTTAAACATGTTTTACTCCACACTTCTGCAAAAAAAAGTGTTGAGTGCAATCAAACAGTGTAAATAAACCTGCATTATTTCTTTATTGAACACTTAAATTCTTAATATTTTCTATCATTTTACAACTGTCTGTAACCATTAGTTTTTCTTTTCTTCGAGGAAATATCAAAACAGATTGCTGAACCATTAGAGAAAAGTGGGGGAATAAATACAACAAGGCTAATTGCTTGTGTAATGTTTCTGCTTCACATTTACAAATCTGAATTTAGATTTGCCATTTGTTTTGAGCATCAGGACTGAACAGAGCAATTTAGTACCGTGACGGTGAGAGAAGATGAGAGGTTCTGTTATTACACTCTGTGGTCAGAGACTCATTAAATTTCTGTATGAAAATATACAGCTGGAGGTGATTCAGAAGAAAACTTTGTATGGATGAGACAAATAAATAAATGATGAATGTACTTCAATCTACACAGTGTTGCTCAGACATCTAACCTTTAAATCTACTGGGAGCTGCTCAGGAATTCTTATGCTTAAAGCCTGAGATGAATATTTAACTGGATGCAAAGATGATGGGATGAGGGCAGGCTCTCGGGAATAAGAATAATAAACAGAGGAAAGAACTAAAGCAACAAAGTGCATTGCAGGGCCATGGGGCCGACAAGAATTTTTCACACTGGTCTTAAGCAAAGCAACAACAGTTTACACCCAACACTGGGAAAATGGGACCCAAAGTCCCACACTGCTACTCCCACCTGCTTAAAGGCATCCCTACAGTCTTAGCATCTGTTCCTACTATCCTTCTGCCTTTGCCACCTCTTGTTCGCCTCTTGTTTTACATGTCGTCTTCTAATGCAGGCTGTGTGTATTTCCTCTGAAGCCTGCATCTGCCTTGCTCTCGCTGTCACGCCCAGCCTCTTGGCTGCTTGAGTGCTGTTCTGCCCCCTCTTTCTCCATGCTCGTCTAAAGGCAGGCAGCAGGTGTTTTGTGACTTGAAGATCACAGAGCCTCAGAGAGATGGAGCCCCTCTGAGCAGAGCTGTGTAGGAGGAGGAGAGAAAGTCTCCACTCTCGTTTTGCAGACTCCGTCTCCTCTGTGCAACAGGAGAGGCGGAGAGAGCTTATCACACCCCCAGACCACAATCACAGAAGCTTAATTTCAGCCCGTGGGTCTTACCCATGCAAAATGTCCATGCATGTTTTTTTTTTGTTGTTGTTGTTGTTTTGGGGGGGGGGAAGGGCGGTGGGTTTAGACTGCAGGTGGGGCTTTTTATTATAAAATATATGAACCACTTGCTGCTGAGTTGAGGTGTCACTCGGGAGAAATGCAGTGTGGGCGCAAACATGCGCAGACTAATATGGCAAATGAGGAGAGGAGAGAGGGAGGGTGACAAAAAGAAAGAGAATCTGTTTTCCATCAGGTCTATCCTGTGTAGATGAAACAGTATGGGCTGATTTTATGTAATATTTCTAATGGAACCCAGTTACACATCTCCCCACTCTGTGACCTAAAACTAGTTTTAGTGGTGCTGACTCAGGCACACCACTGCTGCTCTCTTGTCTCGGAAGTAACACACCAAGAATACGCTTTACACATTTGATTTATATTAATATTGCTGCGAGAAACACAAGGCAGAGTTTTGTCAATGGAATGTAATCAGATTCCTATTTGGTCGTTAGATACAAAACATTTAGTGACGTAGAAAACAGTAGAATTTGCCTGCAAGTTTATTACAGGCAGATTGCAGTTGTTTACTGCACTGGAGTTAAATTAGCATCGTATTCTCCATTTACGTTTAGTTGTAAAGTATGCCAAAAATAATTCACAGGTTTTAAAAAAAAAAAAAAAAAAATTGTAATCTCTCTTTTTTGTCTAACTGTTTTGGTTTAATCTGCCTTGAATCTAAATGATGCTGTTGATGCCAAGTATCTGCCAAGAAAATATTCCCTTCATCATTACACCACCACCTGCCTGACCCACTGATACCAAAGACGGATTCACGCTTTCTACAAAATTCTGACCTGACCATCTGAATGTCGAAACTGAAACCAAAACTCAATATACTCAATTATTTTTTTTGTTAGCATGAAATTTTGGTGAGCCTGTGTTAAATCTGACCTCCGTTTCACTCACCCAGTGTGGCCTTCTGTTACAGTAACACATCGTCTTCAACTTGTAAAGTGTTTTACTTTGCAAGATGGTATTCTGTTGCCATTGGTTATAACTAGTGATTACTTCAGCAATTGTTGCCAATCTTCTCAACCCAGTCTACCCATCCACCTCTCATTTTTGACACCACAAGGCATTTTTGACTGCACCTCAATAGCTATTTTCCCTTTTTCAAACCATTTGCTACAAACCTGACAGATGTTTGTGCATTAAAAAAAAACCCAGAAGATAAGTAGTTTCTGAAATGAGCACCAACAATCATCTATCCATCATTTTTACCCATTCATCCCTGCAGGGTTGGGGGCGAGTGCTTACGTCCAGCAGTCACTGGACAGGTTGCCAATCTGTCACAGGGACACACAACCATGCACACGCAATCTTACAGCAAAGGGAAACTATTCAGTATTAAGAGCAGATAACAATCCTGCTTCTGGACTGTGATAGGAAGCTGGAGCTACCAACTGTTCCACCACTCAGCCACCAACAATCATACCACATTTAAAGCCACTTAAATCCCATCTTGTTCCCATTCTGATGCTCTGTTTTTATTTCAGGAAGCCATTACCACAGCTGGATGACTAAATGCATTGAGTTACAGCCATGTGATTGACTAACTCATATTAAACAGACTTGCACAATAAGGTGGTAAGAGGTTATAAAGCCAAATAGAAGTCAGAATATTTCATACTTTAATACTTGTCAGATTAAAAGTACCTTTTGAAAACAACATCCATAACCAGGAATCACACATACTTTTCATTATATTTCAAAGGCGCTTGCTGTGTGGACATAGAAAAAATTTACCAGTCCAAAGACACATTGTATTTAGCAAAATCCTGTAATTCTATTTATTTTCCCCTTTGTGTATTATTGTCAGCATACTATTGTTGGTGGAAAAATATAACACTAGATGGTGTTTTTAATGAGCAGCATATTGTGAAAGAAACAAAAAATAGATATGACTTGACTTTTAAAGATAGTGAAGTTTCCAAAATAAGGACGGCCTCATTTTTCAAACCAAGGAAAAAGATAAAAACTACCTTATTTGTCCTCCATCAAATTTATCAGACAATGAAGTTCACCATCACATCATCTTCATCTATATGTAAAGCTGCACAAAAAGGAGGTATATTGCTGGTATTTTATTAATTCAGGATTTCAAGACATTTAATTTTTGTTGAAAAGGTTACAGTGTGATACTCTGTGGGAGTAACTTTCTTGAAAAACTTGATCTGTACATTTCCCTTAAATGATCTTAAAAGAATCATTTAAAAAAATCTTAAGATAAGTTTGTTTACCTACAAACTTTTTGCTGAGAACGAGGGTGCGCTCAAGTTAGTGGCCCTATTCAGCGTACCATCACATTTATTTTTAATCTGCGTGTTTCCCCTTCATTGCCAGCCACCGGCCCCCTCATGGCTTCTCAAGAGCCATTAACAGGGGTTCAGTCTGGTGTGTCTGATGAGGACAGCTGCTGGATTAAACGGCCCATCTGTATCTAAATGATATAATCAGTCGTAATAGAACAGGGACAGATCAGTCTCACTGCTGTCAACCATCACAGGAGAAGAGGTCACCTTCAGCAGGACTTAGATAATCCACCTGGCTGGGAATCCACACAGACTTTCTGGGATGAGTCTAACAGTACGGGATAATGTGAGTGTGTGGATGGCTCTGTCATATATGCATGAGTTAAGGATGCTCTTTATCTTCTACTTAACTTGTACTGAACTGGATCAGAGTCATGATGGGGTTAGGTCATTCATCAAAGAGAATTGGTGCTAACAAGCATAGAACCATGCTGAACAGGAGGCTCCCCAAAGACATTTTGATCTTAAAACTGCCATTTACAATTCCTTGCGAAAGTTTTCACATCCCTTAAAATGTTCTTAAATTTTTTTCCAGTTTTATTAGAGTTTTCTGTGCTACAACAACACAGTCATTGTGAGGTGGAAGTGAGGAATTGTTTCAGAGTAATTGAAACTAATAAATGAATGTGAGGTCTTCTGTAGATCTTGATGGGTTGCTGGAGAGGTAATTCAGTCATTTGAATCAGATATGATAGAGCTCAAACACATCTAAAACATGAAAACAACCTGAAGCATATACACAGAAATGCTACACAAAAAGACCCCAGGCAGGGATGCAGGATGTTCTTGTTGTACTGTAACAGTGCAACCAAGCAGCAAGGTTCAGTGGATGAATGCTTTTGTAAGGTACTGGATCTTCTAAAAATGTTCTTGTATAACACCTACGTATTCCAAACCACATGGAGAAAAAAAGAAATCAAGCAAGTAAAAATGAGCAAAAATGTTTGATCTATACTTCATCCTACTTCTGTTTTTTTTTTTCTTCTACGATTTGACAGCTTCTCCATATGTGCTCTTGTTACAAGTGTTATGAGCCTAATTTGATCCTCACAATAAGAGCACTAATAGCAGCTTTGATCAGGTCAAGTGCAGCTCTTCCACTGCTGTAATAGCTGATTCTCTTCATGTAACATCTTTCTTGCCTTCTACACTTTCTCAAAGAGCTCCCCGTGTCTGTTCGGCAGACTAAGGTGAACTTTCCACCTCACTCTACTCAATTTTCAGAGCTTGCTGTCATGCTTTTGCAGTGTTTCTTAAGTGGTTTCAGTCTCGACTTTTTTTCAGCTGAGTGCATGAATGTGTAGGGTAAAAGTCACTATTTTATATCATTATTATGATGATGTAGGGGGTAGTGTGTATGGCAGGAGTTTAACCGAGGTTCTAGACCCAGAGGTTAAAGACATTATGTATAAGTCTCCATTCATCTGGTTTTATTTTGTCTTATGACAACCTACAAGAACAAAATAAATAAGGAACATCAATTTAACGACCTACATACAAAACTTCAAGCTTGTGTGTGCTTGCAACATTCATGTACAGTAGGTTTTCTTAGAGTGTTCCTGCTAGTGGTTTTGTGTTAATGAATAGTAACTCAGTAGAAAGCAGCTCAAATTGGCTGATTTTACACAAAAACCCAGAGGCTGATGGGAAACGAGTGGGTGGACAGGTATAGATCGGTGACAGAAGGAGAAGGAGAAAAAAGCAGGCTGGATAAATTGGATCAAGTTCATTCGTTATCACACTCTAATGCTCTCGTTCATCCTGTGTTTCTGTCAGGTATTCTGTCTCTTTTTTTCTTTAAGACAGGGCTATTTTTAGGAAATTTCTCGTCAACGGTGGCACCTAGATTCTCTGCATGTACTAATACACAAAACATTCCATGAAATGTAACATGAGGTGTACAATCTCCTCTTTCTGCCCAAGTTCATTTTAACATTAACTGTCATTGTAACAAATAGTTTAAACGCTTCTACGAACTGAGCTTTTGCTGATCAGGTTGAATAGTTTGCATCCCATGTACATTGCACCCTCTCTGTGCTGGTCTTGGAAAGTTTCTTTCTAAACTACAATTCCTGTGCTTCTCTCCCGCTGTTCACTTCCTTCTTTTATTCTGCATGGGTGACAAAGGATGAGAGGCAACGTGAGGTGAGACATGCAAGGCAGTGGAGGAGAAAAAGAAACTCTTCAGGGTCTCTCTTCACAAGTTTTTCTTTATCCAAGCTGATTTTAAATGCAGCAGTACTGGCCATTGTTCCCAATTCACTAAAACCTCTGCCCAAGTGTGGAGCACTCCTGTGCAAATAAAACCCTCTTTTCTCTGTTGAGAAGGCCGAGCTTCAGCCCTGCAGGACAGAAAAGATGCTCTGGGAGGGGGTTCGGAGGGTTGTCTCTTATCTTCATCAATTCATACCGACTTATCACCCCATCCCAGCCAACCAATTTTGTCTCATTCACCCACTATCTCTGACTCAGTCTTTTATCTCCTATCATTTTTGTTTTTAACTTTTAATTGTTGACAAAGTTTGGAAGGATGGACAAGGACAAAAAAAAAACTAGGAGAAAGACAGGAAGGCAGGCACAGAATAATAATGAACTATGAAGAAAAATGTGTAGATTTAGAAGTACAATTTGAACTTTTGTTCTTCTTATTCTTAGATGTCTAGGTTTCCCTCAATATAAACAATTTTCTTAGAAGAAATTGTATATTACCTGTATCAGGACAATTTGTTATATTAGTTCAAGAGTCAAGGCCAAAAACTGCTGAGAGAAACAATTGCCCACTCATGCAAACTGCCACTAACACAAAACATCCTCAGAGGAATTTTACATCCTGATTGATTCAAGCAACCTTCAAATCTGCTTACAGGGGACAGTTTTTCCTTTTCTATTTCAGTGCTGGAAAACTGTCGAGGGACCAAAAAATATTCTGACAGTTACATAAACAAGGATAGATAAGGAGAGCTGTCACCACAGGAGATGCATCTATTCCTAACTTGTTAAGGTGACATGTTTACTGTAAAAGGTAGCCAAGGGCAGATCACAACAAAACCAAGGCACTTACTGTTGCTAGACTACATGTGGACTAACTTGCTAATCTTTTATTCATGAGGTGAAGGACAGAGCTGAACGATGAAGAAAACCTGTCAACAATCCACAGTGAAATGTATGTTTAAAGGGTACATGACTGGATGTGACGGCGGCTCAGTGGGTAGTAGTTGTCTTGCAATCCAAAGATTATAGGTTTGATTCTGGCTTCCTGTCACATGATAATTTATTCTTGTGTAAGCCAAGGGCGACCAATCAGTGTACAAATATGAATGGGTGAGTGTGGCTCTAGTGTAAAATGATTTGAGTTGTCAATAAGACTGGAAAAGTGCTTTAATAGTGCAGTCCATTTAAACGTGGCTTTAAGATTATTGAAAAAAATAAGCAGAATATCAAATAGTGTGTTATTAAAACCACAACAGACTTTTTAAAATCAGGGAAAAGAATCCTAAATGGATGATGACTCCTGACTTTATGCACAAGATATACTGCAGTGGTACATGACAAGTTCTGGTACTTCAAATGGCATGTTAAAGTTACTTGTGTTTAATTTCTTTGTTTCTGTGAACTTTTGGTTTAAGTAGAATACTCTGCACTTACTCTTCCTCCCATTATTTAAATTGTTTTTGCAGTATTTGCCCTTTAAATTAATATCTTAACTCTGGCTTCAAATTTTGATGCCGATTATGTTACAGTCTCTTGGCCCTAGCAAGGCAGAGTTGCAATCCATAACTAAAGGACTTAGAGTAAGTGGCCAAGCATTTAATGACTCTGAAACTATGCTGAAAAGTTTTGAGGTTGCAGGAAGGAAAGGACAATGTATCCATTAATTGGTCATTTTAAAATTGGAGTTTTTCTATCATGCTAAGAAGTATACTGAGAAATTAATCTAGAATTGGCTTTGGTTGCATGTTTGCTTGTTATCTATGACGTTCATCAAAAGACAATACACAGCAATGGGCTAATGATCAGTTCTAGAACATATTAAACCATATTTTCTGTAAAATAGTGGCTAGTCCAATGAGAAAATGCAAAGAATATCCATTGTTAGCTACTGGGATAAACTGTGCCAGATGCCCAGACATGTTGGCTACTGCTCCCGGGACTATGGTAATTAGTCTAAAGCTGATGGGTTTACAGATTGCTTCCGAATGAACATAACTGTGCACTGCAGAGCTGTCAAAAGATCAGGGGAGAAATTAAAACTTATCCTCAAATCCATAGTCTGTTTGCTTACAGTCTTTCTGTATAATAATTGTTTTGAGGCAGGCTATGTGTGCCATAAAAAAGTCATTTCTAAAGTAATTCACAATCATAGTAGAAACATTGTTACCAAAAACAAGCTTTCTAATAAATCCATAGGTGTTTTTCTCCCTGCATTGTCAAGAAAGTGACAATTTAAATATAAATGGAAAGTTTTCACTATTTTAAACATTAATAAATGTCTCCATTTTCAATACAACTCTCTCTAACTACACAATTTGTCTCAAAGTAGACCTCAACTCTGCGACAGGCTGGCGACCTGTCCAGGGTGTACCCCGCCTCTCACCCGGAACGCAGCTGGAGATAGGCACCAGCAACTCCCGACCCCATTAAGGGACAAGGGCGAAAGAAAATGGATGGATGGATAGACCTCAACTGTGACATTCGATAACTGAATAAGAATAAAGTCTTCTATTAAATGACCAAAGACTTTCATTAAACATAGAAAATTAAAATCACAACCAGCCCATGGCAGAAAAGAGAGCTGAGAAACACAAAAGCTAAACCAAAATCAAGAATATAATGCAGGTGAGGCAAACACTATGGATGGATGGCTGCAAATAAAGAAGACAGTATGAGAAAATTGTAATTTTATACAATAAGCCAAACAGAATTAAAGTTAAGAAGTTCAAACTCTTTGAAATGCTAAGAATGATCTTTAGATGTTCTCACTGGACAACCATCCATTAAAACAAATTAGATAAAGTCTCACAGTTCATGAATTTCAAATTGATCTTCAGAGTCTTGCTAATCTGGATTTGAATTAGTAAATTTAATGGCTATTTGCATCACTGCATCTGAACATACACACCAACAGCTTCCCTGAGTTGGCAAATGCAGAACAACACATGAAGCATAGATGAAGAAAGAATAGAAAACTGTGTCCTTCTGAAGAAACGGACTCCTTTTCTGAACCAGGTATACATCTGTTCTAGAAGTGTAAGTTTCAATAAAGTTCAACTAGAGTGTGGGTGACAAATGTTAGTCTAATAAAAGTGCCAGTGGGGTTGAACAGAGATGATATAAAAGCTTTTTATAAGTAGGGTGTAGGTGTATGGTTTTCTATACAGGCGTGACAAGGATAATACTTAAAAAGCAGAAAGGAAGGAGTGCTTGTGTGACATTTGAGTGCAAAGGCCATCCTACCACCTACTGTAGCTTTGTGTGGGACACAGTTTTGGTGCTCTAGAGCAGCTTCCACTATACAACATATAAAGCAAAAATGTAATACATAAAAAGGTTAAGGTAAAAGGAGGGATGGTTCTTACAGAGTAGGTGGATAAAGCATGTAAAGCTACAGGTTAGTTAAATCTTAGGCAATACTAGTGATACCTACCTGAGCATAAACATATTGTTTACATACACAATACAATCAATGTTTGCATCCAGGAAATGACCAGTTCCAGAGCTCTCTAAGCAAGTCAAGAGTTTTGTCAGTAAAACTAGAGTTACTTTTTAAAACATGAACGGCTAAAAATATAAAATGCCATGCTTTGATATTACTAAAATATTTTCGTCTGCTTTCGATTTATTCTATCCTACAGAGAACTTGATAGACCAGCAGCACACATTTTTTCTACTGAGGAAATGTTTGAAAGTGACTTTTTATTTTGATAATCTCTTACAATTATTTTGATTACCTCTTACAATTCTTGATTTTCTTGACAGAGGATGAGCCTTCAGACACCTTGAGATGTCAGAGCTAGATCTCTGTAACAACTTAGCAGGTATTTAATACCAAAACTAACTTACAACTGAGTTGCAGGTGCAGCTGAATTGTTTTGTTTTTTACTTGACGCTTACACAGCTATTCAATTCAGTTCGACTTATTTTCTTTTAATTGAATTTACTGTTAGAACACATACTAGGGATATGATGAACTGGATCAAACACCTCAAGCCTAAAAGCAATTGCCCTGACAAAATTAAACCCCAGAGGACTTCATGCTAAGTTTATATGCTTCGTTTAGGAACAAAATGTGTCCCCACTCAAGACAAGCAGGCATTCTGCTGTTTATATTGCTTCCTCGTTCATCACACAAGGTTAATTGATAAGATGACCTTTATTTTAGCAAGTAATTCAAAGACATTGCAGGTCTGCTAACACCCTCAGCTTGGGGAGGAGATAAATACACAGTATGTGTATATTTATTCAGGAAGCAGACAACAACCTAATCTCAGAGTTTGTTATCAAGTCAGGAAATAGTCGAAGAGATTAAAGCAGCTTGTTGTGAAATGTCAGTCTGTCAAAGCATTAAAATCAAATCAATTTCTGCTTGCTGCTGCGCTTCTACAGTCTGTAAATACATAATAGTATTGAATGAGCCACAATGACAATGGTGCATTTCCTCAGAAATGCTGACAGATAGCAGATAACAGAACATAGCAAAGCAAATGCACAGGCAAGTACAGTTGATTTTCTCTTTGAATTCAAAACAAAGTCAGAGATAAAGAGTTTGGTCGTGCATATTCCACTGCAGCTCAACACACCACAAGCAATTGCGAATACTGAGGAAAAAATGGAATGGGTAAATTTTTATAGCAAAGTCCCCACAGCATTGATCCAGTCCCCCTGCTCTGTAGCAGAGAGTGACATAAACAGATGAATTACTGTCAGCGACACTTCCTCCACTACCTGTTGAGACCGAGTTTTATTAAAAAAAAGTCAAGAGCACAACGAACGTGTCGAGAAACTGTCTCCACTTTATGTGCATGTAATTAGATGAGCTTGGGCGAGCGTATCAGAGAAGGATCCTGAAAGACAGCCAAGATATTAATTTAAGTTAGTAAAAAGTTGCTCCTTTTAAGGCAATGAGTCCCATCTGAATAACCCTGAGCCTGACAATCAGAGGTGCGTTAAACCATGTATGGTCAGAGGGGGGCAGCATGGATATAAAAAGAGCTTGAAGGCCATATGAATTGAAAAATAACATTTTATCTATAACCTCGATGTAAATATTTAAGTTACCATATTGCACAAATATTTTTGCAATATTTTGGAATACTAAGTAATGACATATTAGTAATCTCTAATATGTCATTAATTTCTGGACCAGTAATGCATGATGGATTTATAGAGCTTTAAAGAAATTTCAATACAAAACTGAAACTCTATAGTTGTATTCAAAATTTACAAACTAATGTTGACTGAATGGCAGTTAATGACATCCAGCAACACTTTCAAAATATCCCTTGCTAAACTTTAACTACAAATATTTAACATCACCCATCAAATTCAAATTAAAAGATTTGCTCTCATCCACCAACTCTTTCATAACTCATGTATAAAACCACTCAGCTACAATAGAGTGGTTTATCCAGTCAGGATTATGTACTTGAATAAAAGACAAATGGTTGTACTTTTTTGATTTTTGAAGACATTTTATCTTCCCTTTCACAATGCATCTTTATCTCTAAAGTTGCCTTTCACATGACAGGTCAAACATTGTCTTGATTTCAGAGAAGAAATCCACTTGCTGTGAAGTCTTTAGGATTTAAATGTGCAAGTGAGATAGGCTATGTAATAATTCTGGGATTCAGAGAAGAACGAATGATTATAATGCTTTCCCTCTAGCTAAAATAATGCAGTCTGCAATTGTAAAAACCAAAAAATGCCTGACACATAGTTTAAATTCAACAGATTATGGTGTAAAAAAAAAACAAACAAAAAAAACAGGTTAATCAGTCCTGTGTTTTCCGTGAAGTCATAAGCAAATGTGGGCATACAAAAAAAAAATAGCAATCATGTTTGAAATAACAGAACCAAATTGGTTCCTCTACACCAACAGCTGCAATCCAAATAATTAAACTACCAGGGATCCAGCTTCATTTCTTTGCAGCATTATCTCGATGATTGGCTTGACAGTCTGTCCTCCTGTACAAACACACCTGCAAATGTGTTTTCTGTGATTGCCAGACTTCCCTATGGCACCTAATGTTGTGAAAGTTCATCCTAACAAAAAAAAAAGCTTACTGAATTGGTTTTCATACTTTACCTACAAAAACGTTTGTACTCATTTGTCAACTTTTCACAATTTGAAGACATGTTAATTTTAGAAATATACAAAATAAGGACAATAGTGTATAAATGTGTGCATGAATAGATGAATGAATATAGAGTGATACACTCTGTGTCCTCTGGACTTGATAAGGCATTATACACGTACAGGCCATTTACCAATAATATTAATCAAACATCTATTTGCTTCTACCATATTGTCTGTGCTAAAATATTTCGTGCTAAAATATACAGTATCCTAATTAGGCCAAATTCCCTAATTTGATGCTGTTTTCATCTGTGCATATTTTTTCTGCTGCTCTTGTCAGAAAGCAATAAAGGTCTGAATTTGTGAATGGAGAATGGCCATTTAAATGCATTTAATCTTGCTCACCTGTAAATTTGTTGTTTGTGACATTAAACATAAAAATATGGCTCTTGTCAAATTGTCAAAACTTCTCAAATAATATAAGAAATAATCAGTTTCCAGAAAACCTAAACATATTTTTCAAAAGAAAAGGGAGTTACCAGAGAATCCTACAATGAGCAAAACTTTCCAAACGTCCACCTTTTTTCTCTACATCTATCAGACATCAGACAACAGAACATTTCTCAAAAAATTACAATCTATGTCAATGTTGTGTGCAAAAGAGATAAATATACACTCCTTATTATCCGTAATGGTTAAGTTATGTCCAAAAAGTCTCTGAGTTTACATTTTAAGGTTTTCAGTTCAAGTTCCTTTTATAAAAAAAAAAAACCTATTCAAGTTCTAAGTTTAGAGAAAATACTAAATGTACTCACGAATATGTTCATTTTAACAATATTGTGCAACGCTACGTCCACATCCTCAATTACAGTTCAAAATGAAAAACGTGAAGTAGTTTACAACATGGAGGTAATTGTCCAGAAGTCATGTAAGAAACATCTATAGTCAATGCACATAGGCAAAGATTTGCAGACACCAAACAGGGGATTCATTAATGCACTTAAGTGAGCAAATCAGAGAGACTAGCCATCCTCATTACAAGCCAGACGCTAGTGGGATAGGAGCGTAAGGCAGGTTAATGACAAGAAAAACTGAACTGGTAAGAGTATTTTGCTGCAGAGGCCAACCTTAAAGTTGTAAAACTATACAGTACGAGCTCCATTAATTTTCCCATGTGAGCCTTTATGATGTAAATGTTCATGAGAGTGTGTGAAGCGTGCCAAATCATCGCCCCCCTGTGTTTTAGTGCTGGGGGAGCAGAGAGAAGAGGAGACCCCAAGCCAAGCTGAAGCTGGAACAGGATGATAAGACAGACAAGGTCCTCCATCAGGACGCAGCTGAATAGGAGCAGAAGAGGAAAAGATGAGCACAGACGAGGGAATTGGAAGAGAGGGTGTATGCCACAGAAATATGACAGTTTCATAATACAGAAGCAGGGATGTCTATGTGGGAATATCTGTATATATCTGAGCGTGTGGGAGTGTGTTTTAAATCAGCACATTAGACACTGGCGTTACCTAGATGCGAGTCCCATCTGTCTCAAACATATTCAAAGAACAGTACCCAAAATGTAAAACTACTCTGGGGTCAGAAAGAATAAGGCTCACTGGTGAACATAAAAACAGAGCTAGGCAGGAAAGATCCTGCTTTAATTTAAAACTCAAGACTCCCTCTCCCCAACATTATAGGAAGATATAATGAGAGACAGGACATGCAAAATGCTAAAAGTAAAGAATGTAAAATGTATTTTAGCTCACATATTTTCATTTGAGACAACCAGAGTATGAATTGTACCACGACCATTTGGGAGAGTCAGCTATTTCTTCCTGAAATGTGAAAATGGACGCATACAATTCTGTCACACCATTGAACACGATTCATACAATAATGTGAACGTGTGAATCACTCATTGCTTTTTTTTCACCTCTCAGTTTTGCTCTACTTTTTAATGGTTTATTACATTTCCAGAGGTATGAATATTTTTGGAAGAACTTGCAGAAACAGTTACATTATGGGTTCCAATGGCAATGCCTTAGGAAACCATAACTTTAGATGGGAAAATATGGGGGTTATTCTACTCACTGATTTGTTGTTGACTAGATATATTGCTGTGTTTGTGTCTGTTGATCCAAGCTCTGGAAAAGCTGCATATGACCACAGATATGATGAATTACAGCACTGTAAATCATAGCTTTTTAGCATTAATACAAAGCATTGTCCTGATTGTGTCTTGCCTCTCATGAGTCGGCCAGATGAAAAGACTAAGAGCAGCTGTAGGGACAGTTTAGCTCTCTATGCAGTTAGTTAAACGAATGAATGGTGTTTATCTAGTGATGAATCATAGAAACTGAAATAATTGTGACCTGGAGTGGTTGAACCTGTACCTGCTAATCAGAGCTGTAAAATCCCACACCATCGAACAAAACAGAAGGTGCAGAATAATATGCCGCTGATTAGTTTACCACATTGAATAAAAAGAATAGAAATTGATTGTAATATATTTAGACATTAGCCATTTGGGTACACTTTTCTTACGTGCATGTATTTGTTACAACAAAATGTGGCTCCTCCTGGTTATAAGAATTTTCTTTAAGTTTCTTTAGTGTTTGTAAAAAGAATCTGAAGAGAAAGTACGGCTAAAACCTTTGTGAAAAGATTCATGTGCACATTCAAGAAATATGTGCAGTCCAACACATCCATCCATAATAGAGAGTGAAAAACAATTCAACTTGCGTGAGTTGAAAGGAAGCCCATACTTCTACACAGCAGCTGTCTTTTCGTGACAGAAAACTGTTTTTTTTTGTTGTGTTGGCTTAGGATGAGGGGGCTGATAATGGAGGTGAGGACGAGGAGCGAGGCAGGGGGATTATTGTCAGAGCATTCCTGTCATGACTGCCATAATGCAGGTTGCAAACAGACAGAGAGAAGAGGGATGTTATAGGAGAAGGAGAGGCAAGAATAATTTCCTACTGAGCCATGATGGATTGCATTTTTACAAACAACTTCAATGATAGAGCAGCTTATCTATTTCCATGCTGTTTCCCACACAGTCAAGATTGTTGCTTCCTTCATGCAAACTATTAAGACGGTAAGATGAAAACAAACGTAGAGCAGTGAATTTAGATTTTCCTAAAACACTTGTATGACTTAATAGTTGCCATGGATGTGATTACAATATGCCGTTTTTACACCCCAACGGTTTAAGTACTCATTTTAAAAGTTTAAAACCACTTAAATAAAAAAGTCACACATACTGGGATAAAGTGATGACACCATTACCTCAGATGAACAGCATTAGAGTTAAGATTGTGAAATGCTCATCGCGCTTCATTCCAACAACTAGGTATCAGTCAGAAAGTATGAATCAAAACACAGCATAAAGATCATATAAATAAATAAACTGATGGATGTGATACACAGACCTACTATTGACCTATTTGAAAGTAAATAGGACTTCAGTGACATTTCTTGGCTTCTAAAGATTTCAATTAAAGAAAGTGCACAGTATAAGTGAGGATTAGAATTTGAAATAATGTGAAAATGTCACACATACTTACACCACCAGGGCATTTGGGACACAAAACTGCCCAGAATGAGCAGCAGCCAAGGCAGTGAGTTATTGGGCATGTTACTCTTTATGCATGGGGGAAAAAGACAAGGACTTGCTGCTGTGGTTTCACAAACACTCAGCAAGTGTGGATGTTTTCAGCTCACATCCACATCTGTAAATCAAATGTCACTTCCTTCCTTTAGTTCACTTTCTTTGTTTATAAAACAAAAAAATATATATACACTTTTCCAGGAGGACCAAAGTTTGTTTCTCTGGTCCACACCAGGAGTCACAGCTTTGCTTTCACATTTTCACAACAAAGTAGACTGCATGAGAAAAAAAAAAAAAAACTCTAGCGCCTTTAAAACACACAGAAGTGTTTAACTGTCAGAGGTAGGAAATAAATTCAGGAGCAGTATGTCATTATAACAAAAGATTTCCCCTTTTTAACGAGATATAAAACTCGTAAAAACAAAAAAGTTTCTCGTTAGTCATTTTAACGAGACAAGTTTTACATCTTTTTATAATGAGAAGCTTTCTTGTAATAACAAGATATAAATATATGTTCCTTTGACAGATTACAAATTTTAAAAAATAGGCATTAAAGCATCTCAGTCATCAGACTCTCCTACTTTTCACTGTGTTCCTTCAAGACGACACTTGAATCTCCCAAAAGATGTTGTTTTACTATTATGACCTTTCTTATTTAAACTAGAAAATATGTTGTATGTTATGACGAGTTTTACATCTAGTTAAAATTAGAAAGTGTTATTGTTTTAAGAAGCTTTTTATCTTTCTTTTAAAAAAAAAAAAAAAAAAAAAAGAAAGTTTCTTGTTATAAGGAGTCATTGGTCCTGAATTTATTTCCTAGCTTTGGCTTTTGAACACACCTATAAAATCAGACCAATCTACACTGTTGAAATCGGACTTAGTTGTGCACTCCACTGAAAATGTGTCACCAGGCATGCATGGCATTAAACCACCATGTAGAAGATCACCTGGTCGTATGGGTGGTTGTAGTTGGTTCTACTAAGCATTGACTCCAAGCGGCTGAATAGCTAAAAATAAAAAGTTTTTGGATTTGCAAAAAGTTTTGAAAACGATAGGTATATTTTTTCCCTTCAGTTTCACAATCATTTAATAATAATATGTGTTGAACTTTCACAAATAAAAATCCGATTAAAATAAATTAAAGGTTGTGTCTGCAATTTAAAACATTGCAAGGGAATTGAATAGTTTTAATTGTAATAATAATTTCTATGCAACAATTTGAAGGGACCTGGGAAGGCTGATCATTCAAAACAGCCTCAGGGACAGAACTTTAAAAACAGGCTTCACCTTGCATAACGGCATAAAACGCGTACACTCTTCACCTCACTTTGTCCACCTTGGTTGTAGCACACTTCATTCAAGCCCAGAATGTGAGACTAACTAAAAATATTCCCTATAAGCATTATACCAACAGAGGTGCATGATGACAGCCGTCCTTTTCTGGCTGCTTGGAAGAGATGACAGTGAGCAGCTGTGGCAATATAGCCCTGGATCAACAAATCAGCAGGCATCAGTCTCACCTCTTCTCTGCATGTGTGTGTGCGTGTGTGTGTACATGAATCGCTTGGCCTCAGCTGACTCAGTTTTAGTCAAGTTGTACACCTCACTAAATGGAGGCTGCAATAGTTTATAAAATTTTTATTTGATTCTCTGTCTTTTATTGGAGACATGGCAGAAGAGCAGATGATTTCAGTGCTCTTAGTTTGACGTTATTTGACTGTCTGACCTGCATGCTGACATCTGGTTTTATTGAATGTGTGTTGCTTTACAGCCTGTGGCATTGTATGTCTGTGGTTTTGTCTGGGCCACTGCCTTCATCACTTTTAATTTCATCTGAGATCTTTCCTCCTCTTTTTGTGTAGAAAAATGTAATCAAATCAGAAAGAGAAAGGCTGATTTGAAGCCAAACAATTCTTATCTGTTTCATTCATATCATGAGCACAATCAGCAGTGATTTAGAGGGCCTCCGGAGATCACTTCAATCGTCCTCTTTTGTTCTCTGTCTCAGGCACTCACACACACAAATGCAGCGGATAAAGGGTGTTGGATCGATTTCACAAAGACTACATTTGTATGTGTGTACTCCTAAATCATAGATGAAATACAGAACAAAATTACTCTGAATCACACTTTTAGTTCTGAATGATGATAGAAAACTTGTATTTGTTGGTTGGTACTTTTAAACAACAAACTCAATCAAGTATAAGAAATACGACAGGATTAATAGGAATACTCAGCATTTGTGCTTGCAGCTTTGGAATTTGGTACAAGTACGGTGGCCGACAGGTACAAACATGCAGCAAGCAGCAAAAAGCAATGCAAACAGGTGTAAATAAAAACAGTCCACTGTTCTTCAATACTCACTAGCTGAAGACACAAGTTGCACTTAGTCCATTAAAAGTGTGTGATTGTCATAGTAGTTTTAATAGTAACAGTAAAAAATGATAAACTACTAACTGAAACTTATTTAAAGAAATACTCCTGGCACATAACAAAATAAACCACTTTGCTGCCACTATTGTACCAGGAGTTTTTAACCTAATCAGTCCCCCAGCAGAACGACGAGCAAGACACACAAATATAACAGTGGGAACTTGCATAATAATGAATTATTAAGTTTCAGAGGTTTACACAGTCATCATGTATTCTCACAACATATTGAACTTGCCAGCTACAAATGGATTACATACTGTGTTGCATCATGTTGTGAATGACTCGCCAATATAAAGCTTTCTTTCTCGTCACTCATGCAGCTGAGAGAGATTGTACTTTTCTGTTTTACTCTTGATCGACACTAAACAGAAGCAGAATAGAAAATGAGTAAAGTCAGAATATATGGTAATGATGCAGCTCAAGGTTGTGATCTGCTGGTCCATGTCATAATAAAATTAGAACAAGTTACTGTCTGACAGCTACAAGGACACAATAACACACTGGTCCAGATTTTCTGTTAGCAGAGCCCAAACATCGGTGTTTGTCTTAATATTACAGACAGGGTTTACAAGCAATTTAATAAGGCAAGTATTTAAAGCACTGCTTTAAAATATTAAAAGCAGTGCTTTAAAACATTAAAAGCAGTGCTTCACACAAACAACAAGGTGAAAAGTAAACAAACCCCCATTCAAGTTCTGGTCAAAAAGCACCATGAGACACCTGCAAATTTCTTCATTTTTTGCTTTTTTGACCCACTGAAATGATCAAATCAAACAACTTTTAGTAGCAGATAAGAATAACCCAATTCATTCAAACCTACATAACATGAAGTAAATTGAAATGTCTAAAAACAACACATCATGGAGAATACAAGAGAACAAAGTGACATTTCTAAGTCTCTGGGACTCCAGTGAACCACAGTCAGACTAGTCCAACTAAGCGAAAAGACCATCTATGCTAAAGATCTAAAGTGAAAAACACAACTGACAAAAGTGAAAACAAATTACCAACTTAAAATTACAAATACACCTCTTTGTAGTGCTAAAGACTTTTGGAAAAACATTCTAAGCTGATGAAAGTGAGATGCATGTCCTATTACCACCTGTGTTGAACACAACACTGAATTTCAGAAAAACAATATCATAAGGACTGTAAAACATGCTGGTAGTAGTATGATGATCAGAGATTGCTTTGCTACATCAGGAACTGGATGAATGGTTATAATTAATAAAATCAAGAAAACTGCTTTGCGATAGAAAATTCTCAGATGGGCATCTGCCCAGCATGAAAAATGGAAACTAATACCAGAGGTCACACATTTAACCAAATTTTAATAATTTATTTATAAGATTCTTATAGTACGGAGTTGGTGTAACATTCTCATTGACGATAATGGATGAATAATTATTGCATAGTTCGTTCAGAGACGCAAACAGTGTAAGTTGAGGGGAACGTCTGCTGCACTTAAAACTGTAGAAATAGATGAATCAGAATTTAGACTGTAGCTATTGTGTATTTATTTTATATTGTAAAAAAAAATGCCTGGCAGAAACATCCTCTGATTTCCCTTATAAATAATCTAAAACTTGCTTTTGTGAAAATCAATACCAGAGGAATAATTTAAAAACAAATATGGTTATTGGATTCTACTTTTACTCGTGACACATGATACAATCTTGGATGTTTAATTTAGTGTTTCTAAAAGTTTAACAGCCACAGATGGTTAGAGGTGTGAATATTCTGGTAGGAAACCAGAAACGTTCAAAACCAGGCCAAAAATATTTAAAAAAGATAAATAGGCCAGGTGAGCAGTAATTAGACAAAGAGAAAAATGGGACGCTTCCCTCATGTCAAGTACAAACACACTACTACACACTGCATTTAACACATTTATTGGCAGGTTGAACCATTGTAAGAATCAACCACTCATATTAACTTGCATAATAAGGATTTATGCCCAAAACTCATCTCGTTTTTCTTCCAAGATGATGAGCCAATACAGAAATGCTGCCACACTTGTACTTTGATGCCAGAAATCAGGGAAGCCTATGTCTCTGTTGTGAACAAGCAGGAACAAAACAGGCCCATATTTCACTATATAAATTTTGTGCAGCCCTCATTAATAATCGTTACCCCTCTTAATGACTTTTTGCGAACGCAGTCGAACGTGCTCGTCTGCCTAATTTACACTCATTAAATGCAGACATCTTGAGCTTATGAAAGCAACCCTTAGACGGGTGCTAGTTCGGGACTCTCCAAGTTTTAATTATGACATTCATTAAAACTTTTTAATATTTTTTTAATTACATTTGTTTTCGAGAAGGTAAGCAGAAAGATTTTTACTTTGAAACAACTTTTCTTTTTATATACTGCAAATACACCCATTTATTAAGGTATAAAATTAATGTCACTTTTTTGTATAAAGATTAGTCAAAGCACCGAAACATGTAGAGAAAGCCATCTTAAAAAGATAATATATTTAAAAAATTATGATGTGAGAATAGAGAAAGAAAGCAGGAAAACATGAATGTCACTTTCTGTTCTTTTCTAAAACTTAAGTGTCTCTCTTTATTTCTTTTTTGTACACAGCCTCAAGTTCAGGACCAGATTTACTGTCCGAAGCTATGTTTACTGCTCTGGGCTGGTAATGATCCCATCGCTGTCAAGGCTGTCACTCTACCAATCAATCAAAGTTGCCTTTGTTGGACTTTGTGAGCCTCTGTCAATGTGTGTGCTGATTAGCAGACTCCATTCACTCTTCTGAAATCCCCGTGCCAGACCGGGGTGCCCAGGGAGAGGGACTTCTGGAATGCCAAGTTGCTTTGTAAGTAATCGGTTTACTGGCGCCGGAGGGAGAAAGCAAGCGGGGAAATAGGATTTTCAAGCCCCAAAGCCAACCAGCAAACAACCAGAACAAGCAAGTGCAAAGGAGATTATTAAAGCCAACTAATTTAAAGGTATGCATCATTAGATAATGCCAGAAACTAGTTTGGTGTGTCAGCCTGAAAATACAGCACGGTTTAAGTCTGCACACACACTCAAAAAGTTCAGTGAAGCCAAGCACATTATTCCTATGTCAGCAATTTACCATTTCTCAAAATCCTCCTTGCACACAGTTGTAATAATACCTTGAACCAGATAGCCTCCAAAATGAAATTGGTTTCATTTTCTTCTACCTTGTCAGGGTGTGCATACTTAGCTGGTGAAGAGTTTGGCTGACTTCAGCGTCTCCAGGGAAAGATAAAGACCGGGCTGTCAGGAATTGTCTCCTCTGACAACCTGGCCTCAGGCTGACAATACAGCGATGATGAAGGAAGTCGTTTTAAGGCCAGGGCGAGGAGAGCGAAGCCCTGCCAGGGAACTAATGATGCTGCCTTAACAATTTCTGCTCACCATGCAACACGCGAAATGGAGAGCAAATTCAAATTGGATTTTTATTATCGATTTTATCTCACTATTACAATTTATTTCCAACTCATCTGACTTGTCAACATATAGTCGAGCAAAAATCACCAAGACCAAGTGCGTGAGGAACGCATATAAGTCCTTACATGCCAGTATATAATACAATAATTGAAAAATTTCCAAGTCTGTCCTCTGGGATATAAAACTGTTTCTTATCTTTTAATACCCAAAGAATATTACATACAAAGTTGATTTTGAATACATTGTGAACACACAAATCTACCTCATTTGTATTTCATTCTGAGGATTATTTGGACTAGAAACAGTCCATAAAGATTTTTTTTTAATTAACATATAGAACTCGATCATTCCTGAAAAGTTATAGACAAGACACTTATCTTAAAGTTAAATTTATAGATCTTATATTAAAAAAAACTATTAACTGAAACCTAAAGTAAATACTTGCAGTAGATTAACTACTTAAAAAGCATGTATATGACTGCAAGTACAGTTAATAATTGTCCTACTATTGTTTTGTTAATCATTTTCCATGTCTTTTTATTATTTTCTCCAATAAATTAACTTTTCAAAAACAAAAGATTCAGGTAATCAAGTATCTTGACAGAAAATCTGTAAAACTGAAGACATGGTTATTGTGGTTTCTGGCTTGTTCTCCACGAAACATAATTTTATTGTAAAATAATTTTTTCCCATACCTACCAATATATTAAAACTGTGTGAAAATATTTGGGGTTTTTTTATATAAAAACTGTTTACATAAATTAGAGATGTAAATGCACATGCAATTTACTTCTCCCATGTAAATTATTAATTTTGACAAGCCACCAATTCTCAAAAGGTAAGCTATTTCAGTGCCAAGTGACATGGAAAAAAATTAAACAACATTTTAATACATTTAGTACAAACAATAAATATTGATTCATGAAAACTTATTCATATACACACTACATATTTTATTAACAGTGGTCAAAATTAGCAGAAGCATAACTATGAACCATGTTTGGGATTTTCAATCCAAGTTAAATTGTTTCACGCAGTTTAAATTACATCACCTCTTACCACTACTGTCCAGCAGAAGACAATCTCAATTAAAGTTTTCTTAATTGGTCTATCAGTTATATACTGTTTGCATAGGCAGATAAGTTTATCTTGACCAATGGACTAATTGGCAGATATTGATCCAACTATTCCCACTGTGCTTCCTTTCTTGACTGTGCACACATATGGGTACTTGCGGTTCTGTGTTAGCAGTCTTGTATTGTCAGAAAAACAATATGCTTAGCAACAGAGAAACACTATTCCAGAATATGTAATTTCCTACACTGCTTTTTAAGCAGGTTTTTTTAATATCAGCAAGTTTTTTTTAATAAACGTTGCTCTAAAGGTTTCCACTACTGCTGTTGGGGATCAGAAATCAGATGCTAAGGACTGTGATGTATTTACAAGCATTTCCTGTAGATTAAAAGAAAAAAAGAGTTCATAAATAAAAGTGGTGATAATAGGGCCTGTGTCAGCATGGTTACTAATTTCTGCAGTTAAACCGTCTCCATACAATACAAAGCGCAAAATAAAATAGGAACGATCAACCACAGCCATAAACAAGACGTTTGTAATGATGCAATAATGGGTGTCCGGCTTGGCTCTCCTGCTGTGGAAAAGCAAACCTTTTTTTAGTTATTTTTCTTAAACAGAGCCAGTTAATAGGTGAAACTGAGGCTGAGAATCTATGCAGTATTGAAAAGAGAAAGATGGGAGAAATCAGATGTACCAACAAAGATAAACTCAAGGAAGTGATTAAAGCTACTCGGGTTTTCTCAACATCTCAGCAGAATCACAAGATGATCACCTGCATGATGTTGTAATTAATGCAAAAGGAGCCCTGACTAATCAATTAGTAGTTGATATTTTAAAGTAGCTTGACATTTTTACATCACTTTTATTGTTCACTGTATAAACTATATAAATGTTTTAAGTAAGACCTGGTCATCTGCTGATTAGTGCATTCAGATGGCTTTTTATTAGGTAAAGTAATTTGTCTTTTTTTTTTTTTTTTGCATTTATGTTCATCACACAAAATCAAAAGATGATTTTCTGTAAAACCAGACTTTTTTTGATTACAGCTCCATCCTGTACACATTTAACCAGACACACACATATACACTCTATAGGCATCATTTTGGAAAAACATTACACTTGTAATACATACCCTTCAGACATCCTCCACACTAATGTAGATTGCTCCTTGCACGGACTACACCACACACACACACACGACAATCACTTTTCTTGTAAAAAATACAAACTTTTAGGGGCTTTTCTGTTCTTTAGACATTTATATAAAAGGAATGAAAGGGTATATTGAAGGACAGTCGTATAACTTGTACATGCAGCATTGTACTGTTTGAACATCTACTGTTCCTCATACTGATGAGTTACTCTCCATCTAATGGAAAGTGGCTAAGCTAATGGATAGAAAATCATTCTCTAATGCAGATCAGATGTTGTGACTGACAGAGCAGCGAAGCAAGAGAAGGGCCCACAGTGAAAGACACGGGGCTCTGTCACAGTTTGACACGCTTCCTGTCAATCATTCGAGTTGATAAATGTTTCTGACACGGCCCCAGCATCGAACAAGCAAACAAAAACTCAAAACAAATGTTTTCTTTTATCTGTGTTATTCTGAAAGCTTTCTTAGCGAATTCAGTTTGCCAACCCCATCTTAAAACTCTTGTTGCTTTGATCTTCATCCTCCCCTACATTCCTGTCCTTGTTGCCTGCACACATTTCTGAATGGATGTGTGTGCAGAGAAGGAGCCCAGAATAACAAGAGGTTGTGGCACTACGAGAGAGGGAACCAGGTCTGATTTTAATTAACGATCGTCTGGCCTTCCGTAGATTCTATCAAAGATTAAATCTCGTTAGAATTGATTCTGGCTTCCCACCCTATTAAGCTACGGTTGCACTGTGGTTTCACACAGCTGGAGAGGGAAGGCAGGATGAGGGTCAGGATGCAAGTTAGAGAACTGACAATGAGACAGCAAGGAACTGACACAGATACGTAGGGCAAAGTAAACTGCAAGAGAGTTTGTTATATATTCAATAATATCAAACATGAAGTAAAAGGGTATATTTGAGACTGAAACAATAAGGATCATAGGGAGACAGAATTATCTAAATAAGCCAAAATGTTTAAGAGTCGGAGGAATCTTAGCTCTAAGGAATCTGATTGCTACATGACAATAAATATAATAGAAATAGTTGCTCATTACCAGAATTTGATGGGTAAGAAGAGCTCTTAAAGCAAGACATAAAAGACAGGGTCAGGAAGTGTAATTAAGACTTAGCAGACAAATGCAAATGTACCAGTGTCTGCATCTCAGCTCTTCCATGTTGCCCTTTGGCTCTGCTAAATAATGAGTTGAACAGACTTTAAACAAGTGAAAAAAAAAATACTTTTCTACATAATTAAATAGCTTTCCTTCATGATGAAGCAATTAATTTGATGAAATTTAATCTATGAGAGGTCATCATAATTTTCTGAAGTTGGAGTCTGAGTCTGATTTATTTTAATTTGGTTTGTGAAATGATGTTGTTAGTCTCCATTGTTTCAGATTTTTTTTATTAATTCTGAGTCAGAGTCAGTTTTGCTAAATGAACTTAGAAAAAAAACAACTAATAAAGACGATCACTGAGGCTGACGACATAGTGCCGCTTTTCACAGTGGAGTAAGGCCTATACCAACATGGACAAATAGGTAACTAAGGAAGAGTAAACAGAAATGCAAACAAAATTGACAAGCCAATTTACAGTCAGCAAGTGTGCTCAGAGACGGTGATCTTAATTTGTTGAACATTTAAGAACACAATATTGGGTTTGAAGCATGTGGAAGGCAGCATCATGCTGTGGGAATGTTTTGCTGCAGGAGGGGTGGCGGACTTGACAAAATAGATAAGAAAAGAATATATGGAAATTTTAAAGCTACATTTTAAGACCTCAGCCAGGAAGTTAAAGTTTGGACCTGAACGACTGCAAGCAAAAAGGTAAATTAGTTTAAATTGGTCAAGGAGAATTGAAAGCACTACACTAAGTTCTGTTGAATACTCGTGTCCAGAAAATGTGCTTGTGCATGAGAGGGCCTGAAAACTTTGAGGAAATTTTTAAAAAATACCTCTAAAAATTACTTTAGTCATAAGTCTGGCTTTTATCTAAGATAAATGATTTTTGGATTTCCTCGAGGCCAGTTAGGTTTATCAGAGATGTAAAATTATGGTGGGCCCAACTAATAAAACTAGACCAGCTTATTCATTTTTAATGTTAGAGACGGCGTATGCAAATACCTGGCTCTTAATGTAAGATGGAATTCAAACACATAGAATTTAAGTGCATTTTGTGAAACATCAAGTCCTGATTTATCTATGAATTACGTGTTGGCATAATTTCTGCCTCTTTAGTTTGTATTATGGATGTGTTAAGATCACACATGTCAAATGTAGTGAGCAATAGCACCAGGAATGAGTTCCTTTTGCCATGATGTTATCGTCTAAAAGTAACAATCACAAGGGTTACACATTTAATAGATTTGTATACAGCCAATAAAAAATGTATTATTTAGCAAAACTAAGAAAAATGTATG
The DNA here is from genome assembly GCA_010277075.1 of Poeciliopsis retropinna. Classification (NCBI taxonomy): domain Eukaryota; kingdom Metazoa; phylum Chordata; class Actinopteri; order Cyprinodontiformes; family Poeciliidae; genus Poeciliopsis; species Poeciliopsis retropinna. The sequence goes on along the minus strand of VMRM01000014.1, from coordinate 11,635,997 downwards.
TATTTTATTATGCAAGGATGTTTCTGTGCGAGTCTATAAGACTTGTTTCTTGGTTGTGGTTTTGAGAGAGTGTCATGTTGACTTCTTCACATTCTTTATCATCCAAATTCTCTTTGCCCCCTCAGTAACGTAACCAGTGTGACAGGGAAACCCAAGTGACCTATTCTAAGTACCACTCCATGTAGAGATTGTTTCATGTCAAATCAGTGATTCCAGCCTCAGCAGAGAGAAGATCCTCAATGAGACAAATGGATGTCCTGGAACACGCAATGCCACATTATTTCAAGCATTTGAAAGAGCACCAGTGGTCATTAAGATTCTTGTTGCAGCAAAAAGTGTCGAACAAAGATCTCTTAAAGCCATCTATGTTCTTGATTCAGCTCACTCTACCAAATTAAATGTAATGTAGGAGCAGTTCTTCCTCTGTCAGAGCAGAGGCTGTCATGCAGCTTCCAGGCCAGTGAAAACTTTTTTAGCTTTGCTTATAATTATCTTTCTTCATCTAAATAAAGAGTGCCTTGACATATATATGATAATGTGCTGGAGATCATTGTCTAGCCTGTCTACACCCTGACCATGCCATGGTGTTTCAGTCATAGTTATAAACAATTAAATGTGCAATTATCCTTCAAATATTAAGATTCAAACATTCAGACATTTACAAATAAACTACAAGTTTTACCTTTGGGAACATTTTTAACTAAATTAGGTTACATTTATAAAATTTCCACCCTCATTTAATTATTATGAAGTCAGAACAAACATTTCAAGTGGAGTAAAAAAATGGTGAAAACCAGTTCAGTCACCAGGGTAAAAATATTCCCACCTTGTTTTTACAAACCTTGGATATGTTAAATTTCTGAATGATGAGACTCTGCACATACTCAGTTGTCAAATGCTGAAACTCTGTTTGACGTTTCAGGTTGTCAAGACTTGCATCTAAGCCAGACAGTGGGAACGGGAATACTCAACAGTCCAAAAAGGAGTACAACACTCTTGTCCAAACTGAAAGTAAGAAGATAAGAAACAGTGACATTGAAGGGCCGGTCCTCAGGCTTACCTATTGGATATGTTCATAGTTCACAATCACTTGCTGCCCTCAACATAAATACTGTTTGTCAATGAGACTTCTTTCATGTGCTTCAAATATTGCAATAAGAAATACACTGATAAATGAACTCGAAAACTCAATGTTTGCAACTCATCTAACTATCTATAGTTTATAGAAAATTTCATTTTACAGTTTGGTCTGTAGATTAGAGATGATCCAATCAGACATTCAAAGGTAGGTACCGATTAATAGATTCCTTTTGGGTTAGAAATGCCAATTTCAATTTCGACCAATTCCAGTTTTTCTTTTTTAATAAGACTATTACACATAAAAGAAAACATGTATCACAGGATCACTGATAGTTAGTAGTCCTGAAGTAGAACCTTACTTTTATCTAATTGCAGATAAGCTCAAAAGTGTATTTATACATTCAAAAAAGTAGGTGATAGTTTTGCTGCATTTAATGCATTGTAAAACAAAAATGTGAGATTTCAATATTTCATCTGAAAGAGCCAATAAAATGTAACCATTTCCAATCTCAGGATGACTTTTTGTTGCATTTATTTTATATATGACAGTAAAATGTGTAAAACATTTTACTTATATCTGCAATAAAAGTAAGGATATTTGAAATATTTGTTTCATTTATTCCGATTTGTCTGTGTAAAGAAATGTGCTAATATACCACAAATATACCACAAAATTTTGCATCCAAGCAAGCACTGCTTGGATGCAATATTTAGTCATAGCATGAAACATATTTTCAGTGAAATCCATTCACCCTCCAAATAGCTTAATACACACCATATTTTTAGATGAGTGATGAAGCTCAGAGTAGACAGTCAGGAAGTTACATTCAGCAATAACAATCTGACTACATGTTTTCTTGATATCGTACAGGACTTTATATGAGTAAAATTGTCTAGTAGATGTGCTACTATAATTCAGCTATGGGCTGCTCACCTACTCAAAAAAACACTTTAAGAGCACTAGTCATGGTGCGTTCAAGAACTGTAATAAAACCACATTTATATGATCAGATTTCAGTTTTCTGCTAATTCGTAGTTCTCTCTTCTCGAACTACTGATGCATCTTTGTTGAAAACCTATGAACATATTCTGCAATCATACTGCTCAGACACTTGTACAAGATGTTATAACAGAAAATATGAAGTCCTAAACATGCATGAAGAGTTTCTGCCATGATTAAACACAAGACTGAAATACTGAAATGTTTAACTTGATATTCAATGTATAGTTTTAGAACAAAACCAAAAATTATGACAGAACGGCTATCAACCAATTCTGACAGATTTTAGGTTATATTCTGGACTCAGAATAAGGGTTTAAACAAAAGCTGCACACGGCATAAGATATTATGTGTGTGTTCAGATTATATTAGCCCTAATTGTGGCTTGTGAGGTGAAGGAGGAGGTTACTGCACCGCACGTCTATAATTACTTCTCATCTCTCAACCAGCGCTCTTACAGACAATGGGGAATGCCATGCTAACACACATCCTGACACATGCGAATGCACTGTGGAGCTCATTTCATTACGGCTCGGCAACCTATGAGGGAGTCATTTCTAGAGGGGCTACATTTTCACTCAAATTGGAATTGGAGACCACCCACACTGGCTTTAGGCAACACAGGTCAGCTTTACTTTGAGCACGCATACACACACCCTCACTACACTCACAAGTCGTTGGTAAGTAAGAGGGATGACTCACCTGTAGCAGTTCTTCCCACACACACAAGCACACACACGCCGAGACAAAGCCACCTCCATGTTCACAAACAATGCACTAACATCATGCTGCAACACTTTTTATCTTACTTGGGACTTATATGAAATCAACTGTCATATGCAAGTACACCAATTTGAGATCTTATAAAATGTTGTTTAGTCATCTTTTTCTGTTGTTTTTATTAAGCCATATTACAATTACCTTAATGATGTCAGAGGGTTTTGTGTGTCTGTGATTTCCAGCAGTGCACAAAGAATAGACTTGAGATTTCAACAAGTCACAGAACTAAGCAGCAAACCAGAGTAACACAAATTATTTATAAAATGTTCCTCTGCATAAATCCACATGTAGGTGCTGTGTTATACAATTTCATTAGAAAGTCTGTTTCCTTCTCAGGGTATGAATATGTTTTCCTTTATAAGCCATGAATGTTTTTTTAATCAATATTTTTTAGAGAAGCAATGATCTGGCTTTTCATGGCTGATACTGAGTTTTCTCTCAATTAATGTCTAAACAATTCTTGGAGTTTTTTTCCAGTAAACCATTAAAAAACTGTGTTGCCTCTTCTTGGATAGTAGTACAGTAGTGGTTTTGAATAGGGCTGAGTATTTTTAGGAGCCTCACACTTCAGTTTTGATACTTTGAGTCACAATTTTATTCAATATTGATTCAATTCAATATAGCTTTAAGATATATGTAACATGACAGTAATGTATTTGAATTGAAGTGTATCTAAATGTAAAAAAAATCTCCTTGTGGAAACTGATAATGTATATAATTGTTTTCATTATTTTTAAGCATTATTTGAAAACCATTGACAAGAAGCAGCAGCAGTATCCACCCCTATATGTAACAACTGCACAGTAAAACTCCTGAAATTCTGCTATAGCTTTTGATTTCTGTATGTCTCCCCAATATTATCACCATCTAGCCTTTTAATTATCTGAAGACAACCCTGCATAAATAATTATGTTTTTAATCTTATACTGAGCTTAGGTGACGATTTATGTGATTTGTGTTCACAAGATCAAGTGCAGTATGCATCGAGAGAGTAGATGAGTCTTAAATCTGTCGTATCACTCAAAGAGGTTAATTTACAGTTGATGCAATTAAGCAATGTGTGAAACAATAAAGTATTAAAAAGAACATGTGTAGCACTCAAATATTTCCCCCTTTTTAGGCATTTATTAAATTAATGATGTCAGTATTTCTGAGATCTGCAGAACATCTTCAAAATGTTTGAAGATAGAAGGAAAAGTGTCTTGATAAACTCTGACCACAAACTTTTTTCTCATGTGCAAAAAACTGAAGATAAAATGTATAAATTAGCAAAAATCACATCACGTGATGTGTGTAACTCATTTAAGCTTGCTCTGAAACACTGGAGCTCCTCGTTTCTTTGAACATCTGATTTAGTTTAATGGCCATAGTCACTCTCAATATTATGCTAAAATAAAAAATATTAACTCAAATGATCATGTAGTTATGTCAGAATTACAGGCTTGTAAACTCAGTGAATATTGAGGTACTTCGCCACTACCTGCACCTATAACCTAAGAATGGCATACAATCAAAAAAACGAGACATGTTTTTCACATCTTCATCTACAACTCATCTTCTCTATATTGACTTTTGTTGAGAGCAAGCCTTCACCACACAAACCACCAGGGATAAGCATGCTGGAGAGTTGACAGTGTCTTACAAAGATGAATTGACCATGCTATTCACATCTTTGACAAAGTCATTAACTCTGCAAGTAGTAAATTGCTCCAGCAACATGAGCGACTTAGTGCTGCTCTTTCGCACTCATTATTCAACTTTTAAAAAAAAAGCATTATGACTTCATGTGGACACTCACACATGGGAGACCGACTGTTAAAGCAAGGTGGAATAACCTAGTGCGCATGAAACAGGATCTGCATCTTATTACAAGGACAATGTGAAGTTGCATGACATCTAAAATTTCTGTCTCTCTGTCTTCATGTCAGTCAGTCTGTCTTGGGTTGTGTTCACACAGCAGGTCAATTAGGATATTTTGCTGAAATTTGATTTCTTTGCGTGATCGTTCATACTGCCAATTAAATATGATTGCAATCAGAGTTGTGTGTAAGCGATTATGACTCCCTTATGACCCGTATGCACAGAAGAAGAATGCCACCATCCATGGATGAATTTTAAAGCGGACTTTGGGTGTGTGTATAGAGATAGAGATAGACAGATAGAGATAGAGATAGATTACTCTCTTGGACAATAATTGATTGATAGTAAACATAAACACCAAGAAGAAGTCCTGTTTTGGAGATGGTCTGATCCAGCTTCCCAGTTTATCTCTTATCAAACTCTTGAATCTACACTTTGCCATCTTTCTTGTTTCTAACATATCACTGTTGAGGAAATACTTGCTTAAGTTGATGCTTCTTTTATCCCAGTCTCTAAAAGAAGAGCCTAAGGAAGATTTAATCAGTGTTATTAATTCCACCTGCCAGTTAGAGTGAAAAGACGCTTCAAATTCAAACCTGTACACTCGCTCCTAAAATCTTTTATATTGTATAACCATTTCACTGTGGCTAAATAAGTCAGAAATAATAGAAAATTGTTGCCTTTGTATACCTCTGATCAGAAAACACTTTTTCTGATCAGAGCATTAACTATTGTCAATGCACAATAGTTAATGCACTGACAAAACTGCTTGCCTCCACAACTCCTGAACGGAGAGTTCAGCTCACACAGTCAACAGGCTTCCTTGCAGGCAAAATATGAAGTTGCTCATTACCTGGTCATGACTTTTAAAATATTGTAAATCTCATCTACTATACCACAGGTGTAGACACACCACAAAGATAGTTTCACATCAGGAATCTGACATGTTGGGAAGAGGTTTTCAACCCACAGAAAGACAGCACACACGCACAAAGTTAACCACTGAAATGAACTAAATCGACCAGATGTTTGCAACAACAGCGTTCATTCACGAATCACCTTTGTCTTTAATCATTGCAGTGAGGAAAGGGTGGGGGAATTCACTGGGATTTGGGATTTCTCTTTGAAGTAAACTCCCTCAAAACGTAGAGGAATGTGGTCGGAATTCCGTAATTTTTCAGGGTTGGAAAAGTGTTTTCAACACAGAGCGCTTTAGACACCGACAGAAATAAAAGGTGGTCTCCCATAACTGAGCCAATCCAAGAAGATTCGCACTTTTATCACAAAATAGTCAAAAGAAAGGAAATCCATCACTTAACAATACGCACATCTCATGCAAACACTGAGAGAAAAGATTCAATATAGTAATTTATAAATAGATGTAGTTTTTTGTTGTTGTTGTTCTTTAGGAAAATATCCAAAAGGTAAAAGAATAACATTTTCGGGGACTAAGACTTGTTACTATATGGAAGCCGCACATACTCTAATAAAAAGTAATAATTACCTTAATATTAAAAATCATCATTTTAATTGTCCAAGACATATTTTTCCTTCATTTTTTTTTCATTTAATTGACATATGACTAAAGTTATTATTAAAACAACTAAGACTACAGGGTTATATTGAATCTTTTCCCAGACGGTAAAATTTCAAAGTTGACTCACCCGTCAGCTGGTCATAGGATCCGTCCAGCTCTCTGGACTCCGACAAGCTTTGGTCACGGTTTTTCTGCTTCATATTCCCAGTCTGCGCCGGTATGTGGAACTGTGGTAAGCAGTTGACAGATTAGTGTTTCTTATTGGAAGAAAAAATAAAATAAAGAAAGACTTTTTAAATTTCTTGTTTTTGTTAGAAGATGGCTGCAAGTACACTACCGTTAATAAGTCATATTTGAAGTGCCATACGCGGAAAGCAGGAAGCTGTGCGTTTTGTTGTTTCTTGTGGCTGTTGCTCCGTGCGCTCTCTGCTTCCACGAGCTGAGTGAAGCAAGCGCGCGCTTTTTGGTCTGCACTCTCACATGGTTCGGCACGCGCGCACGCGTATGGACAGAAAGAGAAAGAGAGAGAGAGAGAGAGAGAAAGTGAGAGAGAGAGAGAGTAGGCGAGCTGTGAACGCAGATAGAGCTGATCCGACTTTAGATCTCGGAACATCTCAATGGCCTAATTATGAATGGCGTTGTTTTGAATCTCATTTTGTCTTTATACAGATATACATTATTATATTTGTCTTGATCATTATATTGGTTTTCCCTAGGTCTTTACCTCAATATCTAAATCCCCTCTACTCCCTATGTTTCTCATTGAGTCAGAGATACGCTGTATGTTTACAGAGACATCAGCAATAGCAACAAGCAGCGCACTGCTGCTGCCAGGCAGAGGTTCTGTCTATTTCTGATCTATAAATACTCACATACTCTGGGAAGCCTTGTCTCTATCCTTCTTCCTCTCATCTCTTCTTTTCTGGTTTTATCTCTCTTACTTTGGCAGGTCCACCACCAATAACCTTACTTTTAAAACATAGTTGTTTATTTTACATCATAATCAAGCATAATCAACATCCACAGTTAGTTTTCCAAACCTTCAAGACCTGGTGGCAGTGGCCATTGAGGTTTCAATTTCCCCAAGGTTTCGTTGACGCATCATTGAAAGGCTGCATGCCTGAAGGACACAGGACACTAATCCCAACCATATATCAAACTTCACCAAAGCCAGTTTCAGAACCCCACCAAGAAAACCATTGTGTTTTCAAGATACTGAAAACACAACAGCACAAGACTTTATTTTTTTTTAACAGTTGACTTTCTTTGTGTCCTTTTTGTTTGATGTTAATTCTCTTGAACTCTATTGGTAAATCTCCAGTGGGATTTTGAAAAGGCAGTTGTAGCACACAAACCCAAGAATATTTATGAACTGGATGTCTTTGCCCATCAGGAGGTGGCTCAGATTGCTCAGAAATGCTGCCAGCATCTGGTCCCCGACTGTGAATCACATTTGCAGCAGGTCAATGTGATTCACATTTGACCTGCTGCTGTTTCAGTACTAGGTACTGAAATAGTTATCATGTGGAGGTTAAATAATCTTGAGACTGCAGTAGTAATTAAAAATGGCATTTGTGCTTAAGGTGGATAAACCACTTGTGATGCTAATAGCATTAGGGTATTTAAGTTGTTTGTATTTAAGGTGCTGAGTCCAAACAGCTGTTTGTATAGTTTGCCAGTAAATCTAATTTGTAATGATCATTCAAATTTGAATTGGTCTCATGTAAGTTTCCAGCTAATTATGCAATAAAAGGCTCCTTGAATGTAGCAGACAGTGCAAGAAGCAGAATAAGTTACAGATAATATTTGTGCAAGACAAATTAAATGTGAGCACCAAAAGAATAGCAAGGCTGCTGGAGGGAGAAACAGACAACTGGCTTGTAGGAAAGCAGGATCTTTGAAAGAGAACACCAAAAGACCTTGTCTAGATTTTTACAGTTTATGTTTGCTACTCACATTTTCTGAGTTTTATGCTTCAGTTCATCATAACCATGGAGCTCTCTTCTCAACCTGAAGGAGACAAAGAGCTTCTCATGACTTCACGCTGCAATTGGTCCACTGTATTAATTTGCAGCTTAATTTGGAGCTATTTTTCTTCAAAGTAAGCTAGAAAAAAAAGAGAGCAAGTAAAGGTGGAATAACAAATGCGACTCGTCTATAATTAATTGAACTAAATGTTTTCAGGGCTGTAGTTTTTAACAATGGACTAAACAGAATATTAATACATGAGATCATTATTGAATGATTATATTAGCAAGATGTTCATTTGTGTTTACGCAGTTGATGCTGGCATAGGAGAGAACATTCCAATACTTAAACATTTGTAATTTGTTGAATGCAGAAACCCGGCTCAAACATCAGAAATTTGATTTTTCTTTCTCCTGTCTGGTGAAATGCAGGACTTTCAGGTTACCATTTTAACTTTAAATCAAATTTAAATGTTTTGTTTATTTGCATTCAGTAAAATCTTTTTGTTCACGTCAGAAACATAGGGAGTGATTTACTGTACAATTCAAAGTCACAAAAATAACACAAATTATAAACGCCAGAGAGGAAGACACTGAATATTTTACATGCTGAGATGTTTGGCTGCACATTATTCATGGTTTAGAAGTGTTGAGGCAGCAGTATTCCTGGAACCACACACACCCTATATAAAGATGTCTAATGTGAAATACAAATGGATAGTTTTTGAATAAAGCAAAACAAATCACTTTGTTTCTTTGGTCTTATTTGATTAGATTTTAGAGAGCATAAATAGTGCTCTCGGTCCTTATCCTCACGCAGTCATTGTGTATTCTCTTAACATTGGCTTGGACATGATTATTTTGAATTTGAATACATTGCTTGGTTAAAATGCACAGAACATCTTATGAAACAGTTGACAAAAATGAATAATTTGTTGGGGTTTTTTAAACTGCTGTTCTATGATGTGGCCACAAATCACGAGTATTTAACCTGCAGCAGACATCAGTCAGAGCAATATTGATTTGGAGAATGACATATTTCTAAGAGGAAGTCAAACAGCCACACTTAAAAGAACCCACTTAGGAAAAATGTCTGATGGCTAAAACACCACTGGGCTGACCCAAATAAAGTCTTTGGGAACCACTGCCTTAAGTATCAAAAAAATTACAGCTTTTCAAGCCCACAACCCATCAGATTTAGATCATATACTTGCTCAGACGGGCTAAACATATCATGACCAGAGCAAAGTGTTGCACAGCACTTGGTTTTGGTGAAAAACAATAAAAAAAGAAAAGAAAATCAACAGATATGAACAAAGTGTACTGTTAAGAATTACAACAAATCTACATTTGCATCACTTGTATTTTCCATAATGGGATTTCACTGCTAAATGGGTACACAGCAGGTGAGTTGGCTATAAAGTGAAATGAAATACATACTTTTGTAGTGTGTTTAAAACAAAAGCATTTGATTTAAGTGAGGCACACCATAAAAACACTAAACTGATTCATAAACTTATAAGAACAAAGAGCAGATTAAATAATTATTCAAACAAAATAAAATAGACATTAAGAGTTCAGCTAAAAGTACTCAATGTTTTTCTGAAATGGGATTATTTTAACAGCTCCAGGTTGAAAATAAACTTATTGCTACAAAAGTTTCTATCCACAACCCCATTTTTAAAAAGGAAGCCTTTGACTTTATTTTCACAAGGAGTTGAACTTCCCTCTATCCAGCTTCATGTCAAAGCTACAGGCCTTACATGAACACATAGCGGCAAACAATAACCACGAAATCAGCTTTTTCTCTCATCTAATGCCAGCAAAATATTTCACAAATACAGACAATTGGATGGGGATTGGATTGCTGTGCGTGTTAAATGAAAGGAGACAAGGACAGGTCGCTTCTTAATGAAGGATAGGAGGAGCGTGCCAGACTGGAAGATAGAAGAAGCGGGGAGATCGATTTATGGCGAGTTGAAGGGGATTTAGTGATTCACAAGCAAAATAAAAAGAATTAGATAGTCCCTGACGAGGAGACTGCAACTGGACAGTTTGAGGTAGACGAATCTAGATGCATAATACCTGTGAGGTCTGCTGCTTTTCTGTTAATGAGATTTTTGCTTCATAATTTAACATTGCAGAACAAAAGGGACACCACAAGGTTGTCCAAACTCTGTGGCCTGAAAACTGCTTGAAGTCTTTGCAGTCATTCTACTGTGTTGCTCAAATTTCAGCTGTGAAAAAAGACTAAACAAACTGTTTGGATAGTTTTTTTTTTAAGTATTAATGACTATGACATCACCCTACTGCCTGTACAGTCTCAATTGGAAATTCAGGGAGGATTTTTAGACAGGTGTGCTTAGTAGGCAACCAGACAATCTGGACTGTATTTACTTTGCAGCAAAATAATGTTACGTTTTAATCTTAACGTCTTAAACAGTTGTTTTATGCTGGCAGCTCAGCATAAAACAACCTGTTCTACACATATTTTGCTTTCTTTAGCCCTGTCCACACAGAGACAATTCTTGGTGCATCAGCAAAGGTTTGTCTTTTACGTTGTGCATCCACACAATTTCACCATCTTGGGAGAACAAAAACGATCATTTTTGAAACTGGGTTCCAGAATGGATGAAATTCAAAATGCTGTCTTCATATTGGCCACGCGAGTGGTGCCATTTTGAAACGATAATGTTGAAGCTCCATCTCTCTCTATCTCACATGCGCTCACTCTCATAAATGACAAACATGGCGTATTTGGTGTTTTTTTGCGTCATTCTATGGCAGTGTACAATGCCACCAATTGGACAAGAACACCTACCACATTATACATGATGCTTCATACTATCTTGAGAATGCACTTTTTATTTTAATTATTTATGAAACTTTACTGGGCTCATCTCAGTTTGTACAGGGCTTTAGTTTTTCACTCTTCAGAAACTTCAGTATTCATCATCGACAGTACTGGATCATTTGAAACCATTTCAAATGGCTTTTCAAGATAGCAATGCAGATTTAAATTGTTCAATGTCCTGAAAAAAACGGGTCTTGGTGTCAGAAAACTAAGGGAGCCAACAGCTCCTCAAACATCATTCATATTCTTTGTTAGAATAGTCCTTCAGTCATCTCATCCTTCACGGCTTCAAAATCCTATCTGCATAGATATTCTGTGCTTAAGATGTAGAGGCAATTGCCAATAAATTCATTATCCATTAAAATCTAAATAATTAAATTATTTAATTTCTCCTTTGCAGATTAATTTGCTGATGTCTTTTTTCTGATGTTAGAAGATCAAGGATGGGAGCAAACACTGTCGCATCTTCTGATACCCCAGCAAAGTTATTTAAGTTGTAAGTAGAACTCCTTGATCGGCGATATGTATACATCAGTCCATTTCAGTGTCCATGGTAGCCAGTTGTTGCATTGGCCCATGAGCACATCCATGACTGCTTCAGATATGCGCTACAGTTTTAAGATATCCTGCAGCAGAACCACTGCTTTGACGTCTTGATGTAAGAATGTCAGCCATCATTCCTCCAGTATGATTCAGAAAAGTGTCGGTGGAAGCCGTTTTCCACCGACACTGGATGTGTGCTGGATGTGTGCTGTGTGTGCTGGATGTACACATCCAGCTGTCAACAATCCATCTTGCTGACTGAGGTGCATAGTTAGTGGGAAGTGGTAGTGCTGAACACAGCCCAATAGCAACAGATCAGAATACTCTTGTAGCTATAATAGATTTTAATGAGCTGCACCGCTCCTGATTCCTGACAGCAGGAGAAAGGAAAAAGATCTCTGATATGGATTACAGTTAATTACCCAAAGACATATGCCTCATTTATGATAATCCATAGCAGATAAACTCTGAGATCAAATAAATTCTATCTCAAGCAAAGTTAGTAAATATCCACATCATTAATGATAAAGCCTGTGAAATAGCTCTCCTGGGAAGAATATTTACATACCCACAGCAGCTTCTGCAACAGGATGTCGTACAGTGTCTTTTTCTTATTTACTTTTTCGTTAATCTGCATGCCTCCATTTTCTTGTCACTTTGTTGCTGGTACACCTGAATATCCGTACTAAGGCAAAATAAATTATTTCTGTTCTCTAATGTGTAATATTCTGCAAAGGTCCAACCAGAAGGCCTTACCTCCTACTGAGGCCATTTTCAAGGTAGGTTTCTACCTGCTTTTGTCTGATTTGGCATTGGTTCCTGCGAGAGAAAAATGCCACAGAAAACTTTGTGATTCCTGGAAAGGTTCCCTCAGGGAAACATAAATTTTCACATCATCCTTTTAATCTGTGATCCTCAAATTATCTTTATGCTTTTACAATGAACTGAAATATCAGAGGCATTTCTAAAATTACAATCCTGCAACATCAACGAGCTGTAAGGGTAAGTCTTGGCCGAGGAATGAATGTGTTGTATTTATATAAGAAGATTGTAAGGCTCAAAAAGAAACTCAAAAACAACCCAAGATCCTGACAGCCTGCTTTGTTCTGAGCCATGTTTTACTTATCTTCATTTTACAAGTACTCAGTGTTTCATCAGACTAACAAGACCATGACAGTTGTTCATTACAGATTAGATTAGATTTTCTGGAGTTCCCAATGTTGTGGGTATAGTTTGGGGGTGGCCCTTTCCTGTTCCAGATTGAATTAGCACCATTGCACAATTCAAGGCCATCAAGGAATGAGATGTCAATTAAGATCACATATATGTGAAGGCAGATGAGCAAACACTTTTGGCAATATAGTGCACTTTTAAACTTTAATTTGGTATTTCTAAGGCTACTTGTATTTAGGGACGGTTGCATATTTCTCAAGAGGAACTTTAAACTCTGACAGAGTCATTTAATCTAAGCCTACCGTAAATCTCAGGTAGCTTGTGACCACATTATTCACACTCTCCGAAAAGCTTGAACAGGTCATGTATTTGGTGTCTGCAAGTAACAGTTAATACCTCTGAGAAAGCAATAGAGGAATGGAAAAACTACAGAGATGCATCCTGGCACTCAATAAATCCCAAGGTCAGTCCCTTGACCTTGAGCCATGAGCCAAACTGTGGCATGAATATTAATTGAACAAATGTCCGGGAACTCTGGACAAAGGTGTGTGACCGCATATATTACAGAGATAGCACCTAAAATCTATGAAAACTGCAATATAACTGCAAATCGGTGCTGACTTGAGCTTTTTATGCAGCACTTAGTTTTCTTTAAATGGAAAGTTCAAAACATGTAACAGTTGCTCTGGAACAATTACTATTCTTATTATTATTCTATGGAAAATAAGCAAAATAATATTCCACATCAGCAGAAATTATGAAGTAAAAAGTATTAAGTGAAATGACTGTCGCAGAGTAGCTTTTGATCGTCCCGATGGATGTAGAAAGCGTCCCTTCCTGTTAAATAATATTTAACAGCACTTCAAAACACATAAATGACACTTTGTCTTATTATTCATAGCAGCTAGTGACCTCCAACACTGAGCTGACAGCTTTTCCTCGGTCACACAGCCGGCACAAGCCGAGGAAATGATTGATAACATCCAACGAGATTCAGCAATATGCAGAGATGCACACCAACACCAAAAACACTCACCCGCACAAACACTCTACATATACACTTTGTCAGTTCTGGACAAATGGGCAGTTATTTGAAATCAATGAAAACAATCCATAATTTTAATTACAGTTAGATTATTCATTATGTTTAATTTAGAGATCTTTGAAGTGAGTGTCCAGAGCCTGCAGAGTGAAAAGTCCTAATGCTTGAAAACCTTGGAATGAAGCCATCGCACATTTAATAGGTCAGTACGTCAAAGGTTTAAATTAAACAGATTTAACCTTTCAGGATTTTAATATATGCCAAAGTGGAACCCTCTTATTCTAAATGTTAGGGCTTCAAAAGATTTATGAATTAAATAATTTCATGACCGACCTTTCTTATTTTTCTTAGTTTAATAAAACTGACCAAAAAAATATTATGTCACATTGCAATAGATTGAAGACGGTACAATTTTTTAAACACATTTTTCGCATTTTATTTAAGAAAATATGCAACTTTCTTCCGTCAAACACGGATAATTTTCTCCTTTTTAAATGTTAGCACATCCCTGTATTAAGCCTGCTGCAACTACAACCCAAACTATCTGTTCTTGGTCTACAGGTTTCCTTTAATATCTCTTTTTTTTTTTTTTCAGTGACACCTCCATCTCTTCATGTTAGCGGAGCGTACATTATGGCACCAACCTTTAAACTGAGAATTGTTTGACCTTTGCATAACGTGAACAGGTTCCCCTTTTGCAAGGCTAATGTTTCTCCTCAGGGAAATTCACTGAGGAGATGGGCGCAATGTTTGAAACTGCTCCCATCTGCACAATTTCAAACATGCAGTCTATGTGTGTTTGTGGACTCGTATGATCAAAATAATACAAAATTTGATTAATACTCCTGAAATAAAGGCTGAGAAATTTGCCAATTTCATATTTTTATAATTTTGCACAGATGCACAGCCTCATATGCTCATTTGCAGCTGGCTGACAATAAAAACAGCGAGCTGGTGGCAGAAATTTAAAATGGCCCAGCATGGCAATTACTGTAAGCTCAGAGATCTTTTGTTGCCATTTTTTGTTGAAAAGAAGCATTATGGAAGGTATTTTGTTCATGAGGCTGACTAACAGGAAATGCCAAAAGACATTAAAAAGTCCCAACGCAGCTTGTGCTATAGAGTAGTAGGTAGTTGAGCAGCACAGGCACTTGTTGATGTAAGAAGCAGCGAATTATCTGGAACATTAACGACTTTGTCACAGAGCAGCTGCTCGGTATGAGAACACCAACAAGAGACGCTGTGTCCTGCTTTATTTTACTGCTATTTAGCTCATCAGTATCATAGCAGATGTTTATGTTAATACAAAAAGGAAGAACGGTTATAGTTGGTCATTTTCTTGCTTCTTTGTAATAGTGCTTCTTGGCAACAAAGCCCATTTTTCTTAATTGATGCCAAATTTGTGCCAAAAATATCTTTATGGGTTAAGTAGCAAAGTTGGGTACTTTTGCTATCCCTGTGAAAACCTCGCCAAATCCTCCACTACCAATACCAAGGAGTTTTTTGGGGGTTTTTTGTATTTCTTTTGTGAGGGAAGTACAATGATGTGGGACAGCATCTACATCTCTGAAACAGACTTGCTATCAATGGAAGGAATCTCAGTGCAGAGATGTTATACAAGAAACCCTAACTAGTCACAATCCCTTAAAAACTCTCTTACTGACTGTTTTTCAAGATGGGTTGTTGGCAACAAACTGTTGGTGGAGGAATGTGAAGCTAGCCCACAACAGTGACCAACATGAGGTCGCGGTGCCATGCTCTTGTGGTTGTACAAGGTTCTCTGAAGCACTGCTAAAATCCCTAATTGCTGAAATTAATACATTGTGAAATTTCACTGCATTTTCTTTCAAAATCCAACCACTCAATCCAACAAAAACATCAAACAGACAATTGCAGAAATAGTTGTTTGATTTAAGGAGAGTGAACTTTAAGTTTTTCAAGCACACGACATACTCTGTTCCAAAATGCTTTGTCCTAAAGATGTGACCCTTTTTAGATACTTTCCAAAAGTTAAATAATTTCTGATGAGACGCAATGCTAACAAAATCCCCCAAAATTTCTGACTTTTGTGCTAGGTAAAGTTACATACAAGTCATTAAGAATCACTCTGGATGTGCTACGGAAGAAATTATCTGATTTCAACAGTGTGCTTCTTCAAGTAGATCTTCAAGAGCTTTTATCTTTATTTTACATATTTTCTCACATAGAATCTTCCTGTGTAAATGTGTGAACAGCAACTGTAGGGAAAATGTCCAGACGACACTCTCTAAACATTTTTCTAATTATGAGTATGAAAACTGACTTGGAAAGGATTCAATTTGGGTTTCACCAAACAGCAACTTAACAAACTGAAAGTCTCTATTTGTAAGTTGTGGCTCTATTAATAAAAGGTGAAGCTTATAAAAAAGAAAAAAAGTCCAGCTGCATGCTATTTAGGTTCTTAGGATGACACACGGGGTCATTTGCTGTCTCACTGAGCATTTAAAACTGATGATAGCCTTTGACAGATGTCAGTTGGGTTACTGCTACCAACGTCACCTTTTGCCCGAGGGGCAACACCCTCAGAGGGAGCGTGGCACATGTGTGCAGAGTCCTGTCATAACTTGCCCATCATCTGGGAGATGAATTTGAGACAGTGTGGGTGTCCAAGAACTTCTTGCTTTTTTCTGCTTCCCTTGTGTAGCACATGATTTAGTTTTGTTTTTGTGTTTATTTGACTGTATTGAGGAAAACCAGATAGCAATGGAGTTTGTATCAATTATTTATGAGTCCAAAGTGGATGTTTTCTCTAACTCATTCACTTACTTGACTGTTTTTGAATTTGTCCTTGTGTTCCTGGCTTTTTTGCCCTCTTCTTAGTTCCTGACAGGTGTTCTTAAGTAAATATTTCTGTCAACATCTATATTTGCTTGGTTTGTCAGAAATCTGATTTGAATGACCATGCAAATTTACACAACGGAGAAAGATAACCTGAGTTAATACAAAAAGTGTTGTTTTTTTAAATGCTGAGGTAAAAAGAAGGTATCTAAACCAACCTAACCTATGAAACAGTCATTGTCACATAAACCAAATAAACATTTGTCATGGCTGGCAGCAAAGGCAGTCCACCAAAGGTTTAAGATAACTTTGGGGACATTTACGTTGCTGGGGGAGAAGTTTTACCAAAAGCAACTGAGATTTTCAGCCTGGGAATGTAATCGTGAAAAACTCCACAGCCTGTTTCATATGTTGGGCTTTGTTAGGAGCAACTGCTGTGTAATACTATGGCAGAAATTATACAAAACATTAAAGGAGAAATCATCCATGCGTAAAATAAACAACTTATTTTGAGTTCTTAAGATTTGCTCAATAACCAGGCCTGAAATTTTTATTTTTCCTTTGGCAAATCAAACTATTGAATTTTAATTGTTAAAAACTTTACAGGAAGCCAATATAATTTTGCTGTAGTTCAAAAAGAAGGATGCCAGATCTATGGCTGGACGTGGAATTGAAACCCAGTGGCAAGAAAAAGTTTATTACAAAATTAAATGAATGTGGAAATGGTGACAATGTCTCGGAAATCAGCACACTCAAAATTTCTCTACAAGAGAGGCAGGGATTTAAGACCATTTTGAAAAGAGACCTGAATTACCCCTGGATTTATTTTTTATTAGTTTCATTTAAGGCTGTAAAGAGAAGGCAATTCTCTTTTCAGCTTCGAAGAAGATATAGTTGCTAAAGTTTGAGTTTTCCTGAATGAAAGAATTCAAAGAGATGCTCGAGGGGAGCAAGACGGAGGAATTATTCCACAGACAGCAGACATTTAAATCTAAAATATGGGTGTTTTGTTGTTGTTGTTTTTTTTTTCTTGACTTCAAGCCAAATTGGTTCAGTGGTCAAAATAACCAACAAGATCCATGATAAAACAAACAACATTGTAATCTAAAATCCAAAAACAACAGTAGGGCTCAGATCAGAGGCACATAAAATCAGACCGAGATTCAGAAAACTTACTAATCCAATGGAGCAGGGAAATCATGAAAACAGACAATCAGTTTGATACTCACGGAAAAAGGGGTTTCAATACCTGAGCTTTGTGATGCAGTGAAGGAGGTGATGTGATCCAGCAGGGAAAGGGCAGAGCAGCACGACAGGCACGTTCTGAATGCATAGGGAAATCCATTTTGAAATTAATTCAAAGATCTCTTTATAATCATGCTTTTTGACCACCAGTTTATCAAAACACTTCACTCTAACAAGTCCAGATATGCAGTGTCCTCACATTTTTCTGTCTCTAAATAATAAAAAGCTGGATGACATCATCTTTCCAAGGACCATATTGCATCAAGATATGAATAAACAGCAACACAATATCGCACGATCACATGTTTGTGTATTCTTTGCACAGCAAAGTATTCTTTAAATACTGCAGGTAAACATGTTTAGATCACACACTGACACCATTTCACAGAGCTCAAGCATGTGTGCTACTTATGATAACATTTAATATGTTTTACATCAGTTTCTCTCAGCCCTGGTCCTCTGAATCCACAATCCTTCATGTTTTAGATGTCTGCTCTAGTACACCTGGTTCAAATGATTGGATCAACTCCTCAGCATTCCACCAAGAGCTGCAGAAGCCTGTTGATCACTCTTTTGTTTAAATCAGGTGTGCGGCAGCAGGGAAAGACCCAGAATGTGCAGGAAAGTGGATTCTGGGTATCAGGGCTGAGGAACCTTATTTTACAAAAATAAGACAATAATTTTGCTGAATAAAAACCAAGTAAACAGTGTTACTCATTCTACATAATTAAAAGAATCAATGAGAAGTGCTGAGTGGGTGTTGCTTATACTTTCTAGGAATTTGTCTCAGACGTCCCCGAAGAATTTAAGCCTGCTGCATTTTTTACAGAGGAAAAAAGAAAATCAGGACCTTTGACATTTTCCACCACAAGTCCTATCTCTGAGCCAATCTTATGCCCGTGCAACCAGTACATATTCCTAGATGTCTATATCTGTTACATCTGGTCATGGCTCTGTTCCAGTAAGCAATGTTTGAGATTGACCTTTAGCATCCCTTCAAGCAGGGAAGATTTGCAGCGCTCTGGGACACAGAGGAAGGATTAATCTAAACACAATCGCAAGTAATTTCATGCTAGATTATAGAAAGTCATTGTATGCGTCTTTACCTAATCCAAATTTTCTCTATGGTGGTGAAGAGTGAGGAGCGTCAGATGCCCCGAGGAGGGTTAGGAGGGTAGATCATTATGTAATGCCGGCACCTTCGAGTACAAATCCATGTGCATGAGCATTCACTTACATGTGCTTAAACATGTGTCGCTGTTCTGCAATGCTCTTTGGACGTTAGTTGTTGTGTTAGTGAAATACTGTATCATATGTACTGTAAATTATGTGCCTGTTTGTGCAAGTGCGCAGGTGTGCCCCAGCAATCTAATCCCCTAGAGAGACCTCTATGAGGGTCTGATTTATTTGTGGAGCAGATTCATCTCGTGGATGGAACATCTGCCTCTCCGCCTGGGGTTGCCATGCACCCTCCGAATCTGTTGGCTGCGCAAGAGCAATGAGTATGCAAGTTTGCTCCCCTATGCACACAAAGTGAAAGCTCTGCCTAATAATACACAGACGTACAATCTGTCTCATCTCAAACCGTTTAATTGAAGGGGCGGGTTTAAATATTACTCATTAATATGCACTAAATATAGAAGCAACTGCCTGTAATCCAACAAATGGTGTGTATAATGACATGGCTTAATCCTGTAGGGTCTTCTGAGCATTAACAGGTCATCTTAGAGGGGGAATTTATTTCCTCTTGCTTGATATTGCTCGATTCTAATTTACAGTGAATTGTTGTGTTATTGTGTTGGAATGCGTGTGTGTGGGTGTGTGTGTCTGTGTGTTGCTCTGAGTGCTGTTACTTGTTGCTTGGGGGATGTTTTCTGACATGTTTCTTGTGCTGTCAAAGCATATTGTGTGTGAGTGATTACCTGTCATCTCATGCCTTGAGCTCTGCTTACTCTCCAATCTCTCTACTGTTGTTGCTTTTCCATTCTCTGCTCCCAGTCTTTCACTTTGTCTTTTTGCCTCTCACACCTCCCTTTCATTATTTTTTTTTTCGCACCATAGTGTCTTATTCAAAAGGTGGTATCAGGGTTTTGAGGTTGTTTACTTTCTTTGAGCTGTTTATTTACTTTTTCATTTCGTTTTTCCGGAAGGCATGTGACCGTAAAACAACCATGTATGTCTTTGTGAGATTTTTGTCAGGCCTTGCTGCAGTTTCCATTTGTAAGACATGTATCAGTCAGAGGCTCTGAGATGATGATATGCCTGCTGGCAGTGTCTTACTGTATGTACTATCACTTTGGAAAAGAGCCAGTTCTGTGTAAAGTTGCAGCATTTTATTTGCAATATCTTTTTCATTCCCTTCACAGTCTGCACACAGGATGGTGATATGTACAGTGTTGTGAGAAAGTATTTGAAAACATCATAGAGTGCCCAGGAGTGGCCAACCTACCAAAATTACTCAAGGACTGACTCATCCTGCAGTCCTCCCTTGTCTCAGTATTAGTGTTCACGATTCAACAGTAAGAATGAGATGAGGCAAACTCTCTTAGAACAATCCAAAGGTAAAAACCAATCCTGACAAAAATTTCAAAAAGAAAACATCACCAACAACAAATCAGGGTTATAATGGATTCTGCCTGCTTTGCTGATGGATGACCAAGATAAGCTGCTGTAACTGATGGAGTCATGAATTGTGCTGCTTCCTACTTAAAAATCTTAAAGGAGAATCTTTGATTTTATAAATATTTATTTCCCATTCAACAAATCTTTGTCAAATGATGGTTCATTATCAGGCCTCTGCAAAATGTTAACATGCTGAGAAGATAGTTGGACCATTTGAATCACTTTGCGAGGGGAGAGTCAAAATAGCCAGACACTGAAACAGGACACTGACCTTTGCTGACTGACGCTGGACACCCACATCTTAAGTTCAAGAGCACTTGGGTTATGAAGGACGATCATACCGGGCTGCACACCAGCAAGTTCACCTTAGTGTTGCTGAAGAAATACAAACAGAAGGACGATTTTGGAGTGGCCTGATTAAAGTTTGGGTTTAGAGCCTATTGAGACACCATGGGACGCCTTTGAATGGGTTGTTCAAGATCAGACACCTGAGGCTAAATTAAAAGTATTAGAAAGGACGATTGTACCCAATTGCTGCCTCAGGTTAGCACATCCAGTGGTTGAGTTCAAGGAGAATTCCTTTTAAACATAGAGTCAGGTTGGTTTGGATAGTTTTTTCTCTTATTGAAAAAGTCATTATGTGAAATCAGCATTGTGTATTTTCTCAATTTATTTGTATCTAATAATAAAACTTGCTTAATGATCTGAAAAGTTTAAGTGCTGCATAAGAGCAAAAATAAACAAAATCTATAAATAGGTTTTGTTTTCTTTTTTTCTTCTTTTCTCGGCACCATAGGAGATGTGAGCATGGATTAAGATTAATTTGATTATTTTTGCTCATACTCTTTACTGGTCCCTCTTCTACCTTGCATGGCACATCTTTGGCTTTGACTGAGCTGCCCAAGCTTCCCATTGAATTAAACAGGTTCTCATCTGCATTATGAGAACAAATGACTTCAGCTTTGCCTCCCTCATCGGACATAAATATCTCCACCTAATTGGTGGCAATGCAGTGCTTTTGTGTATTGATTGCGATTACATTCCCTGACTACAACAGTGTTCCCACAAATCTCTGCCTAATGGTTGCTTTGACTAAGTCTGAATCTCATTACTGTGAGCTTAAGAGTTTCTGCGTGTAGTCTCTGTGGTATTATGAGTGTGGAATGGGCAATATAGGAAACGGTAATGTTCAATAGGTACCTTTCAGATAAATGTGATGTGTGTAATGTGCATCTCTATTTGTGCTTTTAAAGTTTAGGAGTGCTAAACTTCATGGTTTAAACTTTTTAACTTTTAATACCTTTAAAATTTGTTGATGATTGCAGCTTAAAAATCCAAAGGAAACCTAAAATTGTTGTGAACAGAGTTGGATTGAAAGCATCAACAATGCCAATTAGTTTGCAACTTCCTTAATGTTGTCGAGAAGTAACATTTTCTGTGGAATCAGTGCTGCTGAATAAAACAAGAGCAGGTAAAAGTAGTTTAACAGGTGAAGAAGAACATATTTTGGTCCTCTGTTTGCTTTGGGCCAGTGCTGCTCCTGCCTGCCTCCTGTCAGCGTTGGGATCCTGTCACTTTAAAAACATCATGGAGAAATTAATTAGCACAAACTGAGTTTTTATATCTGGAGGATCTTAATCAAAAACATTTACTGTTTCCTCTATCTGAGAAACAATAGGAGCTTTAGCATAAAGGTTCTGGGAATGTTTCTGTGTGCTTCCTTTTTGCAACGTGTGCACCTGAGGAAATGCAGCTTTTTGATGTAAAGATTTGACTTCACAATATAATTATTATTTGTTGGTTTTGAAGATTCAAGTTATGACACTAACCACCATGCCTACAGGTGCATGTTTTGCATGAGGTAGGTATTCAAATTGATTAAGGAAATTCATTTAAACTGAGCTGTTTTATACAAAATAGAATGACTTAAAATATTTTTTTAAAAACTGTGTATCTGCTGTTTACTGTTGCGACTGCATGAGTAATATTTTAGGGAGTCTGAGTTCCCATTCAGAACTAATGTGTGTTAGTATCAGTTTTATTAAACAATTAATTTATCATTTAATTGTTCCATATCTGTGCAGATTAATGTGGAGAAATCCTTCATTCAAAGCTGTGCATATATGTTACTGTAACATTTTTTCTTGACTGAAGTCAAGAAAAACAATGACAGTGACCACAAACACCTAAACCCAGGCTAACTGTGTTTCTCTTTAGACTACAGAGAGATGAAACACCAAGCTGGTTGTTAGGTGACAGCAGTGGGGTGAGCTCCAGGGAAGTGTCCCTGTTTGATGATACTGCTGCCCAGTGGGAGGACACAGCAGGACAGCTGAGACAGCTTGACTCTGGCACCACTCCTCCTCAGCAGCTACAGAGATGAATACCAATTATCTGATTTCTATGGGCAGCTAGCAAATACCAAATAGATGGAGCAAATGAAATTACTGTTGATCCTTCATAGTTAAACAAAGCATTGCAAAAATATTGACTGCAGTTATTTGTAATTGGTTTGGATAATCATTTTGGTAGTAGACAGACACACACATACACATGCAAAATACTTTGTTGGATTTTTTTTTTTTTTTTTTTTTTTTTTTAAATGGGAGATTTGAGACAATGCTTTTTCTCCATGCAGACAATAGGAGTGGAATCTGTTTTCTGTCTGCTCAAATATTGGTCACCAGAATTTAAATGGTGGGATAGAATATTTAGGAAATATTGACTCAACAAATAATATCTAATCATTTAGCAATCAAACATTTTATCTTAATAAGCAAAGTACAGAGAGTTAACCAGACAGTGGAGGATTTAATGAACAAGTGTGTAAAGTTATCATTGAATGTGTGCCACACACGGTCCATGTAGAAGTTCACACAATTGCTCACATTTATGTGTTTTTTCATAAATATCCAATATTTTAGGATTCCTCACCAGATATTTAAGAAAGCTAAACAAAAACAATGATACAGTGGAAAGTCAAAGCTGATGTTGAAAATTTTAAACAACTCAAAATTGCGAAAACTAAAAATCATACTATTTGCCATATTTTCTCCCCTTAATCTAAAAATTTTACTTTTACTAAAGTTTTGGACATTTATCTAACATGTTTAGGATTTCTGCAGTGTTTATGATTCACTGTGGGAAGGTCAGACAACTTATATTTTCTTTCAGTTGATCTCCAATGAAATGAGAACAAACAACTCCCTAAAAGCAGAAGTCAGCAAACACTTCATCCAGTCTTTTAAGGGTCGCCCTTTACAGATGACAGTTTGGATCTTGGGTTGTTTTTGGAGTTTTCTGGGCCTATAGTTTGGATTCTTGGTTGCCTATGTTTTGCCTTATTTCTTCTTTGTTTTATTTTGATTAGATCATCCATGCTTCTATTTTATGACAAGTACAGTCATTTTGAATAGATTATATAATAAATGTTCCATTGCAGTTTGTTTAATAAATTAAAAGAACCCCTACCAGCATTTTTTTTACTCAGAAATTTTTTCTGTATTAAACAGGTTTTTATTTGTTTGTAAAAGTCTAGTTTCCATTAGCTGTACACAGAAAGTCATCATGAGTAACAGAAATGAAGGATTTTAAACAATCTTTTTATAATTAGCAAATATGTTGTTTCTTTTAGTGAACCGAGTCACTGAAATAAATAAACATTTCAAAAATGTTAGTATTTATTGGATATGCCTGAATATAATGCAATTCCTCCTCTATTTAATGCCATTGTAACCCGTGTGTGACCTCTTTATCTGCTTTTCTGTTCCCCACTCAAAGCAAGTCGGAGTGTGTTTGAGTGTGTGTTTGGCTTTGGGTTTATACAGTTTTTTGTATGTCTTTAATCCAGACCTCAGTGACTTCTGTTGCCTAATTGTGTGTTGTTTAACTTTTAACCTCTAGGGAATAAATCACAGAAAAACACTTCTGATATTCGTAAATACTGTATATTCTTTAGAAGTGCGGCCCCAGGGAGAAGTGTCTGCCAAGATGAGCAGACAGAGCTCTTCTAGCAACAATGTGTGGTGAATAAAGCAAAGGCTAATCCTCTCTTCAAAGCTGTTGACTGGATGGCCATGTATGGATGATTTGGCTGCTGGATTCTTTTCCCTTCTGCTCTGTTAATCTGCAGTTAGCAGAAAAGACTGATGAGATCCTTCACTACATCCCTGCAAGTACACAAACCAGCACATTCACTGGAAAAGACGGATAATAACACATTTACATGTGTTGGGTCTTCTTTAATTTTTGTGACATATACGATACATACACATAAATACACTTATGCTTGTACTGAGAAGTTAGATCCTCCAGTACGAGACACTGGGTAGACATTAAGTGTGGGATGATCTTTTCCTTAATAAACAAACACTTCATTTTGACAGATCATTAACTAGACGTTATCTTTCATTAGGCCCCTAATGAAACACTGGTTACTCTTAAGGGTGTTATTCTTAAGACACTTTCACAAATGTCTGCATACACACAAACACCCCCTTCTCTCCGTGGAAAAGCATAACAATAGATTAATTTGGTGCAGAGCATTGGAAAAAGAAATATATTCTATGTCTATTGTTTGACGTCTACAGAAAAAATGCCTCTAATTATTGTGGAAAGTTTCTCCTGCAAATGCATGAAGGTTTGCAAAGTGTTTGCAGAATTAAGTTTGAGTGTTCATTTTAAAACTAGATGTACTGTGCATGAGGTAATCACTTTCACTTACAACTGCATTACTGCCATAATTCCTCCTTTTAAACAAACCTAAAAAAAAAAAACTGTAAAGTTTTGAGGACTTGTTAATTATAATAATGCTACATAAGTAATTGAAAAAAAAAATTTTTTTTTTGGTTTTGTTTGTTTTTGCTCTGCATCTTCAACACTAAAAAACAAACAAACAAAAAAAATGATGCAAAATTTCCCATTCTTCTGGTCTTAATGGATATATTTGCATTTGCAATGATTTTGTGCAAAATGCTTTGTAAATCCAGTGGAATATTAAACCAAGAATCAAGTTTGAAATAAATAAATGGAGAAGTTTGAGTTGCTTAGTGAATTCCATCCTCTTTATGTTTTGTAAAATGCCATTTCTGATTCCTGTAACTTCCATTCAGCTCACACATTCCCCACTTGTATCATAACACGCTGATAACTCAGGCACTTTACAGATGGACGGGGTAATTAAATTCACAATGCGTAAATGAGCCGGCGGTGTTTTAAAGGGTCTTTTGATAAAAGGATGGGTTCTCTTCTGAGCATCACGAGAGGGAAATCATGCCATAGTGGCGTGGTGGTAATTCAGATGCTTGGTGCCCCCGTTTCTCTCAGTGGTGACAAGAGGAGTCGAGCTGACCTTTAACACCCAGAATGCCTCCACTTCCACATTTGGCAACACAGCATTTGTTGCAGTATCAATACTGGTGACTTTAATGGGACAACACATCGTGACTAACGGCCGGGGCAATTTCCGACCTGCCAGGCTCAGTCTGTTTGTTTACCAGGTATTTTTTCCTGTTTGCTCTCTCCATCACATCTACACACCAGTTTCTGCTCTCCATTCATCTCCCTTAGCAGGAAGCAGTTTTTTTTTTGTTTTTTTTTCCTGCTATAAAACCCATGCGCCTTCCTTAGTCAAGCACACCCTAGCGATCTATCAGAAGGTGATTTTATGGGCCTTCCCCCTCACTGATAGCTATTTAGCTGTCCTCACTCAACCCAGAACGATTTGTTATTGTAAGCCTTTGTCCAAAACATTTTGACTGTTTGCACTGATGGCTCACTGGTGTAAAAAGCGAATGTGTTATGGAATGTTATGGCATTTAATTTTGCTGACAGAGCTTCCAATATAAGACACATGAGGGAAATATGAGATGACAATTAGATTATTGAGACATGATATTGAGTGACACTGGATATGACGCGACACATTTCTAGATTTGTATTTCTATATATAGGAAGCCAAATGAGCTTCCTTAAAATGTGGATTACTGGCTTTTTAAATTTGATGATGATGCCAGTGTAATTGCAGAAAGAAATCTACATAACTTTGAATTTGTCAGTTGCACAAATGTGTCTTCAGTGTATTTATTTGATCTGACATTGATGCATAATCCTGATTGAATTGCTTTCATCTAAATTTGGACAGAATTCCCTTCAGCATTGACCTTGAGTCTGACTCTGATGGACAGTGGAATAGGAAAGGGAGAACAGCAGTATAGCAATAAACTTATTGTAGAAAATCAAAAATACAATACAGTGAGTAGGAGGATTGAAAAAGAAATTGGAAAGCAAGAAATGAAGGGAGAAAGTGTGCAAAAGGAGGGAGAACTTGAAGTTATGGATGACTGACAGAGAAAAAAGAACACAAGAAACGCAGGTTGGACTTCTTGATCAATTTTACACGAGATTGGTTTGAATGGCAGCGAGCAAGAGATGACACACTGATGTTGTATCTATTTGGTTTCAATTTGTATGTAAAATAGTTTTCGTTACTCTGTGATCTCCCCCAAAGCAAAAAAAAAAAAAAAAAAAAACAGAGAGAGAGAGAAAAGACAACTGAAGAAATATATTTAAGGTGTCACTGAACAAAGAGGACCAGACAGTAAAAACAAAACAAAAATGTACAAATGCAAAAACCACAAACTTAGTTCTATTTTATTTCACCAGATCTACATCAATGTCGAGTTTGTGAAACCGGCAGATACTCTCAATCTGTATTTTCTATTTTTATATAATGGATTAAAAAGTGCTCTATGAGATCTTAAGAACTTGGATAATTGTTTTATATGTTGGATCTAGTCCACTGTAGATTTCTCCACAATGTTCTCCCTGACATGTCTGCTGTGTTGGTATGAGTGTTTTCTTATACATGTTTGGTGACATCAAATCAAAGCTCTTTCTACAACAAACTTGCTCTCAATGACTTTACAAGATTCAAATTCACTTTTGTAAAATCTTCTGCCGTCTCTGAAAGTGAGAGCAGCATAAAGGACAAAGTTGACCATCCTGCAACACTGTCCCTGCTTTCCTTCCCCAGGGAAACGCTCCCTCTTTATGACAGACGGGCGGTAAAAGAGAAGAGCGACATTCGACAGAAAAAAGGAAACTATTAAACGTGAACAGAATGAGATTGTGGGTTCAGTTGAAGCAAGGGAACTGAGATAACAGCTGCTTCAAAGACCAGAGTTATGACTGGACACCAGTCTGCAAAATAAATTGAGGAATGGCTGTGATTTGTTGTGCCAGGCCAGATTTCTCTGGACAAACACTGTTTCGGTCTGGCTTTCATTTCAGTTTACTACTCCAGTAAACTGATGCATTACTGGCAAAAGTGACCCAGAGACAAATGGTCGAACAAAGAATAGCAGGTGGCATCTTGTCGATGTGCTAACTGTACAGAATATTAATGAGGAAAAACAGTTTAAAAGATTGAAAGAAAAAGTTAGCAAAGAGATTCATAACATCTGTTAATTTAGTCGGGTTCAGACTCAAAATCTATTAGTCTGGGTGAAGCTAATTCCAGCTCCCACTTCTAAGACTTGCAACAGTTACAAACATTTTAAATTAAGAACATTATTTATGTTTTAAACAAACATTTTTAGAAAGTTATTACCTCCTCCATACTTCCTTACAAGTGTCCAACTATAAATCAATGTCTACAACCAACTTTATCCAACTCCGTTTCACCTTTGGTAACCAATCTATCTGCTTTCTTTAGGTGAACTTTAAGCCGTGCCTACCACGCCGTCAGTCACACACAGACACAACCAATCTACCAACTCACAATGGGCTGGGGGAAATAAAGGTTCATTTTCTCGCCGCCATCATGCAGCTAAAACAGCTCGCAGAGGTACATGACCGCATGAGAAACCCATTTGCACATGGCATTTACTCACTGTGAACGCCTCTGAATAATGCACAGTCTCTATATCTGCCCTTCCTTACCTGCCGAGAAGGAGCAGATTTATCAGATTTAACAGCACTGGAATATTCTGATGTTTATCAGGACATACTTTATCTGAGAAGAAGTCATTGAGATTATCACACTGATCCAAATGTTGGATGGTCCTCATTAAAAGTCCCCCCCCCCCCTAAAAAACTGCTTTTTCTTAAGCTAAAGTTGTTTTATTCCAGGTTTTGTTTGGTAACTTTACCAGAAATTGTCCTTAGCAATAAAATCTCCGTCCATCCATCCATGGATTACATCAGTTCACAAATCGGTTTTCCATTGAAGTTGTCACATTTTCACAGATACAGTATTTGGAACAAAATAATAGTTTAAAATTAACGTGCATGTCATCTGTGCTGTTTTTAACATTAATTGTTGATAGCTTAACAAGATTTTTCAGTTGTTGCTTATTTGCAGAATCGTCTTGTTTATTGGGGTTGTCTCCATAAAACCAAATTGCTTACATTACAAACTACTTATATAAGGAAAGGCAAGGCAGCTTTATTTATTTACAGCACCTTTCAGCCAAAGGCAATTCAAAATGCAAGTTAAATGCAAGATAAAATCAACACACAATGGAATAAAACACCTCAAACCACAAAATACAAAGATCTCTCCTCAGATCAAACACTGGGGGGAGTGTTGTAGTAACACAGAAAAAGAGTATAGAGATAGTACAGAGAAAATATAGAGAAATACACTGGAAAGGAAAAATGTATAAATAAAACATACGCTTCTAACAAAGAGGTAATTTCTTCTGTGTCCCAATAAAGTGTCAGGCTATAAATGGAGTAAAAAGACACTATGTCTCTCTTACAGCTTTTAATAAAAGTTTTGAACTAAATTGCATAGGGCCTGCACAGTTGTACTGCTTTTAGCACTTCTGATTTTCAGCAAGAAGATCCCAATCACAACAATTTTCTTTTTAGTGCACGCATGAATTTTCTCTGGGTACTCTGGGTTCCTCCCACAATTCCCCCTGTGGGAAAAGATGTACAGCTGCTTTCTTTTCTCTGCTAGCCTAAATTAAATTAAATTACACAAAAACAAGAGTGTCAGCATTTTTGCAATCTGGGAAAGATTTGACCATTATAATACTCTCAGTAAAGAGCGTTTGTGTTCAAAAGGTGTCGACAGCCAAAGCAGATCTCATGACTTGGCATTAATAATTAGAGGTTGTTGTCCGTAGCTGCACAGAAAGAATCTGTAATTATTGTTTCCAAAGCTAAAATCCCTGTAATAAAACTAAGGCTCAGTAGTACTTATCCCATCCTGCACTAATGAGATCAGTGTCATTGTAAATGAAGAGTTTTTTTTGGAGTTCCAGTTGAACCATAAAAAAGCTGATGGAACTGTAGTCTCTGTGTTATTCAATTTGAAGAGATTTTCAAACTATTTGAAGTGAGATAAATAAACTTAGGTCCTTTAAATACAACATTTCATACAGCCTTAATTGTGAAATTATTTTCTAATTATGCTTACACACTTTATAAGCAAATTAACCAAATCCAAAACAAAAACATTAGAAAACATCCAGATGGATACAACCATGAAAAAGGAGCTTCTAAACAAACACTGACTAGAGAGAGCATTTATTATGCTTATATCAATGTCACCTCATAGATGTAAAGCATGGGAACTGTTACAGCCCAGCCCACATCCAGGTGTAGCCTTGTACAATGCTTACACAGGATTCTTCTAAAAGTGCACAAACGCCCCCAAATTAATGAGCTAAAGCTATCAAGAAGAGTCTGTCTGAGATCTTACATAAGAAAGTCATTGGAAATTATTCATGAAAAGGGTCTTTTATAAGAGACCCAATTGCTTGCTTTAATGTTGTTCACAGCAGTTTCTTCGGGGTTGGCAAAGTTTTTTTTTGTTTTTGCTAAATAAGTAATGACACAGATATATCATGTATTGTAGTTCACTTCAGGTTATGGTGACCTAGTATAAGTCTGGGGAAGACTAGCTTGTTTAATATATGTTTGTTTGTTTTAAGCATGGGTTGTTTAATATACATATATATTAATATACATATATATTAGACAACCCGGGGTGTTAATAGGGTGTACTTACTTTTACACCTGTAAATCTACATTAATTGTGTACAAGGTCATAGCAAATAGAGTGTGTGGGGAAGAACCCAGACATGAAAACAAACAGGCGGTGGCGGTTCTTGTCCCGGGCGAGCTGCTCTCCTTTGAACGCCAAGCTGGGCAACTGACTGAGGTGAAACGATCTAAATTGCAACAAGCTGTAGTGGTTTGATGTTTACACAGCCTGTGCAGTAGCGTTTTTAATTGTGGGTAAATATTAAAATTTGTGACCATGAACATGTTAACCAAATCCAGAATACAACATATCAGCTGGACTGACAACCTCTGTTGCCCTGTTTCTTTCCTCAGCTCTTATTTAACATAGCGTGAAGACAAAAAAAAACGCAACCTCCCACTCTGGACCCTCTGTGGAAGCACATGAAACTTTAAAACATAGCGCTGTTAGTTAAAGCGGAAGAGCATGGGAGCTTCGCCCACTTAGTTTCTCCAAGAGCATAAAATTATGAAGAGCTGTACTTTCTGTGTTAATTGATTTCTGCCTCGGGGTCTGATCCCATTTAACAAGAAAGATAGGAGGGGTGGAGGGAATCATTTTGAAGATGTGTCCTTTTGCTATGCTAATATGGCACAAATGTGATCTCAAATATTTTTAGTGTGTTTAATAATGCTGCAAAGCGTTCTGATCTTTCTTCCTGATGTCCCTTTGCAGAAATGTACCATTTTATCATAAAGGGCTCCAGTTTTTGAGACCTGTCTGCCTTACACCCTTTGTATAAACAGAAATACGAGTGTCTCAAATCTGGGACATCAAGGCGTCATTTATCAATTTTAGTTTTCCTCCTAAGTACAAAAACAGAAGGGATTAGATTTAAGGTTGACAGTTAAACTTTATTTCATTCATGCTGCTTCAGTTTCTCATTAAAAACTGAAGCTACAGGAAGGAACTACTTTAAGATATGAAGGGGCTTAATGAGAAAAAAAAAATATAGGAATAAAATAATTAGAGTGCAAGAGGGAGCAGGATGATAGGACAAACCGAAGGACAGAAGCACCTAGAACACTCTCAAAGGTAAGCTGCTAATTAATACACCAGCAGTACTGAAATGCCAACTATCAGACAAACCAGAACAGCATTGCAGCTGGAATAGTAGAACATAGAGAAAACTCCTATAACACGATAATTACAGAATATTATAGATGGAAGGACACTTGCAGATAAAAGTGCAAAGCAGAAAATGACTGGGAAAGTTTATTGGATGGTTGTAACATCTAGCAGATCTGGTCGAGTTGAAAGGATATTCTACATGTTTTTTCTCCCTTGGTATTAAAAGCATCGTAATGAGCAAGAAGTCCTGGGATGGTCACAAAAATATTCATCTCAATTCCACCATTACGAAAGCAAACCTGCAACTGAATACAGTCTGTTCCTCAGCAGTCTTTTACATTTTAAATGTACTTGTTTTCTTTGACTCTACAGTTGAAAGCCATTTACACCAGTCTTTCTGTTCCTGTTTCTGCTACACATCCCAACTGTTATGCTTTTACTTCACACTAGTAAAACACCAAAAATTATTTAATATCATGTATCCCTATTTAGATTTATAGTTTTCTAGATGACTTAACATCTTTGTTTTAATGTATTTATGGTACAGGAAATGTTTCCTACATCATGCAGCCAAAGAACTATCTCTATGTGATTAAAGATAGAGCTGTATGTAGTAAATATGTTTGAAGATGCAATAAATGCATCAAATAATTTATGGATAGAGGGCTGCAGCTCTGTTTACTTGGTCTATTTCAGTCACCTTTTTAACAGCAGTGTCATGGTTCAGATAAAATTGAAGCAAAAGATGCTAAAAGGAAATTTATATTTATTATAGATTGCTCATCCATCCATTTTCTGTACATCCTTCTCCCTAATGGGGTCAGGAGGAAGGCTGGTGCCTATCTCCAGCGAACGTTTCGGGCGAGAGGCGGGGTTCACCCTGGACAGGTTGCCAGGTCGCAAGACAGACAGGACAAACAACCATGCACACACACACTCACACCTAGGGAGAATTTAGAGAGACCAATTTACCTGACAGTCATGTTTTTGGACTGTGGAAGGAAGCCGGAGTACCCGGAGAGAACCCACGCACTCACAGGGAGAAAATGCAAACTCCATGCAGAAAGACCCGGGAATCGAACCCAGGACCTTCTTGCTGCAATGCAACAGTGGTACCAACTGTGCAACTCTGAATTTGTCATATCTAAAAAAAAAATAAAAAAATAAAAAGTTGAGTAGTAGGCCAAAAAAATTATTGGTTCCAAGTTAAGCGATGCCCATTTGGAGAGATGATCAAACATGAAACATGGTCAAGTTGAAGAAAGTTTTACTCTAAGAACAGAAATAAATTATCTAATCGCTTTCAGGGCAAAAAACCCCACTAAAGTTAGTGATTTGATAATTCACGTCTGTATTAACCGCAGGTATAAAACTCGTCCAAATCAAACTAGACATGAGTAAATAGAAAGCAAAAAGTACCAATGAATAAATGAAGAATAATATATGGTTCTCTGTCCGGTTAGCTCTTTGAATCAAACCTACAGTTGGATGCTTTACATTTCCTACTATGACATCAGAACACACTCATGGTTAAAGGACATGCAAGGAGCTAAAATGAGGAAAGCACGCAACAAAGAACATATGAATTATTTACACCTGGATGTTTTCATTCATCTTTGGTTGTTTACTGGTTTCCATATAATCATTGTTTAGAGAAAGACGGCCATATACAGCATGCATCCCTTCAAAGATAATCCAATTTGATAAAATAATATAAAACATTCAAATGGGGGAACAATCAAATCATGTTGGAACAGATTATCTGGAGTACTATCAAAAACTAGACATAATTATTCAGACCTACTCATGTTAATGCAGCACATTTATATGCAAAGATTTTTGTGCTTTGATCACAGGGGAAGGACTGACAAATTGCAGCTAGTGGCGTAAACGGTGAGATAGCACTTTT
Organism: Poeciliopsis retropinna; assembly: GCA_010277075.1. Lineage (NCBI taxonomy): Eukaryota > Metazoa > Chordata > Actinopteri > Cyprinodontiformes > Poeciliidae > Poeciliopsis > Poeciliopsis retropinna. Next base: position 11,602,461 of record VMRM01000014.1, on the reverse strand, counting down.
CTAATTACCCGAGACTAACATTGTAAATTGTGATCCATGCATAATTCACGCACTCATCAGCACCGAGAGCCGTGAACAAGCTATCACTCCAGCCCATCAGCCATAATAGGTTTTTCACAAACATTGTCACCATCCAAGCACACTCTGATTTGCACGTGCAGCTACACCTGAGGGGATTCACTCAGCTTATGCTATTTTTAGCGGTGAATGAATTCTTTCTTTTGTTATGGGAATTTTTATACAAATCCCCGCCCCCCGCTCCCAAAACCTTGGAATAGAGAGAGCAGCGAAGAGTGCTGCTGGGTTCTGGGATTTGCAAATAAATTCCAGTCCAAGTCAAGCTCTTTCATACAACGTATCAGAGCTACAGGGAGGGATGTCCACATGACAGAACTCTCAACTCGAGGGGATTCAAAAAGGTTGCAGCTATACTACAGGAAGGGACCCCTTTTACATGCCCTCTAACAGCAGTATTATTATGACAACTATTATTATTATTTTTGTAAATTAATTGGATAATGCATGGCTTGCCTAAAGTTACATTAAAACAAGTCTTAGTCATCAGAATACTTTGAAAAGTTTTTTTTCTCTTGGTCTCTTCACTTTCGTCCCTCCTGTTGGCCATCTCATGAGTGGACCAGATGTCCATCCTACTTCACACCTGTTGTGCCATTCTTCATTAGTGGCTGTGTACAAAAGGACCAGTTGGACTCACAACCACATCTTGCTGTTCTTGAGAATGACTTTTTATTTTGTTGACACAGACGTTTTCAATTACATGAATCCTTGCTTTTTGAGAACTGGATTATCTGTTTTGAGAAAGTGACTCTCTTTGGGGGCTTTGATATAGGTCTTGTAATTTGTACTAATTTCTTTGAGAGATACACTGTTGTGCAAATGTTAATAGTCATGTAAAAATGCACCAAAGCATCTAAGAAAAACTATAATACACAAATGTATTTATCCGCATTTATCCTCAGACAATAACCTAGCACACGCACAAAATCAAGAAAGCAAAATTAAAAGGATGCGAAAACCTCACTAGAATGAAAAAATACATTTCCTCAGTTTTTGTCTCTTAAAGATGTAACGCAGTGTTCTGTGCGAAATGTGTCTATGGGGTAATTTCATTCTCACTAAAAAATAAAACATGGTTGGATCAGCAGATTAACTCTAAACAGGTTTGATTATTTTTAAGGTGATGGAGGTGTGTAGACAATCACATGTATTTAAGGACCCGCATAAACGTGAACTGCCAACTGTGGAGCACTTTGGCTCTGATGGAGAACAACGCCAACGGAAGGATTCAGAGAGTGCGATTGATCACATTGATCTGCTGGGAAATGTTGATGATAGTTTATTAGTGTTTAGATTAATCCAGACTGATTATCCTGATTAAACACCTGATTTGTAAAAAAAATAATTAAATCAAAGCTAAATCTCAGCAATAATAAATCTGATTCTTATTCTAAAGAATGCATAAATAAACAATTTACACCTCACAGAAACTTTATTAGTTTTGACAGGCAAAGAGCTTGTAAACCTTTTTCCATGCTGCATACAAACCTCTGCATGATGAGACTCTGCCTGATGTTCCATTGTTTTTTCTGCAAGGACAGGGCTGCAGGCGCCTCCATTAATCGGATGGCTTAAATGTCACATTGTTAGATTGACTTGTATAAAATTCATCTTTGGCACAGAGTGTTAATGGCCTAGAAATGTCACTCAGACAAAGTCTATCCAAGTGTGATCCCTTTTCAGAGGGCCAATAAAATCTGGTGGAGTAGAGATAGCGACCCTACATCTGAATAAGAATCCATAACACCATGCATCTGCTCTTATCTGTCTGAAGTGTTTTAGGGAGTAGGTATGGAGAGATGGCTGTGTTATTTTTAAATGCATGATAGTTTGCTTTGTAAGCCAGCTGCCTCTGGGTAATTAACAGTAATTGCTCTCAGCTGTCACAATGAGGATTTTGCTATTTATTAGCTTTGCAGTGTAGGATATAAACGTGATTTTCTTAATTTTCTTTTTAATCTAAAGGTGGCATACTAAATGATAGAAAACCTTGACAAATACTTAAATTTATATACTAGCTTTCATATATTCCTTGTTGTTCTTCATCAATATTCAGATTTGCATCATTATAAGGTTTGCAGACCTTAGGAGTTACGTACTTCTGTTCGTCCAACTGCGAGTGGTCGGCAACCTTTATAATCCAAAATGCTGTTTCACCCTTAGACTAGCTAAATAAAACTTGTTTAGAGCTGCAAATGTTGCAAAAAGGACAAATTATATTTTTATAGAATTACAAAAATGATAAAGATTATAATTTACAAGAAAGTCTTACAAGAAACGTCTTGTAATTTTTAAATGAACCACCATTTATTTCTCTTTTTTGAAGTGGATGGATGTTTTTTTTCTAGATCGTGTTGTCATTTTTGAAGAATAATATAAAAAAGCACAGTTTTCAAAAAATATTACTAATAATTTTAGTGTCATGCTAGTGTGGAAATTCAACTGTTCCATGAAAAACACAGAACTTCTTAAAACCTGGATCTGTTGTTTCTATATTAAAAAAAAAACATTAGAAGGTTGGCCAATTTAAGCCAGTTATTGATATTGTGGAAGGTTCAAAAAGCCGCCTGCGGCTTCAGAGAGGTTGCAGAAATCTGGCCTAACTCTTGCAATTTGTATTGCATTCAAGACTTATAGTGCCGTCCATCTAAGAAAAGCTTTCAGTCTCCCCATTCCCTGGACTCAGTGAAAGAAATAGTCTCATCACAGCAGAGCAAGTGAAAGTGTAAGTTTTGCACATTATACTTAAGAGAATGTCTGACAAAACTAAAATCAATTTCACCAGTTTATTACCAAGTGCAAACAGTCCATCTTCTAGCATACTGCAGTCCTTTGTTTTGCATGTTGATAGCTCTTGGAAAGCAAATAATGTTATAAAACATTACAAATGAAACATTAATCAACATTTTGATGTGTAACGATGACACTTGACAATCGATTGTCTGTTCCATGACTTTGTATTTTCGTGGGTGTGTGTGATCTTTTTATGGCATAAAGCAATTTGAAGTGCCTTCTTGCTGAAATGTGCTATACAAATAAACTTGATTATATCTGATATTTAATAATCCAGTTCATAAAGATAGAGTGAAACTCATTTCAGACAAAAGTGACCATCTACTTCTGTTTCCTCCTGACATTAAATATCCAAAAAGAACTTTCAAACTAAGACTGAAAATAGGTGAAAGTGGATGTAATAATTTTTTCTCCAGCTTTTTCTAACACATATAGCGTTCCTTTAAGTAAAATATCTACTAATGGCCGACAATTAATATTTCCAATTTAATATTTTAACTCCACACTTTGTTATTTATTGAATATGAGATTAGGATTTCATATGAAGGTAAACACTTTTATTTTATAGTTGAAATGTAAAATAATTATGTAAATTTTATTTATTACAACTTTCATTTAATTTCCTTTCAATTTGTTTTACTATTTAACAAATAATTTGCTAATCTTATTTTTAATAAACCCAAGTGCTGTTTGCTATTATTTGCTTTTTCCTCAGATACAGTTAATAAACAACATTTATATTATGATTTCCTCTAATTAGGTTCTCTGACTAATTGAATTCATGTCCTGTCCCTCTAATTTTAAATCAGAAAGATTTCACTGTGCAAATGTCACATCAGCATAATGGATCACGCATAAATAAAACAACCAGCTCACTATTGCAGATCTGAGTGGTGGAGAGAAATTATTTCTTCTTGAAAACAGACTGTAAAATTGCAGTGGCGTGAATTGCGGCAAAATAAAGGCAAGGCACATATTTCTCACTCTTTTGTGTTAGTAATGATACCAACCTGCCATCTTTGATCACACATCTTCCATAAAGAGTCATTAATCTATCTGTAAAATGGACTGTGTACTGGCTGCAGTAAAACACTCCTTCCACTGATTACCCTGTAGGTGCGTACGAGTACGGATTTGTTCGTCTGCCTTTAGAGTAAATATGCGTGTGAGTGTGCCATTGTCACCTAAAGACTTTTTTCCTGCCCATTAAGGTAGATTTACACCTTTTACCTCTCCGTCCTCAAGGCATCCTGCTGTCCATTCTCTTTCCATACTCTCTGCTCCCTCCTCCCCCATTATGACCTCTATTTTTCCTCTGTGCTGAAATTCTTCATAGGTCTTTTCTTGCAAACGTGCATCCTGTTATTTTCCTGCCCGACATAACAGAAATGAAGGGTGTGACACACAAATCCTTGTTGCAAGCTAATGCAGAGAAAATATGCTTATCACCTGGGTCCAATTTGAGTCATGCTGGATTAAGTATGCAAATGATCCAAGTACTGGATTTGTGGTAACACTAAACAGCTTTTACCTTGGTTTTTTTTTCTTCTCCCGCTCTTATCTCAGAATTTAACCCCCACCTACAGACTTCAGTCTCTTTCTCTACCTGGCAAGCTCTCACCCACATGCAGGCCCACCCATGCGCTCTCTGCCGTGATTCCAGCAACAACAACCACTTGAAAGCGTCCACGAGATAGAAGCTGGAGAGCTTACTTTACTTTTTTGTACTTTAAAAATATACATAACATAAAGCTACTAGCGCAACAGAAGCTGTTTTGGGTCCTCTCACGATTAGCTCAGGCAGTGCTGGTTTCATTTGCAGCAATAAATAAATAAGTAGGTGTGTAGTCATAGCAACATGACACTTTGCTGAGAGAAGATACTTTTCGTTTATCTGGCACTGACATTTCTCTACTGATTGTTTTTCCCCCTTCAGAGTGTTATTGCATTTTTGTTGGTATATTTAGATCAATTCTGTGTCCTTTGTTTTGGATGAGAACTGTACGCCTGCAGGTGCTGCTTTTACGAAGAGCAAATCGGATGTGCAACAAATAACTTCTCTCAAACTTGGAGAAAGGATCTTTCTCCTACATGTGTTGGTGTGCTTGTTATGAAATGTCACATTCCAGAAATAGAAAGAAGCTCTTATTGATCAGGCCACCGAATTAGGTACACCGGTTCAACAAAAACAAATCAGCCAATCAAATTGCAGCTATTGGCACCTGGATGTGAAGAGAACTTGTAGAACATCCATCTATCCATCCATTGAGGAGGATGTGGAGGGTGCGCTCTTGGTGGAAAAGGAGATTTGCATCATGGGTCTGCAGCAACTTCTTGATGTAATCAATATGGAGCAAAATCTCTTGGGAAGGTTTCTGATTCCTTTTTTTTTTTTTTAAATCTATCCCATGAAGTATTTGGACAGTTCTGAGAGCAAAATGGTTTGGCTGCTATCTTGTAATATTTTTATTGAAGATTGGGAGTTCAGTTCCAAATAATCCCTGTCACATGTCGATGTGCACCAGGGCAAGGCACTAAACCCCAAGATACCTACACTGTAAAAATAATTAGGGTGGTTAAACTTAAAAACTTGAGTTCAATTGCTGCCTTAAAAACAAGTTAACACAACTTCAAATAATGTTTTTTTTCCAACTTAGGATGGCAAGCTAGAAAAGTAGCCCAATGGCTGATAATTTGTTGTTTAAATATGATACCATAAGTTGAAATGACTAACTATAGAACATTATTTATTCTCAAAAAATTGAGTACTCTTGTCAAGTAAAATTACAATCATATTCTATCTGAACTCAAATAATTAAGTTATACTACTTGTCTAACTAATGACTACTTATTGTATGAACTTCATACTGTGAGTTTAAACAACTTGCAAAGTTACATTATCCATTCAAAAAAACTTGTTTCATTTTGTTAAAGTAACAATTATATATACTTCCAAATCTCATTTTAAAGTTAAACTGACTAACTTTATTCATACCAATTCCCTTTTTGAGTTAATTTAACTCAAGAGTTTAAGGCAGCAATTGAACTTAAAATTGCAATTTAAGTAAACTAACATTTCCAAATATTGTTCACTTTCTCCACTAATAATGCCAAGTTTACCAGTTTCCTAAAAATAATTACACCAAATACACTTCCATTTCAAATATTATACATTTATTTTTATTTTTCTCTATCAAATATGAGACAAGACTTAAATCAAGTGTAAAAGAAAACGATCAGTGTTTACACAAACTCACAAAAACCCTGAGAGGTTTTTCCACAAATTCAGCACAATGCTAAATATTTTGGTGCATAACCATTAGCATTAGTATTTAGTGCGCAGAACAAAGTGAACCAATTCTTACAGGAACTCTTATTTAAGAAAACAAAACTGTAAACATACCAGATGTTAGAGTTTGTACCTCAGGATTTTGTTTCTCAAACCATGTACTCGAGCTGAGGCCTGGTCTGGGCTGATCTTCATCACCACTCTCTGAAGAAACTCAAACGAATACTTCATGCCATCTGGATACTTGAGATTGATACAGTAGATGACACCCATAAACATAGCAAAGCCAAGTGTCACATCTTTAATGTTGTGAAGCACAATGGTCTCCTCCACCACAACTGCCACATCGAAGACCTCGTGTGGGATGGCCCCCTGTTCACCACCTTCACAGGCAATCAGGAGACCAACCTGCATCCCCTTCATGGCATCATCCAGAATATCAGCATGAGCCTTAAAAAGAAGAAAGAATTAATGACATTTGTGTGCAAGTAAATAATGCAAATACTTTGGTATCTTTATACTGCAAGTTTTTATACTATTGTGAGGTTTAACAATCTGCATGTTTTGACACTTGAGGGGTTGTATGATGCACTTCTGTTCAGTCAGTGAATAACCTGACACACTCCCAGTTTGTCAAAGCTTAGAGCATAATGGCAATGAAACAGACCACTGTTGTGGATGAGGCCAACATCAAGAAGCATTAGACATTGAAAATAAGCCCCACCTGAAAAAAGCCAGTTTATGTGTACACCATATTTTTAGCACTTTACTTTGTCGTCAGGTAGTCCTCCTTTTTGACAAACCTTTTTCATCCAGAGAACTTGTATTTTCATGCACATGAGCACAGTGTATGGCAGATTAAAAACCACCATTGTGAAGCGCTGAAATTATACTAATAATGTAGGACACTAGCAGTGTTTCCATTTTAATGCTTTTTTTTTAAATCATCAAATTCTTAAAATGTCAAAAGAAATAAAAGAAAATGCAAATCAGGTATGTTTCCATCAACTGGCTTTGAGCAAAATCAATCAGGATACACAAAGTAATTACATCAGAATTTGATGTTATGCATGGCTGTTTACTACAGCCATGCATAACAGTCCTGTCTCTTAAAAAAGGACTAAAAGGTTTTTGCAAACACAAATGCTACAAAATTATTTTTAAAAAATAATAGCAAGAAAGAGGAATAGGTAAATATGTAAACAGTTTTTGTAACATTTGTTAGTCTTACATCACACATCCTGATGACAGTTGATGGATCTTCGCCAGATATGTAGCGTGGCAAACCAAGCAGAGCAGCAGCCCTTCTCCTTTCATTTGTGTCCTGCAAGAGATGAGACATGTAGTTAGATGAATATATTTTAACAAAAATAACAAATTATGCCTTGTTTTCTAGCCATCTTCAGTTCTGCTCACATCTTTTGCAAGGCAGTCCAAAATGTCTGAGTGGCTGCTTCTTTCCAGATTTGGTTGCTGCTTTGTAGACCTCCAGCAGTCTCAGAACCAGGCCATCAAGTCCGTCAAGAAAAGATTCCAGAAGGTCTATGGTTACGATTCTTGTAAATTCAGCCCTAATCTGAGGTGATAGAATATAAAACTTGTCTCAATAGTACACAGTTAACTCAGTATTAAATCTCTTGGTGGAACTAATTCAGTTGTGCGATTACCTGTCTCTCATGGAACAGAGCAGGCCATCGGGAGATGAGCTCTATGATGTGTGGTTGGTCTCCTACAATGTCTTTCCTACGCTGAGAAAATGTAGCAACCATCAAATCCTCAAGCAGTTGATGATTTGGGTCTTTCTTCTGCATTTCAGCCTCCATTATCTTGCGCTTCACGTTCATGTTTTCAGGACTCTGCCCTTCAGGTGGATCAGGACAGAAGCTCACCTCTCCCTTCTTTGACTTTTTGACAGTTTCCCCTTTTGAACTTCCAGATTTTCGTTTATTTATGACCACTTCAGGGCATCCTGCTGAACTTAATTTTTGCCTGTAGTTTCCCATTTTAAATTTCAAACTGTGAAACCATGAGTACCATCCCTTTTCTGACCCAGGGTCTCGCAGACAGGGATGCCTTTCCACCAGTGTTTTGGCCACATTTTCATAGTGCTCCCTGTCAGGATAAGCACTAATCTTTGACATACAGTCTGCAAGTGTGTCAAGGATATCAGTCTTCAAAGTTTTAGAAATCACTGTCACAGATCCATCCTTAGCATATCTACAATTAGCTTATTTCAGTTGCAGCTCCACATCATGTGAAAACTTTGGAATCGGGAAGGGGTCAGGCCACTTAACAAAATCTGCACTACTTGGAGAAAAGAGGCTGCCAGTGTCCAGTGTAGAATCCGATGAGTCATCAAATGTGAACAATACTTTCAAAGTAGCACGGTCCACAGGAAGGTCTTTGATGTCCGTTAGGTTGCACAACTGATTATTGAAATCAGGATCCTCAAACTGCAAAATGAATCCTCCTCTTAGAGCAAGGTTGGTTCGTAACACCTGGTACAGTTCCTCGACAGTTGAGGGGATGTCTCCAATTGATAGACGCCTGATTTCATTTTCTGAAACTATGACGCGCAGCAGCATTGTAGACAACTTAGACCTGAAAAATTGTAAAAATTTACACGATAAGAATAAGTGCCTCTGGTGACAAGACACTACATTGTTTGTAAGCCATAAACAATTTAAAGGAATCATCACTGACTAAATGGGGGATGCACTTTGACAGTAAAATATATATATTTACTTTATTTTTAATATAAAATTGAATCTGAAAAAGATTTTTCAAAACCCCTCCTTCATGTTTCAGGACCAGCAGTGGGGTCCTGACTGTTTGGAAGCCACCGCAGCTCCGCCCAGCCTGAGCAAAGACTAACGCTTGATAAAGAATTACTGTAAAATTCAGAATACAGTTTAATCTGTAATTGCCGCTAGAGGTAGTTTCCTCTCTTTAAACAGGAAAATCTCAGGAAATCTCCAAATTTTGCTCCAACAAAACAGTGTAAATCTTTTCATCATCGGCATTAAATAAACTAAGATGAATTTACCCACTTAAACATCTTTCTGTTCAAAGTTCTCAAAAATATGAGGTCCAGTCATCAACGTGTTTCTTTGAAGGCACAACACTATCTGCGAATGTTTGTAAATGTGAAATATTTGAAATAGCTCCAAATTAAATGTATTTTTTAAAGATATCTCAGATGGTTTTCATTGGTTATATGGAGAGATGTCGAACGTTTTCATGTAAAACATCTACAGAACTTCAGCAATTAGTTAATTAAATGAACAGATGTTTCCCTTTCTGAAACCAAATGCTTTCCACGGCTCAGCAGAAGTGAATCACATTGTGTGAGTCATTGATTTTTTTTTTTTTTTTCAAAACAAGGACACATGAGGCATTTGTTGTATTGGCCATCTGCACCTCCATCAAGCTTGATAAGCCCCGACTGATACCCTTTGGCAGGACGGAGACCGGCAGCAGGTGCTGCATGACATCCAGTCTGGTGATCAGTCCATGAAGGCTGGCAAGGTTGGCCTGCAGGGGTGTGAGAAATCATGATCAAGCCCCCCATGTCAGGACACTTTGTCTCCTCTGAATGACCCTCGGGCAGAACAATGACTCCTCAACTGCTCAACATTTGCTGGAAGAAATGCTGATTTCCCTACAGATAACATAGATAACAAACAGTCACCTCAAATCCCATTTTACCTCCAAGACATATCATGTTACAATTCTTTAGTGTGTCTCAGGCTTTTATATATTTTTTGCTGACAGTGTGAAGAGTTTTTTTTCTCCCTTTCTTCTCAGTTTAGGTTATTGTTTGCATAATAATCTTATGGAGAAGAGTTGTAAAAGACTGTTTTGAGATTACAAGTGTGCGTTCTGTGTAAAACAATAGAAACAGTGAAGCAGTTCACAGTTTGGGTGAAAAATAAATGGAAGTGTTGTATAACTTCAAACTGAGAAAAACATTGGAGTCGAACACATATGCTTCACTAGAGATGGAGCTCAGTCAGACCGAGCACCATATGGGACAAGCGCCACTGTATTAGATCAAAGCAAGAGTTATTATGCATGCATCTGTAAGGGGTGCATATGTGACTTCTGAAACTATCTTTGTGAGGGCCAGTTGGAAATTCAAATCATCACAGAGATGTTCAATGCTCTTGTTTGCATAATAATCTTATTTTTTTTATTGTTAATTTTGACTGAATTTGCTTATGTGTTTAAGGTTATGTTTGTTCACATAATATGGATACAGTAGGTTTCTTCAAACAATATCAATATAATATTCCCTGAAAACCAACATTGTGGATACAAGTTTTTGTTGGGCTGGTGCATGCTAAGGAAATCAGTGTGTCTTCTTTTTTTCCCTCTTTTTACTAAAATCCAATTAGGACGTTGTGGGTCGGTCATTGGCCAAAACACCTTCTGGTGACCCAAGCTATAGCAGTCAGTGCTAGATGGAGTCTTACACCTTTTAGCCAGACAAATTGTGCTCCTTTGATCACATGACCTCAATTTTGGGGAGAACCAGAAGTGCATCTCTTAAATAAGCCTCTGGAGACAAGGGTGGCATACTAGTTGATGACAACTAGATGTTTGACACTAGTTCATGACACCAACTGTCACCAGGTTTGACTGACCTGATGACACTAGTCAAACAAGTCAAACATTTCACTCAGTGAGTAGATGGAAACAAAAAAAAAAGAAAGAAAAGGTGTCAAGTACCTGGCAATAGAAACATCCTCTCGCTCAGCTTCATGAAGCCATGCAAACCAGCTCCGCTGCTTTGGCTTGGGTCAACAGAAGGTCACCAGATCTGCAGGCAAGTTTTTGCAGTTACATAAATGCATGTTAATGTCAATGTATGGAAAAGTCTGATTCTAATTTGACTATATATATTTTCATAATAGAGTCACTCTATACCACCTCAGGCCTCAGCATGATGCCATAAATTATTTTCAACCTTCTCAATCTTCATTGCAAAATGATGATTGAGAAACTATTAGTGGTATAGCTGTCAGATTCTTCTCATTATTGCTGCCCAACTTTGCACTTTTATGATGTTTTTTTGGTGATTTGTCCTCAAAGATGAGCACCATGCCTTTGACATTGAAAAGCCTCCTTACTATCATCCTGATCTTAAGCTTCAAATTCAAGTCAGGACTCAGAACTGGGCCGCTCCAAAACATTATTGCATACAGTCAGAAGTAGTAATTGCGTATGACAGCAGCACTTGCTAATCCGGACTCTTGTGAACATTTTTAGCTGGCTCAGAAAGTCAGAAACTCAGCAACAGCCAGGCATCCTCTGCTACTTAGAGCAGTTTTTTTTCTTCGCATGAGAAACCTTGCGAGGTTGAGCACATGCACAAGATTCTCAAACCTTAAGCCACTCAGCTTCCACCTTTCGCAAGGAATGAAGTAGAATAAATGTTGGAGGAGCAATTGCCAAATCGAGTCTCTTATCTCGATCTGCACATTTCCATGCCTTGGTCACAGATTCCTCAACCGGCCTCCACACACACACACACACATACACATACATACACCTCCTGCTAATTGTGAAAGCCTGACCACTGACTGCTTCCTGTTTTTTCATCATAATTCAACATTGAACATCAAGCTGTTTTTGTGGTTTTCCAAGAGGGAAAGAAACACTGCTCCAAAACATCTAAATTAATAACAAGGAACAAGTTTTTCTACTTCTAACAAAAAAGTTTTATTTCCAGGCTAGTTTGTTAATTTTAAGTTTAATCCAGGCAATAAACTAAAGTAAAGAATACCAGTTACAAAACATCAGTGGCCTGATATAACAACGCCTTTCAGTCTCTCCTAGTTTCACCTTGTGCATAATTTGACCAATTTAAAAAGCCAACATACAAAGAAAGAAAAAGCTCTGCTCCCAAGGATAAATTGACCGTGTTCCAGTCTCAGTTACCATCAGAGAGAGCAAATCAAACTCATTAATCAAGCTGATCATGTATAAGTGTGCAAGCAGGCGCACCGAGAGTCTGAGAGCACTGGATTGTAAACATACCCAATAATATAAACTCTAAGTCCCCGCATCTATCCAGCCACAGCAGTCCTGTTCTCTTGTGAATAAGAAGATTGATCACTAGAGGAGACCCAGGTTGGATTCTAATTTCAAGAGAGATGTGAACAATCGATAAAGATTCGAAGAGAAGAAGGGAGATTAGCAGGTTCTCTTACTGCCATGAAATCACCAGCGCCTATTATCAACTCTACTGAGACATAGCAACATGTTTCTGTTTAAGTAGATAAATTCTGTTTGTAAATTCAAGAATGCTTTTCAAAGAAGAGAGATGCAGAGTCTTTCATCAGGGGAAAACTCATGTCCGGTTTTATTTCTAAGAGATCATGGGTGACACTTTGGAGATTACCAGCAGGTCTCCTCTCACTAAGCAGCAGATGCAAGACACATCCAAATGTGAACTACTATATTAACTTAACTGTATAGTAATCATATCACCAATGACAAATATGAAATGAAAAACCTTTGAGGTTTGTATGAGTAAATTCACAAAGCAGTTTGAATCCCTGAAGGCTATTTGGGAGTTTTGCCTCAATTTGGGCAATGTGGGTCATGTGGCAGATGTGGCGATAAATTTCTTCAACAGCAACATTAAATCAATATTTATAAAACACCAAAAAAGAATTCAGCCTATTAATTAGGTTCTTGATACATGTATTTCTTCTGGAGTTCTGGTGTTGTTCAGGGATTCCACAGGAAGAAAAAGAAAGATTTTTTTCCCCCCTGGAAAACAATTCAGCACAGTCATTTTCAGGAAATGTTCAATGATCTAGAGATAAATTCACATTGATTGTGGCAATTCAAATAAATAAGTTGTCCTTTCATTTATAATTTTAAGGGTCTCGAGGAAAAAAGGTTCAAACTCTTGACAGATTGGTACTGCTGTATTACTGTGGATGTTATGAGGTTCTTGTCAGATTCGAAGCAAACATGTGGGCATTTAAAACCATCAGAGAGGGAAATCATCACCCAAAACATTACAGTTTCTGCAGACCGGATGGGCCCCTGGCTCCTGTTGCTTTATGTAACCTAAACAAACAAAAGATCACAGTAACCTGGGGTCTCGTAAGAAGATTGATTACTTTACCTGACTTGTAAATATGCTGCTCGGAAGGATGTATACACTTTGCTGCCCTAAAGAAAAGAGAAATGACAGAAGTCATGTTTTACCTGGTAAATATACAGTCATTTTATGAATGAGTACATTATTAGTATTTTTTTTTTCTATAACTCAATTTATTAATTGAAACACAATTAAAGCTTTTATTTATGTTAATTATAATGATTTCCCATTGATAGTTAATGACAGATAGTTTCTGTCATTAACCATAAATGGTTAATGACAGAAAATCCAAGCTAAAAAAGGTGTATGTGCAAATTCAGTCTTAAATTTTAAGACTAATAATAATTTAGAGATGTGGGCTTGATGAAAAGCATGCATTTGCTCACAAGTTATTTCCAAAAGGTTCATTTTCCCTCCTTCAGTCTGACAAACAAACCTGATTGCATGTTTTAATGTATTGAACATTCAAATGATCAATTGGGAATCTCATTAAATTAAGATTTTTAATTACATTTTTTTAAAAGTCCAAAAGCCATGTCTGTAGATAGAGATATCAGTCCCTTCCAGACTATAGAGAACTGTTCATTTCTTCTAGTGGTGGGGAAAAAAACCCCAAAAAACATCAACTTATCTCATCCTTTTTACTCAGCTTGAGATCATTTTAGGAGAGATAGCTTGGTTATAATAATTGTCGTTCTTGCAGTTCGTATTTTAAATGCAGTTACAAAAATAATATTTTCAGAGCATTTTTGTACTCATGAATATGTATCAAATTTTTGGTATGCAGATAAAAGCTTGTTGTTTTTTTCAGAAAAATAAACAGATTTTGTTGACTTACAAATTGTTGTTGGACAGAGCCTGAAACTAACATTTGTTTGCTGCTTTCCAACAGTGAGTGAGGGAATGTTCTGCTAGTAACAATAGAAAGGCGTGTGACAGTTTCACAGACATGCATGGAAATTATTGCTTTCCAAAATATATTAGTTTAATGAGAATAATTTCACAGTATGAGATGTTTTAAAACACATTTTCCAGTCATACCCTTAGTGGGAAAGTTGTATTAAAAGAACACTACAAAGCTGCAGATAATAAGCATGCAATCTGCGAGGAGGAAAAAAAAAAAGGTGTGCATGTTTTAGGAAGTGAGAGCGAATCAGCTCTAGCTTCAAGACAGTGCTGTGTAATCCCTGGAACACAAAAGAAGAAAGAGGGGAAGCTCTTCCATAATTAAACACACACTCACATGTCTGTTGCTTCTGCTCACACGTGCATGGCCCTTTGTGAACTTGTTTGTGTCTGCAACTTACAAACCCACTCCAAAGACTTGGAAACTCATGGTTTAAGTAGCGGCTTCCTTCCTGCACACATTTTCAGTCCCCACACTCGTCTCCTCCACTCATCTCAGCAGGTGGGGAGACACAGTGTGTGAACCAGCACACACTCTCCACACTTACAAAGGCTTCACAGCACCACCTCTTGGACTTATGACATTTCTTGCATAATTCATGCGTCCAAATAAGAGAGCATGAAATAATCATGAACACCAGCCATCTTCACGGAGCTATCTGAAGCCAAAAGATGGGCCTAATTGACCAATTTAGAAGCTAATTCTAAAAGCAATGCACTTTTCCCTCCTGGTTTTTAAAGCCAATCTCAAAGTCGTTCTTCAAATGCTGAAACTAATAGATGGATTTCACAGCAGGGTTGCTTTGGTGAGGGTAAAAACCACCGTGGAATTTAAAAAAAGAAAAACATTGCCCACACTTGTGGAGAAATAAACGTCTCCACCCTTCCCGGCGCTCATAAATCTGAAGTAAAAAGGAGAATCACTCCAACAATCAATACATCCATTGAGCAAATGTTAATGATAAAATGTATTCCTGTTTGTTTGTCTGTTTATATTATTAGACGAAAACATTTAACGCATATTGCTTCTCAACTGCCCAGGGAAACCCTCAACTAATTAGATACATTTTTGCCATTCACATCATGTTCATTTTCAGACAGTGGCTTTGGATTTAAATATTTTTGAAGTGTTATAAAACATTGAAAACACTACATTGCTGGGTTTTTTGACAACAAAATTGACAGTCTTTCCATGTATAAGGATAACAAAAATAAGGTTCACCATGTTTCCCAACTCTACTGAGTTCACATTGAAACAATGTAACCCAGATATGACTAAGAGCAGATGAATAAGTTTAAGAAATAACCTAACATCCACTATTAATTTACAGCTTTTTCCTTCTCAGGCATTTTATCCCTGGGTGCCATTTGTTTATTAAAGCTGTTTGGCACGTTTCTCGCATTTTCAATTCATGTAATTCATTAGGGCTCAGTAGTTAACTCTGCAACATGTTCCATTAAATGCATCATTTGCGAACAATCAAGCAGAGCTGTGTGTTTTGGCCGGTGGGCTCCCAAATCAAATTCTGCTTAGAGTTTCCTTTCAACACACTCCCAGCAGATGACACACCTGTGTTTTTGTTAAAACCGATCATTTCTTCAGACTGGATTTTTAGACACTGAAAACAAAGCCATTTTTTTCTTATCTTACAGTGCCAGAATATATTTCTGCAATACAATAACAATTCAAACTATTTTAAATAACTCTACCAGCAGTGGCAGTGCTTGTAGACAGCACTGTTTATTCACACTTTATTTTGAGATGAAGAACAGCAACTTCATGCTTGGATGAGAAGTACTTTGTACTCAGATATGTGCAGTCATATGTAGTTGCATTCAGTCTATTAGAATGTTGTTGAAAAGTTTATTTGTTTAGTAACTTGATTAAATGAAACATTGCATGGGTAAACTAAGCAAGCTTTTATTCCTGTTAATTAGAATTAACCACATTTAAAGTTACGTCAAACTAGAAAATAAATAATTTATACAGAAAGATACTTTTAATTTGACAAGTGAGTCTCATAGGAACACATTTTCTAATTTATTGATTACAACTATTGTAAAGTTTTTATTATTCAGACAGATTTAACTAA
This sequence comes from Poeciliopsis retropinna, assembly GCA_010277075.1. Taxonomy (NCBI): domain Eukaryota; kingdom Metazoa; phylum Chordata; class Actinopteri; order Cyprinodontiformes; family Poeciliidae; genus Poeciliopsis; species Poeciliopsis retropinna. The sequence goes on along the minus strand of VMRM01000014.1, from coordinate 11,586,182 downwards.
TACAACTTATGTAAACATCGAGCTTAGCCATCCTTCAATACCTTCTACTCAAACAATTGCAAAATTGACACTATGCAATCTAAATTCCAATACTGCTCATTTCCACATAATATTCCAGCTGTTGATTTTCATTGTCTCAAACTCCTCATCAACAACAAAAATTGTTTTACTCTTCTTTATGATTCCGGCTGCGTGTGTGTTCTATCAAACTGAATCTCTGGCTTTATTTCCCCTTGTGAATAAACCACAATATTGCTTTTTTTTTCTGCTCACGCGGTGTTTATCATGGTACATAAAACATCCGCAGGGACTTGATTATAGTGAATTATATTCCTAATTACCCCAGACATTTTAATAATGGAACAAATCTACAAATCTTTGAAAGCACATGAGAAGATTACATATGCACTTAGAGGATGAATATATGACATGCCCACCGTGTGACTGAAGAAATATTTCTTAGTATGCAAAGTAGTGTTCAAGACTTGCACATAACTTTCATATTTTTATAAAGCCAAGACAAAAATAAAAAAAAAGACAAACACAACATTAGGTTCAAAATAGAGGAAGGCATTGAAATGCAGGACCATCCAAGTCAATTGGAACTTTTTTCTCCTCATTATTACAAAGCAAAACATGTATAGCTTTGCTACCCAGATGGTGAGGTCCATTAAGCTGTGTTTCTGTTAAGTTTAAAAATTATGCCTTACAGCCAATGAAACTCCAACTTCAGCTTTTCTGAAAATTACAGCATCACTCAAAACCATGGAGATGCTGATTTGAGTTTCCCGGAGGACCAGCCTCCTGTCCACTCAGCGACAGTGAGGCCATTAAAACTTCTTTCAGTACCAAAAAAAAAAAAACGTTTTAATGACCTTTACTGTGACTGTGCTTGGTTGACAAATAAAACTGGATCCTTTCAGAAAACATGAGGTGTTACATGGAGAAAAAGAAGTGACAGCAGGCTCAAAAATACATAAACTGAAGTAATCACATTAAAAAGCAACCTGTGCTTCTTTAACACTTCAGCAATGCCACATACTCATGGCCTTCATGCCACAGCACACCGATGCAGTAATTCATACAAAGGGAATCCTTAATAGAGAGTGCATGCACTGTTCAGTACATGGACATACTTCTCAGTCGATACTTTTGGAAAAAATACAAATTTGAAATGCACATCAAAGATTTCATTATTGATCCCTTATTAATCCTACAAATCTTGTATTGTGCTTTTATTACACAAACTATGACCCACCCACTTTCCCACATGAGCTTCCTCTGCAGCACTTTTACATGGGACTAAGTAGTTTTTCATACATTATTCTGTGTCCATTCTCGGAGGCCGCTCACTGGAACACTGAACAGCAGCCATACGCTGAGCCAGCGTTCCACGGTGTCAGTCTCCCCTCACAGCCAGCCTATAGCAGCATGCTGCAGGACATGCCAGGAGCAGCGTGACAATACAGACTCAATGAGTTTGTTTGGAAATAATTGCGGCATGTGATCAAATTGTTGAAAATTTTAGCGACTTTGTAAATTGTCTTCTAAATTCTAATATTCCCAAAAGGATTCGTCTTCTTTACCCTGAGCACTTCAGAGATTTAATGAGTTGGAAAGTTTCTCTGTAAGTATGTGTGGGAGTGTGTTATATTTTATTAATCCGTGAAGGGACTAAAATAAGAGATGCAGCGAGCTGAAGTAGTTTATTACAATTCTCTTTTTGCCCACACTGAAAAATGACTCAATTATCTTTTAAAGTTGCCACTTGTTTTTCCTCCCTTTTTCATTAGAAACCAAGACAGAAGACAGCTCTGCCCAGAGTAGCAATCTAAACCTAAAGCTGAGATAAGCAATCCCAAGAAAAGACATCAGTTAAATAATTTAAAGTCCCAGGAAACGGGGCCAATCTCAATTTACGGATGCTGTCTGGAATTTGAGCACTTTCCCTAAACTTTCCTGACACTTTGTTTTATTTAAAAGACTTAGATTGCCTTTCTCTTGGTAAAGGTTGCTTGCTTGGTAAAGGCCACTCTTAAAAGTTTCAAATCACTGTAAAATAAGAATTCTACTGTGAATTACATCTCATATTTAATAAAATCATCAAAAATCATCAAAATCAATCATCAAAAATCATATTTAATAAAATATGAGATGTCACAAATGAAAAGGACAAAACAAAACTAAGAAATTTGATGATTTTCACCAAATCCACAAACAGCTTTACATAAATAATAATAATTTAAAAAATAGGAATTTTCTGATCGGTATTTTTGTCCTCAACACTGGTCAGCGGTCCTAGATGTTTGCAGATACAGGTCCCCAGTCTGATGCTTCAATATTAAATTAAACTTTCAATATTAAAAGTTAATTCCTTACATGCTTGGAAACTTCCAAACATTAAGTTTATTTAATATAGTATTACACTTACTTACATATGATGTTCAGGATTCTCCTACTGCCATATTTTTTTAACGCCTGATTTTTTATTTATTTTTTAATCCCATATCCCAGATGGAGTTTCACCAGGATAGCCAGAAGTGAACTTTTATGTGGACCATATAGGTAGTTGCCCAGGGCAGCATGAGAAATGAGGGAGACATGAGCACCAGGTAATTAAATACAGCTGAATGCACCAGAGAGGTGGGTAAACCCTGGACCCATCATCAGCATGGCCTTCAGATATTTCCATTATGTGGACAAACCAGGCCGCTTTGTGAACCCTGCGGTCAGCTCGGCATCTTCTAAAACCAGGCGTTTCCTACTAGGAAGTTTGAGGTGCAGGATGGCACCAAGCAAAGCAGAGGAGAAGCAATGCATGGTACCTCCTGATGCTCACAAAGCCAATCGTCCCACAATGAAGTCTAAATACCTTAATTCAACTAACCCTGTCTGAATTAAATGACTGGAATAATCCAAAAAGCCTGAATAAGCAGGTGCACACGACAAAAGTTTGAGTTCAGCTCTATGTACGTGCACAGCACAGTTATTTGCCTCTATTTATTTGGAGACAGGCCAAGCTGTGCTGAAAGCTTCCTTCATTAACTGGGAGCGACATTAATTAACGACTGCACTAATAGCTTCTTCTGCAAAAACCACTTTGACAGTGTACAAGTTCTCAAGGTGAAACATTGACGCTAATGTAGTTTTAGCATGCAGGGTGCACAAAGAGAGCCCCATGATGTCCCAACATTAAGAAAACCTTGTACCTGTCATTTATAATACCACCCTCATCTGCTCAAATAAGCTCTCTGTTTGCTTCAACGATCCCTGGCCCCTGCCAAGCGTGACAGTATGAACCTGAACCACAACACAGCCACAGTAATGTCAAGTGGAACAATAGGAAAGCCACTAGATCCTCGTTATACTTAGAGAAGTTTCCAGCTGTCATGAGTTTGACCCAGTTTATTGGTGTAAAGCGAGAGAAAAAAGTAAAACTTGAACTACCTTGACAGAACTTTCTTTTTTATATGAGAAAGAAAATGAAAGATGAGCAAAGCAATATAAAACAGTGACTTTATTTTGTGTTACAACTACTTTTAAAAATCCTGAAACAGCAATAAATGTTCATGCAGTTACAAATTAGTCTTTAGAGATGAGACTGACTGTGCCAAATGTAGAACTGAAAACATGCCACTACATTGGCATGAAAACATGCCAATGTAGAACTGAAAACATGCCAGAATGAAGCCAAGAATGAAATTCTATCTCATTCTTAAGGAAATAGAATTTTCAGAAATGTAAAGATAACATTTACATCAAGACAGTGCTGGTAATGATGAATTAAAGAAAATAACTTGGGGCATTTAGGCTTGAGGGAATAACACCAAGACACTAGATTATGCAAGGAAAGAACTATTACTAACCAGTGTCACTTAAGTTGTTTCACCTTTAATAAAAATGAAAAATATATATATACATTGGTGTATTTGATGGCTGATGGGAGAACAGCATTCAGAAAAAAACTGATGTGGGTTGTTCAGAGATGAAAAGATCAGATACAGATTGCATTAAGGAAGAAAACAAATCAGATTTGGATCACTTCAGGCTGCAGTGTGAAAGTAGCCAAACACTCTGCAAACTACTAACAACTTTGTCTGTAGGCTTGGGTTTTAGACTTTTTAACTTGAATTCAAAACCTTTATTTAAGGTGTTCTTCATTTTTTTTCTTTTGGCATTTAATAAATTGGAATATCCATTCCAATGATTCTCATTTGTAAGAGCAGTTTTAACCGATATGTTTTTGGTTTGCAAGGACCCAAGTGTTGAGACAAACAAAAATGAAAGTGAGAACTTACATAAAGAATGTAAAGATAGGCAGGCATTGTAATAGAAGGATCAAGCAACACACAATAAAAACCCAGGACCTTAAATACAGAGGAAGGGATGGAAAATGACTGAGGAATCAGGCAAACTAATCAGAAAAAAATGAAAAACAGCTGACGCAGAATGCAGTTTTCTTCCATCCTCTGAACAGAGGAAAACTGTCAGTTTGAGAAAAACTTAATATCACACAGTGGAGAAGAACTAATTTAGGAAAACTACAACTCAGGGGGGAAATGAATAACAATGATCTAAGAGAAAAAAATGTACAAAGAAAAAAAAACACAAAAACAAGTTCCTTTTTTTAGAAATAACTTTTAAGCACGTATTATACATGTTTCATTGAGTTCACATTTCTGCATTGAAATAGTTTTTTAGTGATCTGGTTTATTCTAATCTGAAATGTGTGAAATATTTTATTGAATATACCTCTGGCTTTTATTTTACGTTAATAAATCAGCATTTTTGTGTCGGCCGCATATCATTTCCTGTTATCATTATCATAAATTTGCTGAATTTCTAATAGGCTAAAGATCACTGAGGTAGTTGAAATTCTCACCTCACAGCAGATCTCTTGCTCCAGTCACAACAGTCAGTAGGATTTATTTGACCTTTTTAGTCACCATCTCACCATACGGAGAGATGGTGACTAATTTGACCTACAAAGTGAAGTATTCTTTTGTTATGAGCCTTTTTTTCACAGTTGGGTCACTGTGAAAATAAAACCTGGCTAAGGAGACCAGGTTTTGGACCAGGGTTTCTAATGCAAGATTTGCATGTTTAACTTTTTTAACAAAGCATAAAATAAATGTAACTGATTAATAGGAGGCAGAATCTGTAAATTGCATCAATGTACCACTTATTTACACACAGCAAGCAAACTTGCATTAGTCTCGAAATAAAAATGTGAATCTGTTTGTTTCGGGTAAGTAGTAGCATATAGCAAGAATTTAGTTTTCGTGTTTGGTAGACGTAATCTTCCTTTTCTTTTTGACACCTACTCCTACTTTGCAAACAAACACAGTAGAGCAGATCAGAAGCATGGCTTCCATACAACACTCTTCAGACTTTTCCAGATATCAGTTTTATCAGATTTGCAGGATACATCTGAAGACGTTCCGGTCATAGACCAGATTTTAGAACAATTTCATTCTTTTGTGATCAGTTTGACAACAATATTCTAGTAAAACAAAACAAAACAAAAAACACATTTCACTGTTATTGAGAGGATTTATTGTTTAGCTAACATAATATCTGATCTGATTTTTTTTTTTTTTTTTTTTGACAAACATTTGTCTCAACACTGCATTCAAATGAAACAAAGCTGATCAGAGGCAGAATAAATACAACAACCCCCTTGGCTTTTCTGATTGTCAGACTTATCAGAGGCTGCACAAAACTCTGATCTGGTTACTTTGAAGCTGAACAAGTGAGAGATACTTTCAAATATTAAGGCACAATATGTTGACACAAATCACAAGTATGAATTTCATTGTTTCGGACCTACAAGCAGCTTTCTTGGGAAAGGTCCTTGCAGAAAACCAATCAAAGGCTAATTGGGTGATGCAATTCCTTTTACATCTAGTACAATAAAAGTCAAACTAAATACACAGTTGATAGCAACAGGTCAGCTACTGACCTGTTGCTGGTCAGTGACCTGCAACTGGTCACTGACCAGAGAGAAAGGGGGAGCATGTGAGCAGTGTGGACACGAGGGTGATTGATAGCACAAAGACCCTTCTCCTGGCTTTTATTATTTGTTTATAACAGTTGCAGGCAGATTATAGGAGAAGGAAGAGGGGCTTTATTTTTTCATCTATCTCATTTTGCACTGCAATTTTGAAGATCTAGTCAGCATTTTTACTGCTGTAAAACTAGATAAAAAGACATAATAAAGTTGGAAATCAGGCAATCAGGGATATGTGGTCTTATCAAAGAAAAGACAACCAGTTTTAAGCAATGAGTTTGCAGCAATGGACTCTGTTTCAACAACAAAGTTGCTCTCCTCACTGTGAGTTCATCTTCATCCAGAGGAAGTGGTTCAATGAGTCAGATTAAGTGATTGTATGTCTAAAGTAGCAATCTTCTTCAGTCCAGCAAACTGAGTCAAAATATTTGAACAAACAATTGATTATTACTATTCAACCCAGCAGAGGGGGGGGGGGGGGGGGCTATTATCTAGGTTTGTTATCTTTAGACAAAATAAACAAAAGCAAACTGATTTATTTATCTTTCTTTACAGAAGAAAATCCTGTTCCAGGTTTTTACTTGTGGCTTTTCTCTCGTCTCTGCTTCAGTCCTTCTCTGCGGGGATCTGTTACAGCTGAGTGGCTCTCTAATGATCTCTGGGTGAGAGGCAGAAAGTCATCCATGAGCATTCACACAGCTACAGTCACACACACACGCACACACTACTCTCAGCATCCTCTGGGATAATTGGAGAAAGGTCTCTTAGCTCACTGAATCCCAGCCTCCTACCACCATTGAAGCCTGGACCCGAGTGTGTCCAGCTGCATTTAAGGAACTCTGCTGCTTTGGCTGTGTATGTGTGTGGGGGGGGGGGTGTGCGTGTGTGTGTCTATAAATATACATAAATCTATATGTAGATATCTATATATATCGACATATCGATATCAATCCATCCAGCTATACACATTGTCTCTCTCTCTCTCTCTCTACTCCAGTTGAAGGTGAGGCTCAGCTCGCTGCTGCTTCACCAGCTTCATTGCTGAGCATTTGAATGGGAAAAATAATTATTTCACTGTACAAACCACAGGGTGAAAATAGCTATTTAAATTATTTTATCATTATATTTATCCATTATGACAGGTGAGACGCTGCCTCACTTACCTCCCCTGACCGCACGTCACTGGTAACTATGGCAAGGCAACCAGTGACAGCTTAAAAGCCCACTGACACTTTCTGAAACTATGACATGACAATGTGACTCCAAAGGCAGATTATCACCAGCGATTATAAAAGCTCCTCACATCGATCTACTGTCATCACAACCTGTTAGCAGCAGTTGTTGATACATTTCTCTTGAGAGTTTATTTAGCAGTTCGCAGTAAGATTTTCAACTTTGTTTGGTGCACATTTCTTTGGAGATTGACATCAAACTTAACGTGAATCTTTACCGAGTTTGGAGAGAAGTGATTTTAGTTTACAACCTGAAACAAGCAAAGGATACCATGCAGTCCAACAAACCTAGAGTCAGAGAGGTCGCATCCGAAAACATCGTGGAAAGGGAATTACAGCCACCCAAGTCACCCAAGCGCAAGAAGAAGAAGGTGTCATTTGCACCCTCAGGTTGCACGCACCTGAGGAGCTTAAGATGTCTGCTGAAAATATCGAACAGCAGGACGCTTCACTGGTGGTTGAAAATAAATCGATCGCCAACGCACTGGAGACAGTGGATCAAAAAGGGGACAGACAGCCACCTGAGAGTGAGTCCAATGAGAAGAACCAAGTACCATTTAAAACCTGGTCAGAGAAGCAGGTTTTAAATGACCAGGAGATTTCTGCAGGATATGTTGAAAAGCAGGACGATCCACTGGTCACTGAAGAAGAGTCCATTGCTGGAGTGCAAGAGGCAATCGATGTTGCAGAGAAAGAACAGCCACCAACAAGGAGACGCAACAAGAAGAAAATGATTCCATTTCAAATCTGGTTGGAGAAACATGCCCCCGCTGATCTAAGGATTTCAGATGAAAGTACTGGAATGGAAGCCGTTTCACTGGTTAGCAAACAGGAATCAATCACTGTCCTTCAGGAGACACCAGAGAAGGAACCGTCCTTTAGGTCTGCCGCTGAAAATGTTACAAAACAGGACACTTCTCTGCCTGAAGAAGAAGGTAGTCTGGAAGATTCCTTAAAGGAGGAGGTTTGCGATGACGAAGCTGTGATTTCTACAACACTATTGATCGCTGATAAGAAAAACATCTCCAAATCACAGTTATCAAAGAGTAAGCGCATTAAGAAGACGCCACTGTTATGGAAATCTTTCCCCGAGTCAGATGCTTGCATAGATCTTTTGTTTTTTACTGAAGACGGTGACATCAATAATGGCCCTCGGCCAGAAAAACAAAGTCATCAGGCAGCTTTGCCCAGCAGCGGTCAGAAGACATTTTGGAAAATGTTCCCCAAGTCACAGCCTCACGTAGATGTAAGCTTTTTTGCTGAGAACATTGAAACCCAAAATGTTTCAATGTCGGCACAAGAACGTGACGAGGCAGCTCCCTTGAAAGAGGAAAGTTATTCTGACAACACGTTGATTTCTACGACACAGTATGTCACCAAAGAGCAATCCATCTTCAAACCGCAGGGGACACTGGAACAAAAAGGGGACAAATGTCCATCTTTGTGTATGCCCAAGGAAAACATCCAAACAGAGAATTTAACTGAGGTTCCTGGTAATCAAACTGCAGAAAATGTTCAAGGAGACAGTCTAACTGAAATTCAGAATTTGCCTCACTCGTCTGAAAAGACAACAAGTCAACCAAAGTGTGTGTGTCTTGCCAAATCTACGGAGTCTGAATTAGAACATATTGAAGTACAGAAGTACCTAATGAAACAGCTTGATGAGATGTTCGATATAAATCAAAAATTAAATGCTAAACTGAAACAGCAGGAAGATCTGACAAGGAAAATACTCTCAGACAGAAGACGAAAAAAGAATTCAATGGTTTCGGTTCAAACTCAGACAGATTCACAAGACCACCCAAAAACAGACCATTACCAATCTGCTGCAGTACAAACAGAGATAGATGTACAGGAAACCAGCTATCAGTTAAAGCCAGTCCCTCAAACAATTTCAACGCAAACTGAGATAGATGTGTTGGAAACCAGATGTCACCTGAAACCAGTTTATCAAACAATTTCTATGCAAACTGAGTTATTTTTATTCCTAAGAGAACAGCCCTCTGGAACACAACTGAATGGGCATCAGGATCGGCAGACCAAGCTGTGCAAGAGATCTACAGGTAAGTACAGGACAGAGTCAGCAAAGAAAGCTACCTCTGAATTGGAAACATATATATATATATATGGTCTCAGGGTGCTGGATTTGGGGTGGAACCCTCCCCAAATCCAGCACCCTGAGACTGTACACGAACCGCAAGGAAGGAGGCAGAGGACTAGTGAGTGTGAGAACCACTGTCCAGGACAAAACATCCAAGATCCATAGATACATCAGGGACAAAGCCTCAACAGACAATCTGCTCAGTGAATGTCTCAGACAATGGGGAACAGAAGTTGAGGTGCTGGAGGTACCCTCATGGGAGGACAAACCCCTACATGGGATGTACCACCGGCAAATAACTGAAGTGGCTGATATCAGAAAGTCCTACCAATGGCTGGAAAAAGCTGGACTCAAGGGCAGCACAGAGGCCCTCATCCTGGCTGCCCAGGAACAGGCCATAAACACCAGAGCAATAGAGGGCCAGATCCACCACACCAGACAAGACCCAAGGTGTAGGTTGTGCAAGGAGGCCCGTGAGACAGTCCAGCACATAACAACAGGGTGCAAGATACTGGCAGGGAAAGAGTACATGGAACGACATAACCAAGTAGCAGGCATAGTGTACAGAAACATCTGTGTAGAATATGGACTGGAAGCCCCGAGATCAAAGTGGGAAACATCCCCAAGGGTAGAGAATGGCCGAGCTAAGATCCTGTGGGACTTCCAGATCCAGACAGACAAAATGGTGAGGTTGAACCAACCGGACATTGTCGTAGTGGATAAACAACAGAGGAAAGCCGTTGTGGTGGATGTAGCAATACCGAAAGACTGCAACATCAGGAAAAAGGAGCACGAGAAACTGGAGAAATACCAGGGCCTCAGGGAGGAACTGGAGAGGGCCTGGAAGGTGAAGACCACAGTGGTGCCTGTGGTCATCGGGGCCCTCGGGGCAGTCACCCCCAAACTGGAGCAGTGGCTACAACAGATCCCAGGAACAACATCAGACATCTCAGTCCAGAAATGTGCAGTTCTAGGCACAGCAAAGATACTGCGCACAACCCTCAAGCTCCCAGGCCTCTGGTAGAGGACCCGAGCTCAGAGGATAAGAACCACCCGTGGTGGGTGAGAAGGGAATTTTTTATATATATATATATATATATATATATATATATATATATATATATATATATATATATATATGTGTGTGTGTGGGCGTGTGTGTGTGTGTGTGAGAGAGAGAGAGAGAGAGACAGTGAGCTGAGATGGACTTGACAGGTGTTTTCAGGGATGAAGTGCTGCAGACAGATTGTCAGGGAGATGACAGGGCAGATCGCAGTGTGTGTGCACGTGTGCGCCAGTGTGTGTTGCATGCATTGCATGTAAAGTGAAGTGCAAATGCTTGGCTGAGCATGTCGAGGGTCTGTGTACGCGAAATGCTTGCAGAGCAAAGAGAGGAGAAAGGATATAGAAGTGGATTTGATCTGGATATTGTTGCTAAGGTGCTTGTCACAGGCCTGCGTCTGTTACCTTCTTAACTAGCTTCACAAAAACTAAAAGATACTATTAATCAAATTTTATTCCCCTCCGTTTCCTATTTTGCCTTTTTATCTCTAAAAATTGTTTCAAATGCTCAAAAAGATTGCAAATGCTGACTATTGCTCCAAAAGCAGAAAGTTACACTGGATAGTAAATCCATTATCTCTTTAAGGTCTGGGGACATCTGGGGGACGTCAAAGGTTGATCCAGATTTCTGTTCTAGTTAATGAAATTGTTGTTGTTGTTTTTTTTTTTATAAATACTATTCTGGTGGAGGAGATATTTAAGTTCCAACATTGTATGGGTTCAGAATTTATGTCAAAGTAACATCAACATAAATATGGAAATCCTTCCCACAGAACACTACATTGTGAAAACACAATCAGAGTTATGTTTTGGTGATTTTCACATTGCAGCAAAGGTTGATCACTCTTCCAATTCTACTTTTTAAAAGATTAGAAATACTTTAAAAGAATAAATATTACAGTAATGCTTCTTGTACCTTTACCTGATTTAGAATGTATTGTATGGTATGCATTTACTTTAACACACCTATTTTATTCTCAATCCTAGACATGTGTAAAAAGCCTAAACACAAATTAGTCCTTTAACCTTTTTTCTTTATTTGTCCTCTTTGCAAACTTTCTAAAGACTGTCCACAGCCTGTTTTCAGTTTAATGAGTCTGCCAGTTTCCAACACATTTCCTGAGACTTTGGAAGAGAACCAGGCCCACAGCATCACAGATCCTCACCTAACGGTGAGCATGTGGAAACGCCCAGGCTCAGACTCATGTGACCAAACAACAACTTGGTTAAAGTCTCAGACATTAGCAAACTCTACTTGTTTCATTTACAATTCTAGGGCAGAAATGGCCAAATAACTAGTTGTAAATAATTTCTGATGGTTCTTATGGAGAAACCATGACCACAAATATGTCAATCTTTGCTGTTGTTCTCCCACAGTGAGCTTTAGAAATTGCTTTTTATGTCCTGCATGTGGTGGCAAGGAAATATGGGTTCTTATCCAACACGGCAGCCTGTGGCTAAAGGTAATGGGCCTTTGTGTTGTGTTATATTATCACCCTGCAGAAAGTCAAGGATTAATGACTTTGCACTCATTGAACAACTTTAAAGAGCATATATAAAAAGTCATGCTCCTTTCTCCTGTTTTTCGAAATACTTTGTCAGGAGTACCGTTAATTTGGCTGCCACTGATTTTGGTGTAAGCTTTGTTAGATGTTTTCACACGGGACATCTTTTTTGTTGCAGGCAAATAAAGGATTGCTTTCTCAAAATATGAAGCACAAAATCATGCAACTGCAATAACATATTTTTTTAGTGTAAATTTTATGTAAGAATGCTCCAATCACATCCATACATCTAGTCATTGTCTGTTCAGGCTTGGAGGGTTGTAGGTACTCATAACATGAAAGCCAAAGTTAAATATTATCTAAAGTCGACTGAGGTGGCAATTTGGAACAAGAGGCACGAAGGAGATAAGATGTTTTATTTTTACAAGATGAAAGAAATTCGGTCTTGTCTTTCAGGTGTGCACAGTTCGACTCAGCTGAGCAACCAGGTGGGAAGAATTGTTGGAAAGAATACAATTTCTCCCCTTCAGTAAGGTAAAGCCTGGCAAAGCATATAGTGTAAAAAAAGAAAATGAACATGTCTTTCTCAGATACAGAGGAGGAGCTGGGATGTGGTGCTGAGCAGAAGGTGGAGTGTGAATCCTTAGCCAGTGAGTCCATTTAAAACAGATAAGGTCAGAGAGGTTATTACTGAGAATCCTGAAGCAGAGAACAAAGTTACATTGATTTTCTGAAACAACCTGACTCAAACTTTGTTGTCAATCTGGGGGAAAAAAATATTCATTTGCAAGTTCATGTGAATGTCTGAAAATTCTGAAATCTACAGAGAATTTCAAGTATTCAGTATGACTCAGAAGTTTAAATTACTCCTAATTTCTCTGTGCTTTGCTCCCGAGGGACCCAACCTTTCTTGTGACATTTTAAAGTGGCTTAGATAAGTGCTTCTGCAGGCCTTTCAGAGATTTTTGTAGAGGATTTGCTACTTTTTCTTTCAATTTCACTCAAGAGTGTGCAGCATGTGGTTGAAAACGGGGCGAAACTGGTGAACAAAAGAAGATGAGTCATGCCTAAAAATGTATCTGCAGCAGATAAGTATCATTTGAAAATCATGTGTTTTAATATTGTCTTTGTGACAAGGTGGCAAAAACAATGTGTCCAAGGATCTCTATTTGACTTGTCTGTTATGTCGGTTAGTTATTTAAACTAAAATTAAATATTTTATACTTGCATGACTCTTAGATCTAAGGTGGCCTCAAAAATAAATACATAAAAATGTTCCTTATTAAAATAGGCTAAGTTATATCTGAAAATGTCAAAACTTTCCAAAGAAAAGCATGTTTTGTAAACTCCTTAAGGGGCTAAAATATTTTTTTTTTAAAAAAGTTGACTTCTTGAGCACAAAATTTAAAGAAGAATGTCGTGCATAAATTTAAAAAAAAATATTATGCCCAGCATTCAAATCAGATTTTAATTAAAGTTTCCAGCCGGCTGCCTACATAACTACTTAGACACAAACACATTCAGCATGCTAAACCACCACACTCTTTGATCCCCATACATAATAATTAGACTGATGTGTGCAAAGCTTTTTGGTGAACCTGCAAATACATATTTGCTTTCAGAGCTTACAAAAATTAATATGACCTCTTTTATCGTAGTCCCACCCTTTATCTCCACTCTCCCTTAATTTATTTGCTCCTTTTGCCAGCAGTAAAATCAGACATTCAGCCAGTTTCTACCAAACATGTTCCCTGAGAACAGCTTCCATGTATGACATGCGGGAGATTTAGCTGTAATGAGGAGCATCACGCATTGAAGATTCTTCGGACTTAGTGGCAAACAGTGACTACTTCTTAGGCTGAACATAATTAACTCAATCTGGGGCCTTTTGAAGGCCATTATTGTGTAAATGTGTCACCGGCTTGCAGCAGATCAACAGTACTTTAATTTGCAACTGCCTCGTTCGCGAGTATTAAAAGCTCTTTTCATAAAGCATTGAAAATGATCATATTAGTCAGTAAATTAACTGCCAGACCAGACACTGACCCCTGAAGCTGATGGAGGCTAATAGCTCCCATTGATCTAAAGGGGTTATGAATATGTTCAGCTACATGGAGAGCATTTGGGATGGAAATAAAAAAGCTTTATTTGTCCCTCAATGGGGAAATAAGAGTATCAGCAGCAAAGTGTCGAGGAAAATGAAAGCAGACAGGTACACATAAAATCAGCAATAATAATAATAACATAGCATAAGAACTGTACAGTAATGTTGATATGCGAGATGAGAAATATATGCACTTATGAAGAACAAGCAAATGCAAATTCTACTAAATGCACAAGTGTAAAGTTCCACACTAAGCATAACATTGTGAGCCTATTTTTGTTGTTGTTGTTGTTGCTGTTTACAAATAATTAAATTAGTCCATTGCATAATCTTGGAATGAATCATTAAAACGCCTAGATTAATATATTGATGCTGATTATGAGTGTATGTAAACTTTTGAGTCAAAGACTTCAGTCATCATCAAACTTCAATAAGATGCACTGAAAAAAGATTTATAGCCACACCAAAAGCTGAATTTGTTAGTTTACACACAAAACAAGAAAGCAGGAAATCGTCAGCTCACATGGGTCTGAAATAATAATATTCTGTCTGTTGGCAGAAGAAGATGAAAGGACAAACACGGAGTGCGTGTGTTTGGAAAAAACCCCTCTTCAATTAGTCACGCAGCATTTGAAATCAATCTGGCTGATAACTTGTCATATCCCCTGAAATTACTGAGTGAGCCATCAAATCCTTCAGTCCCACTTTCAACAGCTGAAGCCGTGATATTAGCCTGCAGACGACGTGTACAGCACCATGCCAATGGCTGCACTGGCAACGCAGTCAGACACTTTCAGTGAAAATCCCTGCCACTGTGCCAGAGGGAAACAACACCTACTTGTGAAAATCCCCTCAAAGCCACCACATTATCTCCACAGAACAGCGCTTGACTGCTTAATCAGGATATGCTCTTTTTGAAACAATTCACAGCCAAGACAACATGATAGGTGGTTTCTCATACAATTTAATACACTGCACAGGATGGATTCGGTTAACTTCTGCAGACAGTTCAATAAGCCACAGAATTTGAATAGTTAGTCACCATGCACATGCTCACTGTAATCATTACACAGTGAGCATGTGCATAAGTGCTGCAATAATTTAATATGTAAAAAGAGTGAAAAGAGAACTCCAGTATTGTTTGAGTTACAGTAGACAAAAAAAAAGAAAGAATAAAAAATATTCCCAACACAACTAAAAAGTTCTGAAATATTAGCTTATTTAGGCAAATGCCAAAAATAAATATATAAGTCACAAATAAAGACAAAAGAAGAAACTTTGTAGAGTAAATAGTTTACTGCATTGTTTTCATCATTTATGCAAGCAATTGCACTGAGTCAAATTATTCATTTCTATCTTAAGTCCTGCTCACTTGCTTTTCAATTGTCAATTTCATTCTAACAAAATAATTTTATATATAAAATGTTATAAATTCATTTCTGGGTGCAAGCATGTTTGAGCAATATTATTATTATATTGTGCTCCTGTGTGCGTTTGCATTATTCATTGTGTGCATCTGTTCCTGTCACTGCTTTTCGATAAATATCATCAATCATCAAAAGAAGTGACGTTACATATTAGAGTCGTATGCTGTGGGTCATTGAAAAGCCTTTATTCTTGTAGAGCAAACTCGTGACTGCATGTCGGAAAATGCTACTTCTCTTTCGTTGGTTTAAAAAAAGGTGAATCCAATTTATTTCAGATTTTTCTTATTCGAGGAGGTGTGTATGACTTAGGCCAATATAATGAGTGTGTCTATTAGATTGATGTGTCTGCTTAATGTTAGAACATGGCTGCTGCTTCGTTTGTCTTTCCAAGCTTTCCTTTTCAGTTTCCTAAGAGACTGGGTGAGTCATGGTTATAGCTTAGTGGAGATTTAGAGAGGGATGGATCAAATGAGGAGGAGGTAAAAACAGTAATCTCAAATCTGTCTAACACCCACTCTGATCCACTCTCTCACGCCCCCTTCCCTGTTGTCACTCCGGCTTCCTGCCGATTTAAGGAGGGGAACTCTGCCTGGATTTTCTTCGCACCATGTCCTCAGAGAGTGTGGATCTACATACTGCTGGAAACTTCAAATTAGAGACAACATTTGGGCAACATTGCTATAAATAACAACAGCCTCACCGAAATGACAAAATGAATCACACAACTGGAGGACGGACAGAAAAAGGTTTCCTTAAATGTTCTCATGGGATTGAAACCCAGGGGAACATTGGCCTTTCTGTAATTTTTTCAACAGTACTGCACAGAAAACAAGAGGCAAGCCTGTGGTTTACGTGTTTTATGCCATTTTAGGTATTTGAGATTCAATACACATAAATGACCCTTTTTACTTGCTGCTAATGCTGCATAAAGATATTAGATCTCTCTCTCTCTCTCTCAAACTGTCCTGATACTGTTAAACACCATGTTACTGAAGAACACATTTTGCTATTTAGCATTTGCTTTTTGAAAAAAAGCAACCTTTTTTTTTGTTTGCTTGTTTGTTTGTTTTTCAATGTTAAGAAGTGTTACTTGAAGCATTTCTCTCTCAGTAAAAAGTGAATTCAAGTCAGAAATACTTTCTTATGCAAACGAGGGTTTAAACTCCGCAGTGGTTTTGCATTCCCTTTGAGTGTCCCCTGCACTTTCTTGGCATGGAAATTAAAATATGCACGTGGTTTGAGTCCAAATGTGTACACACCTGTCTGTCTGCTGCTGGCCCTCCACATGGGCACCCCAGTTTATCTGCCGTATGCTGGCGGCTCTTTGGAACAGAGGTGCTGTTATCCATTCATCAGAGGAGCAGCATCAGTGACTGCCAGTTTCCCTGATCTATAGTTTAATTTACACCTCCAGCACCAGCCCTCTTCCCCCTTAAGCCCCTGTTGACATTAAGCAGGGTTTGCAACTATAAATCTCCGAGTGCTACACCATTGCTGAGTCCCATTTGTCAGTATGATTTTGCTTTGAAAGGCAACAGTTTTGAATCGATGTACTAAGCCATTGAAACCCAGACAGATGAAAGGCGTTTGTTACCTGTGACTCAATAACCTATCTGACAACCTAGAAGTTTTAGCTTTCAGCATAAACTTTTATCCAAAAGTTTAAATCAATCAGCAGAAGTGGCAGAGGGAGAGAAAACAAAGACCAAGGACTTTCACAAACAGCAACTACAATAAGGAGTATCACTACAAGTCTTCTCTTTCTTCTCCTTACACTTTCATTATCTCCCTTTCTCATTTCCTACATTGCTTTTCTAGTGGCAGCTGTGGGCCTCAGGGTATCGATTGTATGCTGAGGACTAATGGGCATGACAAAGGCAGTGTGGGGAGGCGTGCAGAAAGAGGAGGAGAAATTATCAGGGAAAGTGACTGAAGGAACGGGGTGGACAATGAAGAACCCAAGAGACAACATCGCAGAATTCACAGAGGATTCTTTGTGGCATATTTCATGTTACCGACATGTGTATTACATCGACATTGTTGTTTTTATAGAATGTTCAAACTTTTTCTGCCTGTCAGATTTTCAAATGTAAAAATAAATAAATGAACGCAACCATGTGGGCCCCGCTGAAAGAATTTGTTGTGTTAGCAGGTCTTGCTCTGGGAAGCAAACTTTGTCTGTTTGTGCTGCTCCAATAAAGCAAAAAGAGAAAAAAAAAACTAATTTCAGCTTTATAAAAAGTCCAGGATTCACAAAAAAGTAGAACGTGAGAACAAGGTGCTTTGCCAATATAGTGTGGAACAATAAAGTGTTTAATTCTTCTCTGAGAGTCATCCTTTTATTGTTTTTTTTTAAAAAAGAAGAACGATGTTAAATTTGATGCTGGATTCAACAGAAAGTAGAACAAATTTTGTAGAACTTTGCTCTAATCTGGTGAATATCATTATATTATCCAGATGTTCCTGTTCAATTTGTTTCTGAAAAGCTTCTTTATTAAGCATTAAATATTAACTTGCCACAGAAATTAAGTAACCTTCATGTGCAACCTGAGTATCCTGAATCTCTGTAATAAAAAATAGACAGCTTCTTTGGTTATCATCATTTGCAGTTGAACTTTTCTTCAGCAGTTCATTAGTGAGAATTGTAACTTCAACAAAAAGAGGAAGCACAGGAAAAGAATCGGACTAAGCTCTGCTATTCTGCGATCTTTCTTTCTCTCTGAGCAGGCAGTCTACCTGAATGGGTTTGAACATAGTTGTTGTTCTTTGATCCCTCTGACCTTCTCCTTTCCTCTTTTTCTGATCGCTACCCAACGAAGCCTACCCTCTTTATCTCTGCAGCCCACAGGAAATCATTACTCAATGCAACTTCTCCACTAACCTCCTCTGTCCCTTGAGCTCCAAGCTGGTTTGTTTCTTTTCCCCAATTAAAAGATGTCTCTCATCTCTAGCAAGACCACTGGACCAAAAGGCAATTAAAGCTACACTATCTGTATACATCAACCCAGTCATATGACAGGAATATGATCTTTGGTAAGGCAGCAATGTTACAGTGTTCAATTTTAATAGGTATAGAGGTGCTTGTGCCTTCTAATGCTTCTGATAATGACCTGGTAATATGTGGTTGTATAGCTCTTCCCTTCCCAAATGGCTCGTGGTTAACTCATAATGAATTTGGGGTATAAAGCTGGATGTCCACCCAGGGACCTAATTTATAAAGCAAAGGTCCAACAGTGTCAAAGTCATTTTCCTCTGAGATGCAGCCGTACAGTAAACGCTCGACTCCACGTACCGACACATTCACAGTCCCTCTGTGGGAGCAGCATGCCCAGGTACACTCACAATGATTCAAGAGACTCATATCACTGGAAAATAAAAGTGTTTCTCAATTTATAGCGAGTATCTTTTATGATTCCCTGCAGTAATGGTTCTGGTGCTCCAAATGAGTCTATAAATGTGTGTTTTTTGTGGTCACATAAAAAATTTACTTCTATAGTCACCTTATTTTTATATGAGCAAACTTTTGGTTAGTTATGGTATTTATAAACATTTTCTTATTGCAGTTGTGCTTTAAGCTGTAGTACCTACAAATCTTAGGTGGCTACTAAAACCAGTACTGTTAAAGATTGTTTAAGAGAATACACTTTGGAGAAAAAAAGAGATCTCTGTTCCACTTTAGGTGGGAAACTCATGGTTGAAAGTAAAGTTGGCTGTTTTTACTTTGCATTATCACCGAAGGATCTAAGAGATATATGATTGTTGCAATAATACGGCATTATCTATGGATTGCTGTTTGTAATGTTACACATTAAAAAATTAAAAGTTCATAATGATGTAAAAAAAAATGTGTTGCTGAATAAAATTACATTTAAGAGCTTTCATTATAAATCTTAATAGTAATGTAATAAATCAAGTTTCAAAATCAAGTATAATAGTAATGTGCAGGTGTCATATGCAGATGACTTTTGGTTCTTTGGTAATCTTTGATGCCCTGTATATTCTGTAAAGTCTGCAAAAAAAAAAAAGAAGAAGAACTGAACCACATTGCAGTTCAGGTATCACTGAATTATCAATACACAGCCAGTAATGGGACCATCTGTCTTGTATGCTGCATATCAAGAAACAGCTTAATTTAAAGGCTTTTTAAAGAACCTTAGAAAACAAGGCAGCACAAAGCACATATTTTCTATTAAAGACATTGAGACACATGAGATCTATTTTGCAACCAAAACTTTGTAACCTGTTTTAATGTTACATTAGCGTCTGAAACGTAATTTACAAAACATAAAACAATAAAAACAATGGAGAAATATTTTTCCTCCATGTGTCTTTTCTTTAAAAGCTGAGAATGATAAATATGAGTGAGGAAAAACTCTAACCCCGCTGCAGTTTCATACAGCGATTCCTGAGTCCACATCAGCCCAACAGTCTTTCCTCCCAGAGGCAAATTCAAAAACGGACTAGACACCAGATGTTGGAGAAGTCAGATGAAGTGACCAGAATGACAAAAAACGCCCCTCCAGTGAGATGATATGAAATAAAGCCAGAAGGATCGCGTCCTGCCCCCTGCTGGTCAGATAGAAAACATGGGGGCCAATAGCTTGGAGAATCCCAACTGTGTTTTGACAAAGCCATGGCAACCTTTTTGAAGACGGTATGGTAAGAAGGGAGTTTGGGGGTAAATGCTTAGCAGTAGTGTGACTTTAACCCCAGGACTGCTGCATTGAAACTGGTAATGCTCAAGAGGACTTTGTCAGAAGAGCTTAAAGCCTGCCCACACTCCTGAATAAAATTACATAAGATAAGTTAATTGTAGCTCCCATGTGCTGGTACATAAAATATAGCTACCATGACTAAAAGGACTGGCTGACTAATGATGTGTAAAACATACAGCTCAGTTAGGCAGAGCAGCAGCAGAAGACAAAGGCGACGAGGAGTAATCTCCATGTGTGTAAATAGGGAAAAGAAAACAGATGTTGCTAATACCTCTTTAGTAGAGCCATTATAACCACCTATAAAAGGCACAAAGAGGCAATTGTTGAGAGCAGACACTGACAATTCAAAAGTCAAGACATTATAATGTCACAGCTCATCAACCAAGGCCCGTCGTGGACAGTTTCATAACAGCACACTTTAGAAGAAACTGTCCTCCTCAGAAAATGCACACATTTCACAAACACATGTGAATAGTACAAATCCACATTCGGCTCTTGTGTTTTAGAAGGGTTTGATCACGCTGACACGCTGTCAGATTCGTGTCAGGATGCAGTCAAGGTGAAGGTGTTTCAAGTTAGCTCATCAAGGTTTTATGGCTGCTAAATTAGGCCTGCACTAGTGAAGGGAGGCTCGGTGTGATCAAAGGCTGGGATGATTCTGATTTGAGTCTTTGCATGTCGCAGGAGGAATGAAAATGTTTTCTGAGACAAAAAAGAACAAGAATCAGCAGGAGAGGATTTACAGAACCTTCCAAAAGTATTTAAAACCCCTGAAGTATTTTACATTTTTCTATGTAACAACTTGCAACTTATATGTATTTTATTTCAATTTAATTTGATAGAAAAATACAAAATGGGGCATAACTGAAGGGGAGAGAAAGTGACATGGCTTTAGAAAACATTTCATAACTAAAAATTTTAATGCTGCGCACATGCATTTTATTAGATGCCTTGAGTCAAAACTTTGCAGAACCAGTTCTCACTACATCTCAGTTGCAAGTAATTCAGAGTATGTCTCTCCCAACTTTGCAGGACCCGTAGGAAGACACGAGTCAGCCTACAGAGACAAGATTTGTGCACTCTACAAACGGTGCAATAATCTGGCCTTAAAGGGGCAATGTTATGTATTTTCCAGACATGCTGTGTCATTTTATAGCGCAATCATTTTTTAGAACAATCACAATCAAGTAACGTGGTTACTTGATTGTGTTATAAAGTAACCATGTTACACAGCAAGAGTAACCATGTTACTTTATTGTAACAACCAAGTTACTTGTTTCAATTAAGTAACTTGACTGAAACAAGTAACACGGTTGTTACGTGGTTGTTACACATTTTTTTGTTACAAAAAAACAGGCTTTGCAATTTGACAAATTGAAATTGGACCTGTCTCCTTAAGAAGCTCCTGCTCTTTCCAACACATCACAACAATGTTATGCCACTTCCCACTGTTCTTGGTAGTGTTGGCCTGAGAAGTACTTCATATGATAGCTCAGTAGACTCATTGTTCCACGAAGTGTTTGATAGTTGCTGCTGCCACTAGTCTCGAGGAGCTGAGTGGGGAAGGCGCGGGGGAGGATGAGACAACAACTCTCAAGCAAAGCATTTGTGGAAATAGGAGGTTCTTTGAGCAAAGGTTCAGGCAAAAAGACTGAAAAATGCTTTTTTTTATTTTTATGTGTCTGTAAATAGCACATATTTATTACCAATGCATTTATGCCTTTTACTGGTCACAGTGTAAGGGGAACTTGTTTTGTTTTTTATAATTTTGTGACTACAACATATCTGATCTCAGATGTTCTTTGGGCATGAAGGAGGAAATAGAAAGAGAGACATGATGAAGGGGAGATCTAAAACAATAGAGAGGGCAGAGATGAAGGAAGATAGTATAATAATTTCTGGATCATTAATAAAGAGGCCAAAGGGTAAACTGAACAAGGAAACTAAGAAGGAGGCTAAATATGAAAAGATGTGCACAATCAATTGACAGTGAGAGAGAATATTTGTTGCAGGAGTGGATCCACTCTACTGACAAAGTGAAACACTTCAGTTTCCAAATATGAGTAAGATCAGCAAGAACACAACCTTCTCTCATCCTCCTCTGAACAACCAAACCCAATACACGCTGCCCATATGTGGTCACAGAGAGTACTACATTCAGCAGTTCAAAAATGACTATCACATCGTGCATCCTGTGGGAACAGGACAGATTAAGAAGAAATGGAAGAAAAGCTGGGAGAGAGGGTGAAAACATGAAGCAAGTCCCACAAAAAGCTAAGGGCCATAAATCGGATTAATAGTGTGATGGAGGAGATCTGATGCTATTGCTGCTCAGAGTTGGGGTATGGATCATTGAGATGAGAGCTGGGGCTAAATGTGGAGGGACAGCCGGCTATAAATGCTATCTTCCCTACCAATGAGGCAGACATATCCATTATAAATGATAACATTGAGAATACGGGACCTCTGTTTTGCTTATCATGAAGCTCATTTGGAAGAATATTGAAAGTTTCACCCCACTGCCTTTACAAGAAACAATTGTCCTTATTATGCTGAGATCATTGCTAATGACATCTCCAGAGTGGCTCTTATTTTCACATCCAGCTTGTTATTTGGGGGGTCATGTGAGTTAAAGATATTGCCCATCATATCTCATTTATGTACAGCTCTGCTGACGTTTTTTTTCTCAAGTCTGTTCCTTTCTTTGAGTATATGACTGGCTCTGTGGATGTAACTGCTATTGCAGTCCCTACCGAAGACTTGAAACTCAAAGTCAAATGTAATGAACATCTGTGCGAGGCTTTAACTTTATGCTTTCAGAATCCAAATATTTATTTAATATTTGTGTAATTCTTTTATTTTTTGTCACAGAAACATATACTTGTGGGAAAAGAGATGGAAACTGCCATCCCACATCACTAGGCTCTCTCTCAGGTGAAACGCAAAGCAAGCGAGAGAGAGATACTGTAGTTTCAATATGACAAAATGCTCCAGATGTGGAACATAAGAACTCAATGGTAGACACAGAGAAAGGGAAGCTGCCATCTTTTATCACAAAGAGCAAACTAGTAATTCCTGTCCTTACAGGACATATAAGGTTGATCAGCAGTTGCAATGTTTATTGGGACACAGATATTGTAAAAATGGCGTATCCTCTTAGTGAAGCCCAAACACTTAGAGAATTACCAATTCTTATGCTTTTAAATCATGCTCAAATTAGAAAGGCATCTATCCTAAGGGGATGCAAAGCCGACATCCAACCCTCCCTAGGAAGCAGCATTTCTTTCAGCCATTACTTTCCCTTTCTGTGCCTTATAACTCAAGAAGAAAATCTCCCCCACATTCAATCCCCTCCAGTCTCCAGACAAGCACTTTATCTTCCTGTCTACAGGCACAGCAGCCTAAACACACTCTCTAATAGACGTTGTTTTCTATCCAAGGTAAACCTGTCCATGAGCAATGAAGCCTGAATCTACTGCAACTATATACTTCTATCTGCATGCACACTATTCTGAATAACCAAACAACGTCCTCTAAAAGCGGCGTGGGGTGATACAATAGAAACTGCCTGTTTTTGTGTCGGAGCTGAAAGAAAGAGAATCTTTTCTTCCAAGTAAAATTTATCCAGTTTTAAGGAGAAAACTTTCAGAAAAATAGGACTTTACCCATTTTCCTCCTAATTTGAGATTTCTGGCTTTCAATAAGTCACAAAAACAGAAAAGCAATTTGAAGCTGTGAAAATAAGTAGGCGGTGAAAGCAAGTAGTTTTCATCAAAAGATCCTTTGACTTTTAAAGAGTCCTTGTTGTCTCCAACACAGGAGGAGAACAGCTGCTACACTGGATTCACTGAATTAAAACAGAAACAATGACAGTTATAAGATCCACAGCACGAATCTACTTAACAGAAACTGAAAGAATATTAATCCAAGACTTAAGTGAATAAAATTACTTCCTTGTATTAAAATAAAATAAATTATGTCAAGTTAAAATGATACAAAGCGCTTGCTGTTAGAATAAAAACAAATAAAACAAATTTGCATTAGAGTACTAATGGTATAAACAACTTAAATTAAAATTAAACTGATTTTTTTTTAAATATATATATATATATATATGCTTTATAGCAGGGGTGTAAAACTAAATTTTATTTTGGGCAATATTAATATTATGAATGTTCTCAAAGGGCTGGTTGTGCTAATATGTATTTATTTATTATTTTGAGCACCAGGTCTTGAATCCCTGCGACACAGTGAGGCTCAATCCTGCCTCCTTCTGGATGTTGCTTGACATTAAAGATATTAGATAATTGAGCCTGAAATCCTTGGGATTTTAAAAACATTTCTTGTTATTAGCAAAATCAAAAGTATCCCAAGGATAATTTGAAGAGACATGGAGCTAAACTTTCTCCATGATCTAATTATGCTGAGGGGATCACAAGCTTAGAATTAATCCCTTTCTCCTATCTCAGATTTTGAGCAGATCTTCTCTCACCTTCAGGAAATGTGACCTGATTTGATCACAAGTAGTAGAATCAAAAACTGAAGACAGATCAAGAGAAACAGCGCAAAATCTGATTGAATTAGATAAAATTATCTCCGATTGGTTTCAATTTTAAGTGTTGCAAACTACCTTCATAAATAAAAATAAAATATTCCTACTACTGCCAACTACTTGTTTGTGGTCTCTCTGTGGAGGTTCCCTAAATATCCATTTATAAATCAGCAACACTGTCCTTAAGTGGTTAATGCCACTGTATTGGCTGCGGTGAAAGTTGCCAGAAAAGTTTGGTAAAGTAATACATGCTTCATAGCAGGGATCTGCTTGCTTAGACCGTGAGTCACCAATGAGCCTTCAACTCCCAGTGTGTAATAAATGTTAGATATTATCAAAACAGTACATTTTTCATCCAGGTATGCCTTTTTTTTTTTTTGGTTCCAGCTATGCCTTTATCTTCAAAAAGGCCTCTCAATTCATGATACATCTAGTACTGCTGAGTTAATAAATCTCACTTCAATAAGTAATTTGAGTAAACAAGGATGACAGAGCAGAAAAAAACAAACAAACCTACACAAGCCAGTGGCAAAAATTTAAACCTTCCCACCAAAAACCAGAAAGAGTTAGGATGGTTTTTCAATTCACATGAAATGTAAACACCTGCTCAGTAAAACAACTGGTTCGGCAACAAAAAAAACGCTTTCAAAAGTAGAAACAGAAATTCACGTAGTTCCTCTTTTTATTCTTTACTGAATGTTCCTCTAATATTGTTTCCAGCCTAATAACACCTGTGTCTAATTCTCAAAATGCTAATGTGTTATCTTGTTAGAATACACTAACATTTCCTTTACTGCTTGGAGATCTGATGCCAGATTCAACAAAGGATTAAAATATATAAAGTTCTGTATTCATGAAATTATGTATGCCTGGGCAGACTAACATTGAGGCAACATAAACCAAACAAAACTGCAGTCCAAACAATGTGAAAATATGACTGAAAAGGGAAATGTGACATGGTGGCTGCAAAAGCTTCTCTAAAAGTTGTTAGCTCAGATCAAATTGAGTAAACTACCATGCATTTAAAGGCCTGCAGTTAAGCTGGATTTAATCATGCCTTATGGATAGGAAACTGCCAACCTAAATTGGTGTAATATAAAATGTTCATGAACACTCTTGCAAGACACTATCGTCAAATACTTAATTATTATAATCTAATTAACGGTGTTGAGATATCAAATTCTTATTTAATATAAAAAAATCTCGAGAGAAAAAATACGTGAGCAGAGTGATTCCTCCTTTTCCTTTGCAAAATCTTTGTAGTCCAACGGTCGGAGTTTTGCTCCTCCTCTTTATGCAGAGCAGTCTCGGTATCCGGAAATTAACAGTCCCGTGATGTTAGAGGAGGGCTAGCATAGCATCGGAATGACTGCAGTGCCTTTTCTCAGACTGCCCTTCCAAACCTTTACGCTGTCAGCTAACAGTTTAGCTCCGCTCTGGTCTATAAAACATGAAATTACAGCAACGTAATGCTGTCGGATTTGTGTATCCCTCCGCTCGGCCGTTACAGAGATGATTCTCTCCACCGGACCTAAAGCATCCGCTCTGCTAGCTTCGCTGGAGCCAGGGGTCGGATTTATGAGCCGTCAACGCTAACGGGCTTATTGACAGGGGCTGCGGTGAAGGAAGTTACTCTGAACTCCTCGAAACAGAACCGTGAATATGTCGCGGTTTGTCTTGGAAGAGCTGTCGGATTTCAGGGACTACGCTGGAAGCCAGAAGCTGAGTGACTTACTAACTGTTTCTAAAGACGAGCCCAGCAGGATCAAACTGTCAGATGTTCGTGTGAGTCCAGATGGACGTCACGTCCATGTCCTCCTCCGCCAGCCTAAGGTCGGTCTCATGACTTTTGACAAGCATGAAAGACCCCAGCTGGCTCTCAACCCGAAGAAGCTGGACGTTTGGTTCAAAGGGGGCGTCTCCATAGTGGATGTATTCTACTTGGATCTCCTTCATAACAAAGGCAAGGGGACAGGAGTTGTTGCTGTGGTTGTTTATGAGAATGGGAAAGCCGAGTTTTGGAAATTCCTGGACTACAAGACCGGCTGGTATCTCCTGCAGACCTCTGATCTGTGCAACAGCCCCCGGGCCAGAGTGGTGTCAGTGTGTGTGTGCTCCAGCCTCCTGGTGTGGTGTGAGGAGCGTCCAGCCTCAGAGAGCTCCCCCGCCCTCAGCTCCACCAGGAACAAACTGAGATACTGCGTCTGCAGGAGGGACTGGGCGGTGGAGGATGGAGCTGTGAACCTGGGAGGACTGAAAATCATCCTTCACAATAATCCTAAATTCACCGTCATCAGCTCAGGCGACTATGTGCATATGCTGCCTGACCTGAAAGCCAAACTTCAACTGTGCATCTCCAAATTCTTCCTGACGTGGTCCCCTCACCACAATTCCTTCACCATCAGCACCACATGCAAAAACACCCCGATAAAGAAGCTTTCGGCCAAGGAGTCTGACTTCAGGCGGCTGATTGCAGACTGTTTAGGATATCTGTCAGCTCTCGAGCCGCCTGAAATCTGCAGCTTTTCTCCCACAGGCTGCGGAGGCCTGCTGCTGCTTCTCAGCACGGGCTGGCTGTACCTCCTGCAGGAGGACGGGATGCTGCGGCGGGTGTACAAGTTGGCGGACAACTTCACGCCTCAAGCAGACACTCACACCAGCCTGTGCTTTTACGTGGACACCGTGGCGCTAATGGTCGGGAAAACCCTGCATGTGATAGAAGTGAACTGTGGCAGAGAGCTGCAAAAGATTGCGTTGAAAAGAGAGGGGTTGTTATACGTAAACCAGGCTGACAGACGGACTCCCTTTCTGCTCTCGGAAACTGGACTTTTCATGCTTGTGGAGAAGGACTCTACGGGGAAAGCTCTGGGCCTCAGTCCGGCTGAGAGTAATCAGTCCGGAGCCGTCCTGGTTGAAGCCGTCTTCGAGGAGGCGTGTAAGTACTACCAGCAGAGGAGCCTCAGCAGCACACAGCTCACCGTGGAGTCCCTGAAGAAGGGAGGACGGTTCCAGGCTCCCATCTCTCTGGCCTCCATTCTCAGGAACTACCTCAACTCAGGCTTGAGGAGAACGGAGACAGAGTCGCTGCAAAATGGAGGAGGTGACTATATTGCAGGGCAGGAGAAGTTAATGTGCTCTCTGGAGGGGGAGCTCAGGGCTCTGGTGGCTCTGGAGGAGCTGAAGGGGAGTTTAGTGAGGGTGTGTGTGAAAGAGGTAGAGGCAATGGGTGGGACGCTGGTGGAGAAAGAAGTGGTGAGGTTGCTGTCGTCCTCTGAACTGGACGGCGAAGCATTGCTCTACCTGAACTCCATCTTTAGGATGTTCCCTCAGCAGGCGTGGAGCGCTGCTCAGTCTGCGCTGCAACTGCACCACAACGGGGAGGGCTCCCTGTCCAGCAGGGCCGCCCCAGATGTGTGGAAAGTGGTCCTCTCTCCTTGCCCGAACTCCCTTCCCGCTACGAACGGGCAGTCAAAGCACAGCCTGAAAGGGGATAATAACTGTAAGGTCACGACCTCCCCAGCTGCCCTGCCTGTGTTTGAGCTTCTCTGCCAGTCAGTCGTTCGCTTTCAGCCCGGCTGGCTGCCAAGGTTCCTGCAGCTCTCCCAGCAGCAGCAGAGCTTCGTGGCATTGGGACTCAGCCTGGTTTCATCCTCTTGGGGTTTCCCCAGTGCGAGATGCAGGGAAAGCGGGGAGAACAATGTTCCCCTATACAGACGGGCACTGTGGGTCCTGTCCAGCCTGGACCCGGACACAGAGCAGCGGCAGGACCTAGAGGTGGAGCTGCTGCTCGTCAGCGGGCGGCCCAATGCTATCCTGCAGGCGCTACAAATCCTCATGGTGAAGCGCCAGTGGGAGCGGGTCACCCAGGTGGCCCAGCAGTACTGCAAACAGAGCCCCCTGCTCAACAAGGAGATCTTTAACTCCCTGCTCTGCGAGGTGTCTCAGCACCGGGAGCTGGACCCCTATCTGGACCTGCTGTGGGCGCTGTGCCCTGAGGACTACACCGTCGCCACCATCCTCAACCTGGTGCTCAAAAACATCTCCTGCAGCTCTCTGTCTCCCACTCCATTTGCAGACCCCCACAGCAGCCAGCTGGCCATAGGGCAGCTGAAGCCGCTGCTGAGAAAAGTTCTGCAGAGGGAGACAAAGCCCAGCCAGCGGTACGCCGATATCCTCCAGTCGCCATTGTACCCGCCGCCGGCTCTTCCCCGCCAGCCCACCATTCAGCCGAGCTCCGTGTCCGACGCAGACACGCCGTCTCCTCACACAGAGACACAAGAACTGAAATCATCTCTAAACGCAAACGCTGTACCTGCATACCCAGATGGATTTTCATAAACCCAAACGAACTTAACGGAGAACGAAACATGTCCGAACTGAATGTCAGCATGCTTACTTTAGCACAAAGATGCAAATAAGTTAAATGTTCATCAGTAAAGTAATTAACTGACACTAGTGAGGTGGCTTGTAGCAGGTTGTCAGAACAAATCTGACAACTGGAAACTCTGAACTGACTACTGAAGACTCAACAAGTGTACGTAATGCAGTGAAAGTTGACCTTTTAGTGTAAATACAGAATCTACAGGGTTATTTATCGCTTAAACCTTAATTGCATGAGAATGAAACTGTTCTCGAGCTAATGTATTTAATATCAGCCTTATTAAAATACAATGGTGACTTATAGGTTACTGTAATAAGACAGTACAACTAATTGTTTGATAAGTAACAAAGCCACTAATTCAGACTTGAAGTCTGGATTTTTTTTAAAGCTTCCTTCCTTTCCTGCTGTGTTATTTCCAAAGCCTTTACTTTAACCTGTATCAGAAGCTATGCAGTATTTAAAGAGCGGTCCAAAAAACATCTTAACTACATCTGGGGTTTATTATATTGTTTTTAGTCCTTTTATCTTGAGTGGCGTGCTTCCATGCAGCTGGTAAACAGAGAGAGCCGCCTTTCTGTTGTTGTTTGCTCAAAGTGAGGTAAGGCAGGCGGGGTCAAGGTTCTACTGCTGACTTTTGGTTTCACATTCGACAAATTAAACAGGCTTAAACATTAACTCCGCTTTGATTGACTTGCCCTAACATGATATAACCAAAACATCCAGGAGTCTGTTTCTCCCTTCGGTGTCGTCCATTTTCCCTTCCAGGCTCCATCTTGTCCCCTCTAAACCCAACTCACGGGACATTCCAGATCGCATTCCCAGTAAAAGTGACTCACATTTTGGACTTTAAATTAAATTTTCAGCACTAATCTTGTTGAGATTCAAGTGTGTGTGTGTGTGTGTGTGTGTGTGTGTGTGGGAGGGACATGTTTGGACCAAACCAGTCTCCATGTTGCTTGCGTAAGATCTCTTACGTTAACCTTCTTGGAACCACTGTGGAAAATGTTATTAGAGATGATAGGCTTTCTGTATTCTTGGCTCTGAACTTTTATATCACACCATTCAGTGTTGACTGTTCTGAGCTCTGGATGTTTCTGTTGAGATTGAGCTTTTCTGATTTAGGATGGGTGGAGAGAGTGTTTCAGTTTAAAAAAAAAAAAAAGGATTGTATTTTGTACTAAAATATGGAAACATCCATAATATTCTTATTTATTTTGAACCAAACTTTTGAAGACTACTAAGCTATGTGTGGGTGTGGCTCAGCGAAACTCAGATGTCTCTTATACATGACAATCAGACTTCAAAGAGCTGCGGGACAGTCGGTGCCTTTCAGCTGACAGAGCGGTGTCACATTTCTGCCGCATCTCTGCAGCTCTCTCATATTCCTGAGGGAGAACTCCCAGCATCCGACCTCTGTATGCTTTCCTTTCCTCCTCGGTTTTTAAATTCACTCAGAAATTCTTGGGATTCGTCACTCCAATCCTTCGCTCTGGTGTCTTAATTTATGACAGAACCAACGACTGATTTCAGATCAGTGTGCTGAACGTGAACTGAGACTCTGGGAACTCCCTGACTTCCCCCACACAGGCCGCTCAGAATGTTCAATGTTCCTTTGCCTTGAACTCTTGCCTGTTTATTGCTGCAGTTTATGTTCATTTCTTCTTCATATCCACATTGTAACTTTGATTTTTTTGTTTTGTTTTGTTTTTTGCCAATGTTTACTGGAGGAGTTTAAAAAGTTAGACAAATTAAAAGTATTTATCAGCATATGTTTCTATGCTATTAAAAGTAAAAACGAGATTTCCGTCTGAACTAAGTGATTTGTTTGTCCAGTCTGTCTGAAGTGGAACGCAAGGTGTTTTTGTTGGCAATGAAAACAATTTTAGCATCTTGAAAAGATTAATTTTCAACTCTTTGTTTTATTGTCTTCTGCATGAAACTTTACAGTATTTTTACAGGATGTAAAAATTATTTTTATTTTTCCTTCTGACAATTAAAAAAAGTAAAGATTTGAATGACAGCATTTTTATTCAGTCATTTGAAAATGCTACTCATTTCAAAACAGAAAAAAGAGTTAAGCAGGGCAGCAGTCAGATGTGGTGTGATGATGACTAAGCAGATTATTACAACATGTGAAATACAGATACTTTAACAAATTCAAAATATCAAGTCGTTTATTAGTTATGAAATAAAAAATTGGATGTTGTATTTAATAAATTATACACAGTCATATATTTGCAAGATTATTTTTTAGTAAATGTGAATGTTATTGCTTAAAAATAAAAAATTAAAATTAAAAATTAAAAAGTAGGCCAAAAAATAAAATTTTTGCATACTGCCGAAATGAAAAATATACTTTCAATGAAACTTTATGTTATGGCCTATTATAATCATTGCGACTCAGATCAAGCCTGATAACGATACACATTTGAAGTATTACTTTGTTTATATTCTGTCTCACAGACCAAAGCAGAATTTGTTCACTAAAAACAATAAATAAAGACCTCAAACTCCAGAGTACTGAATTACTAAGTTGAAACCTCACCATACACTTAAAAGGGTGACAAGAGGTTCTGCTAAATCCACTTAAAGCTGCAGTGTTTCCATGTTCAGGGTTTATCTTAGTTACACTTTCAGACTCATGACTGTAAGTGGAGTAAATGTGGGATACTAGGTGCTTCTGTGGGGCTCTCAGCTAAATGTCAGCTTCCACATGAAGGAGTGAAGATGTAATCACAGCAGCAGAAGTAGAAAGTATGTGACTAGTTCCTCTTCTCCATTCTAAGAACACAAGAAAGGAGGTTCAGTTATAATGGGCAAGAAAAGAAAAGGTTGGGTGCAAAAAGCTGCAGAAACCGATATTGCCTCATTGTTTCTTTCTCTTCCACTTGATCTAACATTTGTTCCCCCTCATTGATTTTTCCCAGCATCCTGCGCCTCTTATTACACGGTTTCGGGTCATGCTTGTGCTGTAATGTCATTGATTCACTTGTTCTAATTATAACTTGCTTCAAACAATAGTGTGTCTCAACAAGGCTCTGGCTCTCTGCTCCTTGGTGCTGCTTCCTCTATCTGTCTCTGAGCTTCTGGATGGCCTTCCAGAGCAGCACAAATTGATGCACCGTGAGAGGGATGACTGCGTTACAACACATTTTCATCACATGTCAAGTCAATGTGCAACAAAGATCCATCATCCTTGAAACTAAAATATTTTAGGGGGGGTGATGATGAATTTTAAGCAACTTAGCTGATTCAGATCACAGATTTGATTGACATGATTCTGCTCCTGCTTTGTTTTTTACCATCATGGATCATTGACTCCAAATTGAGTTTGAGTTCTTCCTCTGAAGGTCGTTATTGGATTTCCATGTTCATTGGCAGAGCATTACTTATGCATTCAAGTTTTGGACAGTGATGACAAATGTGTTGTTGAAAACAGATTGCTTCAGAGGGTGACAGCTTTATTAAAGGGTAACATTATGTGCACACTGCTGCAACTTTGGAAACTGATTTGGTTTGACAACAATTAGTAAAGACAATGCTGAGAGTTCAAACTTGCAGTTAAAATTGAGAGGGTTTTTTTGAGTGACCTTGGTGTTAATTTCCCTAAATCAAAAGACTAAAACATTTATTTACATAAATATTAAATCCTTTTTGTTGTGAGTCAAGCAAATAACTTCAGGTTTATCCTTTTTTTTTTAATCACTGAGATTTTGGATGTGGATTAAACATGGCAGACGTCCACCCATTTTCAAGAAATAAACCTGTCTAGTTAAAATCTAGACAAGAAAATCTACATAGAACTGCAAATATTTGTTCTTTTTTTTTTTTTTTTACATCTTGTCACTTTACATCTATAGACTTCAATAAATTCTTAAGAAAGTAATCTGTTAACAATAGAAAAATCAAATATTAATGTGCATCTATTACTCTATGTTTCCAATAACTTTCTTTAAACTGATTTTGTCAGTTTTTCTTTGTAATTTGGATCAACCTAAATAAGAATCAACAGAGGGTGTCTGTAACTAACTCAATTTTTAGGTCTTGTCAATTTATATCTGGACTTTGGCTAGGCCATTCTGGAACATCTGCTTTCTGTAACAAGCCATGTTTAGTCAAAATTAAAGAAAATGTGTCACATTTTTGTTGCTGTAGCACATTAATGCAAAGGTTATTCCCTCTTCTCAATACAGCAGGGGTACAAAAGTTCATGTGCCTTGCAGAAATTACCTTTAGCCTTTTGCACCATGAAAACACTTTTCTGCTTTTTGATCAAGATAAAAACCACCATCATAAAATTGCACAGAATATGATTAACAAAAGACTCACTGAACTATTGATTAGTGTTTTTTTTATTCACTGTATGGAAAACAACTGACAGAAATGTTTCAACCCTTTATAAAAATCACAAACAATCAAATGGTGTAAAGTGCTGCACAACAAAAGAACAGAATTTACTCTTGCAGAACAAAGTAGAACAAAAATCAACACCAAACATAACATTATTCAAAAGAAATTACTACTCAAGATAAAAAAAAAGGTAATGGCATTATAAAGTAATCAAACAGCAGCAATGATAAGATGAAAACTATTTGCAAGTCAATTAAGTACATTGAACCCAGAAAACATTTGTTCCCAACATTAGTGCAAATGAAAATAGAAATTCAGTCAAAAATAAAATGTTTCCCATTGTCAACAAGCTGTTTGACAAATGTCAAAACATTGAATTGTGCATCAGCATTTATACATATGTAATCAACTAGAAACACGAAATATGCCTGATGAGAATTTTCAGCCAGAAAATTTTAAAAATCCTTTGAGGTTCTCATATATAATCAGAATCCCTCTCGATGGCTTTAAAAGGGGAACATGGGCTGTATGAAATGTACCATACACACTGTGGTCAGGTTTCCCTCTCCACTCTATAGTTAAAACCTAAATTTACAAAAATATTCAAGTAGGTATGTTAGTTTTAACTTTTTTTTTCAGTTGTTTTACAAGTGACAATGTGCCACATCTGTGCTATGGTGTCCCATGTGCTTTGATTCTCTCAAACACATTTGTGCCTGCAGACTTTTAAATCTGCCCCACGCATATGCCGTCCCATCTCAGGTCATTTTCATCTGAGGCCGAGGGATGTGGCTCATGGCGATATGAGTTCTGTAGACAGAGAAATTAACAGCAAAGTCAGCCTTATTCAGTCACATGAATCACCTACACATTTTTCGCTACTTACTCAAAAACATCAGAGTAGCTCATCCTCCTGTAGTACTTTGCTAGCTTCATGGAAAATATAATGCTGGGAATAAAGAACACCAGGCACCAGCCTAGACTGAACCAGAACGCATTCTAAAAAAAAACAAAAAAAGATAAACCATTTATCTTATTGTTATTTGTTAATTGTTAAATTGTTAAATAACAAGTAATCTCAAGAATAAAAAAATAAACTAGGAAGAAGTTTGTTCTCCTCACCAAAGACTCCACTATGTTAACACAAAGGACAGTCTCAAAGGAGTCTACAGCCCCGGCAATAGGCCCGCAGCGGCCAACCTGCTGGGTGATCTGAGGGAAATTGAACACGGCTCAAAAAACACTTTACAAACACAATGCATTCATTTCTGAGATTGACGATAAAAGATTAGAAGAGTTCCTTTTACCATAGTCTTGGCCCAGTCTGTATAAGCAGTGAAGTAATCCAGCTGGCAGTTTAAAAACCTCCTACTTTCCTAGTATTCGGGAAAGAATATGGGTTAGACTCCATGAAATTTAGTTGTCCAAAATACGGAAATAACATAAATTCTAATAAAAATCTGTGAGATGGCCCATTTTTTTCAGCGACAGCACTGATTTGACTTTTGCTTAGAAATTTAAAGTACCTTTGGCATTCAATATGACAAATTTAACATGAAGCTCTTCATTTAAAAGTTTCAAAAAATTATCTAAGTAGTAATATGAAGCGCTACACAAATGTTGTTTAAAGGATGGATCATTAACAATAAACAAGGGCAAAGGTTTCAATAAATGTTAATCTGTTTTTAGATTGATCCAGATTTGGTGCCACTTTAGGTCTGAGATTGATTTGAACTATATTACACTTCTGGCCTTTTATACCACCATCATATATTTAGTTAAAAACTGCCTTTCTGTGCCTAACATATGCAATTTGATCTCCAACTTAAGACAGTCAAATGCAGTTTTAGACATGTTGGAAGATTCTGAGGCATGACCATGTCCAGAAATGTAAACATGTATAAATAATTGTTGCAGTGATAACTCCGTAATGATGTCACTAACCACAGAATGCTAGCAGAGGCTATGCCAGACCAGGTAGACACATTTTCTCATTAATTTATCAAAACGGTATTTGACCACTTGAGGTCATTAACAAATCAAATTTGTACTGTTAGGAATAAAATCTACATAAATAGTGCTTTACTACAACATAAGTGGATAACTCAAGATAAATTCAGCAGCACACCAAATGGCCTGTTGATATGGAACCAACAAACACACTGTTTTCACTACACACACCCATAATCAGTAATCCATGGCCCTCCTACCCTCCTCTTCCCCACTCGCTAAATGACCTCAGGCATTAACAGACCACATGGAGCACATTTCTTCAAACTCATGTGACTCGTGGCTCTACTCACGGTCTTTACAATCTGTGCCGTATTTGTGTTGAGAAAGTCTTGTGCTGCTTGAGTTTTCCTCAGCACCTCCTCCACTGTTCCCTGAAAGGGCCGGAGAGAAGCGGATGAAACCAAGAATGAAGCGCAGAGGAGAATTAATGAATGATTTCTGCTTTCTTCAGCTCAAGGTGTTGGTCAGTTCACTCACATTGACTTTTTCTGAAGTGGACTGAAGATTCCTGATGGATGATTTCAGGTTTATCTGTGGCGCAGAAAGCAGCGGTCGTCTTGTTAATGCAAACAAAATGTCCATTTGTTGGGTTGCAGAATGCAAACAGGTATCATCGGAGACGAACCCCAGCACTCACCACTTGAGGAAAGATGGTCATCTCTATGTCGGCTTGAATTACCCTCAGTTTCAAACTTTCATTTTTAAGTTCATTTTTAATGAGGTCCGGCTAGAAATGGACAGAAAGTTAGAATAAACATCAAAAACGGAAGAGACAAAACTTTTCTTTTGTAATATAAATGAGTCTTAATGTGACGAGACTCACTTGTCCATTACTCAAGTTATAAACTTTTTCTGCTGTTTTATTCAAATTGATGCTTAAAATTTCATCCATCTGTAAGAGAAAGTAAAGGATCACCGGTTGCAAAGAAATACTAGTACATATAATAACAATAACTCTACATGGGAATAAGCTTTACCTGCTGTATGATAGCTGTGCTGTTGAAATTAGTAGCTTTGGAAGAGATGTTTACAAGTTTCTTTGTCAATTCAGGGCTGAGGATTTTCACTGAAGACAGAGCGATATTTGTATCCTCAAACTCCTTGTCAATCTGGGCTGTGTACTGTGAGCATGAGATCATGTGAGAAGATATTTAATACACGCAAGTAAAAGGGCAAAAAATATATGTTTAAAACGAGATAGCGTCAACAAAACTCACTTTGGACACATTGAGTATGTTTCCAAGATTTATATATTCGTACAAGTGAAACGTCGTCCACAAGGGTTGGTTTTTCTGACAGTCTCTGGAAAGGCAGACATTAAATATCAGTTTCGGACATACATAATGTTTTGACAAATTAAAGGGCAATCACTGATACAACAGGTTTAGTCACTCAAGCCAAACAAGAAGATACAGATTTACTCCTGTGATCAGTGGTGATTAATCTGAGTTTACTCTAATACCAAAATGCGAATAAAGCTTTCATAAATCACAAATTTTACTGTGAAGTTATTTTACATTTTGAACCAGAGACAGTCAAATGGTGTTTAGGTTATTTAAAGAACAGTGAAATAGATCTTTAATTCAGCAACGAATAACAATCTATGAATCAGACACCAGCCTTTTGCATCATCGACCAGCTGTATCACATTGACTATTCACACTATTATTATTAAATACGGATATATAAAACGTGCATGAATGGTTTATGTAGCAGT
Source organism: Poeciliopsis retropinna (assembly GCA_010277075.1). NCBI lineage: Eukaryota > Metazoa > Chordata > Actinopteri > Cyprinodontiformes > Poeciliidae > Poeciliopsis > Poeciliopsis retropinna. The sequence continues at coordinate 11,549,013 of VMRM01000014.1, read as the reverse complement.
GTTTGCATTAGAGTTGAAGTGATGATGCATACCTGTAAACATAGGAGAGGTTGATTTTGCTTTTGAGGCCGAAAGATGAGTCTAATTTGAAGTTCTGGGTTAAATCAGGATTGTCAATAAACTGTAAGCAGGAAAGACAGCGACTCAGGAATCTTTTAATCCATAGGCATATGTTTTATTTACCATGTTTAAACAATATTCCTAAAAAGAAATTATCTATCTTACAATTAAAGACAAAAAAATATTTACCCCAACAGATAAAATATTGGAGAATTTATTATTCTCCAATAATAAATCTGGCTGTATCTGCCAGATCAGATTCTGATCTGGCAATTAGGAATTAATTTAATGCATCTCTGATATTTCTTAAAAGCCTTTATAAATGGTTTCAAACATTTATTTCAAATTATTTGGTTATATTTTTTTTGTAATGGTCTTATGTTAAGAAACTGGATTCCTAGTATAACAGGATATAATAGAACAAATATAGTTTGGACCGCTTTGCTTTCACAGTGTTTTGTGGGCATATGAAAAAATAAATAAATAAAAATAGAATCATAAAAATCATCCAATAAGAGATGCAGCTCTTCAAGGAGATTCACAACTAGGACTCAACCTTTTGATATAGACTACTTTGAGTTAGTCTTTCACATAAAATTCCAGGAAAATACACAAGTAATGGTTCTAACATGAAAAAAATGTGAAAAAGCCTAAAGCGTATGGATACTTTGCAAAGCACAAGATAAAACATTTATATCAAGAGCTACATAAAAGATTTTGTGTCATCAATAGTTATGTTGTTATTTTGCTTTCAGATTTGATCTGTGAGGATTATGAAGCATTCCAAATGTATATATTTGTGTATATCTCTACCTGCAGAAGCTGGCCATTGGCCCATGGTCGACAAATCAGTGTGTACATGTTTCCGCCCAGTAAGAAGAGCACCAGCACCAATATCATGAGCAGCCAGGAAAACAGGAAGCTGAACCCTGCGCTCCTGTAATCAAATCCAGATTTAATTCTTTAAAAACACTCCAAAAAAGCTGAATGTAGACAGTGGGGTGGTTTCCAGCTGGCGCAGGTGTCACTCACATCATGAGAAAGATGCCTCCACAGTTTGAAGTCCAAGAGCGGTTGGTGGGGTCTACCTTAGCAGAGAGACCCAGAGGGCCTACAGTCAGACCCAGGATGTTACAGACCACTACCAGGAGGACCAAACAGCACACAGCCAGACCCACACTCCATATAACAAAGAAATGTTACAGTAATTAGGAAAGTTTTGCTTTGTTTTGTTTTTTTATTTATTGCATACATTTGCACTTCTATAGTTTATACCTAATATAATCTGCTCTGCTCGCTTCATGTGAGTATGTGTCAATGACACTCTGGAGCTGTTTTAGAGTATTGGACGCTTGTTCCAAAGCTGAAAGGTGGAGATCCTGGGAAATCTGCAAAACCTGTTCTTTTATGCTGCTCAGCTGCTCTTTGCTGCCTAAAAATGCAAAGGCAAAAAAAAAAAAATAATGTAGTAATTATGCAGCTTATATATTTGTGGAGATAAATTTAGTATTCACTCACTTTTAACAAAATCCTCAGTTTCATTGGTCACCATCTCAGGAATGGTGTTGAAAAACGTCTCCACCTGTAAAATTATAAAAAGTTTTCTACAAATAGTTCTGATGTATCTACGACAGAGGACAGTATCTGTGTTATTTTCTTTCACCAGAAAAGGAAATGATGATGATTGTTATATAATAATAATAATGTTTCCACTGACAATTAAACATATTTACACCAAAAAAAAGAAAACAAAACAAACCAGCTCTTTGTGGCACAGGAAGCATGTATAATGACATCATAATTTTTCAGTTGAAATTTGTTTTCAGACCTTTAATGCCTTTATTTGTTTACAGTTCCCACTGACCTCACTTATTTCAGACTGGAGATCAGCTTTAATGACTTCATCTACTGCAGACTGAAACTCATGCAGGCTGGGAGCCTGTGAAAAAAACCAAAAACACACACACATTAGCAAGTTACTCTGAAGTGTTTCCAACATGTTCTAACTTAAAGCAACAGAGGAGGGCAGCAGAGTGCAAAAAAAAAAACCCATCTAACTGAAGTTACCAAGAACCGGCCAGGTCAATCAACGAATGATTTTCGAAGTGTACTATGAATTTTGTACATGTTCATTTTCTTCTCAAAATAAAATATATCTTAAACTTAAATAAATCAACCTAATACTTATGATCAAAGATGACACAGATTGAGTATTTTAGGAAGTGGGAAAACAGTGGAGGAGGAGAAATTCATCATTCAGACAAATCCAAAGAAAGATTTGTCATTCTAGTCAGCGTCTCCGCCTGCGTCAAACATAGTGTGACTGCAGCAACCATTTCTCCTGTTTATTCATGACAATATGCTTAGGGACAGAATCTGAGTATTATGTAAACTGAGCAATCAGCCCTGACTCATCTCTTCCATAAAACACTTCAGCTGACAGAACTGGATGTTCAGCACCTTATGTGTCCTTGTCATGCAGGCAGGCATTCTAGGAACCCAGAACTCATCCATTCAACAGGAAAATAAATAAAAAATAAGAATGATTCATGTTATATTTTAGGCTACAAGAAAACAGCACTTACAGAAATGGTGACGTCTAGCGTTAGTTTCTCCATGTCTGCTGTTAGGTTGCGACATTCTTTGCATTCTGGCTTGGACAGCGTTTGATTAATCTGATCTTTGACAACGCTGATGTTGTCCTGTGTACGGTCTATGCTGGACTGCAGTTGGGCTAATGATGAGCTCAACTGGTCAAGTTGGTCACTGGTGGTCAAACTTTCTGCTCATTCAAACAAACAAACAAAAAAAACACAAAAATAAGCCACTAATTAGTGATCATTTGAAACACTTTACACATCTTTGTGTTTTTAACAGGTTTTGATCTAGAAGCTAATTTTCACTAATACTAGTAACTTCTATAAGAGGTTTTCTATGTAAGGTGTCATAATGGAAAACAAATAACTACAAAACACTTCACAGTTAGGTGGCACTTCTGGTAAAGACTTGTAAAAACAATCAAATACATGAGCTCTGGAGATTGTTTTTAACTCCCTTCGCTTTAGTTATATGTAAACTTCTTCAACAGCAATTCCCATTCCCATACATTACCATTTAGTCCCTTCCTACAGGTACTTTTTACCCATTTACTTTCACCATTGGTTGTCACTTTTTTCTTGTTTGTGGGCATTTTTATGAATTATGAGGATAAATAGCTGACAAATGTTCAAGTTTTATGTATAATTTGCTGTAATACTGCATTATTTTCTGAAGACTTGGTGTCTGAATCTTTTGTTCATTTTGGTTCTGATCTATGTTTGGGTCAGCTGACCGATGTCTGATCAAACTGTACTCCAAGCAGGCACGAGGTGATGTACGGTAGGCAAGAGACATCCTGTTGTCATCCTGAAAACAGCTACATAGAAAAAGACTGAAACTACAAAAGTACAAAACGGTGAAGGGGAAAAATGACCAGCACCACTTCCAACACATCTTCCTCAATGTGTGTGGAAACTTTCTCTATTTTTGTTCCCAATGTAGAAATGGGCAAGTTTAGGCAAGAAGTCACTTGTAGTCACTTCAAAACTTGTTATGATCCGCTAACATCTGCCCTTGGTAATGGTATGTTCTCTTGTTTTTCCTATTTTGAAAAGTGGCTTTTTTTTTTGTTTCATGGGCATTTAATGTCATATTTATGTCTTAGGGAACCACAGAGTCAAGAATTACTAGAGTAATTCTCTCAGGTATTCAGATTAACTTAAAACATTGAATCTAAGTTGAAAAAAAAAAACATTTTCTTTCCCACGGTCAATAAATGTACTCAAACTATAAGTTCGATTTTTTGGGTGTGTGAGATTAAGCTTCCGCAACAAAAATGAATTTACCCTCAGCCTTTATGCACATTTACCAGAGCTGTCAATAAATAGCATCATGTACATTTTGTTTGGAAAGGAATTTTTAAGCTTATTGTAGAAAAGTGATAAACTTTCCAATGACTTGTGTAAATGGTTTGAACTAGTAAATAACCTGTACTCGCAGAGCGCTTTATCAAGTCCAGTGTAATAATAACTACAATGACAAGTTTTGTGAGAACTTCTACAATTATATTTTTCAGCTTTACAACTGAGGATAAAAGCTGACAAAAAGAAATGCCCATTTTATGTCATATATATGCCTTAGGGAACACAGGAATGCTCGCATATCAGGTTTCTATTTCTTATAAACCATAAAGCAGACTAAGTCACTAAGGCGGTAGAAGAGCTGATGCCTCAGCTTCCAGCCATAGAAGATGCAAATATAAAATACTACTTCAACTTTAATGTGCAATCACACATTGAAGTGGTTACACATCAATAGTAATGTGTAACCATTTTACACATAAAAGTGGTAAAGTAGTTACACCAAAAGGGCTCTTCTTCTTTGGAAGGACATGCCAAAGTCCATCCCAAAGTCCTCGTTGGGAAGCTCTTCTTCCCAAAGAACCCAAACATCCAATGTTATAGGAATCAGAAGCAGTACAATGAGATCAAGTATACTGTGCATTGAAATCGGCTCTTTATCAAACTAAAACAAAACATCTACTCCAAACAGAGGCTCAGTCAGGAGCCTTCTTGACTATTCCGTTTAAAGTGCAGTAGGAGCAGCTGACTTGTCTGTATTATGTAACTTTTTATTCCTTAAACAACCAATTAAAACATCTGATCAGGAAAGTAAAATGCACAGCATGTACAAAGAGCATGTTTACTCCATTTGGAGCAGGAAGCAGAGGTGCTCATTTGCAAACATGAGCGAATGCATTTGCATGCTGGTCAGGTGTGGAAATCATACCATTGTGTAGCAGTCTGACCGCCTGCAGAGCTGGGTCAAGGGTTCCTCTAAAGCGCTGCTGGATTTTCTCCCCCAACTGATGTCCAATGTCTGCAACACCCAAACAACTCAGTTTGTGACAGGTGAGCCAATACAGTGGTTCCTCTTTTTTAGCAGTCTTATTTCCCTGTTCTTACCGTCTAAGTTCCTGGTGACCTCCTGGACAGTTCTGTAGCTCTCATTCACCACATTTTCCACTTGCTGACGTCAAACAATGGAAAATTAAACACCTGAAGTGCGTACTTATGGGTTAAACAATAATATGCAGTCCAATAAATCACATGAAGTTATAGTATCTCTAAGCCAGGTACCACCCTGTTCTCTTTACTATGACCATACTGACACTGCAAAATAAAGACCTGGATCTAAGTCAGTTGACAGATGTAAGAATATTTTTAATTTAAAGTACATTGCCTTGCAGTTGATCAATCATGACATTCAATCTATTTCAGTGGGATTTCATGTGGTAGAGGCATAATTTTGAAGTGAAAGAAATACAATACATAAAATTTTAGAATTTCTTTCTGTTAAAAATCTGAAAAGTGTGGTATGCGTTTGTATTGACCCTTCCTGAGTCAAAAGAATCAGCTTTCTCTACAAGTTAAACACTTAATTTGCAGTTGCTCCTGTATGGGTGATAATGAGTGATTACTCCAATTACTGACACTGGAGTAATTGAAATACTATTCATTAAAGAATCTGAGAAATATGTGCATTCATAATAATGCACTATTTGTGTTGATCTATCACATAAAAATAAAGGAAATAAAATATAGTAAATGTTTGTGTTTGTTATGAGATAAAAGTAACATTGTTCAATGGGTTTGGAGACGTTTACATATCTCTATATAACATGTCAGCTTGGGGAATATTTATGGTAGAACTTCCCTATGGGAATTGTTTTGACAAAGCAAAAACTATATTTTTCATGGTTTAAAAAAACCAGGAAAAACCAGAAGCTGATAACGACTGCCAAACTGAAAGTTAGCAACACTTTGAACTGTGTATATTTTCACTTACTTGTGGCACAGACACCAGGAAGGTGTGCATGTTACCTATTGCTTTGCTGAACTCCTCCGGACTTTGGTTCACACTCACTTTAAGATCTTCGTTGCTTCTGAACATGCAAATGTTACCAGCACTGCAATACGAAACAGAGAAAGAACAAAAACAACACATGAATTTACAAACAGATAAATTTGCTTAATGAATAGACAGTTTACCCAAGAGATGCACACATGCAGTGAGCTGCACACATTTAGATGAACTTCTCATTATGTCTCTTGAAAACACACACACACATGCATGCATACTCACAGGATAATGATTGTAATTGCAAATAGGCTGAAGTAGAGAGATCTTCTGAGACAGTTGATGCAGGATGTCTGCTTCTGGTACATCTTCCCCCCACAGTTGCCACAGCAGCGACAGCAAGCCACGAAGAAACCAATTATGGGCATCAGGACAATGTACAAGATGCCAATGGCAATACACACTAGGAAACCCACTTCATACACGAGGATCTGAATACAAAAGCACATGCAATAATTAGGTCTTTGTGACCTCATATGGTGTCAGATCCCAGTGAGACATCAACAAACAAGTTCTCTCTTTAATGTTTTGACATATTACAACCAAGAGGACAGCAGTCTTAGCAGTTTTCAGAGCATTCAGGCTTTTTTCCAATGTTCAGCAGTCACAGGTTCTTCGCTCAACAATCCAATAAACATTGATAACATAAAGAAAGAAACTGGAAAGAGACATAAAATCTAAGGAACTAGCTGAAATCTGTCAGTAATTAGAAAATAATCCTGACCCCCTTCAGAGCAAATTTAAGTTAGATGGCTTGGTCCTAGATGGCCTAGAAACAGTGATATTTTATGTCTAAGGCATTTTACTAGAAGTGTGTGCTGGTGAATAAAAGCAGTTAACTTTTGCAACATTTCATAATGCAAAACATACTGACTGTATTGTTTATGAATGTCTTTCTAAATGTCCAGCTGTTTTAGTGAGCAATGTTGAGGCCATAATCTGGAAGTGGAAATAATTTAATGTAACTTACTGAACCGGTCATGGCCAGATTCTCCTCACTAGATTTCTAACATAAACTCCAGAGTCAACAACTCCTAATAGAGCTCAGAAGGATCTGGAATTAGCAGGTTCAATTTTTCCACGTCAAGAGTAAGTTAGGCACTTAATTACTATCTGCCATTGACTGTGTAAAACCCCACTGCTTAAGACTCAACTGCTGAAGAACAGCATAATTGAAGTTTGCTTCATTGAAAAGCTCTGCAGGAATTACTTGCTTAGTTAGTGAACATAATATGATACAATTAGACCAAAATTGAACTCTCTGTATCAATGCAGATTCCATGTTCGGACCAGAAATGTGTTTGCACATCACTCTAAAAACACCATGCCGAAAACAGTGAAGTCCGGAGCCAAGAACACTCTGGTGTGAAAATTTCCTTTCAATAGTGGATTTTTCACCAAGACAATAATCCTAGATACGCAGAAAATTAAACACTGGAGAAGACGTTCTGGAATGCCCCGGTCAATCACCTCACTTGAATACAATTGAAAATTTATGAAAAGAGCTAAAGTTCAGAGGGGATAGCAGAAACTCCCGGAACCTTCAAGATTTCCAGACTTTCGGAGCAGAAGCAGGAGTCTAAGTTCCACTTAAACAGCATAGCTCACAAGTTCACAAAAAAGGCTTTTTTACTTACAACTTACATTTATACATTTATACATTTCTACTAGAGTGCTTCAATACATATTCCCTGTGCCAGTCTATGTCATAACTTAGTGAATGGACTTGCTTTGATTTCAACACATGTGGGCATTACTTGGGTCTTTACCAGCAACTGCTGTGAATTTCATGCCAATAGCTCCATTGGCATGAAATGAGGTTATGGAAATCTATTTCTCATTCGAAATATGTTTCATGAGAAAAAGGTTGATGTATTGATCCTTATTTTCCAAATTGTGTATATTTCAGATTCAAGTACATTTACCAGTACTTACTTCAGTTATCAGCCCTTTGTTTGACTGCACCTGCTGAGGATCCTTGATTATTTCCAGAATTAAGCCTGTGAAGAATGTCAGACAAAGTTGCTACATGTTTCTGAAATTTAAGAATAAATTGAAGGCATTTTCAAAGAAAGCTGATTTGATGTTTCATGCTTCCTGCTTCTCTTCTCTGGTCAGCTTTGTATAAAAAGCCTGGCCACAGGGACAGTGTGTCCTGTCCTTTATAAAACATCTTAAAATTTTCACATTGTACGAGAGGAAATCTGACACCAACATCTTGTGGTTACTAGGAGACGGGTCAGCCTTCAGTGGAAGATAACACAATACAAAGCCAGTCATTAATGTTACCTCTAAACCCTGGTATTGTGGATTTAGTTCACAACAAAGGCCTGTGCTGGTAACTGAGAAGAAATGCTCAGGTGCTGATCAAACAAGCTTTTTATGTTTCATTTACCATCTGTGTGACATCAGAAAACAGCATGCTATAAATATAATCCCCTATTCTTCTACTTACACGCATTTATACATTTCTACCCTGCGGCGCAGGGGATTATGATCAAAGTGAGGCACATACAAACTTGAAAAAGTCAGGAAATAATTAGCTTTTTGTCACAGACAGATGAAAGGCGGTGTTCTGTTATGCATTTATTTAGCTGGTATGGTTTTGGGTTTTCGAAACATCAGGTGGCTTTTGCTTAAATTGTACTCGATACATCAATAGCAATTGGGTCAACTATGAGCTTGTACTGTCAGACTGGTTTTTGACTCTTATCTGAAATCAATATAAAGCTGGAAGAATTAGTGGAACAGAGACTGCTTTATAGAGAAACTTCAGTAAATGTTAAGGGCTTGCTTAATGTTAAGACAGCACACAAAAGTTAATGAATGACTGGCCAAATTTCGAGAAGTCACATTTACTCACTGGTTAACTACTTCCGTGATCTTTATGTGTGGAGATTGATGCCTTGTCCCAGCTCCTCCCCCCATAGGTAAAGTTAGGAAACCACAGTATTTTATTGTGGCTAGTCCATAAGCTAGCAGTAGGGCATTAATATGTCTCCTAAACAAACTCTTAGATGGAGGAACAAGCAGACAACACTTACGTTCAGGAAAAGGGTGAGGCTGGACCGTGTAAAGAAAGGACTGGACAAATGGCACCAAAGACGCCACATCTGCTTTGGTGTTCTTGTTTAATGTGGTGTACTGAGGTTGGGTGATGTTCTGAGCGACTTCGGCCGCTTGACAGCTGAGCTGTGCAGAAACGTCCTGGGCCGAGCTGCTCCCCAGCAGCAGCAGCAGCAGCATCATTCCTACTGCCCTGCTGGATGGCCATCTCCACATATTCTCACATGAGTGCATTTTCACAGGTTAAACCAGATTGAAAATGTTTATCGAAAGAAGAAGTCACAGTGTCAGAGTGAGTAACTCATGGTGTGAGTACTGCCTGGATGCACCTGGAAAAAAGAAGTTCAGACTGAATAAAATACTGAACTCAGTGAAGAAAATAGCTCCAGTTTTCAGAGAAAAAAAATATCAATGAAACCCACAAAGTGAGTCACACAAACAAAAAGAGATGATAAAACAATTTCCCTATAGTGACAGGGAAAATAAATGATGTTGTCTTTTACAACAAGAACCACGACATTGACATTTTGAAAACAGGAAGTTATAACTGTTAACTAAATGTCTATTTAACTTATAAAACAATGAAATGTGGAAGATTGGCTTTTAAATGTTCCAAGAAATGTCAGGAAAATGACTGTAACCTGACAGACCTCAGTTCAAAGGGTAACACAGGCAGACCTGCGTTAAAACTACCTGCATTAGTTTTGTTTATCCCAAATCATGCTTGTTCTGCAAAGCTCTGAAGGTTGTCATAGTTTGTCTTTATGTGTGCTCTATTAACTCCTCAAACCCTGACACGGGGAATACTACGCAGAAATTTAATTTTTTTTTTCTAAATCTGAACAAAACAAAAACTATTTTTGTCTCACATTTGACACATAAGGTGCTATGGCTTCTCAAAAGATATATTCAAAATATATACTGCTCAAAAAAATAAAGGGAACACTTAAACAACACAATATAACTACAAGTAAATCAAACTTCTGTGAAATCAAACTGTCCATCTAGAATGTGTTATTTGAGTGTTCCCTTTATTTTTTTGAGCAGTGTACATAACAAAGAGACTTTCAGTACAGCCCAATTTTTAAGACAGTGCTAACTTTGTTAATGATGTAGTGGTGGCTGGAAAAGATGAAACAGGAAAGAAAGTTGTATCTTTAGGCAGTTAACTAAATACGGCAACAGTGAACAAAAAAAAAAAAAGAGATGCGATGAAAACAGAAAAATTAAATGTTCTTACCTGGTCGTTGGGTACAAGTCATTAACGCATGGCCACTACGAAAAAAATACGATCAAAGTGGTTAATAGGATAGATTTGAAGACAAGATACAGTGAGGAGCAGCAATAGTTAAATTTTGTAATTTCCTTTCAGCCAACTCACCTTCCTTAGCCGAACAGCAAACTTATGTTCACCTGATCCAGAGCTATTCAGAGGGAGGAGTAGGAGAACTTCAGTGCATTAGAGGCAATCTGATACAGTGTGCTCTTGTAGGGAAATTGTCTGTGTGCTGGAGTGCACAGTTCTGACACAGAAGAGGGAGGGAGGGAGGGGAGAGAAAGGGGATTGGAGAAGAGAGAGAAAGGGAGGGTCCTAAAAACCAAACACACAGAGAAAGAGAGACAGGAATGGGAGAAGGAACATGTGGGGGACAGAGATGAAGAACTTTCCGAAATGGTTTTCTGGATCCTGGATTAAGCGTGTGTGTGAAACGTTTCTTTTAGATGACAAAGATATACACACTGACCACACCTAATTCCAAACAAGGAATCCCTTATTTGTGTCCAGATCCTTTATGGTCACGAGATCGTGCAAAGTAAGTCAAATCTGCAAGGGAAAAGCGGCCAAATAACACGACACACAAGTTGATATGTATGAAGATAGCTGAGGAGGATACACTCGGGACTGGGAGTTTTCTGAGATACAAAATATCCAAGGCATGTCATGGAATCCTGCAAGAACATTTCAGGGAATATTTGGGGATTATTGGTAACAGCTGAGAAATGTTATCAGAAGTATCAAAATGGAAGCTTTTCAGCACCATGTGAAGCATGTCAAAACAAGAACACAGATGCTGGTCTGTCTGAACAACACCCCAGATTAAATAGCTTCAGGAAAGGAACTGTGATGGGACAGAACCTGCAGAAACATACCTTTCTACTGATTTTGTCTAATGTTAATAATTGTTGGCGTGAAGGTAGAGTTGGACCTGGTAAACATTAAAAGGGGCAGCAAACATCTTTGTGGTTATTATTTAAAAATGATCTAATCAGACAGGCAAAGATAAAGTTTAATGTAAATTCTGGTATTTTAGACTAAAATGAAAAAAGAAATAGCATTATGGGCTGCTTTAGACAAGTCCGACAGGGGCTAGAAGCCCTGTATAAATGGCCCTGGTCCATTTACCGCAGAGATAATACTAATAATTTTTCATGATGATGTGCTCTTTCTAATTAAGCTAATAGGATGTAGCTGTACTAGTAAGAGTGAGGTCGCGAGCTAGAATCCATTGGATTTCATTTTTGTTTTTTATGCTAGTCAGTCTCGAGTCGACTAGCACAAGTCAACGTTTTCTACGCTCAGACCTCGGTTTTAATAATTTATTATGTCAAATATATACTTAGATTTAAATACATAATTTATGCGTCATTTTGATGCAGTTTCTTTAAAAAAAGGGGGGAGGGGGACAGTGGGTAAAAGTTGCTATTTCACACAACCCACTCATAATTTGCTTCAGGTAAACCTACCTGGAATGCTGGTGGTGTCTTAAATCATTTCTTACCATAATTTATGGTTCCAGCCAGGGGCGCAGTAACGTGAAAACAAATATGGGTCTTACTTCCGGCGCCTACCGGAAGTAGCAGTATTTCATTGTTATTTGCAGGTTTTTTGCTAAGTTATAATCATGGTAGACGTTACATCTCTCTTTTCGGTTATTGTACAATATTTAGTAAAACTTGTTTACGGCATGCTGTCTGCTATCAGAGAGTTGTTAATATGGAGAATCTCCCCATTGGGCTAGAACCGAACCGATTCACAGATATAGAGAGCAACTTGCCACTGGAAAGTATCGCAAGATGCCCTTGTGGAGCTCGGGTAATTGTTATTACTTAACAGGTGTATGGGGAGGAGTTCGGACAATTCAAATGACCCCTGAGCAACAGAAATACGAGTAAAGTTTAGCTATGTTTACGTGATAAACATAGCTCAGTAGAGCAGAAGAGGCTTAACATGTTTGTAGTCTAATGGTTGTAATGGAAAGGCTTCACTCTTTGCTATAGCTCTCTATCAGTCGTCTTCAGAGATTTACTTTTCGACAATAATGTCGAAGGACGAGGATGCTAACCCTGAATTAGCATCCTCTTCACGGCATCGGATTTGGATCCTGATTAACTTACCTTTGAACCGCTCTGGTGCTGAATCTAAATTAACAAGGGATGGTCAAACTTGAACTGGATTGTTTTGTGCTTAGTGTATTCGTTAAAATATAGTGTGATATTTGCGATACGTAAAAAAAGCAAAAATATTATAAGATCTTTTGTTGGTACTTCAATATGGAGTCCTTAAAAACTGCACCTGGAGTGGTTACACCTGACAAAAGACAAATCATGTGAAATACAGCTTTACGTTTGTAAACCCTTTATTCAATTAGCTAAAAATGGTGATAGTAATTTTTTGTTTTGTCTTGATGCTGAGCTTAAAAACTACATCACCTACTAAGGTAATGTAGTTTTTCTACCTCACCTTCTGTCAGACCAATTATACTGACAGAATAAAAGTCAAAGGCAACAGTTTCTGAAACTTTCATTTAATAACTGCCAATTGTGACAAGTGGTCTTTGTGCCACACCATGCTTATATTCTGGAGGAATATGGTAATGGATCACTAATCAGAGAATGGAATTGCTGGTTCAATTTAGAGCATAAATATTATGTTCTTTTTATATGGAATTTTTTTTACCACTGTTTAGTTTTTAACTAAGGGCTGACTTTAAATAATATTCGGTTTTAGATGTTAATTTCTGTATGTGAAGAGAAATAATTCTTTATTATGCATTGGTGTAAAATCCTTCACCAACACTGACAGTCTAAAAACAATTACTGTAATAAAAGCATGTTTGTGGATTTGTAGTTTCCTGGACTCAGTAACTGTGACTTTCTTTTAACTTCACCCACAGTGCCCAACTCAGGTTAATATGAATACTTGAGCAAATGCTGTATCCACCACTTCAACCACTTGACCCAGATCAGAAAATAACTCTGGAGGAGCTCCAGCGATCCACAGCTCAGTTGGAAGAAGCTTTCAATATGTGTCAACTATTAATTACACTCTCCACAAATCTGGGAGTCAGGAGCGTGTGGAAAGAGAAAAGCCACAAGGAGCCTCATTTACAGATAGCCACAATTCATTATCAGGTTCTGTATGTTTTGGGGGTTTTACTGGCTCTACACATCTAGTTTCAATAAATGGGTAATTAAACTTCTGCAGCACTGCGTGGCAGCTGAGGAGATAATGCAATTATGTGATTCAGGGCATCCCAAGGAACAGGTTTGAAAACCAGTGATTTAGCAAATCCAGCAAACGTGGCAAAATGAGCTCTGCTCAGGTGATAACAAAACTTTTCAACTGACATGTAGAAATTTTTGTATAGTGTTATAAACTCCACATCACCCTACAGTACACATTTTTCTTCCAATTTATTAGCTATCCAAACAGCTAAGTAAAACAAGTACAGACCCACAAATACTAAATGACCTTTTGGAGGAAAAAACCCCCACCTTGCTTGGATAAATGTCTCCTATGCACTAAAAATTATCTGTTGGAATTTTTAAGGAGCAACTATTTTATTTATGTTTTAGATATATAGAATTATAGCTAAATTTTCTTGTATGGGTTGTAGATATTTGCACCGTTCAACCATCTAAGACAAACAGATCTATATAAAGATGACTGATGATGTCATTCTATTGTAAAAATTAAATGGAAGATGTGTGAAAAATCTCAAAATATAGCTAACCTCTTCATCTGCGATTATATCTACTTTCAAAAGTTCAGGTGTTTCTTCCATCATTTTAGTCAAAGCTTATTCCACAACTTTCCCCCCTACTCCTCTGAGGGCTGAATAGTATGTGACAAGATCCACTCACTATACTGTGTAAGCAATGGTGTCATAATGTATTCTATTTCAAATGCTACTATTCTTTAATCCTCTAAATTGTCTCTTTTCTGTTATATAACTAAAACTTCCTTGGAAAACCAAAAGAAAAAAAAAACATTTCAGGAGTAGTACACTTTTTTGTCTTTTTTCCAATGACAACTGATATTCAGTGAAAATCCATCTTTATTGATAACATACAATAATTATTACTGACAGAAACCTGGCAAAGAAATATATAAAATCACCCCTGTGATGAGGTGCTACAAGAGCCAGCTACGGGTGCATTGCCATTTCTCTGCCTCACACACTTATATTTCCCATATTATGTCAACATGTAAAAAGCACAGGGTGGTGGTAAGTCAACCCTGCGTTTGATTTCATGTCCGCCTTCTGAACTGATACACCACAAATAAAAAGTAGCCTAGGAGGCACTGGGAGACAGTTGGAAAAAGGGTTTAAAACACGACAGCTTGTTGTGGATTTTGTACACGATGGTGGAGGAAACTGTCCGGCTGCTCAGTCTGGTGCCTAGGGGGACCCCTGGTGGACTAATTGGAGTTTCACCGTTTCACCATGTGTGTACCTGCACACTGACAGCAACTTACAAATGCATCAATTTACCAACTACATAAATGAATTTACCCCAAATTATTGATGTAGTTACGGAATTTAATAATAATAAAAATGTGTAAAACGTTTTCAATAAATTTAAGTCTTATGAAAGCTGCACCACTGTGGCACAGAAAAACAGAAATATATATTTACAAGGACGTGACTTTCAGAGAGCAGAAACTTATGGCACGGCTATGACGTGTTTATACAGCGAAAGCAACTGCCTCACTCGCTAGTTTTATGTCGAACACCGCATCACTGTGATAAGCATTCTGACTCAGCAGCAGCACAAATTCCTCCAGATATCATGAGTATTGTACAGATGGGTTAAAAATGAACAGAACATCAGTACATAGAAAAATAAATAGTTTGCTAAAATGAAGGTAAAGTTATTTCATCAGTGATTGTACCATTAAAAATCATGTTTTTTAAAACAACTTACAGGGCTTTTTTTTCTCATCTCTTTACATTAGATTGAGTTTCTCATAGTTCAAAGGAATACATAGAACTTTTACAGAAAGTACTACCTAAAAATATACAAGCACAGACACAAACATGAGGAAAGCCAACAAAAATATTAAAAATAAAAACAGCGCAGTGTGTAAGAGTCTTTACATGGAGCTCCTTGGTCTGCAGCTTTCTTTGTTGTAATTTAAAAACATTGCTGGGAAGCTTAATACAAAAGTTTTCCTATTTTACAATCCAGTTAAAACTTGATTTTTAAAATATTCTGAGTAGCAAATTCGAGTTTTCTGTTACTATACTTTTCTGAAGAACCCTGCTCCCTTACCCTCCCGAAGAATAAGAGATTTAAGGACAAAATAGACAGCTTTGCAAGGATGGGACATTAGATGGAGATTTAGTGGGGAAACAAGTAACCGCAGTTCTGCTTTGGATTCGCATCAGATTAGCTGTAGCGCAGTAGTACAAACAATAAACTGTTTATTACTGAGGTCAGATAGCAGAGGTGGGAGAAAGTCATTGTTCTGCCAGTCCCAAGTCAAGTCTAAAGCCAAGATGTTCAAGTTTCAGGTCAGATCTAAAATCTTAAACTTAGAACTTTCTTTAAGCCAGGAATCTGCTCAAATATTTAACTTAAAAAAATAAATCTAATTTCAAAGCGTGTTAGTATCATTTAATAGCTGTGTTTTCTTGTCACAAGCAGTTGACCATGAACTTACTAACCTTCCCCCCAAAAAATGTCCTCTAGATTTTTTACAGTAAATATTAACATTATTTGATTCAAGAAATGGCAAAAAAAAAAAAAAAATGTTGAAAAACATACTTTTTGTATGGGACAAAATTTCAACCATTTCCAAGTTGTAAAGCTTAAATCCAAATGAAGTCATAAGTCAATGGTGGTAAAGTCCAAACTGAGATTCTACTCTTGTGATTTCCTTAAGTCGTGTCTAAAATAATTAAATGTTTGACTCAGGTCCACACCTCTGCCAGATGATGGATGACAAAAGCTTACAGAGAGTTATCATCACCACATTAAAAATGATTTAACAGCAATAATTATACATTGATATACTGAAAGTCTCAAATGTTTTACATTTCTTACATAAGCAGTAATAGAAAAAAAAATACATGTCAATTTCATAAGAAAAATAGACTGCCGTTAATAGTGGAAAACAGTGCAAAGAAAATCCTGGGGTGTTACTGTTTGCTTGCCGGTTTTTTCAAATACTTTACATAAAAAAAAAAACATCTAAAATATAGAAAATAAAAACAACTTTGTGGCATCTGGTGCTCTGGTCCAGACATGCTGCGTACCACCTCTCTCCAGTACCTCACTGTTTGGGGCCACAGATGTAGGCGACAGTGTTAGTTGTTGCATGGACTGGTCTGTCTGTGTGGGTGTGTGTGTGCGTGGATGTGTGCTTGAGTGCGTGTGTAGGTGAATGTGTGAGTGTGTGTTAAGAGATTTTGCGTAGTGGTTCTCAACTCCGGTCCTCAAGCTCCGGCACTGTACAGGTTTTTGTTCCAACCAGGTCCTACAAAAACAAATAATTGAGTTTTTAAAAACTGAACTTTGAATTTTGACACTTTAAGTGCACATAGTTGGATGTTTACAGCCTGCAAAAAAGTTAGGTTAAGGTAAAATTAAGGCTAAGCAGTTTTTCTTTCAGTGACAGTGAGATGAACAGAAACAATGAGGTGCATCTTCAAGGGGAGGGAAAAAAAAAAAAAAAAATGCACAGCTGGGAGACCCGAGGTTGGAACAAAAACCCACCAACGTGACCGCAGCGGTGAGTACTCTGATGGGACACGTCAACATTGGCTCAGCTTTGTGGTGAGAGTGGACGCACAGGCGAACAACACCATTACCACTCCTTTAAGAGGACTGACAACAGCCAAAGCGACGGTAGGGACGAGGCTGAGCACCACTAATTATGTGCAATAATCTGGAGGAGATTCAGAGTTTTGCATCAAGCATCAGCCCACCAGTTTTAATTTCTTTCACTGACTGCTTTCCCAGCGATGGTACAGTTTTAAACATCAATTCAATAGAAGTGCTCGGTGCAGCCTTCCCTCAACCATCCTGCTATTGTCATGGCTGAGGCAAGGTTCCAGTAGTTTTTAACTTTAAATTTTTACATCTGGCTTAGACCTCAACAGTCTACTGGGATGACTGGGAGTTGTCATTCTTGCCCTCCTGACTGGAGGGGGCTTTGCTGTTCCAGGGCGAGTGAGCCCCTAGTGCAGGCGAGCTGTTGAAACTGTCCTCATCGTCCAGGCCATTCGCCCCATCGTACTGCGTGTTCTCCAGTCGTGTGATCAGACGCTCGTCTTCGTCACCAAACTCCCCTCCCATCAGTGTGGGCTCTCCCACCATCATCACATCCTAAAGGGGACAGCAAGGGCCGGTACACATTATCCCCATAATACTGGGGGGTGCTCGTGCAATGAATGGCTGTACGACGACTTAATGGGAGTATTTTTTTCCCATGTGGTGCAAACCAACTGGGTTCAATTTTTAGTCATTCAAACTGATCTTAATGAATGAGACGCATTATATATGCTACACAAGCCACATTTTATGAAAAAACAAAAACCTCTAAATTTTGATTGATTAACCCATTAGTTAAACTTAGCAGGGCAAGGTTTTGTTGGGGCATCTGTCTGGACTACTCCAAGAACCAGGGTTGACACAGCTGGGCATCCCTGATCCTTGAGTGCTGCATCACAGCGGGGGTTCATTCCACCTCGGGTCTCATTTGCTCAATCGAGCAACCATGAAGGCAAAGACAGCTGTTATGTGTGAATAAGGCACTTTGATGAGCTTGGTTGTAGCCAACACCAAACCCAACTGTTCCAATGAAAAAATAAAATAAAATAAAATAAAAATCACAGCAAGGTCATTCAGCTACACCCCCCAAAAATACATTCTGCACTAATCAAAAAGTGAGATCTCATGTGCATCCTCGACACGAACTCTGGCACCAGAGGACCAGAGACTGCCCATTACTGGTACACATGAGAAGTCTAGCATGTCACTAATTAGGTTTAAGTTTGGGAAGAGTAAACTTATCCCTGAACCCCGTCTGAATCCAAACCACATTTAGACCGTCCTCACCTGCTGTTTGGTTTACGACACATCAAATTACTTTATAACCTCACTGCTCTTTTGCTTGTCACAATCAACTGTAGGTCAGTCAGAAAGTAGTAATGCTTACAGGTACCTGGCTGGAGAGTGAGAAACTGTTGGCCGGACTCTTCTTTTTGCTGTTGCTGTTGTTATTGCCGCCTCCGCCGGAGCTCACGTTGCTTCCGCCAGACACTTTCCTTTTCCGCCGCTTGTTTGGAGCTTGTCTTGCTGGCTCAGCTGCACACAGATTAGAAAAGGTGCGTTTAGTGGAATGGTTTTCATATCATCTGCACTTCTGAAACTGCAGTACCCAGCTAAAGTATTCACACACCCTTAATGGGACAACTACAAACTTCAGCTTAGTTAATTGGGATTTTATGCAACACATGATTGAAGTGGGTATAAAAGATTTACTGGATGGGGAAATCTGAATGTCAATATCAAGTCTTGCCACAGATTCTCAAGAGCCATACCTATTTGGCCTGCCAACGGGCTTTTTGTGAAGATGGACATTTGGGACCAAACGTCAGACAAATGTTTTTAAATAGAAGAGCATTATGCTTCTTGGTGGATCAACCTTAAATACTCCATGCTCCATCATTTCTCTTCCAAATCACAATTATGTACTGTGTTGTGTAGGTGTGCCACATAAAATAGAAAATATATATTTAGGCTTGTGATTGTATTCTGACAAAATATGGAGTATAATAAGTGTTCAGCACATTGCATCATGGAATTGGTTGGTGAATACAGTATAGTTTAGGAGCATAAGATGAAATGAGCCAAAGATGCACTCAGGGGTTACCTGGAGGCGCTACCATCCTTTGCCACTTCTGGAAAAGACAGGTTTTCAGACAGTCTCTTGGACTCAAACTGTAAGTCTTGTGTCTGGACATCAACTCCTGCATCGGCTCCAATATCACACATAACTTCATGGAAATAAAAAGGCAACATATATCAAATTTTACCTTAACACTCAAAGTGAGGAGAAAAAAAAGAATAGAAGGCTTAAAAGACAGCTTTCTTACACGGAGGTAGTTGAGCGTCGAGTTGGACAGCCCACACCTGGTGATGTTTTTAGCTAGCTGATCAAGCATCTGAGGATCCTTAGCAGTTAAGATAAAAAAGGTGAATTAATAAAATAGAATATGGAATGAAAAAGTTTTTAATGCATGCAAATTTCCATTAGTGTAATTTTATTTCACACTTACATGCATAGCCAAAATGCTCCTTGGCAAAACCTCTCTGTGTTGCCTGATGCTGAAGTGCCATGTCTTGATTCTCATCATGTCATCAAACATAAATTCTAGATAGAGGCGACCCTCAACACACACCTAATCCACAGGAGAGACGGTCAGAGGAACTGGAGAAAATTAGCTTTTTATTAACCAAGTCGGAGAATAGAACCAAACATTTACCTGTGTAAACATGGGTTTGCCATTTTGAGTCACCATGGTGCATTGGTCACAGTCAAGAGACACAAAGTTACTGTGAAAAGACTCCTTTGGATGCTTCAAAACGTAGAACAGCTCTGTTGCACCTCCCTCAAAAATACTTCTGAAGTATCGAGGAATCAACGTCCTGCCGATCGCTGTGAACAAATCGTGGGAAAAAAGAAAAAACGACGTAAGAAAACACAGCGGAGAAACAAAAGAGACAGGACGTCAAAGAAACACAAAGTCCACATAAGCAGCAGTAAAGTATCTCTCACTATATCGTTTGGGACCATCTTCCAGACAGAAAGTGACTGTGAGCATGGCATCATCCTCAAAAAACTCTGTAGTGAAGGCATCCCACCAGAGATTGTCACAGTCCTGAAAGCAGAGGTAGATTAATCTATCAGAAGTGGTTGGTGAAGGGAAAATGTACATTGTCTACAGAGAAAAGGAATACAGGAGAAAGCATCTAAAACTAAAATACACCAATGTCTTAAAAAGACCTTGAAACTCTTACAATGTGTTTGTTGTGCAACGTCCAAAAAACAAGCTTGAGGAAACACTTTAAACAAAGCATGCTTAAGTATATTAGACACTGAAGAGCATTGAACTATGGGTAAAATTCCAATGCTCAGTGGTCAGCTTAGATGGGCTTGTTGTCTCACTGACTACACTGAAAGCATAAATGCTACATCAACTTCAAAAATCATGAAACAGACTACAGGTGCAAAGAATTTTAAAAATCCAGTAATGTTTTTACTATCATGTAAAGTATGTGATTGTGTAGGACTTTAGGA
Organism: Poeciliopsis retropinna; assembly: GCA_010277075.1. Taxonomy (NCBI): domain Eukaryota; kingdom Metazoa; phylum Chordata; class Actinopteri; order Cyprinodontiformes; family Poeciliidae; genus Poeciliopsis; species Poeciliopsis retropinna. Next base: position 11,528,336 of record VMRM01000014.1, on the reverse strand, counting down.
GTTAACCTTAGGTGAGGCAAAAATGTCAATAAAAGCTTCAAAGAGTCAATTTTGATCTGAGCTAGAAACAGCACTCACCTCTGTCCAATTCTGTAATCTTTTGTTTAGCTCGTATATCCGGTAATCTGTCTGGTTCCCATACGGTGTGGGTCTCCTGAAACGATAAGATGAGTCAAATGTCAAATGAGTAATTAATTAAAATAATTAACAAGCAATCATTTGTGGCACAGAACAGAAATTGTTTAAAATCCTAAAATATTACTCTGAATGGAGGAGTTAATAGATATCTAAACATAGGAATGTTTTGAATTTACAAACAGTGAAATCAAATCACCCATGTTGGAATTATAGTGCTCACATTTAGGTAAAGAGCAGCAAAGCTAAGGTGAAATATTAATTAAAGCATAAATTTCCTCTCTTGGTGTTTGTTGAGGTCGGGAGAAGAAACCCTCTCACCAAAATAATTTTTAGGAATGAGGTAAAGTGTATTTTCAGAGATACACATTCAAAACAATCTGATGCTCCAGGATTGTGTCTAGTCAGCCAATGTGAATTCAAAAGGAAGTCATTATGCAGCCGCTGACTTGCTCCATCTGGAGATATCTCACATGCTTTTATTAAAAGTGATTTTAATTCTGTTGAGCAAGAAAGTGAGTGCAAGTGTTGTGAAATGTTCTCAACTTCTTGCTGTACAAAGTTGAAACTTAACACTGTCTTTTTCCCTTTCTTGCACTAAAGTGTTTCAACTTCATTCAATTTTGTGAAGTTATTCCTTTACCAAACATTCAGAGTGACTCGACAAATTTTAAAGAGTAAAACTAAAGCTGTGACAAAATATGATTAGAGTTTAACAGTTTTTATTTTTACAAAAATAACTTTTTCCCCTCACTTTTGTGCATCCACATGGGAATTGAGATCAGTACAGTTAATTAAAAATCAAACAGTCAAGCATTTTAATGTCTGTAGCAACATGCTTAGCTTCTGAAACATAACTGCTTTGAAACAATGTGACATTAGTGCCGCAGCGTTCTGATTTCACTGACGGTTCATTTTGGAGTCTGAAGTAGCAACACTCCAGCATCAGGAGATGTTCTCGGATTCAGCTTGGGCAGCATATTGGCAACATAACTAATGATATCAATAAAAACTGTGGTGCCATCAGATTTAAATAACCCTCATTTCTACTCACTCAGAATATCCCTACCATGGTGACTTTTAGAATCTCAGTCTTAAGAATCAGTATCAGCAGTGGGGATCAACATTAGGGCGAGCATAAAACTTGAAATATAACACGTCAAGAATTGCTTCCAAGCTAAAGACGGATTATTTGGAATTGTATTTGGAAAAATTGTGACAAACTATGACTTCTCATTTTATGATTTTTTCATGGCAGCATCAATAAATATAGATATACCTTGAAATGTTATTACACATGCAGTTTAATCTGCTTGGTGTATATAAAAACCCAAACTATGTATTAGGTTTATCTTAAGGAGAATTTTTTGTTTGGCACTATGCAATACGATACATTTATAGCCCTGCAATCTATTGCAAAGGACCAAAAAATTTACTGATTTTTTTTTTTTTTTTTTAATACTTCATATTATTGCAAAAAATGACAACAAAGTATAATTATTCCATTAGTAAAAGTTACAACATTTTTAGTTTCAGTACTTTGTTTAATTCCTAAAACTGTCTTGGTTTTAAAACCACACAGGTCATGGCAGGCTTTAAGGCTGCAAATGAACCCTTAGATTCCACGCAGCTGATAAACAAGGTTAAATAAAAGATTCCAGGATATTAAGTTCTGACAGAAAATATATTTGGGTTGCATACATAAAATGTACATTTAGACCAACTAGATGACCGTATGTTCCAAGCTGAGCATGCTCACCCCATTCCAGGCTCCATGTATGACGGTGGGTACATAGGTGTAGGCCTAAAAATGCAGGAAAAAAAAAAATCTTACAAATGCAGATCATTACAAAAGACTTAACTCTATGATATTAAAGAATCATATTTACATTTTTAAGATGCAAGGATCAAAAACATATTATTTATTTATTTGTATCTGTAAATAATTCAAAACATGATAGTAGAGAGTAAGACTAAATAAAAAAAGACTCAACAGGACACAAATGTACACTTATACAGATCAAGATAACCAATTAGTGAATCAAAATTAGCAAAACAAAAAGCAAAAAACCAGTGCATTGTTGTGAGTTGTTAAAGTTTTAGAACCCTCTCCTTCAACGCTGAAACTGACACCTACCCCACATCTCTGTCCAGCATAGCGCCTGGGTGGAAGGGGGGAAAGCTGCCACCGTTGGGGGGTTCCTTAGGAGAGTACAGTTTGAACGATTTTGACGAACAGCCTGCACAGAAAAAAAAAAGGAGAAGGGGTGAGGGGGAGGGAGGGAGCAGAGAATTAAAAAGGAGATTTAGATTACTTTGGATTTACTGCATTCAAATCACAGCATCAACTAAGTAATCTAATGTTGGATGATTTGGTTGCGATTTTCTCAAATGAAAGCATGCTGCAAAAACAATTTCCTGCCGCATTCATTATCTAATGCATCTTCAATCTACTAAATGGACAAGAAAACAAATCATCATGAGGGCATTTATTAGCCTTCGCACATCTGAGGCAAATAATCAGTCAAGTAGGCAGATGGAAGCAAAGGTGGCCTGGTTTGTTGCCATTTTTTGTACCTTTTCACGCAGCCATCTGCATTAGATGCGTGATCCCAGAAGAAAACAATCTTTTTACTCTTTGTGTATGTGCGTGTGTATGACTCCCCCCTTAAGTTGCACAGAGTACCCATCCCCCTACTCCATACGCTGGCTGCTGTTAACCCTTTTTTTCCCCAGACAACCCAGCAATGTTCAAACAATGTTTTAAAAAAAAATCTATTCTGCAGCTCTGCTTGAGATGCATATGCACAAACAGTATGATCCACAACTTCATGTAATCTTGTTCAAACAAGAATATTTCAGAAATAATCACAGTACTGAACTGAAAAAGCAAGAGAGTATAAGCCCTGGAAATTTGACCCAGATTTGGTAGACATAGCTCTTTTCTTCAGCTTTGTTTTTCCACAAATGCAAATAATATTTCTAATGCATGATGAATGTCATGTATATGGTCCGGATTCTTTGCAGTCATAGATGTAACACTCCTAAAAGCTTGTTAAACGTACGCTTTCTCTGTTAAAAATTTTAACACATTACACTTTTGAGATCAAATATTCTCAGACAAGACACCTGAGGGCAGCACAATGCTCCTTTAATTCAATATCTATGCACAACACTCTGTCACTGTCAGTTTGGCAAAAGAAAACAGGATCATACCTAATTAAAAACAGCAGGAGACACACACACACACACACTAACGACAAACACGGCCAAAGAAAGGATCAAATCTTACAGGAATTTCATTTCAATATTTTCTCATCAGTTTTTGTGTAGTTATAAAAGGGAACTGTAGGGAGACTACTCCCCCAAAAGGTGATTACAATACACAAATTAACTTAGGTAAAAAGGGAAGCCAATCCCTTGAACAAATAGGACCCCTCCTTCATTTGCTTTCAACCTCTTCCTCCCTTCTTGAGCAAATCCAAGTCAGGGCAGGTCATTCTCCACTCCCTATTATGATAAGGGCTAACCCTGCAGTGAGAAACTCAACAATGGTATTATGTGCTTTACATCTGACCTTTTCACCTTCTCCCCAAGAATCTTGTTCATTAGTCCCAGACTGCATTCAGTCCTACATTTAAACTCTTTGTTTCAACGAAGTAAATTTATGCATATCGAAAAAGCACAGCAGTCAGTAAAAAAAAAAACTCATCTTTTGAAATCTTTAAACATTATAGATTATAATAGACATATACTTTGATGCATACATTCATATGACCTTATTGTTAATTTTCTATTAAAAACTTACTTTCCCAATCATATAACTTGCAGAACATCCATCTGTTTTTCTTTGTGTGATCAAAAAGACTAAATTAGTCAGAATATGAACCGGAAGGTCAGACCAAATAGAAGAAGAGCAAAATAAATAAAAATAAGCACAAAAGGCTTTGGTAAGCATGGAATTTAATAGCTTACAAAAATAAAAACAAATCACTTTACTAAACCCTAAAAAAATATATAATTTAAATAGGCAAAATCCACAAATGTTTTATTAAAGATGCAGGTTCAAATAACCAGCTAATGGTAAAGTAATACGAGTTGAAGGTAAGTAACTGCAGCCTTTAAGCAGCTTTCATCCTATGGGAGCTGTAAAGGCATCTCAGGCAGTAATTTAGTCCACCTAAACTACTTTACTGTAAACAACAGTAGCTTTAAATCAGGCCTATCCATCCCCAAAAAACATTAGATCTAAAAAAACGACCCATTTACAGCTATTCAAGGCATCAAAAGACAAATGTGCACAGATTTTCAAAGTCAAAACACTGTGAAAATAAATCACAAGCATCTCTATGGCAATTAAAGCAAGAAAAAACACTAAGTCGTAATAACCAGGTTGTTAAAGTATTAAATATATATATATATATATATATATATATATAAATAACTCATTCAAACATGAGAAGTGCTGAGGCGCTTCAGATCTCACAGAGGTTAACTGCACATAAAAAGACCTTGGTGTAATTTAGTCCGCCCAAACTCCTTCACTGCAAACAATAGAGCTGCATCCAGAGGATGGCCCTCAGCCAATAAAACATCAATGTGCAAACACTCTTCAGCATACTTCCACAGCAGGTCAGCAGAGTCATGTTATACCTCTGTGAGTAATAATGCACCGTATGCATTTAAGAGTGTGGCAGCATCCAGTTTACCTGTCGGGACCAGGCGTGAACTAACTGCTGGGCCGTCCTCATTAATGGTAACCGTTTAAAGACGGATGCCATTGCTAAGCTATTAACCTACTAGCTAAATGACCACCGTAACCACCGTGCGCCTTTAAGTTCTTATTGCCAACCAGCGTCCTGGTTCAGTGTTTCTTTGTTACACAGGATTGCAACTGAATATGTAGAGCTAAAAGTTTTTAGCTACCTGCAGAGAAAGGTTCAGAAAAAGTCGGCGTCGTTCAACGCCTCGGCTCGGCGTTTCTTGCCAGCTAGCCTCGCTGCTAGCCGGAGCGGCAGGATGGAGAAAGCTCCAGCGTTTACCGTTGATAATTTACTCTCAACGTCCAAAAGGCGGCGGCCATGTGACAGAAAAAAAGCCTCCCGCGACTTCCACCGATTTCAACCGACCTGCAATTATTCAATACCTACGTTTTAGCAGACATTAGCTAGGACGACCGTGATACCTATGCTTGTACTACTACAGGACCCCTTTGTTCCTGCAGCCGAGACGCGAACAAATGAAGACCCCGCCTCCTCCAGGCTCCTCCGCCCATCCCGACTCACAGAGCCGGACAAAAACAGGCCTCCCTCCTTCTCTCCCTCACTGGGCCCCCAATTTGTTTTGTCTGGATCTCATCAGTGCACCAATGGCCTCCAGCATGGAACAAGGTGGGTTCCCATTGAGAGGAACAATTCTTTTCCCACAACGCAATTTATCTTATATTAAAGAATAAGGAAAATGTTAAGAAATATGCACTCTTATGCTGTGTATACTGTGGCTCTCAAAAGACTATTCACACCGCTTTTAAAATGCCAATGATGCTGTAATAAATCATCAATTTCTTCCAGATGTAATGTGACATTCATCCATTACAATTCAAATTGAGTTTTTAAAAAGCTGAAAAAGCTCAATGAATAATTACTCCTTTAAGTGCATACTTAATTGAAAAACCTTTTGTTTTCAGTTTCAGCATTCACTATCCTTTCATTGCACCTTCACATTGTAATATGTGTCCAGTCAACTTTGTAAAATTGTCAAAATCTATTGTGAGTACATCTCTTATCCTCACTCTTCTTCATCTGTCAGATGTTCTGTTGAATTTCGTTCTGGACTTTGACTCAGCCATCCCAAAATGTTTCTAAAGTCATAATATTTGTTAAATTGGATGTGTTTTTTGACTCACTGGGATAATGGGAATTCAAAATTCCTCTTCTGTATACTTGTTTGTTTTCTTCCTCACCAGTTTGGAGAAAAAATCCTTGTCTTTGTAACAATGAACTTGTTAATAAAACTTTTTAAAAGTAATCTCCAGTTGACAACAAATGGGTTTGGCTCAAAATTCATAATTCAATCCACTTCAGTTAGAAACATTGGTTTCTTTCCATCTGAAGAAAAATAACCACAGATCACGATGCTACCACTACCATGTATTGCTATGGGCACTGTGCTCCGTATAATAAAATTATAGATAATTGTGGTAGTTACCTGCAGTCTTCCTGACCAGTTGCAGCCTCAAACTGATGCTTCAGTAAAAGCATAAAAAATGTTAGCATCTGAACCTTATTTATGATTTGCCAGATTTGACATTATTCATAGAAGTTGTGGATTCAAGAGAGAGCCAAACCATACCAAAAGGTGCTTCTGCACAGTCTTAGTTCAGGGTGTGAATATTTCTACACTTTTTCAGTTAATTTTATTTTTGAGATTCATTCCTGTTATACATTTTTTTGTTTTGGAGGGTTGATTTTGCAGGATTTATACGTACCTTTGAAGGTAGAAATAGTTTTGAACTGATTTATCAAATTGACATTAATTTACATCACAAAACCTTACACTTTAATAGGAGTATGTACACTTTTAAGAGCCACTGTAATTTTTAGATATTATACAGTAAGCAGGTAAGCAGATTAATGTGTTTCAGAGTCTTTCCTTGTCCAAAGTGCTACATATTTCATCTTATTCATTTTACAAATAGAATAAGCAATGTAAATGAATTAAATAAAGCAAAAAAGGACAAATAATGATTAAAATAATAATAATAAAAAAAAAATCAACTTTAACAGTCACTGAAAAGGCTCTGTCTCATTTGGGATTTAAATCATGAACTAAGGACATTTAGGACAAACATATCTGTTGATGTGAGATTTCTCAGGGTTAGATAGATATAAACATGGAATGAAATGAAATGTATGAAAGAGCTTAACCATTTAGGACTTAAAATGCACTAAGAAGTGGAGTGCCTTTAAATAAATTCTGGAATGGGAAGCCAATACAAAAGAGTTAAGACTGGCTGGCTTAATGTGGATATGTTCATTTAAAATCAAAAATTCATGAACAATTTTCATTTTTGGATGCTGTCTATATTTCATGTTTGCCTTTATTGTGGAATTCATTAATATCATTAATAAGGACATTTAAATATATCGATTTATACGTTTATTTTAGGTATAAAGTTTTATTTAAAACTTTATACCTAAAATTGTGTGCCTGTTTGCTTAGGGTTTTTTAAAAAGTTTTAATCTTATATTATTTTATTAGCTTGGTTATAATAGTTCTGCATAAAATAATGTGAACAATAAACAAACACAAGATCTATAGGCTTTTTTCCCCATCAAATTTGCCAAGTTTAGCATTTACCACAGAGAGATAATTGTTTGGATTATGTCCCACAGAGTTGTATGTGATAATATTTTAATCACGAAAAGTCTTTCTGGTCTAAACTTCATAATGAGTATAGAAGATTCTTCACAAGTTCAAAATCTTAAAATGTTCCATTCAGAAAATCTATGTAATTCCAGCCAACTTTTCAAATGCTTCCTTATTTGGACTGCAGCTCTAAGCCTGTCATAGCCTTAAAGTTATGTGATCTGCAGCCTCACTTTCAGTCAATATCCACTCTTGTGTTTACAAGCAATATATCTGAAGGATAGAAAACCTTTTGTGGTCTCAGGGTGCATTTAAAGCCCATTTGTTGAGGCTTTCACTTTAGCTGCCACTCAGTTTGTGGAACTCAATAAGCCTGAAATGCAGCAGAGTGAAGAAGTGCATTTGACCTGCAGCTATTTGCACTGTATAAATCTCACACCAGGCACAGAACATAAAATTAAAGTGTGAATTTAGATTTAATATTCCAACAAACAGAAAAGCACAAGTTCAGTGTCTAAGACAATTATTCATACCGCTGCATCTTTCTCAACTTCTATCCTGTTATGATGGTAAGATTTATTTTATTATATTGAGCTTGTAGTGCTAACACAAAGCTTTGTGTGGGTCTAAAGTTAACTTAGTTTTTCGCTAGCTTTTTAGTCAACACAAAAAAGTTACATTCATACATATGAAATTTGTATTTCTGCTAATAGAAATTAAAGTAGGAAGTGTGTTTTTAGCCAAAAAGCTGGTAACTCTGGAGGAGCTGCAGTGATCCACAGCTCAGATGAAACAATTTGTCAACTGAAAAACTGTCAGCGCCAAACATGTGATGGACGCAGCAAGAAAGAAAAAGGTGCTCTGGTCAGACCTCAAAAGTGAATCAACTTAAAGTAAAAAATGTTCAGGAATAGTACACTCAAACACTCAGTGATAAAGGTTTGCTTCCCTGGTGAACTGAGATAATGTTCCTAACTACTTCCTTGTACATATATAATGTACTTACTGCAGTAAAAGAAAACTGAAAAATCCCAACAAAAAAGTCACCAATAATAATAAGAAATAAATAAATAAATAAATTTACATTTTCAAGAGGCACAAAAAATCGTCTCCAAATACTATATTTGCTGCAATATTGTTCAAATTAAGGAAAAATAACATTACTGTGATGTGAACCACTGATTCTATAACAAGTACTTGTATTGCATGTAGTTAATCATTAATCTCAATTGCCTTCAACACAAATGCAGCACTTGTTCTTTTTTAATCAGAAAAGATTGGATCTGTCAGTTATAATAGTTCTACATTAAACATAAGTTATTAAAAACACAAGTTAAATTTTGCTAGTCCCACCTATTAAGCTTTTTCAACACAGTACATTTTCAGGTCTGCACAGAATCACAATACTTAAATGACGTAATGAATCTACTGGAGATTGGCGAAGTGGGGGGTAGAAAATAGATGAACGGTTGGATAGATGGACGACATATTTTCTCATTTGTTTACTCAGACTATGTTTAACTGGCTGGCTTTTGTGCAGAGAGCGGTGAAAGTGCAGCATCTCCCTCTGCTGGCCAGTGCTGAGAATGTCTCAGTGTGTCTTCAGAGCAGAATTTGTCTACAATACCGTTTGCCTTGATGGTTATTACATTTCCTTGTGTTTGGTCTTACATTTCAGTTGTGGGCTTAAATATTTACAACTAAAATAAGGCCCCCTGAATCATACAATGACAGAGGAGCAAATCTCAACCAAATTAAGACGTTAAATAAGCAGTGAAATGGACTAATTAATTTTTAGAATCAACAAGATGTTTGAAATAAAATCAGAAATAATTTAAAAACAGTCAGTCACCTTTATTATACACATAGATTTCCTGATAAGACTAGGAAAAAGAGCTGACTGCCTATTTTAGGCTTTGGAAACTGGTCTGGTACCACACAAGTTCTTATGTATCCTCCTGTATTTATAGAATATAGACTCAAAAAAAACATGGCCATATAATTTTATGTAGAGCTGAGTTGCATTACATTCAGGCCTACCTACAACATGTTTCTTATACAAAGCAATAACTGTCTTAAATAATAGTGTATAAAATAATTCATTTATAATTAGGTTCATCAGTGAATCTCTAACCTAGTTTGAGAATTGTTCAACTGGATTAACACATCTATCACATACACTAGCATGGATTCAACCTCCCTTGAAAACCAAAATACTCAGGCAAGTCCTTCCTTTCACAAATTTACAGTGCAATAGTGAAGCTGTTTGTGCTGAACAGGATGTTCAAAATCCTGTTGCTGCTGTTGGAGACACCATGGCGTAGGCACAAACCTGACAGGGAAACTGTTGTGACAACTGACTGGTAGTGATAGCAACAAGGCAGCACTAACGCAGCACTGCGCTCTGAGGATGCAACTGTGAGCTGACAAAAAGAAGCTCGCAGCCTGAAAGCAGGATAAATCAAAGCATGAGAAATAAAAACGTGGTAAATGGAATGTTCTTTTATAGTGCTTCAGATAACCCCAAATATAAGTAAAGATAAGGTGTGAAGGTTGTTTGTGAATAAGGATCTCAAGTGTATAACGATGTTATATTTGAATAGTTGTTTCTTTTTCAGTCACTGGGAAACTCATATATTTTAAATATTAATTTGCAGTGTTTATGTCTGTCCTATTATCATGACTTGCAGCTGGTGAGAAAAATATAATATTGCTTTTGCATAGTGAAAGATTATATTTATCGATACAAAAATGTTATATTATGATCTACATAATCATTGACCCCTATGTGTTCACTGCTGGTGAACACTGCAGATTTCACAGTTGTCCGGTACACTGTCCATTAGTTTCCCTTAACAGAAAGTTGAGTGGAAGGAAAAACCATGGTGACAAAAAAATGTGCTGAAGTTCAGATAAGTCCGCAAAACAATGTCCATTCCATAATTTGGAAAAAGTCTAGACTATTGCAGAGTGCTTCTCAGTCCTCTTTACCGATGGAAGTAAAGCTTGTATTTTGTTTGGAAACCAGTGTCCCAGAGTGGAGACACACATCATCCAATGAAACTTAAGGTCATTTTTCTCTGCTGACAAGATTTATGGAGGTGCTATTTTAAGTTTTTATCTGAACTTGGCATGCTAATTAAACTTAAATTTAATAACCATGATAGCACGACTGAACTGACCAGCGAAATGGACTGACCAAAACTCCATGAAAAATATATTGAGTATTGTCAAGAAGAAGAAGATGGAGACATGAGAGCCAGTTATGTAGGAAAGCTGAAAGCAGCAATTAAACCAAGCCGGGCTTTTTAACACCTCTGCAGAGGAGTCAAAGGCTTCCTTCTTTGTTGTTGATACGGCAATTCATTATTTTCAGTGGCCAAATACTTTTGTATAAAATATTTATTTTTCTTTGGTCTTAAGAAGCATGACATTTAAAAATAATTAACATGGGTTTTTGCAAGTCATAATCATTAAAATGAGCAGAAATAAATGCTTGAATTACATCACTCTGTAATTAATCAATATGGATGTAATTTGTAAAATAAATTAATGAACTTTTCTATTCTAATGTATATTGATGTTTTTAGATATCAGTGTTGGAATGTTGACATCATAAGACAATATAATTATGCATTTTCTTCGCAACTTGGTTCCTACTTTTAAACTGAGTAACAAATAAGGTGATTTTTGTGATTCTGTCCTGTGGCTCTAGATGTAGATGCTCTTTATTGCTTAAATAATAACAATAGATAATTTATTGTCCAAATGCTTCAGATGTAATCTATTTTATGTTTGTAGGAGCATTCTCTGATCTTATTGTCACAAAGCAACAGGTTTCATATAAACCTTCATTATTTCAAAGTAACAACATCATCAACAAGTGTACAGTGTGCCATTTGCTATGAGCATAGTTTATTTTTGATATTTTTGGTTGCCTATTGAATTGTGTACTTGTGCTTTGAGCCCACTCTCTTGCAACCGCAGAGACACAAGTGTCTCTTTTTGTTTTCAGTCTCAGCAGCATCATCCTCTGTAGTCTGGTTCCAAACATGCCGTCGTGTTTTCACCGCTCTGCAGATCTCTTACAGAAAACACTTTGTGCTTTGATCCAAATCTCTCCTTCTCAGGCATTTATTTTTCTCCCCTTCCTCTCAGCTGCTGAGACCCATGGCAGCTTTCTTTTGCCATCCTGTCAGCCCAAAGCAGATGTGACATCACCGCAGCTCGGCGCCACTCCGCAACCCCCCCTCCCTGATTCCCCAGCATCTCTTTCTCCCACGCATTCCTTCTTTCTCTCTGCCTCTGCACACACAGCCATTTTGATCTAACAAACAAAATCTGTGGGTTCGGAGAAAAGGCCACGGAGGGAATGGGAAAAAGTGAGAACAGTAGAGGGAACGGCCGAGAGACTCAAGCGTTTTAGTGCAACAAAGATAAGGCTGAGGCTGTGGTGGGGTTGTTGTGTAACAGAAAAAAAAAATGAGAGAGAAAAGTGCTTGCTGTTTGACTGCCATCTTGCTTTAAGTCACTCTTTTTTCCAACTGGGGACACTATGACTTTCTGCATGAGGTAACACTGCTGTTCCTACAGAAAGGCAACAAGGGAAGCAAGAGTCAAAGACTCTCTTTCCCTCTCTGAAAGAGGGAAAGAGAGAGTGGTGAGCAGAGGGGAGTGCATGCCTGAGTCAGGCTGTTGTGAGGTGGGGGTATCTTCAGCTCGGAGGCAATCTATTTTTACCATTTAGCCAGAACAAAGGATGTGATTGGCTCCTCTGTGTTAGGACGAATCTTCTTCATGCATGGAGCAAAGCCCGAAAAGGGCTGATTCACAGCTAAGTCCCAGCAACAGCAGAATGCCACGGGGTTGCAGAAGAACAAGACAGACGGGAGCAGCCTGTTATTTATTAGAACATGTGCAAAACTCCTCTGTTGCATCATGTGAAATCCTCACCCAATAAGCAAAGAAGGATGACTTCATGAAATAGAAAGTTTAGCTTTAACTTGAATTTGTTTGTGCCATAAAAGTACTCTAGAAGCATTTCGGGAGATTTTCCATCTACTCTGCCATGAAAATGCTAAGTATGCAAACATGATGATTTGCAGCTCGTGCCTAAGAAGGAAGAGGGAGACTGAAGCATGCAAGCTTATCTATGAGATCTACCAGCCTAAACTTGTCCTAGCAGGCTGTTCACAGAAGTGTGTGTCAGTGTGTGAGACTGCAGGCACATGCTTATTTGCATGAAAGGATTTGTAGCTTCCAAGTCTTTGAATGATGGCAGGTCTTTCTGCTGCACTTTGTTCTTTTATATACATCCCTCAAAAACACATGGATATGATTAAAAGTTGCTGGTCCACAGTAAAGTCTGGCAGTGAAAGAAGACTGAGATAGTAGGAAAACTACAGAAGGCAGCGAGAAAGCTGGATGGGAGGGAGGAAAGGGAACAAGTCAAACAAAGATCTAATACACTGCCTGATGGGCTATTGTTAATGAATCAAGGCAGCCTCATTCAAATTATTCTGAAGCTCTAATTCAATCTGCCTTCTCTGATTTTCCCAGGAGCAGATGCTATAGTTTAATTTCTGTCTAATACTCACTCCCTCGTGCTACACAGTCCATCCCCTGCTCCCACTTTTTCCACAAACAAAGCAGTGATCTCACTCTCAGTAGAAGACAAATTGAGAGAAAGAAAAAAAATAAATAAAAGAAAACATTTATGCATATTATGCCATTTGCTTTTTAAAATAGGCCAAAACTATTTGTTTGCCAAATAGAGACGTCCAGAAGAAAACGTTTTAGAGAGTTTCCCTCTGTGTGGAAACTCCATCCAAGCAAGATTTAGAGTAATTTTTGCAAATATCAATTTTTAATCTCAGATGCCAACATTAATTACTGTAGAGAAACATTAAACACACAGAAAGGTAAAGTGCAAAGTCACACTTAAAAATAAGTAGCTTAGCTTAAAGCAAATTCAGCTCTTTTTTAATCTTAAGCACCCTCATTAATTGTTAAAACTCGCCAAGGGAGAGCAGCTTAAATGTATTTCACAGCCCGTGAGTTAGTAGAGTCTCATTCAGGTGTAACAAAGCATTGGTAGGTCAGACCAATAACAAGATTTATCAAGCTTTTAAAAGGATACGATTTTAAAACGGCAAACGCAAACAAGAAAATGTCATACTGTCTATACAGATTAAAGTCATTTTAATTAGATTATGGAGAAGGTGCAAGTTGTCTTTAGTTGTATGCAGCATATCTTTTGATCACTGGACATTCATGTACATCTTATTTTATCCCTATTGAAGGTTGACCAATCCTTGGCTTTATTTATCCAATAAAATACATACTATTCATCTAGTCAACTAATTTTGCTCCACTGGATGTGTCTTGGAAGTTAGAGTTTGGATCTGGAAAGGATGTTACACCTGGGTTTAGCACAAGCTATTGCAAGTCAAAACGCCTGTGGGATTTCCTAATTCTAATCCACCATTACCTGATGACATTGTATTCTGATCTACTTTATGCATTCAAGTATTAAAAATAAAGTTGGAGCTTGATGAACAGCTTTGAGTTCAAAGTTCAAAATGGCTGCTGCTCATATAAAATAGGATTGCTATGTGCTTCGGTGCCAGCTGTAAGCCGATAACAACATCTGTTTCTATCTTTTCTGCATTCAAACACTAAGGCAATATGTCTATACCTATGTATTGCTTCCCTCCAGCCTCCAAAAAGTCTTACTTCAGAGGCATTTTGTTGTATTCTGCACCAGGAAATTTGACTTGACACACACAAGTGTCCTTCCCCACCAGTTGCTGTGAATTGTCAGTCATTAAGCTGAAAGAATTTGACTATTTCTCAAGGGAGAGACATTTGTCTATCTAAATTTCTCATTGTCATACTGGCAGTACTTGTCTGTATGAAAAACTATTACCTGACAGAAATGGTGAAAAAACTAAAGCAGCATCACCCATCTCTCTTATAAAAACTCCTGTAAGCGGGATGTCGGTAAAGCGGCAGGCTGCAAGCGAGCTTCCTGAGCAGATTGTAAGACTGATATACCTGCTAAATCAACTATAAGACTCAAAGTGACTCTATAAAGAGTAAATAATGAGTATATTTAAATATTATAGAGAGCATTATTAGGACATTAATAATATAGCAAACAGTTGGAGAGCAATGACTATTCATCAGCCTCTACCAATTTCAAATAACCAAGTAACAGGCCTACATGCTTTATCTTTCCAGGCCTGCACTGGAAAGATAAAGCTGCAAAAATGAGTAAAAACTGCCAGCAAATGAAGTACCTATCGATATTTCAGTTTCTCTGTCTGTGGTAAAACTCGGAGCCATTGATCTGCTGCACAGCAAGCCAGCGTGACTGAGAGGCTCTGCTGAACAACTCAATCCCACAGTGTGGCAGCTTCAGTTTTTAACCTTGTGTTAAAAAGTCTGGCATTGGCTTCACCGACACATACACATACACAAACACCCAGAAGTCACACAGCTTGGTGCTGGCTCCAGGGGGCTTCGCAGCACTTTTTGCATAAGTCTTTTTTTTTTTCTGACAGCACCACTGAGTGCAGAGACAGAGGAGGAAGGAAAGAGTGAGCACTCACCGGGACAAGCACAGCCTCCAACAGACATCTTCTCACATGTTGGGCTCCTCTCTGAACGAAACAGCTGCACTCAGTCCACACGCCGCTCGCATGGGCTAACTCTGAGGAAAACAGCACAGACATAGAGGGGAGGAGATATAAGAGGGAGTGGTGAAAAAGCAGGCCATGTACAACACAACCACACTCCTCTCTCTCTCTGTCAGAGGCAGGAAGTTGGCAGCGGTGCTCAAGCTGCATCATTAATAGACATATTGCAACATGAGTGGGAGGGAAAACCAGAGAGCAGTGAAACAGGAAGAAAGAGTCTAGGCAGTGTGTGAGACTAGAGGAGGGAATGTGGATCAGAGTGAGGGCGAATGCACATTTGAAATAGAGAATGCAGGAGGGAGGCAATTAGGGCAAAAGAGACGAAAAAGGGAAAAATGCAGAAGGCGTGAGTGCATGTGTGGCAGTGATGCATCATCTATTTTTGCCCTGTGCTGCTGTGGGAGATAAACATACTCAGTAGGAGCCCAGAGGCAGAGGGTAATTACTGCCAAACAAACACACACATGAACCCGTACGCATACACACACTGTGCCTCATGTATGACAGATTCTCATCTCTCTTTCCGAATCCCGCTCCATCTTTTTGTTTTTCTGCTGCAGAGAGAACGCTGGTGTTAATCACTACAGACAGGATCGATTAAAAATGCAAAGGCCTCCTAGAGCGCAGGGACACTGGAGACCCACAGGAGGCACGGAGGACGTGTACATGGAGCATGCACGTGTGCAGGCCCAACAAAACTGCAGGTACGCAGCCTTGCTTTGCTTCAGATGTCACCACAATTATTTTGATTATTTTTTTTTTTGTACTTTTACTTCTCTTTGTTAAATCTCTCTACTTTGTTTTTTAACCTCTGCAGGCTTTATTTTGTACACGTTGCCCACCTCTCTGGTTTTGCTTGTGTCTGCCCCATAAATTCTGTTCACAAAGCCCATATTTTTACAGTTTCACAAGCACAAGAACACAACTTACTTCCAGAAATGTAATACCTTTGATGTTGTCGTTGTGTTCTCGACAGATGACTACAGACAGTTTCATTAACTAATCTGTCACAGTGTCACTATGTTCTAAACCTAAACACACCTGAAACTTTATCCATTTCTCACAAACTTCAGAGTATTTATGTTATTGGCCAACACAAAGTAGAGCCTAACTATGAAGTGCAAGAGTCTGGAAAGTATTACATGCTTTTGTGTTCAACCCTCCTGAGTCAGTATTTTGTAAATCCACCTCTAGCAGTAATCACAGCTGTAAGTCTTTTGGGGTACGTCCCCAATAGCTTGGCACACTACAGATTAGGGTTTTGGACCACTCTTTGCAAAACAGCGAAAGCTCCGTTAGACTGGACAGAGAGAGTTTCTAAGCAAAAACTTTCAATCATGGCTTAAACTAGTTGGTTGTAGCGTATAAAACCTAATGACTCAGAGTAAGGAATGTCAACCATCCGAATTTTTCCATTGGATGAGTCTCAAATTGAAGGGTCTACAAGTTAACTGTTTTTTTTTTTATTTTTATTGCTCCAGTCTTTCTTGAGCAGTTTAAGAAAACTGCTCAAGTTTAAACTGCTCAACTGCTCGGCACACTCAATCTTAATGATCTAACAAAACATTGGGTTGGAGTGAAGGCCAGAATTAATTGCACTTCACTTTTTTTCCATTTTTTTCCTGCATGAAGTCACTAGTCTTTACAAACACGACATGGCCTTTCAGCTCAGACATAATGAAGAACTCCTGATAGCTAAATGTCTCTTCACCACATTCGATCTGTGCTCTGTGTAGTTGTGCAAGGCACAATAGACATCAGTAAACATTCAGATTCAGATTCAGATTGGATTTATTTTTGGTAAATTTGCAACATTACGAAGACAAAGGAAACAAACTGAAACACCATTTTACAAACCAACAATTTATCAAAAAAGGAATTTCCTGGAGCCAGGGCTTATACTTTCCTACCATAACATAAACAATGGCGTCAGAGCTGCTCTGGTGGTCAGTGTATGCAATAACAATTTCTGCTGCAATGTACTTCCATTGAAAAAATATTTTTGTAACAATATATCAACATTTCTGAAAGATGTTATAGTGCATATAGTGTTCTGGTACTCTATGTAAAGCACCGTAGCAAAAAGTGAAAGGAAAACATTGTGTGGAAATGGCATAAAATAAAAACTTTCACTTTGTACAAAGAAAAACGTTAAAGATTTTTAGGTATTATTACATAAAGTTTATGCACTCTAGGTAACAGCTCTTTATGTTATTTGTGCAATCTGTTGTTTAACTGAATTACAGGAAATGTCTAAGGCTACAGTATGGTGAAGAACTTTTTATACCCCTAAACATTTTTACTTTTTGCCACTTCTTGACCCACAAACCTCAGAATATGTCCTGAGTATTTTATATGATAGGCAAACACAAAGTAGTCATTAATTTTCAAGTAGATTTGTGCTTTCGCTAGGCCATTCCAACACCTAAGTATGCGCTGATTTAAACCCGTCTGTGGCAGTCAACGCTACTTATTGTAGGGCTGGAAGGTGGAACTCTGCCACAACCTGGAGTCTTTTGCAGCCTATGGTATGGTTTTCCCATTCCATTGGGACCATCTTCACTGTCTTCCCTCCCACAAGACAATGCTGGCACCACCATGTTGCCAAACCTCAGCAATACAACACCCCGCCTCACCTCGACTGACCCCCACGCACTCTCCTGGTTGAAGCTCAGTTCAACAAACTTAAGATCCCTGTTTTCTGTCTGTCATCTAATTCACTCACAGAAGACAAATAAACGTGTCTCTGTCAAAATCAAAGCTGACAGGCACATTCCCCACACTCCGTCGCACTGACAGAGACATCACAGTTAAATGTCATACACCATGTCAGACACTTCTGTCAGGACCAAGATACAATGAGCAACCCTCCAGGCCCCCCTTTTTCTCCTGTTTTTATTTCCCCTTTGCAGACAGCGATCTTGTTGTCCCTTTGGTCTTTCTCGCTCTTTCTCTCTCTCTGTGTGCTCTTCTCTCTCATATGTTTCGTTTTCCTGTGATGCTTGTAAAGCTGCCAGGATTGTAGTTTAACATTAACAGATCTCGCTACTGTAAACTCTGAACAGTAGAATAAATGAAAGGCGAGGAGAAAGGGGGACATTTCCACTGCTGCTTGTTAAAGAAATAAAAGATGAAGTGTGTGGGAAGTAATGGTAAAGGGGTATTATGACCCATTTCAAGAGATTTGAGTTGAGGACTAAACTGCCCTGTTAGACACATTCTTTCTAAGCTCTCTTGAAGGTGCAGAGATTGCCACTCTGTCAACACGTCCTCACATTGCTCAGAAAATAATCAAGCCCCCCCTTCCCTGCATTCGAATCCCTCTCGCCGCCGTGGGAACACGTAATAGCAGCAGCTCAATAACAATATGTGACACACAGCAAAGTGCTTGCACACAAGCCCACTGACTGAGGCACACATCTGCTCCCACCACGTTGTTTTACATCAAACACTTGTTTTTGTGCACCAACGGTCTACATTTTTTTAATAAATCCCACCAAATTACCCAAAACACTCCTGGTGGTTCTTTGCCACAGATGGTTTCTCCTCATGCTTTTTTTGTTTTATTTTTTTACATGTCCTACACCTCTTTGCTTTCTCTCTTTCTTTCCTTCTTTCGCTCTCTCTTTCTTTCTCTGCTTCTTTCTTTCTTCTATCCCACACTCTCTTTCAGACACAAACATACCTAAATATCCTTCCTGTCAGTGCTTACCTTTGTCTTTCCCTCTCTTCTCCTCTCCCTCACTTGCTTGATGAAAGTCCTCTCAGGTCACCAACGCAGCAAGTCCAGTCGAGAGAGACGGAGTGCTGTGATAAGCAGGTGCAGATAGCAAACACAAATGGAGAGACGCTGGTGGTGGTGGTGGTTGAGGGGGATCTGGCAGTGTGCAAATTGGATGATGAGGAGGAAAGGAAGAAGGAAAGGAAGAAAGAGGAGGAGGTGGATGTGTGTGTTGGTGAGGTGGAGGGGGCCAGGGGGAAGCTTTCAGCTGCACTGGTATGAATATGACGCAGAGGCAGCAGCCAGATCCACTTCTCCTCTCCTCTCATCTCCCTGTACCCAGCGAGAAAGACGACCGTGAGGTGGGAGGGGAGGCTTGTAACCATGACAACGGCAGAGCACCGGTAGGTAGGTAGCAGTTTGGGAGAGTGCTGGGGCACATTGGTGCTCCTCTTCCTTTCTTTCTATCTTCCTTTCTTTCTCTCTCTGTCTCACTCACAGACAGACAACCTCACACATGTACAGCAATGTGCGTAAGCAGGCAAGAGCGACATCAGAGGCAAAATGTCTGGGTTTGTTATGACGGCAGAAAGTTGGAGAGCAGGCTGGAAGCAATCACAGATGTGCTGCACTTTAAATCCAAAGCAGCAACAGCTGGTAATGAGAATAGTGGAGAACATAGTGTGTGGTTAAAAAACAACCAACCAGTATGATTTTCACAGCATGATAAAACACTACTGGATCAACAGATTTGCACAAACATTTAAAATGTTAATGGTTAATGTGATTTTTTTTTTCAAATAGGAAAGAAACAATTAGCCCTACTGCTGCTGCTAAAAACAATAAAAGAAACTGTTGGGTTTATTTCGTTTCCCAACCTGCAAGAATCAACCAGAGACACAAACTACTCTTCTGCAGAAGAGGGGAAAGAGCCAGACGCGGAGAACCGCTGTTAAACACTGTCTGGTATCAACTCTGTCGGCTCTCAGTCCCCAACTGCCTTTTATTATGTTAACAACAAAGAGATTGGCTTTTTCACACAGTCACACAAACAATTGATCAATAGCCTTTCACACAAGAGGTTCTGTAATCAAATCAACTAATGATCAAATCAACTAATGATCAAATCAACTAATGATCAAATCAACTAATGATCAAATCAACTAATGATCAAATCAACTAATAATCAAATCGCCATAAAGGAAAAGAGTCAAGAAAACAACACAGAATAATATGAAAACAAAACCTTTCAAATAAACTCAAAAGTAAATGAACTTAGTTAATTTTCTAACAGAAACTGATTACTACTGGTTTCATAATTTAGGGGCCAAAAGTGCCACATTCCAAAAAAATAAAGAATATTTGTAAAGTTGAAATTGGTAATATTTAAGTACAGTGAATAATAAAACGCAGACGGTTTTTTTTTTTGTTGTTTTTTTTACCTTAAATCAAACTAAACTTTTCCTGTTATGATTACCAAAATGATTTCTACTTTCTAAATTCCAGAATAATCAGAGAGAGAATATTTTAAAAGCTTCTGCTATTACTCTTGGTAAATTTGTTCACATGCACAGAGATCAGTATTTCTGTAACTGTTGATGATGACAGATGATAAAGACATAGCTTTATAAGCATCCATGTTAGTTAACAACATTGCAGAACTCATGAATATTTAAATCGACATTGGAAACACTGGCTCTTATTGTGACACCGCAAGACAATCAAAAACATCAGGCAGATATTAATCAAGATACAAGGGAGAGAATCATGGACTGCCACAAGTCTAGTTAAATTCTGGGTGCAAATTACAGTTGCCTGAAGTTCCCATCAATCTGTTCAAACAACCAAATGAAAATATAAACTGCATGAGAAGATCTAACCATCACAGTTTTGAGAAGGGAGAGAGATTAGAGATGAGTGTGTTTCAATGTGAAATGTGCACATCAATCTCAGAACAAAAGCAAAAGGCCTTGTGAAGCTGCCGATTGAAGCTGCTAAGAGTATTTCTATCCACAGCAAAATGAGTCCTGTACCGAGGCACTCTAAAAGCAAGATGAAAAGGCAGATTTGCTGTTTGCAAATGCACTCAGTGAAAAAGCTTTTAACTTTGAATACATGTTCCGTGGTTTTATTAAACTAAAATTGAAATATTTAACCATTATGCACTGCATTACATTTGCAGGGGAAGAGTGGGGGGAAGATGCTTCAAAGTCTGCATAATATTGTGTGGATGGACAAGTAACCAATGTACTTCAAAATATTATGTGGAAATGCTGGATCAACGTCTCAAGAAATCAGCAAAAGAGAGCTTTGGTGCTAATGGGTCTAACACTAGATAGGAACCTTAAGCATACATCTAAGCTTGCTACAAAGTGGTGTAAGGACAACAATGTTAATGTTTTGGACTGGTCATCCCAAAGCCCTGACCTTAGTCTAACAGAAAATGTGTGGGTGGCACAGAAATGTGTGTGGGCAAGGTGACCCACAAACCTGGAGGAATGGGCTGATAATCCAGCAAGCTAGTATGAAGACAGTCATTTTAAACATGTGGTTTAAAATGTATTTCTAATTAACACTAGAATGTATGTAAATCTCTAAACTCAAACACTAAATTAATTGTTTTTATCTGATTTCATCTCAAATACATAGAGGATACTTAAGATCTAGATTAAACTTTAGATGTGATGCATATGCATCTAAAAGAAATGCATATGCATGGATCAATATTTGCATAAATGTATCATTAATGCATTCCTAAAAAACACAATAAGATTAGAAAATATTTCAATCAATAATCAAAAGTGTGATTTATTATATTTAATGTTTTATGCATAAATGACATTATAACTTCTGTGCCACCATCTGTTACGAAGCATTTTAAACTGTTATTATGGTTAAACAGTTAGACACTAACATGTAAGTGGTTAGCCTGCGCTGCAGTTTAACTGCAGATCAATTATCTTGCACATAACAACATTATCCCTGCTGACTGACTTTGGCAGGTAATCCTGCCAAATAAAATGAATTGACAACACACTCCAACAAGAAACTATGAAATAATTACAGAAATAGTGAAGTTATTATGCAGAGTGTGTAACTTTTATCAGGACTTTTTTTTACTGAATTGTTTAGTCATGTATAACAAATCACTTAAACATTTATTTATTCCGACATTTATTTCATGTATGCCTTGATAATGATAATCTATAACGTTTATTTACCTGATAACGAACAACTGAAAAAACTGCTACCATTAGAAAATGGCATGTATCAGAAATATTTGGGTTAGGAAAATAAGAAATTGGTCCTTAAAGACAACACAATCATGGATATAATTTGAAGCACTGTGTTTTTGTATAGTTGCTCCTAAATGGTAGATTGTGCATGCATTAATCTTCAAACATCCTTGAAGGATGATGATGGCTAGTCTGAACGAAAGCTCAGACATAAACAGACTTTATTGTCATTCAGCTGCATATTTGGAGTGCACTTTCTCCAAATGAAATTTTGAGCAAAGTTTCATTGCAAAACTCCAATAGAAATAAATCAGGAATGTAGAATCTACACTGAATTTGTTCTTCTTAGGCTTGTTTAGAAAAATACTAAAATGATCATGGTTATTTGTGATTAAATAATTAACAATGATAGTGAATATGTTGTACTAAAACACTTCCGACTGGTGTTTTTGTGCCTTTAAAAGTGTGTTAACTTCATATCATTTATCACCCCTTTGTTTCCAAGAGTGATGCTGGCATCTCTACTTTTTAGAGCAACAACGACTCTAAATTAACTTTAATCTTCTTAGCAGAAACTATTTGGGCCTACTGTTCTGAAATGTTTGAAATGGGTTTCAGCCTAACAGGCAAATGGCCTAAACCATCTCTCGTTTTTCCATAGCTCTGTTTGAAGACACCTTCAAAGGTCAGCATCACATGTATCTTGGACCAAATGATGAGAACGCTCTTGGAGAATGTGGAAAGAGTTCTTAAATACCGGAAAAGGCTTTTGGCTAGGAGTTGTTTCCACCCGGCAGAGATTCTGACGAATGGAGAACACACTGATAGACAAAATGGTAAACCGCACTGAGACCACACAGCTTGTGCACATGGGCTAGAAGCTGCTGTGTGGTTTGATTTGTCTGTAATCCATTTTTACCTACGAAACTTAGGGATTTGCCACTAGCTTCTCTAAGACTTGCAGTACAAATCATAATGAGAAATTAACCTCCCCCACTTTTGTACTTTATGCTGTTTAATCTCTTTGTCTCGTCACTGGCTGTTTTCTCATTGCACTTTTCATTTTTATGCTAATTGTTCTTGATGTCTGGTGCTGTACACATTTAAGAGCAAACTTATTCATACTCCTGGAAAGGTTAGGGTAAAAGTAACATTTTAACTTAACCAATGTGTTTCAACGAGAAGTAATGTTAACAATCCTGATTTAGGAGAGATAGAAAGATTATTTTGATGACAAGAGGCCTTAGAAACTCAAAGACTTCACCTAAGAGAAATCCTGAAGATACCAGAGGAGACTTGCAAAAAGCTGCTTCGAGCAGTAAAATGAGGTTGGTTGCTATGGCGCTAATTAATTATCAACTGGTTATTGAGAAAGTTATTATTAACTTTCAACATACCAATTATGATTACAAGCAATTATGATTACAAGCAATTATTATTACAATGTGCTTCACCAAACTGATTTTTCTTTACATTGGTTTATCTATCTGGTTTATTATCTGAGAGACACCTCTCATCAACAGATTATTCTTGTTTGGCTGAAAATATTTTCAACCTAAATCTCCCAGAACAATGAATATTTGGGGGCCTGTAGGTGAGTACTGTCCTCCACAGGATTTTGTCTTTAATTTTGAATTTTGAATTCAGGTTTGAATGGGGCAGAAAATTAATCCCTGCTATTTTCAATGAAAGCAAAGTATGAATTTAACACTAATCCTGAGAGTAAATTATTTATCTCTGATATCAAGTAAACTCCATCAGAATGTGCATGATGATATGGAAAACCACAGTCTCAAAGTACTATTATTTTAAAGTATAACCACAATATAAAAAGATGATCTAATGATAATGACAGAATTTCTACATTTTTTGTATTATTTGTTTCTCTTTTGTTGAATTCGCTAAAAGTGCAATTTTTTTCTTTTCCGCCGCTCTGTCAATCCTGTTCTGTGTTCTTTCAAATCTTAATTTGAGATTTTTTTATTTTTTTTATTTTTTTATCAAATTGATATCTTATTTTTATTCCTGCTTGATGTTTGGTAAGCTCTATAGCATTTTTGTTTTGCACGATTCTCCGTTTCCCAGCGGGTAGTCATAATAAATTATAGAGGAAAAAAAGTAAGTATTTAGTAAAATGTTGGTTGTTTAGGAAGCCGTACAATGAGGTTTGTAGGCGAACCAGGAAAGAGAACTACAAACAAACAGAAAACGTCGTCACGCGACATTTGACCCTCGGCATCATTCTGCGTCATTTTGCCGGGATCGTTGAACCACGTGCTTCCTACCGGCTTGTTCCTCGCCTGATTCACTACTTTTTCATTCTCAAACGGGGCCCCGGCAGGGAGTGGGCATGCAAGATGGCGGCGCGGTGGAGAGCAGGCGAGGAGGCTTTATTAGCGTGTAATTTGGATTTATTCCCGCTGGAAATACTAGACGAGGTGAGGAACAACTTGTCCTCGTTTTTTCCGACTGGTCGATATCTGTGTTTGGACTTTTCTGTGTCTTTGTAGAGCTGGGTTGTTGCGTTGGCTGTGCAAGCTGGGGAAGTGACACGTGGATGAATGTGTAGTATTACTACATCCAACAGTATATTTTAGGTGTTTTTTAATGATACAGTGATACCAATGTGTTGTATTTTTACTGCAGAATTAGACCAGAAGGAACGTTTAGCTGATTTCTTTCTGAACGAGAAAGCGTTACTGAGCTACTCTGCTAGTGATAGCCGGGGTTTTAACTCATAAAAATAATAACAACATCTAAATAAGACATAGTGACAGCTGTGTGATATTATTAAATGCTCGCATTGGGTGACTACACATGGTTTATTTGCTGTTAGATGTTTATCATGAAGCTTATTGAATGCATTTTCTCTCCGTGTCCAAGCTAATGCTCACGTGGTGATGATGAAAAAAAGGGCAGTCCAGCTCAGCTCACCTTTTTACCATAATCTAAGCTTTAAAGTGGTTCCAAGTTGAATTTGTTTACTCGATCCAATTACTATCCTGAGTGATTTAGACAGCAGCACATTGCAGCAATGTGGAATAAGTCTGTTTACTTTGTGACTGTAACCAGTACAGTCGCAAATGGTCACCAGCACTGGGACTGCAGTTGCCATACGGGTTTTCATTCAAACAGACTTGTGGACTTAAAGCCACATGTGTTTATTCACACATGCGCAGGAGGGAGGGTTATCTTTGCATTCTGTTCTCCAGACATTGACTCGCAGTGTAAATAAAGCGTAGTAACACCTTGTGCAGTAACTCTTCTGTGAATAAGGAGTTATAACTACACACTCTGCTTTACAGATTTAAAAGGATAATAATGAAGAGACGGAGGGCCCTGCTGTGGTTTGTTGTAATGCAACACGTGGGTAGTGCAGCCTTCCTGTGGACGGATAGTGGGAAGGCTCAAACATGTCTGCGCTGTAGATAGAAACACGTGGGTCATCAGTGTAGTGGGCCAATGGATTAAAATGAAGGCTGTTTTTTTTGTGGGTTTTTTTTCCATATATGCCAAAGAAAAATGATCAACATCTTGTCGTACTTTTTGTGCATTTTAAAGTGTAGTAATTAACTTGCTGCAGTGGAGAAGTAAAATTACACTGATACATGTTTAAGACAATTTAGTAAGCCGTGTAATTAAAGGAATGTGATAAGTCTTGTATCATTTTAATTTGAGATTGTCTTGCAGCAAGTAGTTCTGTTTTAAAACAAAATTTAATTGCTTTATATTTAAATCAGAAAAGCAAAAAACTCCCCTGCTACACTAATCACTCTGGGACTTTTTCTGATATCTCATTAAAGGGTCTTTAAATCTCAAAAACTAATACGGTTATTACAGATGATTTGAAGTATAATATCAAATATCATGCACTAGACTAGTCTGTTGCCACATAAATTTTCTGCTGTTTTCTGTAACAACAGAAAATTATCTGTTGTTACAGATGATTTTCTTTGACAAATCATGTCAACGAAATGACATGATTTGCCATTTCTTTGTTTGCCACCATAAAAACTGGAGCGTTTATCCTCTTGTCTCTGTCCAGCATGCAGGGCTCAGCTCCGAGGAAAACTTCCAAAGCTATATCGACCCCTCCATCTTTTCCATCTTCGAGGACGTGCCAACATTAGAGGCAAGACAGATTTTACCTTTGCATCTTAAAAAAACCAACGTTTGAGGCTTTTATTTTTAAAGCTCTGACTAAACAGATTAAACAACTTTAACCCAGGTTGAAGAGAGCGAGGCCTCGCTGCTGACAGCTTTGACTGAGATACTCGACAATGTAGACAATGAGAACCTGTCACCGTTCGACACGCTGCCTGACTCAGACATGCTGTCCAAGGGCCGGGAACACGCTCCGGTGAGTGCTCTCATCTCGTTCAAACTCTCTCAAAATCACTTTTGTCTTTGAACATGAAACACAGTAAAAGGGAAATTAGAATTATACATACATATCTCTCTAGAGGCAGAATACAGTTATGCAGCCTGAAACATGTTTAGAGTATAATATCCCTAAATTCTCTGTTTTGTCCTGGTTGACAGTCGAGTGTGTTTCCACTCACGGGTACAGCTAATATTTATTGAAACTAAGGGATGGAGAAGAAAAGTCTTCCATCACTTGAGAATTCATTTCCAGCTGTACAACAGGAACGCTTGGTATTGCATGCAAACACAAAGTTCAAACTAGTTCAGTACTTCAGCTCTAGTGGTCTACAGAGAGGAATTGCTACCCAGAGCAAAATACTCAGTGTGATAGATATATACATATATATAAAATGAACAAAACCCCAAATAAAATCAGACTAATTGTTTCATAGTAGTAAAATCTAAGCAAAGTCACTCTTAATTATCAGAAATGTGTTAATGTAACACATCAGCTATGAAAATAAAAAGAAATTTTCAGCACAAAAACTAAATCCAAATCACACAGATTTCACATAATGACTTATATAATTTAAATCATAACTCCATGCAAACATGTAGAAAACTGTAATAAACAAAGGTGTTTGCGTGAACATAATTAGAAGTAAGAGGAGACGGCTCTGGTCAGGATTGCAGCCTAGTCGCCTGAAAACATAATTTGCTTATTTCATGTTGGTTACACTGCAACAGAACTGCAACCCTCCAAAGTTGGAAGAGGTTTGCCTCATTAACAGATTTGTTATACCTGCAGCTTGCGAGATGTAACAAAATATGTGTTATATGAAACATAAGCTTTTAAAGATGATTGTTTTCTGTCCATTAAAACATTTTCTAGAATGAGAACCCGTCCTTTGCTCCTGTATTTACTGCTGAAACTGGAAGTTTATGTTGTTCACTTAATAATACTTCCATTCTTGACTGATTTGTTTCATTAACATTGATCATAACCATTGTAAAACAAGGATATTAAAGGTGGGTGGTGGGGTTTGAATATTTTCAAGTAAAAATACCAAATACTCCTGTTGTAAAATTTAAAGTTAACTGAAATATAAACTTTGAAGGAGTTTAAAGTGGGAGATGAACAGAACAAAAAAAGGAAGAATGTTATTTTTGATCAGCCTCACACTACAAACCTCAATCCGTGTTTCAGAGTAGACATGTGGTGGAATTCCCTCCTGTTGATTTAATTTGATTCTACTTGCTGCTGTAAAAAAAATGAACCTAGCCACCTGCCATGTTTCTTGGAAATGTTCTAGTAGTGGGAGGATACCTTATGAGTCCAAACATTAATATCATTATGCTCTGTCTCCAGCTCAGGAGAATGCTCTGCCTGTCTCGTTCACCTCAGAAAGACTCGCTCTGTAGCACCAGGCCGTTATCAGGAGGAAAGGTAAAGTATTCACTCATAAAAACCCTTTACAAAATACTCCAGCAGACGGATAGAGAGGTTTGACTGGATGTTTTCCTTCTTGGTGCCCAGAACCTATCCA
Source organism: Poeciliopsis retropinna (assembly GCA_010277075.1). Lineage (NCBI taxonomy): Eukaryota > Metazoa > Chordata > Actinopteri > Cyprinodontiformes > Poeciliidae > Poeciliopsis > Poeciliopsis retropinna. Next base: position 11,500,264 of record VMRM01000014.1, on the reverse strand, counting down.
GGATGCAAGGGGACTGTGTCCAGAGAAGTGATGGGGAGGAAGAGGAGGACGGCTCCTTCACTCAGAGCCCAGACAGGCTCGACCCTTCTCCAGACCCTCCTGGTTGGGAAGGTCTGCCGTTGACACTCCCTATCCTCTTGGAGCAGGAGGATCAAGATGGTCTCTCAGTTAGCCTGGAAGATTTGGTCCGGCACATGCACCCATACTGCATGGCCATATCTGTAGAGAATGAAGAGGGGGAGCAGATGTTGCCTGAAGGGGGAATAGTGCTTGAGGTTGTGGACCAGAGTGAAAACGGAGAAACTATCTTTACCGTCCCGAACATGGATCTGTCTTATCCTCTTCATCAGCCGCTCCCAGAAAACAAGATCAAACCAGAAGCAGCAGAAGACGAGCTTGGTGACAGTTCAGAGCATATAGTAGTGGACGATGAAGATGATGTCCCTGTTAGAAAAACCTTTGAAATCGCTCGTGCCGATACGCCAATGGTACGTTTAGATGTGTGCAATGAAGTTAAGAGGAAAAAGGAGAGAAAAACAACAAGCCCAGCAAGAAGGAAAAAGAAATGTAATGAGAAACAGCAGTCTGAACTTATAGAAGGAAGGGTCCTCAGGAATGGCAAAGTCAGAAGGGTTATAACTGACCCCCCCAAAAAGCCTCAGAAAGAGTCTGGTAGAAAAAAAGTGCACAAGAGCCAAAAGGTTCCTTCTGCCTCTTCTCGACCCGAGCCGCTTCTAAAATCTGAAGGAATAAAACAAGTCAAAATGGAGAAGGAAAACCACACTGTAGCTCAGGCTCCTGAAACGAACGAGAAACTCGTCTCACCTCTGCTGCCCGAATGGAGCGCAACCTTTACACTCGAGGAAAGTCGGCTGACGTGTTCAGCTGCAGCTGTGAGTTCCAGGCAGCCCAGCAAAACACCAAAACAGTCACCCACTGCCCCAGCAGAAAAAGAAAGCTCATCATCTGTTTCCTCCATTTCCCTGCCTCTGATGTCTTCAGAGGCCCCTGTACCTGTTTCAGTTCCCGAGATCTCCCCTCCTGTCAGCATTATCCCCGCAGTCTCAGAGGCCAAACCCAAGCCACTCAGCCTGGAGGAGTACAGGCGACTCCGGCAGCAAAAAAAGCCGGCTCCGGTGGAGAAACAAGACAAGAGCGTCACCAGGTGGCCCAGCCTTCCAGAGCTCCCCAAGGAGCTACCCCCTTTGCCTCACCTTCCTGACCCTAACCCCAGGGATCCCAGACGTACAAATACTCTGGCAGCAAGGAAAGAAGTGGAGGAGGTCAAACCTGCCTGGCGGCCGAAGGGACCTTGTGCACCTCCCACCCCAGAGGCTCTGCTGCAGCCGCCAGCCTACATGATTTCTTCATCCACCAAAGCCTCATCCGCTGTTCCTATTTCTAAGCCCCAGCTAACACAGGCGCCCTCCAAACCGCTCCAAAATCCCCAAACCGTTTTCCCTGAGTCAGCAAAAACTCCAGCTGCACATCCCGATGCAGCTGCCAAGCCTACAGAACCTTATGTGCCTCAGAGCTTTGCTCCCCCTGCTTCTTTACAGCCTTTAGTCCAAGTTGTGTCTTCAGCAGATGGGAGGTGTTCCCCTTCTGATTCAGGAAGAAAAGGTGAAACTGAGTCTATTATTCAAAAGTCTGTACAGGACACTAAAGTCTGCCCAGAAACCACTACAGATGTACACAAACCCACAGGTGCTTCCCAGGATATGCCTGGGATCACCGTTTCTACCTCATCAGGTGGCCCACTCACATCCGACAGAAAGTCGTCCAAATGCATAACCAAAGAACAAAGTGTCCAACTCTGTGCTGCCTTCTCTGTGAATTCCCATTATCACAAAAACCATTCTGCTCTGGTTGAATCTAAACAAGGATCCACTACAGCCATGAAACCACAAGGAGCAAAGAGCAACACACAAGAGCTGATTGAATCATTCACTACTGAAATAGGTGAGTTTGGATGCGTCATGGAGAACATTCCAGAATATTTTGTTAGCGATGCACCAATAAATATTTTAACTATTTGACTTGCCAACAGTAAAATTGGGATCCATTAGCTTAAATTTTTTTTTCTCTATTCGTCCTGCCATTGATTATTTATGTTAAGAACAGAGGGGATAATGTATTAACATTTTAAACATGTTGAAACTGTGTTTCATTAGCGATTAGCACAGCTAGCAATACAAAATAATGAATATGTGTGTGTTTGCTGGGGAAGATTTCTACAATGGATAATTCCAGAGTATCTGCACATTCTTAATAAAAAAGCTTCAATTCATGTATCTAAAATTAAGGCCTGAAAATGTCTTAAATTAAAGTAAATTGGCCTATATGACCTCATTCCCAAAGGGCTTAAACTTTGCCTCGAGAGGACTATTTAATCTCGTATAATTCTGTATTTTTTTTTTTTTTTTTTTTTTAATGAGTTTTCTGTCAGGAAAGTTTGGTATGTACTCAGATATCTTCATTGCCTTCTGTAATTCGATATGGTTGAGGCTACTGATAAACAGTCGGCTAATACATCCTTACTAGCTAGCTAGTAAGGATGTATTAGCATTCTTACTATCATAGGTAAGTACAAATTTATCAGCAGTTCCCTGGAGGAAGTTTGTACATTTCTGTGGAGATGTAGGTGTTTAATTCTTTTCATAAAGGTCTTAACAAGGTATTAAAAAGTCTCATTTGAGTCAGTGAAACCTGCAGAAACTCACTAATATGAACAAAGATTTTTGTGTTTCCAGTCAGCATGTTAAGCTAAAAATCAGCCAGTTCCAATTTACAGCCAGCTTCTTGGTGCATCGATGGGCTTCTCTTTTCTCTAGTATAACTGTGAGCCATGCATGTATGTTTGAAAGTTCAGTCAATGTTGCTCTGGTACACAAACTGTAATTATGAGTGTAACTTTTGTGTCTTTAAAGGTATTGAAGCTGCTGATTTGACGAGCTTACTAGAGCAGTTTGAGGAGACTCAAGGTAACCACTTTTGATTTGCTACCATCTGTACCCACTCTTTCTTTTTTCCCCTTTTAAAGTTCTACTTCCCATGCATTAAATCTTCTTTGAGGTTGTGATGTTCAGTACCACAGTGGGTCACACAGCTCTACTTTAGTACCAAGCTAAAAGCAGCCAGAGGATCATTTTTCATAGTTTCATAATGGTGACGAGTAACTGCTCACAACGCTGCAGCACTATGTTCGGTTGGCAGGAATTGAACACTTAAAGGAGTCATTTCATGTTAGATTGGAGTTTACTTATATTTTGACCAACAGAAGGCAGTCAGACACGTTTGACTTGTGACAGGGTTTAGCTTTACAGGAGGATTTGTATGTAAGAGAGATTGGTTCTGCAGGGGGCTCCTGGGTTCTCTGCTGCTGGAATTCTGCCTTGTCTGCGGATCCATTTAACTGTCACCCTGCTGTCTTTGTGTGGGCGGATGCACAAGAGGCAGCAGATTAGAAACAACTGGTCGGGCTACACAGTGCGTGCAGCAAGTCCAGTCAGAGCTAGGCAGGGCCGGTATGAGATTCCCACAGTGTCGACATAGCTTCCTATACCAACACAGATGATGCAATATTTCAGTGGTCTTTACGTCACAACTTTTAAAATCCTTAGTAAGCCTTAATAATGGTTGCCAAGACATGCCTAGTCAGTACTAGTTAAATAATGAATTCTGAAGTCATCTAAATCCATTTTACACCGTTTCAACTGCATGATATCGCTGTCTCTTTCTGGCATTTTCTTTCCCAATAATGTTCATCTGCTGACACATTCATATCCCTGTTCCCTATTCTTTTAGCTAAAGAGGAGAAATGTGTGCCGGAGGTCTCTGGTAGAGCAGCAGCTGTAGGAAACTCAAGGTGAGTTACCCTACAGCCCTTTACGCTGCTCTTAATTACTGATTCAGTTCTAGTGTGTGGAGGTGACCTAAATTCACCTTTTGCCAAGACCTACCGCAAAAACTCCCATTTGTCGCTCCTCATGTCTAAATTAGGCCCGAAGACCATCGGAGCACTGCTAACCGAAGTGCTAACACACTGTTTGCTTTGCAGAGACGCATCTATTCCAGAGAAAGCTGTTAAGTGTGAAAAATCTAATGACCTCTCCAATGCTGCAGGTAATTTAATCAAAACACAATTAAGTCTTTGTTCAGCTTTTGCTTTAAATGAAAGTATAACTTTGCTTCTATTCGTTGCTTTAAGATTTAAAGTCCGAGCTAAAGCAGTCAAAGCACTGAGCTTATTGGCAAACATTAGGTGCTCACCCTTTCTATTTTTCTATTCAGCTCTGGCTCCCAAGACCGCTTCTCCCAACCAGATGTGGAAACCTCTGGCCCCTGCGGCTCTACTAGGAAAGCCCAATAGCTCTGAAGCTCCCAAGTCCACCCCCTCCAAGGTGATCCAGATAGAAGCCCAGCCTCTGCACCCGGTTAGGGTCCGTAGTAAAGCCACTCCTGCTGCTGCCCCCTTGGCCCCGGATCTGGCATGCATGGATCATGACTATTGCCTTTCCAACAAAAGTGTTTCACCTGGCGAGTCAGGCAAGCGCTGGAATATTAAACAGCAATCTGTCTTCACCATTAAGCCCCTCAGGCAACACCCTTCAAGCCCACCGCCAACACTTCCACCAGTATTTGCAGCATCTCCACAGGAAGCCACAAATTCTGTGATTTCACCCAGAACTCAAGATTGTTCACAAACCGTTCAAGCCCAGAAAAACAGAGATGCGCCCGAGCAATGCTCCGTCATGGAAACTTCTGATTTTTCTCCATCCGAGCAAGAATGTGTCACAAGCCCCAGAATGGGGTCATCAGGGAGGTCCTACCGCCGATACGCTGCTTCTCGCACCCCTAGTCCCAGCTGTAGTCCCAAAGAAAGAACGCGTGGGCGTTCAAGAAAAAGATTTTACCGCTCTCCCAGTCCAATGTCCAGCTGCTCAGACGACTACACCTCTAGATCCCAGTCTAGGTCCAAATCTCCAGCAAAGAAAAGGTTTGTATTTTGGTTTGTTGAGCCATTGTTAAGTTCTTTCAATTTTTCTTACACCATTTCTTATTTTTTGTTCTGTAGGTATCGACACCGCAACTCAGACAGCAGTCTTAGCTCCTCATCCCGATCCTCCTCTCGGTCTTCTCCCTCTTTGTCTCGGTCCCCTCCACAGAGGAGGAGGTACTCTTATTCCTCCTCTTGCTCCGGGTCCTGGAGCCGCTCTACGTCACGATCCCCTTCCCCTCAAAGACAAGCTCAGTGGAATAGAAACAGGGGGTTGCACAGGTACTTGAGTCATTCTTTTCTGGGTGCTAACCATTATTTTTGTAGACATGTAACTTTTTCAATGCTGCTGTAACTTTAAAATAACTTTTATCTTCTCTTTCAGCCCCTCATACAGGTCTAGGTACTGTACTGGTATGAAAACAAATGTGGAAGAGATAAAAAGGCGCAAGGAGAAAGCCATTGTATGTTCAGAGTAAAATGGTAGATTTAATGTCCAAATGAAAATATTTAACTTGTTTCTAATCTAATTGCGTCTGCTTTTGTTTATTTTTTTTCAAGGAGGAGAGGCGGGTTGTTTATGTCGGCAAAATTCGAGGAAGCATGACCCAAAGAGAGCTCAGGGAGCGCTTCTCTTTATTTGGAGAAATTGAGGAATGTACCCTGCACTTTAGAGAACATGGGTGAGTAAATCTGTTTAATATTAAACGATTGCACTGTCTTTGAACCTGGTGGGTCTTGCTTGTGACCTTCTTGGCCAAGCTACAGTGCAACAGCAAATCCAAGCTTGTTCATAACTGGGGCCTCCTGGCAACATCCCCAGGTCGCCTTTTTAAAAGCAAGCTACATTCAGCAACAGAGGTCTTCTCATACTTTATGCGGACACTTTTGTGTTAAAACTGAAAATAAATTGCTGAAATGTCATCTTCTCTCCCAGGGATAACTATGGGTTTGTAACTTACTACAACACCAAGAATGCGTTTACAGCCATTGAAAATGGCAGTAAGCTACGTAAACCTGATGAGCTCCCCTTTGACCTCTGTTTTGGTGGAAGGAGACAGTTCTGTCAGTCCAACTATGCTGATTTAGGTGAGCATGCCAGAGGCTCTGCTGTTCCGCCGCATTATTACAGTGGTGTTATGAAAAAATTGTCAGGGGTTGCAGAATATTTAACATGGTTTGTATAGTTTAGTGTTAATGCAGCTGTCGCCTCTCATTAAATTAGAATTAGTAAATTGGAACACTCTGGCCATTTTCTTTATCCCTCATTGGCCCTGATTACTCTTCTTACATTATTTGTGGTTCACCATTGGCTGAAGATGAATAGTGTGACAGTTGTAGCTTATATCCTGGACATGTTAGTGTTTGTTTAGTGTTTTATGCAGTGACTTCAGCTGCAGTTAAAACCTTGTGAATCTCATGTAAACACTTGAAGAATTTTTATTTTCTCTCACACTTTTTCTTTCCACTGAACTTTCCATTAATTGCTAAAGAAGTTACACTTGAATACAGACCAGTGAGCAGACAACTTCTTCAGCAAGGACCTTTTATGACTTGAGCTGTTCCTAAACAATAATCTGATTTTCTGAGGAACTTAATTTTGGGTTTAGTTTAGCTGCAAGCTATAATCATTAGAAATATAGACACTTATAGCTCAATGCCCTGTGTTACGAATCTGTAGGAGTTTCACTTTTTGAAATATGTAGTTAATTTATTGAGATTGCTCCTGTGAATCATTCAATTTAAAATTGTACATTGAACTATTAAAAAACAGAATTAATTAGACTTAAAACACTTCAGCTTATGTTGTAAATTCTTAGCTAGTGCTGTTATTTTCAGAGTAATACAGAATTCAATTTTTAATGTTGCTATCTTTGTAATATATGTCCCTTTTTCTTTTTAGATTCAAGCAGAGAGTATGACCCATTTCCTACAAAAGGCAAATATCATGCACTAGACTTCGACACTTTACTGAAGCAGGCTCAGCAGAATCTGAAGAGGTAACAGGAGGTCTGCACCAGGAAACTGCTGACCCTTACCTCAGTCGACTGATGTCTCTGCACCTGCAACACTGTTTTTACATTTTGGTTGCTGAATCATGATTATTTTTGTGTTCATTTCTCCAAGCTAACACCTTCTATTGAAGTGAAAATTTATAATGAAAATTTAAAAGACGTTTAAAAAAATGGAATAAATGGGAAAAAATGTTTCTTTTTATTTAAATGTACAATTGAAATTAAATTGTATGGAGGGAATAATTTTAAAAGTAAAAAAGGAGTTGAGCTTCCTTGTTTTTGGCAGAGTATGTAATGCATTTAAATGTACTACACACTTGAATTTATAAAAAGCCAAACTAAGGTTTTGGTGTTGTGTTTTTGATTTTACATTAGTTGCTGTTGTTTTGAGTTAACCACTGATTTAAAAAAAAAAAAAAAAAAAAACAATTATCTGGACACATTGCAGGATTACAATCTCTAACCTTTCATTCACCACCAAAGTTATTGAAAAAGCTGTTTTCAACAATTAAACGGCTTCTTGATGTCTTTCAATCTGGTTTCCATGCTCATCACAGTACTGAGGCTGCCCTTGTCTGTTCAAAGACATCCACATAGATACAGACTGTGGAAGAACCATAGTGATGGTTCTGTAGGACCTCAGTGCAGCGTTCAACATTGTTGAGAGCTGGGTTGGACTCTGGTACAGTACTAAAATGGTTTGAGTCCTACCTAAAGAACAGGAACTTTTAATGTGTCAATAGGTAACTTCATTGGAGTGGACAGAAGTGACAAGCAGATGCCACAGAGTTTAATCGTGGGGCCCTTCTTATTTAATATTTACATAGTCCTGTTGCCTCAGACTATAAGGAAAAAAAAAGATTAGTTGCAACTATGCAGAAGATGCAGAGCTCTGCATTATGACCTTGAACCCATTAAAACATAGAGCAAATGCACAGAATAAATTAATATTTGGATGTGCCATAACTTTCTTCAACTGAACAGAAACAAAACTGAAGTTATTTTTGGACCAAAAGAGAAATGATCAAGGGTCCACATGCACCTTCAGTCATTATAACTGGAAACCACTATTCAGGCCTGAAATTTGTGTTTAGTGATGGATCCAGATCTGAACCTAAAGAAACACACAAGGGCAATTACAAAGTCAGCCTTCTATTATCTGAAGTACATTTGCAGAATTAAAAAACAAATATCCCAGAAGATCTGGAGAAACTTATTCAAGTGTTTGAGCACATCACCCTAGTTCTAAAGTCCTTAACAATGCCTACTGGTAGCTCAGAGTATAGACTTTAAAATACTTGTTTTAGTTTAAATTGCTGAAAGACAGCATCAGAATACATTAGAGATCTGTTTTCATATTAACCTTACAGACCACTCAGATCTATTGGTTCAAGTCTACTCTGCATCCCCAGAATCAGAAACAAACATGGAGAAGCTGCACTGAGTTTTTACTATGACATGTTAGTAATTCAGCCCTGCGACAGACTGGCGATCTATCCAGGGTGTACCCTGCCTCTCGCCCGGAATGCAGCTGGAGATAGGCACCAGCAACTCCTGACCCCATTAGGGATTAGGGTGAACAGATAATGGATGGATGAATGGATGTTAGCAATTCAGTCCATGTGGCATTAGGTAATGTTGACTCCACAAAAAGTACCTACTAAAGGTCCAAAGATTGGTTGGGAATTCCTGTTAAATGTTTATTTTATACACTAGCACCTATGTTTATTTGTGTTGGATCACATAGAGGCTTTTTGAAGCTCATAAGGCAGGTGAAAAAAAGCAGTTGCTTTTTCCACCTGCCCGAGAGTATAAATATGCAATTATTTTTTTACCATAGTATAATGTATTGAAAATGTGAATGTAAGGGGTATCTGTAAAAAGCTGTGGAGATAATTTACACATTTACTGAACATATGCACAAATTAAAGCATTTTAAACAGATGGCATATTGAAACATTTTTAGTAACCCTAGTCTTTTAGTCAGCTTAGCTTTAGTTTTTGATTAATAAAATTAATATTTCCATCAACATTTGATTTACTTATTGGAAAAATATAACAAATTCTATCTATTTTTTATATCTGTATCTATTTTTTAAAATCTAATTATGTAAATATGTAAAAAGAAATGTTGGTCTTCGGGTACAATGGCGTCTGCAGAGAAGGTGCTCTCTCTACATCTAAAAGCTTTGCTCCGTTTTGTCACCTCGAACCGGTTCTGACTGGTTTGAGCCAGTCTCATGAGCATGCGCACTCGGTGTAAACAGGAAGAACCAAGGAAAAGTAGGTTAAATTTATCATAAAGCGAAGAGGATGGTCGGAGACAGACGGACGAGGGGTTTTCTTACGTTATAAATTTGTCCACATACGTAGTATTCTTTGTGGTCTAAAATTGATAACAACTTTAGAAACCTTTTGCAAAAGCAGGTTTTGAATCTTAGTGAAGAATATAGTCGCTAACACCGTGAGTTTTACCGACGTTACACGGAGAGTGACGCGGTGCATTTCCTTTGGGGTGCCTGTTTGTGCTTAAAAACCCGCATTTGGTTTGCCGCCTGTTTTTTTTCCTCCGGATTTTGTGATTGTGTCAAGGAAGCCCTGGTACGATGGTTCAAAAAGACAAGACTTTAGACACTCCTCCGTTAGATGTTGAGCCGAGCCCCAGCCCAGTCTCTGGAGAGGCTTGTGTGGAGGCCCCGGGCCCAGTGGCGGACTCCAGCATCGTAGTGGAAACAACGGGCAACAGAAAATTCATTAGTGGTGTAGTTGAAGGTAATGATGATTAAATATAAAAATGCTATATATTAAATTTTTTTTATTTTTTATCATCTGTAAACGGTGAGAGATTGAACGTAGAAATGCTGCAGTGATAATATACTCTTTGTAATTTATCATTTAACAATGATGTGTTCCCGGAGGCAGGTGGATTAAATTTTAATGAGACTGTGAATGTGACATTAACATACACTGTGTTGAATGGGGTTTTTTTTCTTTGCTTGCACCAAATGCATGCTCACCATCTAGTGTTTCAGCTCAGGCTGGAAAGCTCTGGAATCTAAATTGATCACTTATTGAATGCTGTAAAAAAAGATAGATATTCCAACTGTAATCGTTTATCGTCAAAAACATAAAATCGTGATTCATGGGAAATAGAAGATATTGTAGGTCGAGTTGGATTCAGGTTTATTCCTTTGTCTTTCATTTGGCCCATGAAAGCTTACCTTCCCCCCCAACTCACAGAAAACCTATAAGATGAGGGCATTTGGACAGCTTTTTGGTCTTTGGATGATCATGGATCATAGTTTTGGACCTTTTTTTTTGCCTCTACATTAATTTAGGTAGTCCAGTCCAGACTTAACATTTCAAGATATTTTAGATTTGAGAATGCCAAAAGGCTGTAAAATAGTCTAGTAAAAGACTATCAAATGGGAAGCCAAAATTAGCATGCGTGCATGCAGCTTTAATGTCCTTTCCAGATATAATTCATATCTGAGGGGTAGGTTGTTTAATATGGCAGCCTTGGGGGTCAAAATATGCTGCTAACGTGATTTGAAATGGAAAGAAGACTGCATTGAAACTCATTATATATTTTCTCTATGTAGGCTTTTACGGGCGTCCATGGACTATGGAACAGAGGAAAGAGCTGTTCAGAAGGTAATGTGCATTCTTCTAATTAAAGGTGTCAATAAAATATTATCAGGTTATTTTGGATTATGTCACTGATTATTCTACATTACCAAATTACACAGGCAACAGAAGTGGGGGCTAAACACGTATCTTTATGCACCCAAAGATGACTACAAGCACAGAATGTTCTGGAGAGAACTGTATTCAGTGGAAGAAGCAGGTGAATATTTTTGACTAAATTTCTTCATAAATTTCTCTTTTATCTCCATAACATAAAGATGTTGTGCTTAAGAAACATAAATCATAGTTAACTGTGTATTATTATTATTTTTTTTTTATTTTTATCTAATCTTTTTTGCAGAACAACTCATGACTTTAGTTAGTGCCGCCAAGGAGCATGGAATAGAGTTTATATATGCCATTTCCCCTGGATTAGACATAACTTTCTCTAATCAGAAAGAGGTTTCTGCACTTAAAAGAAAACTTGATCAGGTATTGAAATATTTTAACACTGGAATAAAATTTTTATTATGGGCACATCCCCAATGTACTACAAATTCACTTCTTTCATTTTAATACTCGTCATCTTTTCTTTCCTCCCCTCAGGTTACTCATTTTGGCTGCAAATCCTTTGCCTTACTTTTTGATGATATTGACCACAACATGTGCCCTGCTGACAAAGAAGTATTCAGCTCCTTTGCTCATGCTCAAGTTTCTATAACTAATGAAATCTATCAGTACCTGGGAGAGCCTGAAACCTTCTTGTTTTGCCCCACAGGTACTCCATCTTTCTTTGCAATTTTACACAGTTCTCAATGCCTGTATCATCATTTATTTCATTATTTTCTTCTTTGTTGAAATGCAGAGTACTGTGGAACATTCTGCTACCCAAATGTCTCCCAATCCCCCTACCTCCGCACAGTTGGAGAGAAACTCCTGCCTAGCATTGATGTGCTGTGGACAGGTGAGTGTAAAAGTGTCCTTTCATATGAGCATCATTTCATTAGTTCAGCTAAATCTCATTGGCGTTATAGTTGTGGAATAAAATTGACTTTTAATGTGCTGTACTGTCTCTAGGTCCCAAAGTGGTTTCTAAAGACATCCCAGTGGAGTCCATCGAAGAGGTGTCAAAGATCCTGAGAAGAGCCCCTGTTATTTGGGACAATATTCATGCCAATGATTACGACCAAAAGAGGCTCTTTTTAGGTCCGTACAAGGGTCGCTCCACTGAGCTGATACCCCGACTGAAGGGAGTCCTCACCAACCCCAACTGCGAGTTTGAATCCAATTTTGTCGCAATTCACACTTTGGCCACCTGGTACAAGTCTAACATGAACGGGGTTCGCAAAGATGTGGTCATGAGTAAGTATGAGGCATAGTAGCAATCTCAGCTTGAAAAATATTACACTGAGAGTTGCTATGCAGCTTTGAATAGTTATATTTCTCTCAATTTTGTAAGTTTGGCTAAGGGTACAAACTCTTAGAATTATCATGACGTCTGCAAAACAGGATTAGATAATCCTATTAAATATGCACTCATGCCAAAAAAAACAGTTGCTGTTAAACGGGTTTGCTTTAGATCCTAAAAATGATTTCTACTCGAGGTATTTTGGAATTAGAAGAAATTTGCTTTTAATAATTTGAAGTTTGTTTAGGGTCTCCCATCCACCTGCTTTTATTATTGCTCAGACAGGTCCACAGTAGTAGATTGCAAAACATTTCTTGTCCTTTCCTCACACATAGGAATTTTTTTAAGTTAAATAAAACTTTTGTGTGAAATTGTGATAATATAGCATAACGCTTGTAAGTTATTAATTTGCGTCTCTCTGGACCAGCTGACGGTGAGGACAGCACTGTGTCCATCCAGATCAAGCTTGAAAATGAAGGCAGTGATGAGGAACTGGAGACAGACATGCTCTACAGTCCACAGCTCGCTTTAAAGCTCGCTCTGACAGAGTGGCTTACAGAATTCAGTGTGCCTCTCCAGTACAACAGTAAGAGAAATCCCAATAAATGTTTTAGTTGCCATGTTTTTCAAGTGAAAACCCAGTGGATTAACCCTGTGCTACTTCAGGCCGACAGGTGCCTCAGAGTGGTGCCAAAAGCACGGCAATTGATGTATCTTCCATGACAGCTCCATCCCTTTGCTCCTCCACGTCAGTCACTACTGTGTTCCAGCAGCCCATTATGTCTCCTGCAATGCCCCCTCTGCTCCTCGATCCCCTCCCTCACTCCTTTTCAAAAACAGCTGAAGAGGTAGAAGAGGTGAGATTTAAATAGTTGTTAATTCTAACAATTATTCATGGTTAACGATGGACAAAGTTGTTTATTATGATTTGTGTTTGTATCATAAAATAATACTGTATTATTTCTCATCCCTGCGCCTGTCTCATTTCAGTTGCTTTTCAAAAAAAAAAAAATATAATATATATATATATATATGATATATATGATTTCCTGTGTCTGCAGGTGGACGTGGAAAAGAAGGATTCAGATGAGGAGCCAATGGAGATGGTGGTGGAGAAGCTGGACGAGCCAGAGGCAGAAGCCGATCCAGAAGAGAAAGACGTCGCTCCCATCTTGACCGACAAAATGGCCGAGGACTTGAAGCCCATGGATACAGACAAGGAGAGTCTGGCTGAGTCCAAGTCTCCAGAAGAGTCAATCCAGGAGGATTCTGGGAGTGATATTGCTCCTATGCAGACGGATGATCAACTCAAGCAGGTACTAAGATTCTTGATATTTGAAGCTTAGGACAAAAGTACTGCAGAATAAACCTCTAAGTTCAGATTTTGCTTCTTTATTTTTAATCATCAGGATCCATATGTGCCCGGTCCTGACGAGAAGCCTCTGTTCACACCAGAACCTCCAACACTCGAGGATCTGTGTCTTCTGGCTGAGCTCTTTTACTTGCCTTACGAACATGGTCCCAAGGCCACACAGATGTTAAAGGAGTTCAACTGGTTGAGAGCCAACAGCAGCGTCGTCAGCGTCAACTGTAAGAGAAAAGAAAGTGAAAAGGTGAGATGATTCTCTAAGCTGGACTTTTCTAAAGAGAGAGACATCTGTGTGAGAAGTGAGGTGTATTATTAACTGAACCAGCTGGTAATGGAGTTGAAAACAAAATGGTGGATGTGTACTACCCTCAGTGTCCATTGGGTGGTGTTGGTATGATGGTAAACTGGCTGCTTGTACAGTGTTGAGCCATTCTTGTTTGTTTAAACAGCTCCCCTCATATTAAGTCATCTGTTATTTTTGTGCAATGACATTTTAGCTCGTTACTGTGAAAAAACACAGGTATAAACAACAGAAAGATCAACCCGTTAATTATTTAAGCTACATTTGAGAAAAGTTTTCACTCATATATTAAACTAAAATGATAAATTCTCTGTGAAAAAGTCGAAACTAATCTTTTAGATTTATGCTGCAGTTCCAACACAAATAACAATAAAGACAAGCCGGTTTAATTCATCTCCAGATCAGATCAAACCAACACAAAGCAGGCAGATTGATTCTGTTTATAAAGCCTATTGATATTAAACAGTTACCTAAGGAAGACAGGCCAATTAATTGAGCTGCGATTTCACATTAATGCTCCAGATCGAGCATTAATCTGGATTTGGATACAGACAAGGAGAGTCTGGCTCAGTCTCATTGTCTGTGATTAACAATGAGTATTTATTATCTTTCTGGATCTTTGCATTCAGGTGGCTGAATGGCAGCTGCGGGCGGAGAAGTTTCAAGACATGTGCTGCTCCGTTATCCACATGTTCACACGGCTGTCCAACACAGCCAACCGGACCATCCTGTTCGACCTCTACCCTTACATTTGGGACATCAAGAGCATCATGTCTATGGTCAAGTCTTTTGTCCTGTGGCTCGGTACGTATTGAGGAGCTTTGGGGCCTCTTCGTCTTGGCAAAAAAAACAAAAACAAAAACGTAGCTTAGAGTCTGATATGCATACATAAACACATATTTGTTAAAAGAAACTTTCAGAAAATTAGATTTAATGGAGCCAGCACTTAAATCAGTTATTTATTAGGAGCGTAGATTTAATAAGTAAGGTTTATTTAAATTTCAAAATTTTAGCATCTTCATAAAACATTTGTACATGACAATAATCTGAAGTTAGTTCTATAAGCAATTTTGCACAGATTAAGCAGAATGCATCAAATAAATTTCTCCTTTTGAACACATGTTGATTGTTTTCTGCAATTTACATGTTTTTACATCAGACTGAATGCCGCTTGCACTGCTGGCTGCCTCCCTGTTTATCAAACAAAAAGTTCAACATTTACAATATCCAGTATAGATAATACCACTACAGGGTTACTGCTGCTTGCTGTGTGTCCAGTAACATCACTGCTACATTCCCACTCAGACACACTTGCCTCCATTTCTGTCTGTGGGGACGGGCATAGGGGAATCCCTATCCCCCTTGTTTCATGCCCTGGCGCGCACGCGAGCTTGGAGAGCAAGTTGACTGACTCGTTGTTGAAGGCCATTCTGGTGCATAGAGAAAAATAAACTCAAACATATCTGAAGTGTTTTCGCTGAAAGTATTTGAAATATTACTGAAAATATTTAGCAAAATTGCCTCAGAGACGAGGCCGCTAGTTGGATGATGATTATCACCTGATTTGTTACCGCAGTCTGTATTAGGCATGGGCCAGTATGAGATGCTCGCAGTAAAAATACTGAAACTTGCATAAAAATACAGAAAATCAATCATCAACCTATTGTTAAATTATCTATAAAATCGGAATACCAGCTAAAAGTAGTATAACCTAGATGTTTACTAGCCTGAAATGTATATTTTATTTTTTAAATTTTATTTGTGGAATAGCACAAGTATAACACAAATTAGCTACATAATTAATACTCTGCTTAGGTAGAGAAGAAATGCTGCTTGTAGCTTGCCAAATGTAGTTCTTAAGCAGTAGTATATCTGAGAGAGATGTGATCCTC
Source organism: Poeciliopsis retropinna (assembly GCA_010277075.1). Lineage (NCBI taxonomy): Eukaryota > Metazoa > Chordata > Actinopteri > Cyprinodontiformes > Poeciliidae > Poeciliopsis > Poeciliopsis retropinna. The sequence goes on along the minus strand of VMRM01000014.1, from coordinate 11,484,653 downwards.
CTTTAGTTTAACACAATCACTGTCCACACTTTTTTAAAATTAGAAATATTTCCAAGCAGATGATTTTGTCTTTTCTGTAAATGAGGGAGAGGTTTTGTAGTTATAGCCAGCTGGTGATACCAGGTATAGGTGGCGGAGGGTCAGCACTGCATTTCTCTGGGAGAAATCTGAGTATACAAGCTATAATTTTTCACAGCAATGAAAAGCCATCGTAGCAACAACCGGCTCATGCCTGATCTTTATCGTCAACCTGTAAAGAAAGGAGGTGGTCTCCTGCCGTGGCAGCAGACGTGCCTCTTCGCACTTGTGTGCGGTTAAACACTGGATACAGTTTGAGTGGCATCCACTATTGGAACGATGTCTCATTCTTTCAGAGTTGCATTGATTACCCCGAAGCACCAGCATGGCCTGTAGGTTACTTCCTGTAACCCAGTTTCATTCACAGGTTTCTTCCCTGTTCAGCTACTTTGTAAAGCTGGGATCCTGGCCAACAGAACACAGCAGGCAGCAAAACCTGCTCTGGAAAAAGGCTTCACTTCACACATTACATGTCTGACTTTACCTAAAATGGACATATTTTTCTATAAGCCAGAGACACTGAGAAACTCAGTCTCCATGTTTATTTAATTAGATTTTTATTTGCTGCCGTGTTGCACAGTTTCTTAACCCTACCTTACACGAGTTGTCTCATCAGTTCACATGAATTTCCCTTGATGGAAGCCTTGCAGCCGGCACTTAGTCACAGTCTCCCTAAATGTTGTACTAAGAACACCTACTAACTATTTTCTACTGTTTTCTCCCTTCACTATGTACAGATGGAAGAATCCACAGTACAAGTTTCTACTGCTATTGGATCGACAGTGGCCGATGTATGCACAATACAGGCGTTGTCTCTTTCCTTTGTTCATGTTTGAATTTGATCTATGTAAAAAAAAAAAAAAAAAAAAAAAAATTCTCAAACCAAATTTATTTATGTAAAACGATTGAATTGGAGGAAAGGAAACAACCCTCCGGATGAAGTCACATCCTGCGCAGCGATTTTTAAGCTTGAATTCCAGTGGTTAACTCCAAAAATTTCTCTCTTTAGCGGCATCTTCCTAACTTGTTTTTTGTTTCTGTCAGTAGGCCTAAATAAACTCTCAGACCAGCCTGATGCACCTGCCCAGAGGAACTTGAGTTTTGGCCTCAACATTAAATGTATACTTTTCTAAATAGAGGAAGTAAGCTCACATCCACAGTAGCTGGATTAAAAACAAGCAGTCACTCCTGCTTCTTGTTCACATTCAGCTGATCCAGGTGATTCTGGTGGAGGTAAATCCACAGAGATTGAGCTTTTTTTTTTTTTTTCTTAAACGTAAGTGAGTAAAGTTCAGTTCAGGGTTCCTTCATGCGGGTGCATCTGCATGCTGTGCTGTCAGCTCTTCCCAGGACATTGTTTTGATCAGTGAGGTTCATGTGTAAAGCAGGGTTAGGCGTCCTGCACGCGCGCTGCATTTGGCTGGTCACATGACAGGGCTTCTTGTCAACCAGGTTCAGACTTCGTTAGGAGCTGTTTTATTCAATCAGTTAAAAAGCCATGCGTGCTTTAGATATATGCTTTCTCTGCTGTGTTTTGACCTCATAGTTATCGTTTATTTTTTTTCTCTTTTTTTTTTACTTTGAGTTTTATCTGTGGCTTTTAATATCAAACTGAGAGGCCCTTTAGCTCTGGGAGGCTGACTTCCTCTCGTTCAGTCTTCCTGGTTTTTAATGACTCGTGCTCCCCCCCGTCATGTGACAAGGCAGATAAAATGAGAATGTGACTTCACACGGGGTGCTAAGATCAGTGGGGTGATGGCAGCTAAAGCTTTCTTTTGTGAGCCATAGACAGAATAGTTTATCCCATTGTTGGTCAGTTTTGTTCCATTAGCAGGAGGAGTTTTGCCTTTCTTTACACTCAAAGGTTGGAGGAGATTAAGAAAATGAGCAGATAACTTGCAGACTGAGACTTATAGCTGGTTAATTTTATTGCTAAACACATAATCTTGCTTTTGAGTTTCACCGTAATTCCACAAACATGAGATTTAGATGCCTGAACCCCATCACATCATTGAAATATTTTTATGCACCACTAATTTATTCCATTTTATGTTTTAATAATTAAAAAAAAATTATTACATATTTCCCCCTTCATTCCCCACTCCTTTCATCTGTATCAGAGCCCCATCCTGTGGTAACAATGTCCGCTTGGCTCTGCTCCTAACAGGGTGTCGTAGTCAGTCCTCAGCACAATTCCCTAAAGGAGAACAAGAGTCCTGGGCCTTTAGGGGAGGTCTAGCAGGAGAGTTCCAGGTATCTAATGCACCGAAATAATGGCAATAAAAAATAAAAAAAAACAGTGCTGTGGAAGACAATGGTAAATATGCGGAGGTATGATGAGGTTTGGTCTGTCAAAGGTGAGCTGATCGTAACAAACTAATCCTGTAAAATCCAGGTTTTTAACTTTGGAGAGTTGTCAGACTCTATGGGTGGAATGGCAATTTTCCCCCATTTTATAAAAGAGCCTAAAGCCGTTCAAATTTTTTTTGGCGTGGCGTTTTCTGGTTGACGTCTTCTAGTTTCTTTCAGCAGCTGCCAAAGGAGATGCTGTTTTTCCCCTGACGCAAGCGGCGCAAGCGAGCATGGCTAGGTTTTATTTTCATGACATGCCATTTCTTTGCAGGAAAGCACAGCGCAAAAAAAATTATAAATAAAAAAGACCCCTGTGTTTGCGAGCGCACGCGCAAAAAGCATCGCAGCGCAAGCGAGTACGCAAACGTTTGTGCAAAGAAAGAACTCCAAGATTAAACACACCAGCCTCCTCTCTAAAACACCACTTCCATTTGGTATGCCGTTGGGCAAAAGGACTCTCATTTGATTTCCACCCCTCTGGTTTTTTTTTCTTGGAGTTCTCCATATTTCTGCGCCAGCATCATTATTTTTCTCAACAGGAGGGTCCTGCGCAAGCGTAATATTGCGATGCCTTACCAAAGGGAAAGGAGCATCTCCTTCAGCCAGTAAAGCCTTAGTCAGACCAAAACAAAACCCTCACTTCACTGTGTTTGCAAACACTTGTGTTTTTCTCTGCTCCGAGGAAAAAGTTAGAAAAGAATGTGGTGCTTCCTCTGGTTGTCCACTGTCAGACCAACAAGGAACTTTGGGTCATTGATTAATCTTAACTTTCAAAGTCCTTCGTTGTCTTTTGCGGTTCGTTTTGGGTTGACAGTGGCACGCCTTGGCAAATGCACAGTTAGGCAGTCAGCCGACGCAACAGACTGCCTGTTCTCTGTTAGACTGAACCTCTTTGTTTTGATACCCACAGAGATTGTTGCCAATAGATGGGGCAAACGATCTTTTCTACCAGCCTCCACCTTCTTTGCCAACCTCCAAAATCTATACCATAAGGCCATACTATCCCAAAGATGAGGTAATGTCCCTTTGATTGTAGCTGTACTTTGGTTTGCCATATTTCTTTAGCAATTTGCTCCACAATCTATAAGCTACTGTCGTACTGGTGAAATAGGAACAATTGGTCAAAACTAATAAATTGTTGAAAAAATATTTATCAGATAACTTCAGAGTGCTAAACAGTTTGGATAACGATGGAATTTGATTTTCTTATTTTAACAGCTATTTGATTATTGAAATAACTAATTTAGTAGTCAAATAATCATTAACTGGTGCATTCAGACACTAAAACATGCCATTGACTGGAAGAATAGCCTCAGAGAAGTAATTAAGACAAAACTGTACAAAAAGTACATACCTTTCACATTTAAGATAAAATTCTTTGCCTGTAGACATGTTCTACCTAGAACTCCTCAAGTGACAGAGTTTTAGCTTTACCTGTTTCAAATTCTATATCAAATACTATTTAGCACCAATTATCTATCCAATTATTAATTTAAAAAGTTGTCAATAGCTTGGGCCTACCCTATATTGACTCATGGAAATGTTCACCTGCAGATGCATCCTTTGCAAATGATCAATCATTTGAATGCGAATGCAAATTGCGAAAGAAATGATATGCTATATTGCTTTACTTTAGACAATAAAATGTTTATTTAATGTTTATTTAAAAAGCAAATTGTTTAAATGAATTTTCTCATGCATTTCTAATATTGCATAAAATATGCTTAAGTGGTCAAATGAAAAAACTGCAGAATGTGCCAGTTTACGTTTTCTGTATAATCAGAAAAAGTAATCAGATGACCAATCGAGCTAATTACTCGATTAACCATCGGAATAATAGCTTGAATAAAGATTACTGAAATAATCGTTAGCTCTAGTAGCAATTAGCCGGCTTCCTCTAAGAGCATAAAACTTAAGTGATTGCTGTGTTTGCTTCTCTTTCAGACTGCAGTTTATAAAATCTGTAAGGAAATGTACTGTGAAGGGATGGAAGATGAGCCATTCACTGAGGGGGAACCTGACCTTATTGGGGACAGGTAAAACATCAATATGAAAGTTATCTACCTTTGACTGAACCCACAAGTAGTTGTGAGTGACCAAGCCTCTGATTGCAGGCTAGTTGGAGGACTGCTGACAGTGAGCTCAGACTATGGGTTCGTACTGGAAGATGACGAGGGGATCTGTGGTTATGCTCTCGGCACCGTAGATGTGAAGCCTTTCATCAAAAAGTGCAAGTTGAGCTGGATTCCCTTCATGCAGGAGAAATACAACAAGCCAGACTGTGAAAAGGATCTGTCTGAGGCCGAGGTACGATTTCACTTCATTTGGATTGTCATCCTGCAGCACAGTGTCTCCTGTTATTGACTATATTGCATGGTCTACATTTCATTTCTGTAGAAGATGATTCTGAGTTTTCATGAGGAGGAGGAGGGTCTACCGGACTCTTTCCTGTCCAATTTCCCATCTCTCATCAAGGTGGACATTCACGCCAAAGTCACTGACCCCAGTGTGGCCAAAAGCATGATGGGATGTCTGTTATCTTCTCTTAAGGCCAATGGTAAGTCGCAGCTGTCCCAAAGATTGGCCTGCCTGTATGTTTTTCAGTGTATTATAAGATTTCACAGGGTCGAAATGAGCCGCATGTGTGTGTTTTGAGTTTTGTTGTGTTTGTAATTGTAAAACTTCATTTTAGGCCAAATAGCTCAAGTTCAGCCACTCAGTCTGACTCAGTTTCAGTCTGTAGGTGGGCAAAGTTGGTAAAGATGTTCCCCAAAATCACTTTCCACAGGTGGTTCTACAAAATACTGACTCTGAATACAAATGCATGCCACACTTTTAATATTTTTTGAAAACCATAGTTTCTTCCACGGCACTTGCACATCTTTGATCTGTTTAAATTCATTTTTATCAGAATACATCAAAATCTGTGGTTGTTACATGACTAGTTTTTTTTCTTCTTCCTCTTAGGTTCCCATGGTGCTTTCTGTAAAGTTCGTCAGACTGATAAACGAATGTTGGAGTTCTACAGTAAACTGGGATGTTTTGAAGTGGCCAAAATGGACGGCTTTCCCAAAGACGTCATCATTATGGGACGCAGCCTTTGAAGAAACACACAGCGACAGAGCAAGATCGAGTCAAAACACCTTAAGCATTTTTGGTACCTTCATGTGGATAAAACTTTGGTTATTTTTATACTGCCATTAAATTCAGGCTCACCCCAGGATGTGCTGTGATTTTTGGATTTTGTGTAAACAAGCACAAGAATCGCACAGAAACCATAATCCACCCTTAATGGGTGTAGCTCAGTTGGATTTGGCAGATCAAGAGCTGAAACATCCAATCAGACGTCTCTAGCCACTCCCAGGTAGTAACATCAAATGGTGGTCCTTAGGATTGTTCTTGTAGGACCCCAAGACTTGCCACTACATCCATCCCTCCATTCATCATCCCTCTGAAAAAGGAGATGATCGTAAACAGCTGCAGCTATGAGAAAAAGGTGGCTCCTAACTTGGGCTGTCATACAACTTTCAGCCTTCTGTTTTCAGCCTATTTTGTAATTACACAATAAAGATGTTGACGGGAGTTGGATGTCAAACAGGAAAAGAGGTACTAAAAGAATGTTTTGTGTTAAAAAAAATTTTCTACATGTTACACTGGGAGATGAAAACCTGAACATCAAAGAAAGTGTTGATGAAAATTAGCCAAGAGGTTCTTTGAATTTTTGATCAAGTAGCTGCTAACATTTGCTAAGCAATAGAAAAGCTTCTACTTGTTCACAGTTTGCTACTCATGTTTTGTTGTTTCTTTGCTTCACTCCCCTACGGCAATTACTCATTAGATCTTCATATTGGATTGTTCATTTAACTTTAAAGTCTATAGCATCTTCTGGGGCTTCCTTTCCATTATTTTTTTTTGTTTGCTTATGCTTTTCTAGAAATTATTAAGCTATGTGCATTGAGTTTTTTTCCTAATTGCAGTGGAATATCTACTTCCCGCCCCCTTCTTTTTTTTTTTTTGAAAGAAATTCAAATGCATCATCGGGACCAAAATATTTTAAGTTTCAGTAGCCTTTGGGTTTAGGTGCATTGGTTAAAAATACTTCACTTCTACTGTAGTTAAACTGTTTGTTGTACACTTTAAGTTATTTAATCACTGCTTTACATTAACCTCTAATTTCTCATACTGTCATTCAAACGAATGTAATCTCAGACGAGCCTCTGTTGGTGGTTCCATGTGTTTCAGCTGCAGCTTTAAAACTGTCGCTAAATTACTGTTGGCCTTTTTCTACCCGTATATTGATTGTTTCCTGTTCCGACTCATTTCCATTTGTTCCTGCAAATGTATAGTTTTTCATTTTTCTTTTTAGTGAAGCACTTGGCTAATAACAGGCGAGTTCTGTCGGTTAAATGAAGGTCAGCGGGTTGCTGTCCCGTAGCTGCCTGTCAATGTGATGTTTCCAACCTGTATAGTCTTAACGTGCATGAGGTGTGTTGGATTTGCTGTGGCTGACATTGGTTACAGTTGCCTCTGATGTTACATAAAGGAAGAAGCATGCCACTTTTGAACTACATGCATAAAAGTGTTGTGCTTAGATGGTTTGTAAATATTATTTGTGAAGTATAAAAAGGTTTTGTATATTATTTTTGAAAATTGCTTCCATTCTGTTTTAGTGGAAAGAAAGCAGAATGTTAACCCCTTGTTAGACAGAGCCGTCCCACTGGTCAACAAGGAATGAAACTAGCTAACAGACCTGCTCTTCTGCAAATGAAGTTGGTTTTTAGTTTCTTGACTCTTCCAAGAGGATATTTTACAGTTTGATGCTTGTGATTTTTTTTTTTTTTCCTCTTTTTGCCAGCTGCAGAAATCCCTCAGACCGTACAGTTCAGGTTTGGAGATGGGAAGGGAGTCATTAAAGTGACTGTTTATTTCTGTACAAATTTCTATGTAAGATAACATTAAACTAATAAATCATATAAAGATCCAGGTTTGTGTCTTTGTTTCACTATTTTTATTATTAATATGTAATGTTGAAATTGAAAGGGTGATCAAAGAAGCCTAGTTTTACATTCTTAAATATTTCTGTGGCTACATTTTGTCAATTTGTTTAGCGTGGGTGTCTGATTTGTGGTTAAAGATCAAATGTTGATATTCTGAAAATATTGCAATAAAATAAAATTTTTATGAAAGTTTTTTAATAAGTTTCTTTTAAAAGATTGAGGTAATTAATGTTTTGGTGTTTTTTTTTTTTTTATTTCTATTTTTTGACTAAATTGTGATGAAAATTCTAATCTGAACAGAAGAGTGACCACCCAATCATATTTTAAGGGCTTAAATTCCCAATTTTACAACCCCAAAACTTAGGTTTGTGTTGTAAAGAATTACAATACTTAATACCGCCTTGGATAGTTGCATGTTTTATTATTATAGTGATAATTTTGATTAGAAAAAAAATTAACTTTTTTCAGATATTCTCTTTTTTTTAGTTTTTATTTTTCAAAAGGCTGAGAAACTACTTCTGTTTGAATGCGTTATTGTCTGACTTGGATGTTTGGGGTATTGGGTACTGATATTGTGGCGTGACCTCAATAAGAGATTAGTATATATACTTCCAGTGTATAAATCACATTTTTGGAATTGGCATTTGTTTTTTATTTGTTTTCCAAAAATTGCGAGGGATTTGCTACTTAAATGTACGTTTATTCTGAATTAAAATGAAGGATCAGATTTCGGCGCTTGGCACAAATCTTAACGATACGTTATTAATTTCAGATAAGTGGCAACAAAATTGATTTCTAGGAATTTTAAGCACCGTCCACATTATTATTATTATTATTATTATTATTATTATTATTATTATTATTATTATAACTATACATCAGAAAGAAAATGCACCATCGAGTGATTTTATTTCCTTGACGGTGATTGGTCGAGAGGACCAAAACAAAAATCAGATCGCTGGCGCATAAATATGACGTACCTCTTTCGCCCTTGCTTTGCGACGCTCTCCTTTTCGTATAGCGTTGGTTTATCTAAAAAAAAAAAAAAAAAAATAGTATTTAAGCCAACTTTTGACGCTTCTACAAAATGTCTTTCACTGAAGATGAGTCCTCGGTCCATCAACCTGCCACTGAGCCAAAGTTGGAGAGCTTCTTGTTCAGTAAGTATAGTTTAACCAGTTTGAAACGTTGCCCTGACGGCGCACACGTGGATTTTTGAATGCTATGATGTCTCGTGTTGTGGCGCTGTATATAAATTTGATTGTTTTATTTTAATTCCAGCCTGCGAGCTGTCTTCTAAAGTACCCTTCTACACTTTCCAAGGAGATGAAGAAGAGGATCTCGAACACTTTCTGGAACTTAGAACCGTATGTTCTTTTTTTTTTTTTTACTGTGATCTTTTATGCGCACGTTGAGTCTGTCGAGGTCTTTGGCCTCGATGAGGCAACTTTACAAACCCAGTTGCAGATTTATTTTATTTTTTTACTTTGATTAGTGTTGCAGAAATGCATATAGATAACTATTATTTCCTCAGGTTTGCCTTGGTGAGGGAGCCAAGGAGGAGAGTAACGTGGTGGAGGTAATAGCCATTAATCACCTGGGAAGGAAAGTCTCAGTACCCATAGCCAACCTTCACATCAAGTGTCTGCCCATGGTAAGTTATAGTCAAACATTATAAAGATGAAGCTGTCCTGAAGTTGTCTTACTTTTTTGTTTCTGCTTTTTTTTTTTTTTAGGTGAGTCTGGGAGAGTTTGAGCTAAAAGCTCCAGTGACGCTACGCCTCAAAGCTGGAACAGGACCAGTTTCTGTCAGCGGCCTGCACCTTATCGGTAACTTTTACTCTGATACAGGCTGCTTACAAACTTGACAAAACTTCACATTTTGTCAAGTTTCAAACACAAATACGAATGTCCTGGATAGGGATTTTTTTATGCTGTATGAACACATGCAAAGCAAGACATAATTTTTAAAGGCCACATGGTTTTAATTTTTTTCTTTTTTATTCAAAAGATTGACATTTCTCCACGTTCTGAGGAAGAACGTGGGGAAGAACATTCTTCAAATGGCCTAATGTTCAAATGACTAGGCCATTTGAACACTTCTAAGCCATTCCATTTCAACTTTGACTTTATCATACTGAAAGGCGAAACTCCACCCAGGTCCCAAGTCTTTCACAGCCTCTTAATAGTTTTAGTTTTCCAGAACTGACCTGTTCTTAGCTTGGACCATTTTCCCCATCAACTCTCACCAGTTAAAAAAAAAAAATCCCACCACTGATGGTGTTTTAGTGATTTGCCGTATTTTAGTTTTCAAGCAATAACCCTACATAGGGCTATAGCTTAGCAGGACAGCCTTCAAGATCCACTGTCCTGCCACATTTGCACGCATCGCTGCTCTAAGCACTTTAATCAAAAGGCTGAATTATCTACTTGGCATGTCAACAAGTTTTGTAGGTTTGGTCATTCATTTAATTCTAGTGTGTTGGAGTAGGGATGCATTTAAAAGCTGCAGAACAGGGGCACTCAAGGACTGGAGTTGCAGACCCCTGAGCTGATGGCACCAGTGACTGGAACTGGACCAGTTTCTCCAAGTCCAAACTAGTTGACTACTTTATCTACTTGAAATTTACTCAAATATTCAGAGATCCAGTGTAGCTGCATTGGAAATGGAGCTGCTTGAGAAAATAATAATATTGGTTGGTCCATTATTAAATTCTGATTCTATCTCTACTTTTCTTTCTCAGTCCCACAGAATGAAGACTCTGATATGGCTGAGGAAGTGGAAGAAGAAGAGGAAGACGAAGAGGATGTTGAGGAAGAAGAGCTTCCTGCTGTCAAACCAGCAAAGAAGAAGAAGAACCAGTAGACAAAGAGGACACTTAAATGGCTGTCGATGTGAGAAGCGATCAGGTTTTTTTGTACCACATGGACAGATTTTACACCCTCTTCCACACAGCTGCGCGAAAGCTCAGTGCGGTGGCAGCTAAACTCGGCGTTATTTGAATAAGAAGTGTTTTTTGATATCAAAGTATTAACTTTTTTTTTTTTTACTGTGTATATAGTGACATCCCCATTGTTGTAATTTCACTGCACAATCACTGGTGGGAGGAAAAAAACCACGCCTGTTGCCACCAGCCAATGCTAATGTCATTTATAACATTGTGTTTTGTCCTGTTCAAGGAAAAACATGTTCTGAATGAAACAGATGACTTATATGCATTTCAATAAATGTTTTGACAATTATCTTCAATGTTGAAAATAAGTTTTGCTCAGAATTTTGCATGCTCTCAGGAATGCATCAGTTCTGTGCTTTTTGTGATTTATCTAATTAGTTGTTGTTTCAGGCTGGTTTAATATGCAACTTAAATGGATTTCACAGCTTATTTTACAGTGCATTTTCTTAAATCATACAGATGCAGATTAAAATATTATTGAAAAGTTCATTATTTTAGCAACTCAACTCATGTGTAAGCATACATTACACTGTTTTCAAGCCTTTATTTCTGTTATGATTTTCTGCTTGCAGATAATGAAAACATTTATTAGAATATAACACTGGTCCAATAAACATTTTCAACGTAGATGTGGGCTTAATGAAAAATATGTTGGGTACCTGTTTAAAACGTATTTCACGTCAGATTTTATGACCCTAGAGGGAAGTATTCTGGTGCAAAATATGCACTTCAAACTCAGACCAAAAGTAAAATACTGGTTGAACCTGATGAGTCATTTACAGGAACATGAATCCTGTACAAACACAGACTGGAGAACCCAATCAGATATGAAAAAAACTATTGCAAACAGTTTCTTCATAAAAAAGGTTATAGTTCGCATAATGTATCAGTCCTTCATTTGTGATTTGATAAAACTAAAATTGACCATAATAACCTTTGTTGCATATAAAGGGAAAAAAAAGGTAAATGGTGTCTAGGCTGAAAGATACAATCTCGACTGAGAAGTTGCATTATAACGCCACCTCTGGATGGAGCCCAGTTTTATCAGTTTCCAGGGATATATATATACTGTATATATATATAACTTTGTCATTTTATCACATTTTTTTTACCCTAATTAAAAACATAATATCTCCGTCTACACCAACCATAACACCCCTTCTATAATGCTCCTGCTAACTCTGACTTCATTTAAAGTTAAATTCAGGAAAATTCCACTAAAATGTACACATACATTTTGTATTATATGTAGTAAAAGAAGAAGTAGTTTCTTATTCTTCTATGTTTATGTCTTCTATGTTTACATCACAACTGGTCATTTTAATGGGTGTCTACACATTTGTGATCCACTGTAGGTTTTTTTTCCATTACACATTTGATGTTATAACAGGCCAACCCTCATCAACTGGCATGATTTTGGCCTTCCTGCAGCATTTATCAAAAGGGTAAGTTTTGAATGATGCATTTCACATTTTAAAGAGACCTATGTTGTAGCCATATGTTCAGATTTCTCACAATTATAAGCACAAAAGTGTATTTAAAATACTTGAAAAGCAGCCGAAGCAGAGCTGAAGAACAGATAGATGCATAAGCTCAGAAATGACTGCAGGCTGCCTTTAAACCACCACCAATAATGAATAACTCAGAAGCAATGTCCGTTAAAGCTTTATGGAGGCAGATGGGGGTTATATCCAGTTACAGTGAATCATCTACATACATATTCTCAACTGTACAAACAGCCTTGCAGGAAGACATGGCCTGTGGTGGGAAGCTATGCTGTGTTGTTTAATGAGCTCACCTGCAGATAGAAGCAGCTGTTCTGGTTTGTCTCAGCGGGTTTTGTTGAAGGGATCTTCTGTGTGCTTGAAATACAAAGACAATTGAGTTTCTTTGTTCCACATCCTGATCTGTTCAAACTGTTTAAGACATCACAGCTGCTTACCGACGGTTTTTTTCTCCCAGGATTTGATTTTAAATTGTCAAAGTCAATGGAAGTTACATGTAAGCTGCCCCGCATCACTCACATGAACTTCCATGACGCCCACGCATCTCAGGAGGAATATTAATTTACTTCACAAATTCAATTAACTGAACTCCTATGCAGTAGAATAGAGATTATTACACACAGGAATCATGTATTAATGTTTGATTATTGCAGCATACAGCGAATGAAAACCCAAAGTTCAGAATATGAGAATATAACATAAGACCAATTTTAAAAAAAGCATTGCTTCTACAGCAATATAAAGTTATTGCATATACAAGGATAGGGAAGACTGCTAACCTGACAGTTCTCCAGCAGACCCTCACTTACACCACAAGGAAGGTAAGCCATAAAATGTCCAAACTAAAGCAGCTAACTGCAGTGTTGTGTCCAAGCATATTATTAGAAAGTTGAGCATGCCGCACATAATCCAAGTTGCCTGACGTCCATTATGAAGGTTCCCCAGACAGAGTCATGTCATAGCAGCCACCTACCAGGAAACATTAGAGCCCTTCATGGTTCCCCTTGCTGACAAGCATTAGGGAGATGTTACATTTAGTTTTGCAACAGGGCTTGGTGGCTCCTCACTCTGACTAAATTAGCAATATCTGCTTTGATGACTTCAGTATCGTTTCTGGTTTAACCAGCAATAAACTCAGCTGACTTGAACCCCAGGGAATCTGTGAAATATGGACAAGAGGGAAATAAGAGACTCCCAAATCCACAATTCAAAAAACAAATGTGCAGCACATGCAGAGGCTTTTTAGTGGGATAAGGTTTCTCTGATACAAGGCATCATTTTATTGCTCATGTGTAATATTCTCATTTCTGAACAACTGGATCAGCTTTATGCCACAATCATCGAATTTGATCAAAATAAACATTTAAATACAGCATGAGCTGCCCTTTCTGACTCAAAATCCTGAACTTTCACTGGTATTTTTCTTTTGTTGGTATTTGAAAGAATCACCCAGAGTTAAATTGTGAACTATATCAGGATGCAGCAGTGGGGAAATGCATCCTGACTCAGTCCTGCTTCCGGTGCAGCCATGGTGGGTGATGCCCCTAATGACAAACCGTGTGTGAACAACACCGCTCCTGTCAGCCAATCACAGGGCACCAACGTCATGCGACAGGTGAGAAATCAATGTATTACAATCTTCCAGTTAATGTCACCTTCACAGAGAGCAGGTGCTGCTGCTTTTTTATTTTCTGACTCATAAACCACACCGGGCCGCTACACAGAAGGCTGAGGGAGCGTTTTGGGAACATTTGCACCAATTTTATTGGGCATAAGGATTTTATGGTCCAATGCTGCGCTCCCACTTTCATGTAGGTTGTCCTGTCCAGAGGAGCGTTTGGTCCCTGTGACAAAGAGCGCTTAATAAAATAGTAGAAACAGAAAAAATTGTTATTCCATGTGAGCATTCTGGCAAATTTTTATGTGAAATTTATTGTAAATGGGTCAAAGAAAGTGATTGAAAAAAAAAAAAATCCTGAGGTGTTTTGTTCTCAACTGTCGGTATTTTTGATCATTTTCCTATGTGCTTTGTTCTTACTTTGTATTCCTTTTTGTGCATGTCTCCTCATTTTATTTTTCACTGTAATTACGGCTGAGAAAATCTCTCCGCCTATGTCCGTAACATGACAGCTCTCCTTTCTGTACAAACTCTTAAATGAAAAAAGTGAGTGGTCGTTGTTTAATAATTATTAAACAATAATCATTATTATTACTAATACTATACTTTGTGTTGTTTAAAGACACGATAAGACATATGCCATTTTCATTTGTTTAATTCTGTTATTGTTGCTTTGCAGATATTAACAAAACAGCAGAAACAGTAGAAACCTGCAAGGAAATAAAAACACAGAGACTGAAGCCTCCTTTAATCTTCACAAATACAGACTTATTTATTCCAGTTCAATTTGAGGAGTTTTAAACTAAGACATTTAGGGGCATAAAACTCCCTGATTATGTTTTTATTTAATTTTAAGTCTTTCTGGCAACCACCCATGTCTGCATGTCTGAACACTGAAAAGACCCACAAAGCAGAATAATACAAAAAATGGAAACTTTTTTTCCTGCCGAAAGTTGCTCTTTCAATTTGTTAAACATAACTTTAAAATATAAAATCTGCATGAATATGACTCCTTATTAATTTATTCAGTGGGTTTAAACAAGTGAAACCAAGGACTGTAGGATAAAAGAAACAACTAAGAGTAATCATATTTTCTATTACTGATATGCACAAAGTAGGGTATTGTTATTTTTAAATTCAATTCACTTTGTGGATGGATTGTAACTGCGCCACCGTAATATTTAAACTCTCTGGCTGCTCGTTGTTATTTGTTGGATTCTTCAGTGGCCTGACTTTTAGAGTTGACACTCAATGAGGTTCTAATTTTAACCCTTATTTTTCTCCACCATCCACTTGGCAATGTCTCGTATCCACAGCAAAAACAGAAGAAATATGTCAGCTGTCAAATTCACTGTTTGTGCCCTTTTACACACGTAGAAGTAAAAATAAGCTGCTCTTACTGAAAATACTGCAAGTACAGACTGTCTGTCTGTCTTTCTGTCTGTCCATTGATACTTTTAGCGTTTCCACTTCCAACGCTTCACGGCGACACTCTAGTGTATCCTAAAGTTACCATGGCAACAGATAACCCTGCTCTGTGCTCTGATTCAAAAACAGCTGTTGAGCACAGGAGGGCTCTAAAGTGTCTACTATATTCATAATTCATGTGATGTGAACGCATTATCATGGCTTCATTGGAAGCGGTGTTTGCCTGTTTCTCCCCAGCTGAAATTTGAAACACACGACATTGGACTGGTTCGTGTTACCAACGATTTCCACCAGCAAAAAATAGACCTCTGGATCAATAAATGTTGGCTATGGATCTTTGTGTTTGATGTGGGCTTGCTCTGTGGGCATCTCTTGGTTTTCTGAGTTGGCGTTTTGGCACAGAATTCAAAGCAGATGAGGGTTAGAATCCTAAATGGTTGATGAATGGCCGCTCTGTTTGCGTTATACTGTTTGAGTTCATGGCCTTGTCTGTGCTACTGTGTGCAGACCAATACCACGAACACAGCACACTGCTCCATAGTAGCAGAATTTATATTCATTTGCCTTTCATGTGGCCCTCATTCCAAAAAAGGTCCATGCATACTGCCAATGTTGGCTCCCTCTGTCATCCACTGCAATATTTTACAGGCATCCAGTAAATGCTTTTTTTCCCCCATATTTGTAAAGTTAGCCTGAATTCAATGTCACAAAAGAAAAATGTAACATTTAAAATGCAGCATTAAACATTTTTGCCATCATGTAAAACGCACTATGAGAAGAAAATCTCTGAAACAGGGCAAAGCAAACAAACAAACAAACAAAAAAAGTTAGATGCTGCAATAGACTGGAGAAAGGCGTAATTTTACGTTCCAGCATGAAAACAATCTTAAACATACATGCAGAGCAGTGAAACAACATCTTAGATGAGTGCTTCTCAATCTTAGTCCTGGCATAGTCAAAGTCCAGATTTAAATCCAACTGAGAATCTGTGATTTGACTAGAATACGTTTCCTCAGACCATCGCCATCCAATCTGACTGAGCCTGGAAAGGTGGTTCTATAAAGTATTGACTGATAACAAAAGCACACAAAACTTTTCAGATTTTTATTTGTAAAACATTTTCAGAACTATTTGTCCTTGTCCATCTAGTTCATAACGAAGCATTGCTCTGAGTTTTTAACTCCCAGTGAAATTCAGTGAACATTGCAGTTGTAACATGACATCAGGGACGAACACTTGTTTGCATTGTGTGTGTGCGTGTGTGTGTGTGTGTGTGTTTTTTTAACTTTACTTTCCTTAAGATGCTTTGGCAGCTCAGGGAAGTTTACCTGTGGCAAACTGGGTCTACAAAGGCAACACACCTGTGTACACAATGCTCCACAGTTCACAGTGCCTGAAAATGGAAAAATGAACACGTCAAAAGCTTTGAGGGGCCCCAGATGAAAAAGTGACACTGGTACTGGAACTATTGGACTCTTCCGAGAAGTGTTCATCCGTCCAACACTGTTTCTCTGAACCACCACCCAGCCTCTCCCTCAAACGTTCACCCTTTCCCCTCCCTTTAACTCACACTCATCCCACTCATTCTTTTCATATGCATCAATCCTTCTTTTTCTCCTCCTCGTCTCCTTGTTTTTCTGGTATTAATCATGAAGATCTCCCATCTGAGCCAAATCAGAGCACCTTCACATTTATCTGGACTCCCCCTTCCTCCATACTTCAGCATGCCTCATTAGATGAGTAAACTCCCACTGCTCCCAGAGCGGCCCATGCTATAGCGCATTACTCATTTAAATACATCATTAAGAAATTGCCTCCTTGGAACCAACAAGGTCCTCATTTCTTCTCTCTGTCTTATGTGAGAATTTATTTATAATTGCAGCATTTAAAAGTTTTAAAATGAGCTGAAGCTTGCTCATTTTAAAATGAATCACTATTCTTATTATTCTTATTGTTCAGAGATAAGTGCTGACATTGATAAGTATTGGGTTTTTAATATAAATCGAGATCATAGGATCCAGGATCTTTTCACCTGACAAGTATTCTTTGATGTACTAGAAGGTTAATTTTACAATTTACAATAAATTACAATATATGTCCTGCAATATAAGTGATTAAATGTACATTTATTCGCTTGTCAGATTAAATCTACATTTTTAAAATAACAACCTTTAAACCTACATGTGGGAATTAAACATGCTTTTCATTAAGTTCATATTTTTGTAATTAGGAATAGTCATTTTTATTGGTCTGATGTAATATTATTATTTAAAATGTCTTTTTTTTTATTACCTCTAAGCGGAAAATCACCATAAATAACAGAAATAAAGTCTTTCAGACATGTGCAATCAATCTATACAAAGTCTTTCGTCTTATTTTTTGGAAGGCTCAGGGTTTTTTCCTCCAAACAAGAGTCGGTCCAAGACAAAGCCAACTGAGTAAAACTTTCAGCTTTTCGAGCTCCACCAAAAAAAAAACTTACATTTTAATACAGACCATAGATCTAGAATTGTTTCCCTTTGTTTATGGAGAATAAGAATACTACTAAATTTGATTTTAACAGTTTCAGAAAGGACAACTTTTTAAATATTTAAGATTTAAAAAGTTATTTAAAAAAATTTAAAATAAAAAAAAAAAAATGCAAAGGACATTCTTCATAATTTGATTGTTGTGCTGCCATAGCTACAATCTGATGCTGTGGGTTTAGTCTTGTTTAAACTCAGTTTGTTCACAAAAACATCTCAGCAAACAGAACCATTTAAAGTGTTTTTGTTATTCCATGCATTTCTTTGGCTGGAAAAGTGAGATTCTAAAGGTTTGGTTTCAATTTTTGGAAACTGAAACCAAAAAGAGATAAATGGGGGGATGGGGGACTCACTGATCTGATGAGTGTGTCAACAAAAAGAGAAGACAATGCATTAGGGAAGATCTTAGAGAGGTGACAGCTGCCATCCATCAATCTGCAAACTGTAATGAATCCATCTCTAAACACTGAATCCATCATTCTACTCTGGGATCATTTGCAAGTCAAGGCCGTTACCAGTCCTCAGAGGACCGGACATGTAAGCAAGCCTGCGAGAAATTTTAATGAAAGTAATTGCAAATAATTGGACGCTTAAGTTATTGTTTATCTCCATTCATTGACTTTTAATCGCTGAATGTGATTCTGGATTAATTTGTTTACAACTGAATCTACAGCTGTACTTATAATCACACATCCATTAGCAATAGTATGTGGGGCTCTCCTATAATGACATACAGGGGGGAAATAGGGAGAAATACAGAAAACCAGCACCTATTTCACTCTCTGACCAATTGACAAAAAAAAAAAAAAACACACACAAAGAACAGGTGCAGAACTTTCCACACATAGGTACGGCCGGCTGGTATCCTGCAGCAGGCCGGGGCGTGTTGTACTGCTGCATATACAGCTCAAACACACCTGCTACAACGGAGCGCAGCTGCCGGTGCATCACCTATTTACCCCAAACACAGAATAAACACTGTGACTGTGTTCTGACGCCTGAGCACACACCTAACTATAAACACAACTGTAAAAACAGCCAGGTTTGAGTTAGCATTAATGGCAGGCAACATGGTAAAGTTCATTTGAAATCAACCTTTTAATTAGATGTGACCTCCTTTCGAACAGCGGCTGTACAGTAGCACACGTACACAGAGAAGGAAAAGCGGTAAATAAAGATGATACTATTTGGGCTCCAAGCAAAGATCAGACTGTAGTTCTGTAATTAAATCTCCTCTCTTTTCTTTGCTGCTTAAGGGAGGTGGGGGGGAAATATAGAAATGTTTGACGTACAAATCAGACAGGGTTAATAAAATGAGAAAACAAAACATGGGGGGGAAGATTTTACAGCCAATAAATAAGTGATAAGCTTCACTCCCCTCACAACCAAGCCCTTTCTCTTCCTTTTCCTTTCAACCCTGACTTTGCCCCCAAGCTCTCTTATTATCTCACTGTGGGGGAGGTGCACTGTTTAAAAAAAAAAAAAAAGAGCATGAGTGACAGATATATAGAAGATGACGATATTCCATCCAGCTCCTCATTAAAAACCCTGCGCTTATGTCATCCATTGCTCAGAGCCTCCCTCTCCTCTTCAACCACTGTCCTGCCGCTGCAAATCAAAACCCGGCAGAGGAGTGAAGAAGGAGGTGCTGCTCATCAGTTATTCCACTTCTCTGACCTAACTTGACAAGTGGCTCCCATAATGAGACAAAGAGGGATGAGACAGAGATTTTGCCAGAGACCAGGATGTTGACGAGGAAGTGAACTGTCCTAAATTGGCAGATAATGGGCCTGCTGAGGGCCATGCTGGAACAAATCATTGTTCAAACCTCCTCCACTGTGTTCTCTCTGTCTCAGCTGGATGAGCTACAGTCAGGGCTCTTTGTTTGTTTTAAATTAAACTCTTGCATTTTTTTCAAAAACCTGCTTTGCAGAGGAGTTTTTGTTTTTCTTTGTCCAGTTCCTTTGTGATTTGGTAATAAATTGCATTGGGACAGTTTCTATATCTTCTCTATGTAGAAACTAGCCCAGTGCCTTGTTCACATGTGATTTTGATCCCTTTTTTTCCCCACACAATATGTCTTCAAATCTTGACTTTTCCTGGAGAATCCTCTTTGCTGTCTGAGCTTCAGATTTTCAGTCAGCTATTCTGTCAGGTTAGTTGTCTTTTTCTGAAACCAGCTGAGATTTATTTTGTGTGTTTCGGATCATTTTCTCGCTGAAAAATTCGCCCTTGTTTCACAAAGTTCTTATCAAGACTATGCCTACAATAATTGTTCCTTCACTGTGAGGTCTGCCAAACCCTGGATGTTCTCACCACCAAACTTCACCCTCAGGATGATGTGCTGTGCCATTCTCCCCTCAGAAAAATTACATCCAAACATTCATTTCTGGAATCATCTGACCAGATTTTTTATCTTGTCCAAATCTTCAGCAGCAAACTTTAAACAACCTTTAACATGTCTTTTCTTCACCAGTGGAGTCTTGCGCTGTAAGAATTCATTGAGTTTATTAATGGGAGCGTAGTTCCAGAGGAAAACAGTTCCTGCAAATTCCATATTAAGTGTAGCGGACGGCTGGATCTTGTGTGATATTTAATTCTTACAGAACTGAGAAAAAAAAAAAAAAACATTTGTTCCCTTACAGTTTTGTTCTGTTTGTATTTATTTTCTAACACTTCAATACTTTTGGTAATCAAATTTATTTTAATATCAGACAAAGAAAACCTCAGCAAATATTAAAAGTAGCTTAAAAATGATGATTGCACTTATTCAGTGAAAAACCAACCAACCTTGCGCCGTATGAAAAAGCAATTGCCCCATAAATCAATAACCAGTTGCCTTGACGGCAACAACTACATGTGTTGTTTGTGATAACGGGGAATGAGGTTTACATCACTGTGGGGGAATTCTGTTCATCTCCTATTTGCAGTATTGTTTTAAGACAAAACAGGCTAAGTTTTCACACCTGAACTACATGTTTAAGTTCATCCTGCAGCTTCTCAATCAGATTTAAATCTGGATTTTGCTAAGGCCTCTCCAAAACGCTTGCTTTTAGTGATTTTCTTACAGTTGAACTTGCGGGTGTGCTCCAGATAACATTTTTGAATTTATAGATCTATCATATGAGAAAAATCATCAATGTTTAAACGAAGCAAAGCAGTCCTAAAGGTCACCGCACTACCACTACCATGCTTGTTAATTTGACAAAAAGAGGGTGTTTAGTGAACTAATGCAGCAGTAAAACAAATATAAAACAAAAAAATGTAGCCAGTAACAGTAATTCATATAGAACTCGGTGATGTTACTTTTTTCACATAAAACCAGGTTGCTTTTAGATGGATTTTTTTTTCTTAATGAATTAGATCATAATTTTATATAAACTATTTAAAGGTTATCATTGTCTGATCTTAAAATGTATCTGAAATATCTAGTGTGGCCAAAAAGCAAAACATGAACAAAAGGAGGCAAATACTTTTTCCATCACTGTATTTTCCCCACTTTAAACTACAGCAGGTCGCAATGTTTGAGACGGCAATGTTCAATGCATAAACAATGAGACTGAAAAAAAAAACTTAAAGATTCCTTTAGAGGGTTTTGATCTGCTTATTTATTCAACATCTTTCACATACTTTGGTTTATTCATATTCTTCTATAAAAAATACATGAGAAAACTGACAAGCATTTGGAGTCCAGTGTTTTGTTTTTCTTTTCCTCAAGCCACATTGACGTCCGTCTGCATGGAGACGTTTCCCTGCTCACTTTCAGCTGCAAGCAGGAAATAATCAAGAGCCAAGGATTTGCAAGCACATTAAGAGTGGAGTTAACAGTCTTTTTTAGGCACTGACGTCCCACAGCAGGACTCGTGATGAAGAACATGTCACTTCCTCATTTGCTGCTTGGATGGAGTTTAAGACTAAAAAAATTCACATCAGCACTTACAGTGAAGTTGAAAAAGAAACTAGCTGCAAACTTACAACGGGCTCAGGAGTTACTAGTGTTACTGGGATGAACGGGCTACAATGGTATGCAGAAGTGTTGTCGAACAAATATTAAAATCATATCCTAAAAGGGGTTCTGATGCAGTAAAAGAACCAAACGTTGATTCTGATTTATTTGGTCCCGTAATGCTTGGTTGAAGATTGGCCGTACAGGCTGTAGAAGTCAGGGTGCCTGGAGGTTTGCGACGCATCCATCAGGCCCCTGACGGGAAAATGCTGCAAGGGCTGACTCGCAGGAAGTGGGGTGTGCGGGGGGAACCCCTGAGAGGGGAAGGTATCCGCCGCCGGGTATGGAGGCTGGGCGCGGGAAGCCGACGCTCTGGAGCAGCAGCAGTTATTCAGGGTGCACATCAGCACTTTCCTGCTCTCATACATAGATTGCTGCGACGCTCCTCCACTGGGGAAGTGGGACGATGGGAAAAGGTTTCCTGAGTGGTGGCTAGAGCTTGACCCCAGACCCACCATGTGATGCGCCGCCGAGTCAAGGAGGCGACCGGAGGTATGGGGAGTCTGAGGGAGGACCTCAGAGGAATACACAGAGGAGGAACGGTGGCTCTGCTCAGTCAGGAAGGGCTTTTTGCTGCTGTAGATTAAATGCGAAGGATCCTGGGAGGAGGAGTTTTCTGAGTTACTCTCCAGGAAGGCCATGCCGTATTTCCTCTTCTGCAGGCCTGAACTCATTCCCAACTGAGAACCAGCATGGCTGCTGTGAGACTGGATGATCTCAAGAATGGACGCTTCATTAAATGGCTCTGAAAAAGTTAAACAGGCAAACTTTCAATAGGTTACACTCATCTATTTATTTCCTACTTGATGCTTCTCCTGCCTACCTTCGAGCATTTTACGCAGGTTCTTTTCTCTCGTCGAGAGGTCGGATAAAAAATGATGAGAGTTGAGCTGACCTACTCTGAGGGCAGGGATGGCCCCACTTAGATGTGAGTCTAACCTGGAAGAAAAACACCCAAATAAAAACCACAACCGACAACAATGTGGATAAACCTGCAGGAATTCCTAGTTGGGGCACACTTCAATTATTATCCACATGCAAAGTGTTCCATTTGGGATCATTTAGGTAAGTAAATGGTTAACTCTGCAAGATTAAAGGTGATGTAATTCATTAACACTCTGTACCTTTACCTCTATGAGCCCAGCATCAGCAGTACAGAGTCCCACACAGGACAGAATAACCAAGGCAAAGTGGATGAACCAGATTTAATAAAGAGCTGGTTCCTGTGCATCTACACCACAGGTGTCAAACTCAAGGCCGGGGGGCCAAATCTGACCTGCCAAAGCTTTTTATGTGGCCCTCTAAACTACAAATTATATCAATAAGTCCTTCCAGTTTTTCAGAAATCTGCAAAACTTACACAAAATCAACAAATTTCCTCATTTTGTTCTGATTTTACTGCAAATTTTCTCAAAATTGGTCCAAAACATGGAATCTGTAATTGCCCACTACTGTGTCCTGTAAATGGCGAGTGATTAAAAAGTCACATTAAATATCACACATTAGCGCAAATTCTGTAAAAGTTTCCTACAAATATTTTTAAATTAGTACCACAAAATCGGTAATTTTGATTGCAAAAAACACTAAAACAATCACAAAATTCTGGAGCCATGTGGTGCAATGGGTGTTTCATATGTCAGCTTTGGCTGGGTTTCTTTCACACTATATATTTCTCCATTTGTACAGGGATCTTACTGTAACTATTGTGAACTACAAGTCCAAACACAAAACAAGCGTAAAAATCATGATATGCCTTTCAAATTAATGAAAGGCATATCATGTACCTTGTACATACTGGAACTCAAGTTGCCAACTTGTAACAATTTTTAATGCTTCCTGCATTCAGAATGATTTTATTTCTGCTTTGCAGGACACAAAACACTGCTCTGTTGTTGCAGACCTTTCTCTGTATGCAGCTGTTTAAAGCCCCTCAGCTTGGATGCAAGCAATGATTTTTATATCTAAAGTTCACTGCCAAAGGAAGAAGTCAATAGTTGGCTCAGCTGAAGTAACATACTAAATATAGTGCTGCTTTTCAATTACTCAATGAATCACATGTAACTGTCAAAGGCTCCCTCTTAGTTTACAGTTACCAAGATACAAACATTTTCTTATGTTTTATTACATTTTAGATTGTAAGTAAATAAAAAAAAGGTTTCCTAAATAGACACCTACCTATCCATCAGCAGCTGGTAAGGTTTGGTGTTCTGAAAAAAAAATTAAAAAAAATCCAAAGGTCATGAAAGCCCAAAACACGTCAAAATACCAACAATATAAAAAAGCGAAAGGAGAAGTTCAGATTTATACCTTCATGAAATTTAAACTCTCTGTTCTTTGACAGAAGGACTGAACCGAACTCAGGAGCTTCTCTGACTCCTGCCGCTTCTCGTTGAGCTGCAGGACCTGCTGCGAGTTCTTCCTCGCATACATGGTGTAAGTGCTCTCCAGCATCTGCACAGTCTCCGCTTGGTTTGCTTCAAGCAGCGCATACATCCTCTGATACTGAGCTCGGACACGCTCCTTCAGCTCGCACACAGCCTCCTGTGGGGAAAGGCATTCGTAAACATGCGCACATGCTAACAAAGCCCAGCATTGACTTTTTCGATGGGCATTTTACCAAATAAACGAAAACAACTTCTGGAACTTTTGGAAAGTTTTTTTTTTTTTTTTTGAAGAAACAGCAAAGGAAAAAAAAAAGGAACTCAGCTGCTACAAGCTTCCTGTATTCTCAGAAGTGAATTAGGCAAATGTTTTACAAAATATATTTTCTTTCATGCAGAAGCTATTGTACTTGTGCATTTATTTGTAGCATGAATCAACTTTTATTTTTATGTTTTAGCATCAAACATTTTTCACTCCCTTTATTACTTAGACAAAATTTGCAAGATGCAAATTTTGGCATCCCAAGATGAAGTTGAGTCGTTCTGTTTAATATTTTATTGAAATAGTCGATAAGTCATCATAAGGTACAACAGTGAATGCTCGTTATATGAAACAGTTCTCTTGTCCGGTGAAATGTTTAAGGTGTTTAAAAAACTTTAAAAGCATCAATTGGCTTTGGCTAAGATAAACATTGAGGGTAAAAGTCTAACATCTGTCAATTTATCAGACATCATAGGATAGTTTCCCTTTAGCTCATTGGCTGCATCGCATTACATCACTTTGTTGTCTAAAAATCAACTCCTTATTGGCCGCATAAACAGTGTGTGAAGTAGAAATATGACTTATAGATAGTAACTGTCTGTCTTCATTGCTGTAGTTTAGATCTTTAATAGTTAATAGTCGTTACCCAGGATTTTTGAATAAACAATAATCCTCAAAATTAATACAAATCCACTCTTTTTTAAAAAATATTTTATTGGGTCTAGTGGCCTTTATTTGATAGCAAATTGACAGGAAAGTGGGTAATGAGAGAAGGGGGAAGACATGCGGCAAAGGTCAACAGGCCAGGAATCGAACCTGCAACGGCCGTGTCGAGGTCTCCATATGTGGGTTGTACTTAAGCCCTGCGACACCACAGCACCCCAAATTCATAACCGATACACTATGTGACTGATTTGACTTTAATAACAACTGGAGCTGTTTGAGATATGGACATTTTGAAGCAGAGGCAAAAGTTAAGTTGCTTTTACAAAGCACACAAAATTTGACCCCAAAGCCATCGATCCGATTTTAGCCCAGTCTAAGTTTCTGTGAGGTGCGTGCTTTACTTCACCTTCAGAAGGGTTTTATCCGAGTCCAGCTTGCTGAGCTGCTCATCGATGTTCTGAACACGACAATCCAGTCTGTCTTGCTGCCTCATTAGCATGGCCTGTTGAGAGAGAGACACGGATCAGAGAGTCAAAGCACAACAGGATGCACTAGAAACACAAAGACAATGATATACAGAGACTCTGCGCCCTGACCTCAGCAAACCTCAGATAACCATGACTTCCTCCACAACCCCGATTAGTCAGGGGAAACAGCTGCCCGCGGTAGGCACGTGCAATTACCCATTAGGAGAGAAGCAGCAAAGGCAAACACGACTGCACAAATCTATTTCTGATTGCTCCAAGGTTTGTGAGGAACCCTGTAACGATAAATGTAGCCCATGTTGCAATCAGTCGACCTCCTTTCTCTTTAGGGCAAAATCAAAAAGAGCGACAGGAGCCAAAGGCCAGTGAGAGAGCGAGCTACCATAATCCTCCTCTATTTACAGCAGGAGATAGAAATCAATCTGCAGACACAAGCCGACATCAGAGCAAGAGCAGAGGAGGGCAGGTATGCTTTTTAATGAACCGTTTCTGCATGGCAAAAGGCACCGTGAAACCCTTGCTGTCAAGGCAACAAAGCCTTGCCTATGTATTTATATGTCAGAGATATTTCATACGCAGGGGAGCAAAAGCAGCACCACCTCTATGCTGTTTTATGTTGCTTTATGCGCGTTACCTCCTACAGTTAACACTGGCTTCTGTGTGTCCATGCATGTCAGGGTTCAACTAAAGAGAGGGTGCAAAAGTGCACAACGCAAAATATGACTTTGAGAACGACGTGTAAGACTGAGACTGAAAGCGAGCAAAGAAGGAAAAGGAGAACGAGGACATTCCTTTGACCTCTTGAGGGAGTTTCATGGTTGTTAC
The DNA here is from genome assembly GCA_010277075.1 of Poeciliopsis retropinna. Classification (NCBI taxonomy): domain Eukaryota; kingdom Metazoa; phylum Chordata; class Actinopteri; order Cyprinodontiformes; family Poeciliidae; genus Poeciliopsis; species Poeciliopsis retropinna. The sequence continues at coordinate 11,458,571 of VMRM01000014.1, read as the reverse complement.
ATTAAGGTATCTGAGCAACAGGACTCTTCAGCTGCTGACAACACTCATACTGAAAGCAGGAGCTGATATTTTAACACCACATTACACAGACCAGAGCCAACAGATTTAACTGGTTTTAAACAGCTATTAGAAAAAGACCTATATGGAGTGCTTGTTTACTAAAACTATTCATAAAAAGAAAAACTGCTTTTTCGTATAATTTTGAACCGAGAAACTAATCAAAAACACACCAAAAATTAAGAAAACAGAAATAAATTAGCTCCCTCTGCTCTCTTTTGATATTATTATTTGGATTATTTCCAGCTTACTGCTTTAGATTGTTTAATAGAAAGAAATGTATTTAAAATATTACCCCAGATTAATTTTAGCTCCATTCCTTCCAAAGTTTTAAACCATGATAGAACAATACAATGCAGCAACCTCCAGTTCTTTCTTCCTCTCTATAGTTTCTTGTTTGGCTTTCAGGTTGTCCAAGATCTTCTGGTGGTCAGAGAAGGAAAACGATAAAAAGCATCACAAAATGATGCCACATTACTGTAGGTTATCTAGGCACTTTCAGATCAACATATCCTATTGTGAAAGTTTTTTTCTGTCTTCCGTAATCAACATAAGACAGCAACATAATTACAAACCAAGATGCAGCCACCTCTGTGTGCCACAGTTAAAGAGGGATATTCTTTGAGGCATTCACGTTCCCGTTTTTTTTTTTTTTCCAAATTTACTTCTACCTTCTGCTGACTTTTTCATGAGGGTCATATTTGTACAGGTGTGGCTACATGCTAAAACGGCACAGCACTGTTATAAAGTCTCACAGTTTCATTCACAGTCTAAAGAAAAGAGGTTTTGGATGGACTTTTCAAGCAACTCCATGTGCAATTGTCTTTGACATTTTCTTTCAGACTTGTAAAAACCGCAAAAATGATTCAAAAGTCACATATTTCTGTCATCTGAACGTAAAAGTCTCGACTACGTCCAGAAGGAGAACTGCACCTTCATCTTCATTAACTGAGATGCTAGAAATCTTTTCTTCTGATGGAAACTGAAGTTGGGTGAAGATTTGCTTTGATTCCTCTCTTATTAATGACCCCTCTAACATTACATTCAGTCAATCATTGGAGCTATTTTAATGCCAGATATTGACCAACATAGGTTTATTTTCAAATACTTTGAGTATCAATCGACCCAGTGTTGACTAATTTTTTGAAACCGATACCACACACAGGAATAGAAAATAATCTTGCATGCAGGAACAGGTCACATTATTTAAAAGAGATGGTGATAAAGCTTAGCACCATCTCTTTTAGGTCTGTCAGTGAAAACAGACAGACCTATTAAAGTTCTATGAAATATACAGCATAGAGTCCAGCTAATGCTGAAAACTCCATCATATGTTTGTTTCAGTGGAACATAATTGAGAAATAATGAGATGACAATATTTGCCTCTGAAAATCTGACTATTTCAGAGAGTTAACTTCAGGGTAGAATAAGTTTACTCTGCAACAACTTTGGTTTGTAACTGAGCGTTTATTATTGTTAGTGATGCACCAACCAATCAGCCAGTATGTCTTTGGGCTGCATGGAAAGACACAATGTGGATAAAAGTTGAGCAAACTTAATCAAGCAATTTTCCTTTGATCTGCAGGTCAAATATTGGAAAATAAGGTTAATCAAATTAATTAGAAATAAAAACTTTAAACTCGTTGGTCTGTAATAAACAACATGCTCTCTGATGAACTTTGTTGCTTCATTGCTCTACATCAAGTTCCAATGTACCTCGTAAAGAAGTGCACAAAAAAATGCCTTTTTCTGCACGACTCTTAAAAAAACAACTAATCTTAAACAACTTGGATTGTATTGGAGACAAAAAATCATAATTGGAACATCCCTTGTCAGAAAACAAAACAAGACTTTGCTTCTTGCTTACTCAACATATAAAAATAAAATAAAATAAAATAAAAAAAATCCTACAAATTTCTTTCTTCTTATGTAGGACAAATGTAGCCACCTGCTTTTTTCCTGGTCAATTCCAGATTCACATTGTAGGAACTAATATAGACTTGTCTCCTTTTTGAATGTCTTCAACTCTGTCTGCCTAACAAATTGCCCCTTAGGGATGATAAAGTTTATTTGACATGATGGCTTGGACCAATATATTTTGCATTGTTAGTATAACTATGAACCAAGTCGACCCCTCAGGTCATCAGAAACCCACTCACTCAGTTTGCCCAGGACCAGATCCAAACCAGGAGAAGCAGCATTTAGTTTATATGCTCTTCAGCTCTGACACAAACTCCCTGAAAACCTAAAATATGCAGCGACTTTTGACTTTTTCAAATCAAACCCAAACATATTTTTGTTCCTGCAGCTTTTGATCAAAGAATCCCACTAACAAACTGTTTCACTAATCACAAATGAGTGACTGAAACATGAGATTGAAGATGACAATCATTGCTCTTGGAGTCTAATAAATCCTGGCAGTGATTCTTTTTTCTCTAGCAACTCATTGTTTTAAATTTGCATTTTGACATGTTTCCTTTTATGCAATGCTTTTCAGTGTTTGCTGTGTAAAAGCAAAGCTGAAATATTTTTCCCATTTTATTGTGTTTTTTTTTTGTTCTGGTTACACTCTTTGGAAGTGTATATCTGGAGCTATGCTAATGTACTCTTCTTGCCCTGTTTGGAGGTATTTTATAAAACTTAAAGGTGTAGTTGTTTCTTTCAAAATAGATCAGATCGTGTTACACTTTTTTGTTTTGCATTTTTGCACAAGTAGCGTGAAACCGCAGCGTTTCTAATCAAGGTGATCGTACAGAGAGAGACTCATATCCATATCAGATGACTTAGCCATGAAGGCTCACATGGCACCTTGTCTCTTCCAGTTTTAAGTCACACATTTTACGCAGACTGCATCAGTGGCTTGGCCTATACGTCGCATTTTCTAAACAGCAGAAAAACTTTGGAACAAATTGCTGCTGTACATCATAATAGCTGCTTTTTCTCATTTTTGCCCCTCAGTCATATTTTCCAACCTTTGTCATTTTCCACCCCATTCCCATTTTTAGCTTGCTGTGCTTGAAATGCAACATGGAGGCCGAGGCTACGCAGCAGCATGAAAGCCCACCTTTATCAACCTAAAATCTGCCAATGATCATTTTCCACGCTGTCCTATTTAAGCTTCCCGACACCAGTGGGCTACCAGGAAGCTCATGTTTAAATGAGGAGCCTCGGGCTCAATGAACAGAGAGCCTCTTTCACAATCAACAGACAAATATTCCCCACTTCTGATGTCAGTGCACTGCCCTCAGCATTCTGGGGAACTGACTCACTCCAGCTATGATAGGAGAAAATGCAAACAGCAGAGCCTCCGTGAGGGACGGTTTCCTGCTGAGGTGCCTGAGAAAAGCCAAGGTGAGGTTGTGTGGGAGGGGTCCTCCTCCGCTTGCCCCGGGGATAACATTGCTATTATATTACTCTCTCTTCCTCATCTCAAAATTACCAACGAGCAGGCGGAAAGTTACTTTTTTTTTTTTTTTTTTTTTTAGAGAAATCTTCTTAGAGAAGCAAAGATAACCAAAGATATGAACATACTGTTGCTACTTTGGTTTTTTTTTTTTCCCTCCTCCGTTTGTCCCAAAAGCAACAAGAGTGCTGCCAGGGGAATTTAAAGTGCTTTCACCAAAATAGACCACAGCTCCGTCAAGGAGAAAGACCTCTCAGTAAATACTGATGAGAAGCCACTCCGGGCCTCAAATTACTTTAACAAACGCGACGCGCAGAAGAAGCCCAACGTTTTGACTGCTGGAGGAATCAAAGAGGGTGTGAGGGTCTAAGCATGGACAGCGTTAATCTGAGAGAAGCCAGGATGTCTTTTTTTTCTTCCTGGGAATATAAGGTTGTGAAAGAACAACAAAAAAAGATGGGTGGGTGTGTGCATGCAAGTGTGCAGAAAGGGAGAAAAGGGAGAGAGAAAGAGCAGCTGTGGAAAGGGCTGAACAGACAGCTTTTGTCCCAATAATAGCTCAGAACCGGGGAAACATTTTGCACAAGGGACTTAGAATAATTTGGGACTTTTTGATTTACTTTGGAGAAAATAAAAATTGCTGTAACTTTCCCATTTGGAAATATTTCAGTTACTAAAAGCATCAATGACAAGGCAACGTGGCGGATGTGAAAACATATTTGCTTCTTACTATCTTTCCCTCGCTGACAGGACAGCTCAGGATGGAAAAGTGTGTGTGGGTGGTGGTTTATGACACTTTTCAACTCACATTAGAGTTATGAAATCAGAGCAAGCTGCTATAAGACAGTACTTATACTCCTTGAACAGTTTCAAGCATCTTAGTGGGGTTTTGTTTGCTAGAGCATCACAAAGTAGGCACATGATTGCAAAATAGAAAGAAAATATATATGGTCTTAAAGTTGCCAAATAAAAATTTGAAGTGTAACTTTGACTAGGCCATTTGTACATGTAAACCATGACATTGTAGTTTTAGCTGATGAGCTTCAGGTGCAGTTTCAAGTCTTTTGCAGCTTCTAACAGGTTTTCTCCGACTAATGTTCTGTATTCAGCTGCATCCATATTTCCTGCTGAAGAAAAACATCTGCACAGCATGATGCTGCCACCACTGGGTTTCAGAGTGAGGATGGTGCTCTCAGAGTGATGTGTAATTTCAGTTTGCTACCACATGTAGCATTCTGAATACATAGGTACTTAGGAATGCATCGATATTAAAAACTGGGCCGATATCGATATCCAACATGAATACTGCCGCTGTGGCCGATAACCAGTCTACATTTTTCTCCACTTTAGACACCATGTAAAAGTGACCACACCGCCTGCTTCTCTGCTCCAGTTAAGCACCCCATAATCAGTGCTGCATTACTAGCTCCATCACATGACCGAACAAATACCACATGACCAACCTTCGGCCCGTCCTAAAACACATACACAAATGGCAACAAAGGCCAGGACTCTCTTGAAAAACAGATTTTCAATCTCGATGAAACACACCTGGTTACACAAAAGAAAGAAACAAACGACAACAAGATGAAAATTAACATTGGTTTTTAACATCGAAACGGTTTTACTTATCGGACTAATACCGATACGATAAGAAGTAACTAACATCGACGATACCAGTGTTGATGTATATTTATCATACAAACCTAATAAAAGCACGCAGCACTTTTCAGGTTGTATTTGTAAAATATATATAATTTTTTTTTTTTTTTTTTACTTCTACTTCACAACTTTGCACTGATTTGTGCTGGTCTATCGCTCAACTTAAAGACCACGTTTGGTCTTGTAACCAGACCAAACGTGGAAAAATTCAAGGAGTTGTAAATACTTTTCCAACACACTGTATCCCGGCCGCGATAGGCTGGTTTATGTGAGAAACATTCCTCCATGCACCTCCCATCCTAAGGTCAACCCTGCCAAGACAAATCGTAACTCATTTGTTAACAGTTTGCTGCCAGATGATCGCTTTCTGCAGCATCTGTTTCCCACCTTTCTGTGTCTCTCCTTTCAAAAATGTCTCACCCGGGTTCAGCTGAGACGCCACGAGGGGAGATGAAACGCTAAATTATCGGAAGCGTTATTCATTTTAAGCCGCTTTAAATCAAGGCGGCTGGTATTAACCAACACACGAGGATCTGCTCCCCGCTGCACAGGGGTTGTCACTTCCGGTGGGTGCCGACTACATCACAGCACTTACCCGAGGGCGCTGTGCTGCTAATGCGAAGGCGTGGACCTCCTCGATGGGCGGTGTGATCAAGGTTAAAAGCTGTGGGTATGCATTTGTGTGTGTGTGTGAGTACTTTTATCTGCTTAGAGGCACACTTCTTTTCCCCCTTTCAAATCAGATTAAAAGACGACATAAAGAGAAAATATACGTTTGCCAGTAAAACCAGAAGAAATATTTCCTGCACAGACATGTTTTCTCCACCTTAGAGTGAATCACTGTAAGTAGGTGCGATTTATACCTGCATTTGTACGCGTTGTGTGTCCACATCGCACACTGTGTGTCTTTGGTTCGTGCAGTGGGAGATGTAGCAGAAGGGGCACAGAGCCACCTGCTCTTCCTCACAGTGGAGCAGCCTGTATTCCTCATGAGTGGGACACGTCCAGGCGCTCAGCTCTTCGATGTCCACTAGCAGGTGTCCCGGCGCCGGGCACGGCTGCTGCAGGTGCGTCTGGACGTGGGTCTGGCAGCAAGGCTCCTTGCAACGCAGGCACACTTTCCTCACGGGCAGCGGGGGGCCTCGTCTGCAGAGGACACAGTGCAGCACAGCAGGGGCTTTCTCTGCATTCAGAGCGTTAAACCGCTTAACTATGTTGGCGAGCTTAAAGTTCTTCTCCAGCGCTGGCTTCTGCTCGTAGTCGTGGTTGCACTCAGGACAGCGGACCGCTGCGCTTTCCTTGGCCCAGGCCTCAGAGATGCAACCTTTGCAGAAGTTGTGCTTGCATGGCAACTGGATTGGCTCATCAAAGACATTCAGACATATAGGGCAAAGAAGCTCCTCCTCGAAGCAGTTTTTCCAGCTTGCATCCATAGCTTCGGTGGAGATCCAAACTGATGGTGCACAACTGAGAGGGGAAAAAAAAAAAAAAAAAAAGAGTAGCAGAATGATTTAGTTTCTAGAAGATCAAACAGAAAGATAAGAAAAACATATTAATTGTCAGGTAGCATCTAGTGTTACGATAGTAAAACAGGGAAGGGCCATAATAAATGGTGAACACCAATGACCACATGACTTTAAAATAGGACAGCAAGTCTGAGTTTATTAACACTTTTATTCATTCTTAAAAAAATGTTGTGTCCTTTTTAGCATTATACTTGTAATCATCTCTACTAGCTCGACTGTTCGCAGACTACTGTTTCCAAACATATTAGTAGAAAGTTCAGTGGAAGAAAAAGAACTGTAGCAGAAAAAAGCAACACTATCGTCTAAGCCAGCTTAGACGATAGTCTAAGTTCAGAAGAACCAATGTTAAAGCATACCATATCTTATCTGGTTATCAGCCTTTTTGAAATGCAGATTTCATTTTCCAGCTGGACTTGGCACTTATCCGTACTGCTATATCCAACAAGACCTGATTTAATGATGACAGCAGCAATATTTTTGAACTGCCAGTTAACTTAACTGAACTAAATAGAACAGAGAGATCTAAGAATTATCACGGAGAACGTGAGAGATACCCACTAAACCATGCAGGCGCGCTAAAAACCCCACGCTTCCTTAACACTTTAGCAGAGACACGGGCTGATCGCCTACATTCAACGCTGCAGTGATGCTGTAATTCATGCAAAAGAAAACCCAACCAAGAGTCAAGTGCAGACACACTAATATATTGACATAATTTTCAGTGGGCTGAAATTTCTGTATTAAGATGCCTTTTTAAATGGCTCTGATGAAAAATTCAAATTTTCTAAAAATATGATCATTCTGCATTTGCTGTAAGCCACACTCATCTAGTCTGACAAGAATAAACACATAAAAATGTATTACTCTGTGAAGAGTAAATTCACATTTTGCTGTGATGCACCTGCATATGACAGAAAAGCATAATAAATAAAAATAATAAATTCTTGCATTCGGATTTGGTGGAGCACCCCAAAATCATTACAGGCCCCCTTCTGGCCAGTCCGACTGAAAACTTTCTGGAGGCGCCCCTGGGCACAACAGGGGCAAACAGGTACACAGACCTCATGTTTTGAAGCAAGCGGAAGAGAAACAAAATGATTTTAGAGTGAACTTCATAAATCCTACATATGAATCCCAGTGTGATCTGATCTTCTCACCAACAGGGCCACACACGCCGTGGCGTTTAAAAGCGAGTGACAACTTGCTGCTGAGAATTTGACTCCTCTCTGGTTGTTACACTAAGCCACGCTGACATTTTAATTACGCGCTGTAATTTGCCACCAAACGAGCTTCGAAGCAGAATATATAATGAGCGTATTTCTACGGAAGAGAACGACGTTACCAACTATTTATTGTCCATGTCGTCGGCGGACTCCGGTGCTCCTAGAATAAAGCCGAGGAGCTTGTCATCCAGCCCGCGGTGAAGCCCAGCTCTCTCCGGTTGGATTACAGCCGTCTGTCCGACGCAGCGCCCCGACGCCGGGCTTTTAGGACATTCCCAGGCGCTTCTGTCGACTGTTTCGCTTTCCCGTCAACTCTCTGAGTAAGGTTTTACTGTAAGCAGAGGCAGACGGTGACTGGTCGGAAGAGAGCACGGTGCTTTCACACCGACTCCAACCCCCAGCTCCGACACACCGTGACCCGTCACAGAGTTGACACACAGACGGGGAGGAGCCGAGAGGAGGGAGGGAAGGCGAGGCGAGCAAAGGAGCGGACACAGCAAACTCTGCCGGACACACTGCAGAAGACCGGCGTGACCCGCTCGGGAACAGGCTTTACATCCGAACCAGGAGAGGGCACAGCGGAGGCCCTCAGGGGCTCATGCGAGGGTCCGTAAGCAGGGAGGGGGAAAACAAACAAAAAACTGTGGAAACCCTTTTTTCCTTTGAAAATTTTGTCATGTACATTTTTAACAATAAACTG